>LR738710.1:257891904-257906155 GCA_902687465.1 Secale cereale | reverse complement strand
TGATCACCAGATATCGGCTATTCTCCTCCCTCTTACTCTTGCATTAGTTTGCTACTGTTGTTGATTCGATAGCTCCTATTGTGTTGCATAGCCTGTCATTGTTGCTACAACTGTTGATACCTTTACCTGCTATCCTAATGCTTAGTATAGGATGCTAGTATTCCATCAGTGGCCCCACATCCATGTCCATCTGACATGCTATACTATCGGGCCGTGATCACTCGGGTGGTGATCACGGGTATATACTATACTATTACATACTCATGATGATGATTCGGAGACGGGGGCTGAAGGGGCAGGTGGTTCCACACAGGTGGTGGTGGGCCTGGGTTCTCGGCAGCCCCCTGATGGTTACTTTGTGGCGGAGCGACAGGGCGGGTTGCGACCACCTAGGAGATAGGTGGGCCTGGCCCTGGTCGTTGTCCGTGGTTATTTCATAATAACACGCTTATCGAGATCTTGGTATTTAATCTGAGTCTGGCCATTGGCCTATACGCACTAACCAGCTGCGTGGGAACAGTTATGGGCACTCGACGTCGTGGTATCAGCCAAAGCCTTCTTGACGTCAGCGACTTAGCGGCGCGCGCCGGATTGGACTGGAAAGCCTACTATGGTATTAGGAGAGGCTAGGTCTGCTTACCGGCTGCCCTCGCAACGTGCAGGTGTGCATTGGGCGATGGGCCCAGACCCCCATGCGCTTAGGGTTTAGATCGGCGTGCTGACCTCTCTGTTGTGCTTAGGTAGGGCTGTGACGTGTCGATCTTCCGAGGCCGGGCATGACCCAGGAAAGTGTGTCTGGCCAAATGGGATCGAGCGTGCTGGGTTATGTGGTGCACCCCTGCAGGGAAGTTAATCTATTCGAATAGCCGTGTCCCTCGGTAAAAGGACGACCCAGAGTTGTACTCTGACCTCATGACAAATAGAACTGGATACTTAATAAAACACACCCAGACAAGTTCCAGATACAACCCGGTGATCGCTTTCCACAGGGCGATGAGGGGAGGATCACCGGGTAGGATTATGCTATACGATGATACTTGGTGAACTCTTCAGCTACTCAAGACGGAGGCTGTCAGAAACTTTATACTTGTTACTTTTCCATCTCCTCTCTTCTACTGATGCAAGATGGAGGTGGCCAGAAGCGTAGTCTTCGATTGGATTAGCTATCCCCCTCTTATTCTAGCATTCTGCAGTTTAACCCACATATATTACCCCTTTATACAGATACCATTGCATATGTAGTGTAGATCCTTGCTTGCGAGTACTTTGGATGAGTACTCACGGTTGCTTTCCTCCCCCTTTTTCCCCTTTTGTCCCTTCATCTCGGATGACGCAACCAGATGATGGAGTCCAGGAGCCAGAGGATCCCGATGATGTTTTCTACAGGGAGTTCGGCTTCGAGGAGTAGTTAGGAGGTCCTAGGCAGGAGGCCTTGCCTTTTCGATCGTTGTTACTTTTCTGCTAGCCTTCTTAAGGCAAACTTGTTTAACTTATGTCTGTACTCAGATATTATTGCTTCCGCTGACTCTTGTGTATTCGAGCTTTTATATTAGAGCCCTCGAGGACCATGGCTTGTAATATAAAGTTTGTATTATTTTAATTTGTGTCTAGAGTTGCGTTGTGATATCTTCCAGTGAGTCCCTGATCTTGGTCGTACACATTTGCGTGCAGGATTAGTGTACGGTCAAATCGGGGGCATCACAAGTTGGTATCAGAGCCGACTGCCTGTAGGAAGCCCCCTTTCCAACTCCTTGGCCGAAGTTGAGTCTAGTCTTTAAAAAATTAAATTTACTAACTTGTTGTGCGGCTTACGGGCCCCCATCACCATTGTGTGGTATTAGGATCTTTTATTCCTCTTCTATGCTCTGGGATTCTGATCTCTCTTCTATTTGGGTTAAAAGATTTTACTAACCGTGACTCTAGGTTCTCGTAACTATTTCTCCCGGCGAGCCCTCATTCCGGAAGATCACCTGCTTCGTCAGAAGATTCTGAGGATATCCCTCGATATTTTTCCGAGATCCTTGTGCTCATCGCCTTTGCAATTCACTGCCACCGATATATCCCTATGGATATCTGCATGCACTTGTCATTCTCATGATCATTCCTCGTCGCTCTTGTTGTTACAAGATGCCTCAAAATATTCTCCGTTGTCCCGAGATCCTTTGAGTTTACTGTCTTACAGTTTTATTTCGCATGAAAACCCTTACGGTTATTTCCTCACATTTCTCGAGGATCCGTTCTTCTCAATTGTTCATGCATCTCACAATATTCTTCGGAATACTTTTCAATCTTTCGAAAATCCTCTGCAGCATGTTACTCTTGAAATTCTTGCCTGCTTGCATTATGGTTAATTCCATATGGCTAGTAGTCTTTGTTAACATCCCTTGTCTTAGCCATTTTGAGCCTATTGATTCAATGTGTGCGTATGCATGCAGTCATCAGGATATCCTTTTGAAAATTATCTTTCCGGCTCAGACGTCATTCCGGACATGGGTTGGTCCTCGGCAATTCGAACCTTTATTGATTGTCCAACTGAGTGTTCTCAACTTATCCATCCTTGATCAGAGCACCTGCTTCTGATCCTTCGTTTTGGAAACCATAATTTCTTGCTATTTAAGCATCAGACTAATGAGGTGAATCTTGAATCTGATGCCTCTGCACTCTTTCCTCCTCTGAGTGAGTACCGATTCTCACATCAACTCCCTTGTTGGATTGTTATCCGACAATGTCCTTCATATTCAATCACCTTGTGAGTTCTTCCCCTGATACATAATGCCATTGGTAAATTGTATCCTCTGCTTTGACAAACATGCTCTACTTTTGAGCTGATGATATTTACTTTTGAAACTTGTGGTATATGTTACTAAGATGCCCGATGGGTTGAACCTATGCCTTCCCGTAATCCGTGAGAACCCGAAAGATTTCACAAGTCATACTCTTTCGGTGTTCTACCAAATAAAATTCCAACACTACAGTTTTATTAAAGCGAGAGGTGAATGAAATGATATGCATTAAGGAAGTGGGAGTCGACCTTGAACTTTGTGTTCATGCCCATGAAAATGATGTAGACTGTCTCGGAAGGTTCTTGCAAAATGATTATCCAGCCGTATGATTCTTTCGGTATTCCTGAATTGATTCCTTACAGTTATGGTTGAGACCATGCTGTTCTGATCTGATATATCCGATGGGAATTCATTCCAGTGCCTCATCTATTTTTGGCAAGGTTGAAGTATCTACTGTCATAGGTCAATGACCCGGTTCTACTCCGATCATGTTCTACCTTCGAGTATTACCCCCTGGTATCTCGAAGATGTCTTGCCATTGCACCACACCTTACTAACTTTGTTGAATTAATGTCTTTCCTTGTCGTAATAACTCTACGGGTTCTCGGTTGTTGTCAACCAAGGACACCGAGTAGTGGAATTATTCCGCACTGCAAATCAAATATCCCTAGTATTTTTACTGGGAAATTCTGAACTCAATATGGTCATTCCTGGACTATCGGCTGCATCCTGGTCTTGCTATCTTTGACTGTGCTACCTTGTCCTTCTCTGGTGCATGAATTCTTCAGTGTGTGAGCACGACTTACGTCGAGCTTTCACCATCATGTTGCTTGTCTTGAAAGGCAACCTTGGTTCCGAGCTTGCATACTATATATTGATCCTATAAATTGCCACTTCGTCATTCCCTTGCATGTTGCCATTGTTGTTTGATTGCATCCTCTTGAAACCTCATAGCAAATGTGTCGGATCACCTTTAACACTTTGACTTTTCCCGAGATGTCAACTATGTTCATGATGAGAAATACCCTCCTTGCCCTGGATGATTTTTATTATCATTGACAACACCCTTGACTTCCTTTCATCGCGAACTTTTCTACATTATGAACACAACTTGCTCTCCAGCTAGTGTTGTGTTCCGGCTTGAAGTATTACTGTCTTTTATGTCGAGAATGTTGTGGGGATTGCTCCACCTCTTAGAAATTCTCGGTATGATGATACTTCTCACCATCACCATTCTTCCTTGGTCCCCATGTTATTTTTAACCGGGATACCAATATGCTAACAATGCTGCTTGAGTTCTGTACTTCTAGCAACCCTATTGCTTTGAAGTTAACGATTGACAGTTCGTTCTTAGACTGTTGATTATTGAATCGACACTCTATCATCGATCTTGCTGCCTAAGGTCATATTTCGGGCACACCTTTCACCTAATGATTAATGGTGTATGTTTTTCCTCGAGCATACAACATTATATCATTTGAATTGACAAGTGTCATCTTCATGTTCACATTATTGTGGAAATCCATCTATTTGGAATTCACGATGGATTGTCGCTGAGCCCATCAGCCACATTCTCATCCTCTCCTTGGTTTAATGATGAACTATTGTTTCGGGAACCCGCTCCCATAGTTCATTTCCCGAGAATCTTGCAATGTCATTTCGTCGATTTGTGTTGCACCTTTTCTTCTCGAACATCCTGAGTCTGAGGTATCATGACACCAATCGGATCTGAATCTCGGTCAGATATGATGGTTGGGACAACTTCCCAGGAGTTATAATGTTGGTTCTTTGATGACCCGGTAATATGATGTCAAGCCTAACACCCCTAGCTGGAGGACCTATCATTATAATTTGTTTTGCAAGGATAACCATTCTTCCAAGAGGAAATTGTAAGACTTATCTTATAAGATGTTCCAGATGGATCATTTGTGTATCCAAAGTCAGACCCTTGATTGAAACACCATATCATTGCTACCTCGAAGCATGACTATGATACCCCGCTCATCAACGAGAACATTGGAGGCACGATGCTAAATGTTTCTTGGACAGTTATCCACACACCGTTGTATGGGTAACATCTTGATTAATCCTTGCCTCTTTATCTGAATGGTTGGGTGCTTGCTCTCCTACCCTGTCTGCCATGATTCTTCTTGTCCATGGGTAGGATATACTCCTAATAATTGTGTGTAATCACAATTTTCCTTTCCATTTGTTTGTTTAACCTTTCCTTGATCTACATATAATCTAAGCAGTAATAATTCTCGGCTTATGTAAACACCTTGTTGTACAACTCTGTCGGTAAGACCCTGTTACCATGGTTGGTAGCATTCTGGTAACCACCGATGGAAGAAAACATTGCCTACCGGTCCGCCTCGTTTCAACGAGCAAGAAAATGGTTCTCTTCGTCCCCCGTCCTTGGTATCGACATTGTTGCCAACTTAGCTGACAGACTATCCTCTGACATGACTTGCTTTCTGTGTAAGATGTCATCGCCGTTCCTACTCTTAAACCACATGGTGGGCCCATAACCCACAAGTCCACGGGACCGAAACCTGACTCTCCTGTACAACGGATTCTAAAGTATCCTTTGCACCTGGCTTCGTATGTGATTCACGAGCTAAATTCTTACCATTATTCATCCTGGAATCAAACACCTTGTTATTCCCATTGTTCAAGCCCTGATTCCAGCTTCTATCTAGGCATTGAATGATTGCCTACCCAATTGAAACTTTGGTACCGACGTATACTGCACTCAATGAATTCACTAAAATACAACTCATGGGGTACCTCGTGTATTTCCCATTGAGTTCACCGTCAGGTGCCCAGCTTTGTGGAGATGCGTTCTTCGGGAGTTTTCCCCCCTGGTCGCGTTTGTAGGACGACGGAGATCCTGAAGAAAGGATGACGATCACGATGACTTGAAGCAGAGAAATGAATACATCAACGAAAGGGATCAACCTCTTCGAAAGGGCAGTCAAGACCGAGAAGACTCATTAGAATTTCGCTACAAACACTCCCCCCTTACTCCACCTCTCAAATCTCGGGACGAGATTTCTTGTAGTGGAGGAGAATTGTGACGCCCGGGTAATCAAGCTACAGTAAACCTCAGCTGATGGTGCCACGTCACTTCGATTACTGTTGATAATCTCGCGTTACTTCAAAACTGATTCAAAATTCAAATTCAAATTAAAGGCAAACAACAAAAGTTTTGAAACATTAAAACTAAAATGTTCGGATTGTGGCAAATAATCCATACTAATTATTGGTGAAGAAACCACACTTCTGTAAAGTATTTAAATGCACTATAGTAAGTAAAATAGCGGCAAAACTATTATTTAAATGCTCTTAAAATAATAAACAAATACAAACTACTTTATTTAATGTACAAAAGTATTTGTGGCAGTGGCATAATTACTAATACTAATTTAGGTAGAACTTTTGTATTTTATAAAACAAAACTAAACTGGTAAATAAAAGAAACCAGAAAAGATAAAATAAATAAAAACAAAAACTAAGAAACAAAAACAAATAAAAGGAACTCCCAGGCTAACTGGGCCATGGCCCAGCCGGCCGATCCACCTGGCCACACGCCAGGCCCAGCCCACCTCCACCTCTCCTTCCTCCTACAGGAGAAAGGGGATCGTGGAGGGCATCCAACCGGCCATGGCCGCGCCATGGCGCGTGTCGGCCATCCCGCGCCCTCCTCGTCCCCAGGAGCACTATAAGGCGTCGCCCCATGCCCCTCCTCGAACCCTAGCTTCTTCTCCCCCTTCCCCCGCCCCCCTCTCCTGATATAGAAGCCGTCCGATGCCATCGTCGCTGCCACCTCGTCGATCCGGTGGCCACCGACCTCCCCGGCACCTAAGGAGACGTCCAGCAGCCTCCTCGCGGTCATCTCATTCCTCTCCACCGAGGAACCCGAGCCGGGATGCTCCGTACCCTCGCCATCGCCGTCGTCTTCGCGCACGGCCGCCACATCTTGTCGATAGTTGCCGCTGCTCCGATTCGTCCCCGCGGCAACCGAGGTGTCCACAAGCTCCGGGGTGAGCTCCTCGACCGATTTCCCTTGTTTTCCCCGTCGACCCGTTGCAATAGCTTTCACCTTGTACTCGCCGTAGTCGCCATGGCCGTAGCTTTGCGTCAGCGTACGAGCTCTTTAGCTCCTTGTCGCCACCCGCGCCTACGCCCTAGGTCCTTGCGTGCGCCCACGCCCCCTTCCTGCTGCTACTATGCCCTGATGCGGCTGCTACTGCTCATGCCGATGCTGCTTGCTGCTATTGCTGTTCCTCCCGCTGCCATGCTACTACTACACAGCTGCCACCGCGCCTCGCCCGTTGCTAGGTGGCTTCTCACCCCTCGTTGGTTACCCCAAGTGGAAGGTTTGAGATGTAGTGTAGCAGAAGTTTTCCCTTGGTAATACCAAGGATCGATTTCCCAGAGACTCCCAGTTTCAACAAGAAGGTGTCAACTACTAATGGCGCCGGATATTAGCAATCAACGTGGACCTGCACACAGATACAAATAACTTTGCTCCCAACGAGTACAGAGAGGTTGTCAATCCCTCCGGCCTTGTAGTTTACAAAGGATCAAACGCAAGTGATAATAGTGATAGGTATAATTGCAATAGTAAGTAAATAGCGGATGTGATCAATGATGGTAATATGGACCGGAGTCTCATGATGTTCACTAGTGATGTCTCTCTCCCAAAAGACGATAAAACAGCTATGTGAGGTAAACGAATTACAGCTGGGCAATTGACAGGACCATGTGCGCAAACCAATGCTGATTACATTGCAAGAAAGGTAGAGGTTCAAAGCATGGGCGGTACGCCAAAGTAAGTAGACCGAAATCCATCAATATCTACTACTAATCATCCACCTTGAGATATCTATCCAGAACATCTCGCTGGTATTAAGTTGCGAGTCCCACCCATAGTGTAAACTCAATGCAACAGACAACTGCATTAAAAGAACTTTGCGTAAAGTAAACAGTCCTTGCACCCGCGGGCACAAGCACCGTTGTTTTCCCCTTGTGGCAACAGCACATCCCCTAGACTCATGTTTCTGTCACTCAAGCTAGTCATCGAGGGGCATGAACCCACAATCAAGCATAATGTTCCCTCTTGAAGTCACTACCTATTACTTGGCCAAAGCAATAAATAACAACGGAGAACATGCAAGAATTACTTACGAACATAAATATAAAAGAGGTAGATCAAATATATTACTCAAACACAATTTGAACATAATCTCATAATCCATCGGATCCCAGCAAACTCATCATAGCAACAGCATAAGGATTACATATGTGCCTCGATCATGTAGGGCAGCTCACGAGGACTAATTAGTGAAGCACAAGAACGGGAGGAGAACATCACATAGCTACTGGTCATGGACCCATGGTCCAAGGGAGACTACTCACAACTCATCCGGGAGGCGTCCATGGTGGTGGAGAAGCTCCCGGTGGTGATCCTCCCCTCCGACAGGGTGCCGGGAAGAGTTCTCCTGGTGCTCCCGATCTTGGAAGCGGCAGCGGCGGCGGAACAGAGATGGGATCGCGAAAAAAAGTTCCTATTTCTAGGGTTTCGGGAGACGCTTTAAATATATGCCAAAGGGGGGCATCGGAGGAGCCTCGGGGGGCCCAGGCGCCCGCCGGCGCGGCCCAGGGGGGCGCGCCACCAGGGCGCCTGGAGCCCTGGTGCCCCCCCTCCCCCCCGATTGTCCTTCGGGCGCACGGTAGTTTCTGGAACGCTGATTTTTTATATAATTTTTCTGGATTTTTCCTGGCAGTTCTCGTAATGTGAAAACCTGAAATACAAAAACAGCCGAAAACAGAAACTGGCACTGGGGTGCACTGAGTTAATAGGTTAGTCCAAATATGATCAAAAGTGTATGGAAGTGTATAAATATCATAGCAATATCACCCAAAAGAGGCATGGAGCAAGCAGAAATTATAGATACGTTTTGGACGTATCAACATCCCCAAGCTTAATTCCTGCTCGTCCTCGAGTAGGTAAATGATAACAAGAATAATTTCTGTGGTGACATGCTATTAACCATATAGGACTTTTTCATAGTCATATGACAAAAGCTTACTGAGACAATGAATCTGTAGTAATTAAGTTGCCTCATGAGAAAATCACAAATAACTGAAAGTTTTACAATATGATACTGAAACATCAAATAGATTTGCAATG
The DNA here is from genome assembly GCA_902687465.1 of Secale cereale. Classification (NCBI taxonomy): domain Eukaryota; kingdom Viridiplantae; phylum Streptophyta; class Magnoliopsida; order Poales; family Poaceae; genus Secale; species Secale cereale. Next base: position 257,897,176 of record LR738710.1, on the reverse strand, counting down.
AACATGATGTGCAAATATGATAAAGTGATATCTCGCTTGCCCCCTTTAATGAAGCATAAATGCAGGGGCACCTTCAAGGTTTAAGTGATGACTAGATACAATGATTTCAGAATAAACGATATCACAATCATGCAAAAGACAATGCTACTTTGGGACAATGCAAATTACACTCAGAATGACAATCATGCTCTCAGTAGTTGGTGCTTTTAAAAGAAGGTGGAGACTCAACATAAAAGTAAAAGAATGGCCCTTCGCAGAGGGAAGCAGGGATTACTCATGTGCTAGAGCTTTTTATTTTGAAAACATAGAAAAAAATTTGTCAACGGTAGTAGTACTTCATATGTGTTATGCATAAGACATCCTATAAGTTGCAAGCCTCATGCATCGAATACCAATAGTGCTCGCACCTTGTCCTAATTAGCTCGGATTTCCATGGATTGTCATTGCATTACATATGTTTCAACCAAGTGTCACAAAGGGGTACCTCTATGTCACCTGTACAAAGGTCCAAGGAGATAGATCGCATTTGATTTCTCGTTTTTGATAGATCTCAACTTGAGGACATCCATACCGGGACAACATAGAAAATAGATAATGGACCCCTCTTTAATGCTTAAGCATATTCTCATAAGAGATTGAGGATTAATGTCCAAGCTAAAACTTCCACCATGATACATGGCTTTGGTTGGCGGCCCAATGTTCTTCTCTAACAATATGCATACTCAAACCATTCAACCCATGGCAAATCACCCTTACTTTAGACAAGACGAACATGCATAGCAACTCACATGATATTCAACAAAAGTGTAACAGTTGATGGCGTCCCCAGAAACATGGTTACCGCTCAGCAAGCAACTTATAAGAAAATAAGATACATAAGCAACATATTCTTTACCACAATAGTTTTTAAGCTATTTTCCCATGAGCTATGTATTGCAACTGAAGGTTTTAAAGGTATCACGTGTAAATTTACTTGGAGTGGCGGTGAAATACCACATATAGGTAGGTATGGTGGACTCATATGGCACAACTGGTTTAAAAGGATGTGGATGCACAAGCAGTCAGTCCGCTTAGTACAGGTGGAGGTTAGCAAAAGACTGGGAGCGACCAACTAAGAGAGCAATGACGGTCATAATCATGCAGAGCGACAACGCAACATTGAATCAGGCATGGAAGTTATATCGCTACTCAGAAATAAAAGATCATCAAGGCTTGACAGACTTTCTTTACAGTCTTAAATATGCGTGAGCATACGCCAAGTCAATCAAAATAAATTCTTGAGGGAAGATATTACTAAACCATACCACATCATTGGCAAACAAATCATGTTGGTACTCCAATAACACATTGGGAATCCCCCAGCTATTTGAGACTAACCACAAGAAAACCTGAACTACTAAGCGCCATTATGCACGTAGCATCTTTATCATAGACATATTAGCCAATGCAACAGAAGCAAACTCTCTTAATAAGATAAGCATGGTAATTAAAGAGAGTTCAAGCAACCAACTAAACAAAAGCTCTTTAAAAAGATAAGCATGAATACTAAGAGCAGAGCATGATAGTAGCTATTAAAAGACAAAGAACACACACAGCAAAGATAGACATGAAAATTATATGTTATGTTCTAGGTAGAAGTGGAGCGTGTTTCTCTCCCACATAAAGAACGCTGAGTTCCGACTCGTTATGAAAAACTAAAAAGGAAACTAAAAGCAAGACGCTCCAAGCATAGCACATAACACATGAAGTGATTAAAATATAGTGGAACGAAAGACGAACTGATAATGTTGATGGAGAAGGGGATGCACGGGGGCATCCCCAAGCTTAGACGCTTGAGTCTCCTTGAATATTTCTTGGGGGTGCATGGGGGCATCCCCAAGCTTGAGCGCATGACACTCCTGAATCTTTTTATCATCTTCCCTCGCACACTTGAAAACTCCCTTCATACATAACTCATCATAATCTGATTAGCGAGGTTAGTACTCATAATAAAATAATTGTACCTTGCTGGAAATAAAGATATTCTTGAAGGTCTACTGTTTCTCAAGATTGCCAAAAGGTTTTTGCAAAGAAAAAGTAAGCTCTTGGTTTGCAAAATGAAGGAAAAGCAAAACAGGACATAATCTGTGAAAAACAGAACATCAGGTACTAATTGATTTGTTCGGGGCACTTCTGCAACTCTAATCAAAAAACTCAGAACAGACGCACGAAATACAATTGTATAGAGAACGCTGTCGAAAAAATTCAGACCAAAAAAGATGATCTGGTGATTTTATACGAATTTTTCTATCCAAGGACAGAATCTGTTTCCTGGACAGCACCTCACAACTTTTGAACTTTCTAGCAATCAGAGGCTATACTTGGCACAAAATTGAAAAGTAAAGATACAATGATGATGCTACAGTAGTAAACAACATCAAGACACAACAAAAGCAAAATAAATTTATTCATTGGGCTGCCTCCCAAAAGCGCTTTCTTTTATGCCTTTAAGCTAGGCATAGTGCATAGAGATTAAGTTGTATCAATTGAACCATCATCAGATCATCAAAAAGTTCTTCAATAATACAACTAGTCTTAAGAGGACTTTCAAATAAAGGCCTCATAGAGATACTTCTAGGGAGAAGACCAAAAGGATAAAAGTCAAGGGAAGATTCATTTATAAATCCATCAAAGACAGGTGTTTCTTCCAAAGTCTTTACAGTTTCAACCCCTTTGGTAATAGGTGGATTACTTTTAGAGCGGGGAGCCTTTGGAACGTGAACGAACTTAGGCTCCCTCTTTGCCGGAGTTTCTACCTTTTTGGTTTTGATCGAGGAGAAGGTAGTTCATAGGGTATCAATTATTTCCTCAATCTTGTTTATCCTAGAAGAGTCCAAGTCATGGAATTTGACGGTCTCCAAAATTTTGAAAATTTTATGCATGGAGCTATCAAGTCTATTCAAATTCCCTTGGATCTTACGATCCAACTCATTTATCTTATTAATGCTTGGCATCTCTAGCTCTATCTTTTCAAGTTTTTTTCATAATGTGAGCTAGAGTGATGTCCTCTCGAATGCTAACAACAGGGAGATTCCCAACAAGATTTTCAATAATACTAAGGGACTCCCAAACTGGGGCCTCTAGGAAATTCCCATTGATAGCAGTATCTAGAATAAACCTATTCCAAGAAGTAATTCCAACATAAAAATTTCTAAGCAGGATAGTAGTAGGTTGTTTCTTGGTGGCTCTTTTTTGTGAATCATTAATTCTATATCAAGCATCTTTCAAATTTTCCCCACCTCTTTGTTTAAAGGTGAGAACTTCTGCCTTGTCAAAGACAGAAGGACCCGACATAAAGACAACTAAAGAACGAGATAATTATTTTTGTGATTTCCGATAAAAGATACTAAAGCAAAACTGAAAGGTAAACTAACAAGACTAAAAGCAAAGGTAAAAGATAGCGTGCAACTCCCCTATCCTGAAGAGTGGAGTCCCCGGCAATGGCGCCAGAAATTACTTTGCTAGGTGGCTTCTCACCCCTCGTTGGTTACCCCAAGTGGAAGGTTTGAGATGCAGTGTAGCAGAAGTTTTCCTTTGGTAATACCAAGGATCGATTTCCCAGAGACTCCCAGTTTCAACAAGAAGGTGTCAACTGCTAATGGCGCCGGATATTAGCAATCAACGTGGACCTGCACACAGATACAAATAACTTTGCTCCCAACGAGTACAGAGAGGTTGTCAATCCCTCCGGCCTTGTAGTTTACAAAGGATCAAACGCAAGTGATAATAGTGATAGGTATAATTGCAATAGTAAGTAAATAGCGGAAAAGTAAATAACGGATGTGATCAATGATGGTAATATGGACCGGAGTCTCATGATGTTCACTAGTGATGTCTCTCTCCCAAAAGATGATAAAACAGATATGTGAGGTAAACGAATTACAGCTGGGCAATTGACAGGACCATGTGCGCAAACCAATGCTGATTACATTGCAAGAAAGGTAGAGGTTCAAAGCATGGGCGGTACGCCAAAGTAAGTAGACCGAAATCCATCAATATCTACTACTAATCATCCATCTTGAGATATCTATCCAGAACATCTCGCTGGTATTAAGTTGCGAGTCCCACCCATAGTGTAAACTCAATGCAACAGACAACTGCATTAAAAGAACTTTGCGTAAAGTAAACAGTCCTTGCACCCGCGGGCAAAAGCACCATTGTTTTCCCCCTTGTGGCAACAACACATCCCCTAGACTCATGTTTCTGTCACTCAAGCTAGTCATCGAGGGGCATGAACCCACAATCAAGCATAACGTTCCCTCTTGGAGTCACTACCTATTACTTGGCCAAAGCAATAAATAACAACGGAGAACATGCAAGAATTACTTACGAACATAAATATAAAAGAGGTAGATCAAATATATTACTCAAACACAATCTGAACATAATCTCATAATCCATCGGATCCCAGCAAACTCATCATAGCAACAGCATAAGGATTACATATGTGCCTCGATCATGTAGGGCAGCTCACGAGGACTAATTAGTGAAGCACAAGAACGGGAGGAGAACATCACATAGCTACTGGTCATGGACCCATGGTCCAAGGGAGACTACTCACAACTCATCCGGGAGGCGTCCATGGTGGTGGAGAAGCTCCCGGTGGTGATCCTCCCCTCCGGCAGGGTGCCGGGAAGAGTTCTCCTGGTGCTCCCGATCTTGGAAGCGGCGGCGGCGGCGGAACAGAGATGGGATCGCGAAAAAAGTTCCTGTTTCTAGGGTTTCGGGAGACGCTTTAAATATATGCCAAAGGGGGCATCGGAGGAGCCTCGGGGGGCCCAGGCGCCCCCCCGGCGCGGCCCAGGGGGGGCGCGCCGCCAGGGCGCCTGGAGCCCTGGTGCCCCCCCCCCGGTTGTCCTTCGGGCGCACGGTAGTTTCTGGAACGCTGATTTTTTATATAATTTTTCTGGATTTTTCCTGGCAGTTCTCGTAATGTGAAAACCTGAAATACAAAAACAGCCGAAAACAGAAACTGGCACTGGGATGCACTGAGTTAATAGGTTAGTCCAAATATGATCAAAAGTGTATGGAAGTGTATAAATATCATAGCAATATCACCCAAAAGAGGCATGGAGCAAGCAGAAATTATAGATACGTTTTGGACGTATCACCCGTCCGCCGGCGCCCCGTTGGCCGCCGGCGCCGCGCGCCTTGCTCCCCTCGCCATCTGCCCACTGCCGACCTTGCACGCCCCCTGGCCCGCGCGCCTGCGGCCTGCCGTCCAGCCCCCCCT
>LR738710.1:257797389-257890987 GCA_902687465.1 Secale cereale | reverse complement strand
GCAAGCCCCCCCCCCCCCTTGATCACCAGATATTGCCTATTCTCCTCCCTCTTACTCTTGCATTAGTTTGCTACTTTTGTTGATTCGATAGCTCCTATTCTGTTGCATAGCCTGTCATTGTTGCTACAACTGTTGATACCTTTACCTGCTATCCTAATGCTTAGTATAGGATGCTAGTATTCCATCAGTGGCCCCACATCCTTGTCCGTCTGCCATGCTATACTATCGGGCCGTGATCACTCGGGTGGTGATCACGGGTATATACTATACTATTACATACTCATGATGATGATTCGGAGATGGGGGTTGAAGGGGCAGGTGGTTCCACACAGGTAGTGGTGGGCCTAGGTTCCTGGCAGCCCCCTGATGGTTACTTTGTGGCGGAGCGACAGGGCGGGTTGCGACCACCTAGGAGACAGGTGGGCCTGGCCCTGGTCGTTGTCTGTGGTTATTGCATAATAACACGCTTATCGAGATCTTGGTATTTAATCTGAGTCTGGTCATTGGCCTATACACACTAACCAGCTGTGTGGGAACAGTTATGGGCACTCGATGTCGTGGTATCAGTCGAAGCCTTCTTGACGTCAGCGACTTAGCGGCGCGCGCTGGATTGGACTGGAAAGCCTACTCTGGTATTAGGAGAGGCTAGGTCTGCTTACCGGTCGCCCTCGCAACATGCAGGTGTGCATTGGGCGATGGGCCCAGACCCCCGTGCGCTTAGGGTTTAGATCGGCGTGCTGACCTCTCTGTTGTGCTTAGGTAGGGCTGCGACGTGTTGCTCTTCCGAGGCCGGGCATGAGCCAGAAAAGTGTGTCCGGCCAAATGGGATCGAGCGTGCTGGGTTATGTGGTGCACCCCTGCAAAGAAGTTAATCTATTCGAATAGCCGTGTCCCTCGGTAAAAGGACGACCCGGAGTTGTACTCTAACCTCATGACAACTAGAACTGGATACTTAATAAAACACACCCAGGCAAGTTCCAGATACAACCCGGTGATCGCTTTCCCACAGGGCGACGAGGGGAGGATCGCTGGGTAGGATTATGCTATACGATGATACTTGGTGAACTCTTCAGCTACTCAAGACGGAGGCTGCCAGAAGCTTTGATACTTGTTACTTTTCCATCTTCTCTCTTCTACCGATGCAAGATGGAGGTGGCCAGAAGCGTAGTCTTCGATTGGATTAGCTATCCCCCTCTTATTCTAGAATTCTGCAGTTTAACCCATAGATATTACCCCTTTATACAGATACTATTGCATATGTAGTGTAGATCCTTGCTTGCGAGTACTTTGGATGAGTACTCACGATTGCTTTGCTCCCCCTTTTTCCCCTTTTGTCCCTTCTTCTCGGATGACGCAACCAGATGATGGAGTCCAGAAGCCAGAGGATCCCGATGATGTTTTCTACATGGAGTTCGGCTTCGAGGAGTAGGTAGGAGGTCCCAGGCAGGAGGCCTTGCCTTTTCGGTCGTTGTTACTTTTGTGCTAGCCTTCTTAATGCAAACTTGTTTAACTTATGTATGTACTCAGATATTATTGCTTCCACTGACTCTTGTGTATTCGAGCTTTTGTATTCGAGCCCTCGAGGCCCCTAGCTTGTAATATAAAGCTTGTATTATTTTAATTTGTGTCTAGAGTTGTGTTGTGATATCTTCCAGTGAGTCCCTGATCTTGGTCATACACATTTGCGTGCATGATTAGTGTACGGTCAAATCGGGGGCGTCGCATCACAGTCCGAGTTGGTTGCCAATGGACGACACCGGAAGAAGTGTATTGTTAGTCTCCAACAGGATGAGGGACATATAGAAGGTCAAGAAGAGCTCAAGTGTTATATAACCAAATACTACAAGTCTCTGTTTGGGGCTCCAGATGAAGGGAACTTCAGTCTTGATGAGACTCGAACATATGATATTCCACAAGTCACGACAAAGGAAAACGATATCCCAATGGCACCTTTCTCTGAAGAGGAGGTGAGATATGTGGTGTTCCAAATGGAACACTACAAAGCTCCAGGACCTGATGGCTTCCCCTCAGAGTTCTATCAGAACTTCTGGGATGTCATCAAGACTGACCTAATGGAGTTGTTCAATTTTCTTCATGCCGGCCAACTTGACCTATCCAGGCTTAATTTTGGCGAGATTGTTTTGTTGCCCAAGGCAAAGGGGGCTGAGCGGATCCAACAATACATATCGATATGCCTCCTTAATGTCAGCTTCAAAATTTTCACCAAAGTAGCAACTAATAGGCTCAATGCGGTTGCTGGCCATGTTGTTCGGCCATCTCAAACGGCTTTCATGCAAGGAAGAAATATACTCGATGGAGTAGTTATCCTTCATGAGACCATTCATGAGATGCACATGAAGCACATGAGTGGGGTAGTATTAAAAATTGACTTTGAAAAGGCATACGATAAACTCAAATGTCCATTTCTCCAATAGGCCCTAAGAATGAAAGGTTTCTCCGACAGATGGCGTGAGTGGATCCAAAATTTTGTTACTGGAGGTAGTGTGGCTATCAAAGTCAACGATGATGTAGGCCATTACTTCCAAACAAAAAAGGGATTATGTGAGGGTGACTCACTGTCTCCAACGTTATTTAACATTGTCGCTGACATGTTGGCTACTTTGATTGAACGCGCCAAACAATACGGTCAAATTGCACGAGTAGAGCCACATCTTGTTGATGGGGTGCTCTTTATCTTGCAATATACCGATGATATGATTCTTTTTATGGAACATGACCTTGATAAGGCGAGAAATCTGAAACTTTTGCTTTCCGCTTTTGAGCAAATGCCGGGCTTGAAAATTAACTTCCATAAAAGTGAATTGTTCTGTTTTGGAGAAGCCAGGGAGATGGTTGCACAATACGCTGATTTGTTTGGCTGTGCACAATGCCAATTCCCGATTAAATATTTGGGAATTTCGGTTCATTATGGACATCTCAATAATGCGGAGTGGAAACATGTCGATGAGCGATTGGAGAAATGGTTGAGCAGTTGGAAAGGCAAGTTGCTCTCCATTGGAGGACGACTAGTTTTGATCAGTTATGTCCTCACAAACATGGTTCTCTACATTCTCTCATTTTTCCAACTTCCCAAAGGGGTTCTGCAAAGATTGAATTACTTTAGGTCCAAATTCTTTTGGCAAGGAGACAATGAAAAAAAAATAGGCTAACCAAATGGAGTGTTGTTTGCCGGCTGAAAGACCAGGGAGGCTTAGGTGTTCAAGACCTCCAGGTCAAGAATGATGCCTTACTTAGTAAATGGCCATTCAAGATACTTATCGAGAATGGTGTTTGGCAAACTCTGCCGCGCAACAAGTATTTAGGCCAAAAGGTGTTGTCCCAGGCACATTGGAAGCTCGGTGGCTCACATTTTTTGGGCTGGATTGATGGCGGTCAAGAAACATCTTTTCTGCTTCAGATCTTTCGCGATAAAGGACGGCTCAGAGATACATTTCTGTAAGGACAAGTGGCTAGGAAATGCCACTCTCCGAGAACAGTACCGCATTGTACGCGATAACAATGATACTCTTGCACACGTGATGTGCTCTTCCCCACCAGATATATCATTTAGGAGGGATTTGATTGCCCCCCGCCTTGTGTCATGGCAACATTTGTTATCCCGTTTGATTCGATTAACTTGACACAAGGGCGGGATGTGTTTTGTTGGAATCTTACTACATCTAGGTCCTTCACAGTTGACTCTATGTACCGTGCACTCTTGCACACAGAGATTTCAATGGATAATTATAAACAAATCTAGAATCGGAGATGCCACTAAAAATTAAGATTTTCATGTGGTATCTTCGAAGAGGAGTTGTGCTAACTAAAGACAATCTCACTCGACGTAACTGGAAAGGAAGGAAGAAGTGTAGTTTTTGTACTCATGACGAAACAATTAAACACCTTTTCTTTCAATGCAAGTTTGCGCGTTCTACATGGTTAGTCATCCAAATAGCGTCAAATTTGTATCCACCAACAAGTGTCGCCAACATATATGGCCACTGGCTTGATGGAATACCAAATACGTTTAGCACGCTAATACGGGTGGGAGCGTCTGCCTTACTATGATCGCTTTGGCTATGTTGAAATGATTGTGTTTTTAATAGTAAAAAATATTCTTCTATGCAAGTTATTTACCGTTGTATGCACTGTCTTCGTACGTGGTCTATTATGCACCGAACGGAGTATCGATCACTGTTTAAGGCGGTGTGTATGCAGTTGGAGCGGGTGACCAGAGAGATTTTTACCCAACATAGGTGGCAGTATAATCTCCGAATCAGACCACCTTCTTCGTCGACATAGGCATAGTTTCGGTCTCATATGACTTTACTGTTGCCACTTTGTCATTTTTATACTCTTTGCCAAACTGTTCATGATGGTGTGCATCTTAGTTATACAGAGGTCGGGTGTTACTCTTTATGCTTTGTATCCGCTCATGTTACATTTTGAATTAATAAAAACGCCCTTTTTCAGACTTCACAATTCGAGTTCATAATTATCTTCTCGCATCCAACTTGACCTGTCAGAATGAGCCAGTCTTTCAATGCTTTAGCTTCAGCAGCAGCCGAGCTTACATGTTCAGTTTTGCTGTTCCTCGCCGCCACAAAATGCTCATGGTATGTATGGGGCTGTTTGGATTGGAGCCTGGAGTTGGACTTCTCCAATTCATTTTCTCACCAAAATTGGCAGGATCGTGGGCGGCTGAAAGCTGCGCCAAATTTTTGACTTGCCCACAAATTGGCAGGGCGTGTTAGGGCGTCAACCAAACAGCCTCTATATGAGCCAGACTTGATCACGTAGTAGAAAAAGAAAAGACCAAACCGTCTCTGGACCAAAGTCCAAACCTGCTGGCGGCAAACATGGCATCAGCCCGTTGTCTTTCGGCGACCGAGCCAAACCTGTTAACCTGGGGCCATGCCAAACACCACCGCGTCACGGCACGCAAAAACGTTGCGGAAAACGAACGAACCCAATTCCTCTCGGTCAGACGTCTCACGCTGCTCAGTGCTCTAGGTGCATCGCCTGACCCCATGATGAGCGCCAAGCTCGGCGCGGCGACGCCGTCCGTGCTCCTCCCGCCCTCCCCTCGGCTCCACGGCCTCCGCCCCTCCCCCACCGCCGCGTCATGTCTCCCCGACACCGCCACCGGCCCGCCTCTAAGCGCGGGACCGGACCAAGAGCTCTCTGGCGCGCCCGGGCAAGAGGAGGCGGCGGTCTCCTCCCCCTCTCAGCCGCGCTCGCGCGCGAGCTCGCAGCTGAGCCGCTGGTCCCGCGCGCGCGCTCTCCGGTCCGGGCGGAGGCTGGAGCTGCCGTCCATACGGGCGACCGCGGCGCTCTCGGTGCCGACCAAGTCGCCGCCGTCATCCGAGGAAGAGGCCGCGGCGACGGAGGAGGACGATGATGGTGACGAGGTGGCTGGGGTCGGGAGCGAGGCAGCGGGGAACTCGATCTACATGGTGTCGGACGGGACGGGGTCGACGTTGGAGCACTCGGTGAATGCCGTGCTCGGGCAATTCGAGCACTGCCTCGTCGACCGCCGCTGTGCCACAAGCACCCACCTCTTCTCGGGGGTAAACATCCACCATTTTCGCTGCCATCTATTACCTTAATTCGTGATATTAGATTTTGATCCCCGCGCTCCAGTCCAGTGCGATGTCTGGTTTACGAAATGCGTCTAGTGTCGCTAGAAATTCGGAGTTTCCGTTTCCTACTGATTACTGTACCGTAGTGAGTAGTTGCTTTTCCAGATGTTTATACTTTTCAATATAACGGGGTAAGTGTGAGAATTTATACCAGTAAATTTGTGTGATATGGCAAGCCAAATGTAGAGTTCAAATTTAGAGATGAAATCAAACATTTTATGGGCATACCAGGGCAACCCTGCAACTTTGCTTTGTGGTTAATTTCATAATTTGTGCACCGACATTATCTCTTTTCAGACGAATTACTGTAATACCTGTAGCTTGCTATGCACTGTCAGAGTGGTTTAATTGGGGATACTTTGGTTCATTTTACATTTAAGGTTTGCCTCTGAACTTCAGTGCTGGGGGATTATTTGCGCTAGCATGACACTATCGTGTAGTATTTGAGTATGAAAGCTACAATATCAATCTTACTCTGCAAAAGTTGGTATTGCCCATGAAATACGCTAATACTAAGAAGAAAAGTCGCATATGTTCCAATGGAGGAAAAATCCCTCGCAGAAACTTCGGATGAATTACGCAATAGATCTTTTTGACATTTTAAGAAATAAAATGGACCATGCAGTTGAATAAGGCTGAATGTTCATGTGCAAATTGAGAATTGTACAGTTGCTTCATGCATATCTATATGTTCTATTTGTGCAAATTGATATTCGCCGCTGTTTACACCAGGTAGATGGTCTGACATGGTCAAAATATTGCCAATTGGCCATACTATTCTGTTTTACGTGTTTGCTTGATTGGTTCGTTTTATTGAACAAAATCAGTCAGTTGATTGTATTCTTAGTTCAGAAACTGTTATATGACACTATTCACCCAAGCTTAGCACAAGCATGGGCTAAGAAAAAGTTAATTGCGCATCACTTGTCGGAAGTAATCAGCATCTCTTACACATTGCTTCTAATTTTCTTTAGATTGATGACATGGATAACCTTATTGAGATAGTAAGGCAAGCAGCAAAAGAAGGAGCATTGCTTCTATATACCCTTGCCGATCCTTCAATGGCTGAGGCAACTAAGAAGGCTTGTGATTTATGGGGTGTTCCATCCACCGATGTTCTTCGTCCTACCATTGATGCCATAGCTTCTCATATTGGTGTTGCTCCATCTGGCATTTCACGAAGCTCTGCTAGCCGAAAGGGTCAACTTTCTGAGGATTACTTCCAACGAATCGAAGCAATTGATTTCACCATCAAACAAGATGATGGTGCTCAGCCACAGAACCTTGCCCGTGCACACATTGTGCTAGTTGGTGTTTCACGTACTGGGAAAACACCATTGTCAATTTATCTAGCACAAAAAGGGTACAAAGTGGCAAACGTTCCAATTGTGATGGGTATTGATCTTCCAAAGGCCCTATTTGAGATCGACCAGGATAAGATCTTTGGATTGACGATAAACCCCGTGGTTCTTCAGGCAATCAGAAAGACAAGAGCAAACACACTAGGATTTCATGGGCAGAAGAGCAATTATGCTGAAATGGAGCATGTGAGGCAGGAGCTCGACCATGCAAATCAAATTTTTGTTCGGCACCCAACATGGCCAGTGATCCGTAAGATCAGTTTCATCGTCTTTTATGGAGAGCTAATTTGTTTTTTCTCATGTTATAACCATATATTTTTCGTGCAGAGGTCACTGGAAAAGCTGTAGAGGAAACAGCTGCTGTCATTGTTAGAATATACCATGACAGGAAACAGAAGTGCTCCATGCCGCGCATATCAAAACGGTACTAGCACCATGTTCTATCTATTCTACTGCGCCTTGTAAAGTATGTGTGCTTTGATGAGCGCCATGTCAACAGTACCTTAGCCGACCCTGTTATTATTAGCTTTGTGTGACCATTGACCACCTTCTAGGTGGCTTCTGTATCTAAAAGATAACGAGTTCACAGTATAGTGCGGCAGGAAATAAATGTATAACTTGTTCTCTAGTTTTCCATTCGTTAAATTATTTTCAGTTATTGAACTAGTCTTAGTCTGTTAAGTAAATTTTAGGTTCAACTGAGTATGTTAGAAAAATGAAAATCAGAGCAATATATTTCTCGCAAAGAACTAAGACTCTCCGGCAGTATGAAATGCTTAGATGTGGACCATAATGCCCTTTATCCTCCTGAAAAAGCTCTGCTAAGACAGGGTGCATGGGACATCACAACGGTTCGTCCTCCTAAGCTTGACCACTAGGATCATTTGTTCAAGGATGTGTTCACTCTTAGATTCAATAGGAAGGCTATATAAAAGTAATTTCAGAAAGAACATCATGCACTAGCACTATTTTTACTCTTCTTTTGATCTTCATTTCCATTGTTTTTTAATACGAGGTTCCTTCAAATTTGACAACCCTTGTTTTTTGGAAGCATGCTACCTTCTACTTTGTGGTTGCCTGTTGAACTACGCGTCTTATCTTGTGGATTCGTGGTTGAAAGTAGATGATAAATTTCTGGCCAGATGTGCTTCTACAAAAATGTAGCTTCTCTGTCAAACCAGGGCCACCTTGAACCAGACCTGTGGTAACAGAAGTCTGGTTGAGCTGATCAGGAATCTGGCTATATGGTAGCTGCAGCAGCTCAAGGGCTGACTAAAAGACTCCTAAGATAATCCTTGTTTGGTCGTACTTGATATCCTGTTTCTTTTTGCTACAAAGTGAAGATCATTTTGGAAGGCGCTACTTTCGATCAACAAATACTCCTGACATAATCCTTGTTTAAAACCGAGACCAGCCAGGACTAGCACTTGGCTGCATATTTTGATAGGAGGAGCAACCACGAGCACACCGCATAGAGTCCAGGACTCGGAACACGGGTGGGCTGTGAGCGCACTCGCACTGCTAGCCAACCGTCTCACATAATCTTTGTTTTGGTTCTTGTTATCTTGTTTCCGTTTGATACAAATTCAAATTGATTTTTTTTAAGACTGTCTTGAATCAACAAACTACCTCCTGCTCAATTTGTATCCTGCAAAAGGGTTTCAAGCTCATGGCAGATGTAGCTATCATCCAACTACATGTTTTTTTCTGAAATATCCTGGATATGTTCCAGGATGCTTAGCTGGGATCCTGAATTTGCATGCATTGAAATGAATATCTCAAGGAATATGTTTATGTTCTTGCAGGGTAGCTCCAATTCGAGTCTACGATTCTTTGTCGGAGATGGTTAACACTCTTGTCGAGCCTGAAAAGGTATTGGCTATGGACATATGAATCTGTTCTGCAGCAGCGAAGCGAAAGGACGTATGAATTTGTTCTGCAGCAGCGAAGCGAAATCAGAAATTATAGAGCCTGTTCTGCAGCAGCGAAGCGAAATCAGAAATTATAGAGCCTACTATCCGGTAGCGAAGCGAAATCAGAAATTATAGAGCCTACTATCCGGTACTTGTGTGTCTCAACTCCGCGATTAGACTAGAGTCATTGTGCACCGAAGGTAAGAGGGACCATGTTAAAACTGCTCTTCTTCTAAATTATCACAGCATGTGATGTCATGTGTTGGTTGTTCATTGGTTTAGTTTTCCTTTTTAAGTTAAGCGCTCATGTCATGTACAACCTCTTCTAGAAATGACCCAGGGAAAGACAATTATCCCAAAAACATTAGTGTATATTTGTGTGTGCTTATGTTTGCAGTATGTGTAAGGGAGAAAACCCTATCGCCGTCGCACCAAAGCGACCTGTATTCTTTCTTTTGAACAAGGAGAACAGAAAAAAAGGGGGGCAATAACAGAAGAAACCAGAATATTAAGGGAGAAGTGCCATCACAAACTTCTCCATCGGAACCTCAACCGGCCTAATCTCTTCTCTGCCGTCTGCTATGTATTCTGCTGTGCCTTCTCATATCACCACACAATTTTTGCCCGAATTCTGGTAAATATCAGTCCCCGTCACAGTCTCTACAGATCACACGTTGAAAACCATGCGGTGAACACGCGAAAATCTCTGCGCGCTATGAGGCTGGTGTTTCACCGTGCATCGCTGTCGACTCCCGTGCCGCTTCCGGCGCTGTCCATCTTGCTCATGGAAAGGGTGAAATAGAGCAGAATCAAGGTCCCCACGCTGGACCTGCATAAACAAGATAGGAAAAATCAGTTGTTGGAGTTCAGAGATTATCACTGGAGAGGCCCTGCTGACCAAAGAAACGGCACTCCTGACATCTTTTTGTTTTTTTATCACTACTCTGCTCTGCGTGCAAACACTACCACATGTGGATAAATTAAAACCAACTCAAAAACAAATACTACTAAACTAGGCTACTCCTGGTCAATAGAACGTTTGTTTGCCTGGGCATAGTCGATGGAGCTTCGGCATTGAATCCTGCCGTGTCCTTGAGGCGCCGAGGTTGGAATTTCTTGTTGTGTGTGATGGCTTCACGGCTTCAGGACATGTGTAAATCAGCGACAACTGATAGTGAACAGTGGGAGTAGTTTTTATACTACTGCATTCTTCTAAAAATACTACCAGTACTAAATTGGCTGCTTGTTGGTCAATCGCCCTCTCTCGTCTCTGGATCACCGTGACGAAGACGAAGGTGCCAGCCAGTTGTGCAACGGGGACTTGGCAATGAGAAACCATGGCTGTTCTTGCGCAGGATTTCCGCACGCACGCACGCACGAGGTGCGCCATCACCTGTCGCGACGGACCCCGGTCCTAGGCGCTGCGAATTATTGCCGATAATGATCCCACGATCGGAGAGCCGTCGCGTCAGATTGATTAGTTGCATTTGCATTTGCCAGAAGACGCCAACACAAGAGGATTCACTTTGCGTACTGCAACTGCCAGTGAACTTGTAAGGTACACTCACTGAATGCTTAACAGCTCCGCCTAATGATGGTTCGTTTTGTCCATGAATGGCAATGAAGCACGGCGGGTTTTGGGGGCAAAAAGTCGCCAGCGTCGACGACAAATGAGAGCGTACTACCCCTACGTCGCCTAACATGTTCAGAGAATAGATTTCATTTCACCCAGTGAAACGTGTACTGCCTTGTTGACACTCTGAATAGCGGCTGGTTCAGTGATTGGATCTAAGCAACACAACAAAAAATAATAAACCAAGGGGAAGGGGAAGGGGAAGAAGATTCTTACAGCGTGGCGAAGAGGAAGACGACCCTTCGGGGATCCAGCCACGGCGCCGGACGCCGCCCGAGCCGCCTGGACTTCCCTCCCGGCGTGCCGGCGCCCCCCGGCGTGTTCACGAGCCGGTGCCCGTTTAGCATCTCGTCGGCGGCCGCCACGTGGACCAAGAGCGGGGACAGCGGCGGCCTCTCGCCCGTCCCCACCCCGGCTCCTGCACACAAGCGGATCAAACCCAACGTCAGTCCCGTTCGTCGTCAGAACTCCAAAGTGTGCAGTTAACGTCAGCGTCACTGGTCACTAGTCACTTAAGCCACAAGGTCGTAATTTCGTGACATACAAAAAGAAGAAAGAAC
Organism: Secale cereale; assembly: GCA_902687465.1. Taxonomy (NCBI): domain Eukaryota; kingdom Viridiplantae; phylum Streptophyta; class Magnoliopsida; order Poales; family Poaceae; genus Secale; species Secale cereale. Next base: position 257,879,878 of record LR738710.1, on the reverse strand, counting down.
AGAATTTTGGTCCTAATTGCGAAGGAAGCTTATCACTTGGGCAGGCTAACCTGTGGTGCCAGTGCCGGCGTCGCCGTCGGCCTGCTTCCTTTCTGACCCCTTCCTCGACAGCGACCTCACCACCCTCTGTTCCGTTCACAGCACAATTAAAGATAGATATGGTAGTATCAATCAAACTCTAGTACGACGGCCTAAAGAAATCTGGACGCGCATATCTCCTCGAACAGACTTACGGGTGTCCTCGGGGTGGAGGCCGGCGGCGCCGCCGGCGTCACGTCCGGGCCGTCGCCGGCGAGCGACGAGAGGGCGGCGACGTCGAGGGAGATGAACCCACCGGTCGAGGCGTCGGGGCTCGACTGTGCAAGAACCTAAAAAGGAACACGAGTGTTATTGTCCTGCAAGAACCTATCTACCGGCGATGAAACCGAAGCTCTTCAACCAAACAGAGAGATATTCACAGCCTAAAAAGGGCAAGCGATTCATGCCAAGATCCAAATCGCTTCCAGTTGGCCGGGGCAAGCAAGAACGTCGTGCGGCGACTAGAGCCGATTGACGGACGGAAGATTGGACGGGAGGAGACTTACAGGATGGCCGGAGGCGGCGTCCCCCATGCCTTGGTGACGTTGGGCGTGCGCTGCCTTCCCACAGGAACAGGAGTATGTCTTCTCTTTTGTTGTATCTGAGCGAGTTATGGTTGGTTGCCCCTTGGCCTTGGGAAGGCGGAGAATTGAATGGCGGAATACTACAAAAACGAGGAACCGGAGGGAAAGGACCGTCGCTTTGCTCTTTTTGTTGAGGACCAAAGCTTAGATTCTCTCTCTGCCCGCGAGCATGGAGAGAAGATGATGTTCACAGTACAGCTTCGCTTCTCTTATATATACCGCTGGATCTTTTGTGGGCACCACGGACGGAATTGTTTAGAAATCACACTGGTAGTAGTATATCTCTTGTGGGGTCCATCTATGTCTCAATAGATTGGTAAGAGTTTATTAGGTCCTGGTGGATTTATAAAATTTAATCGATTTATAAAAATATAATTTTAGTCTAATGAATATTTCACGGAAATCATATGGAACTGAGTTCCCTAACCGTTGTTTCCGGGCAACACGTTGTGGTCTGTCGGGTGACGCACACGAATCATGGTGCAGGGCGCGATGCCATGCCACACTGAAAACATATTGTTTTTGGTAGAAATTGCACCAACGTGTTGGTTATACCCACGTCACCTCATCCCACTCGCCTCAGTTGCCTTGTCTTTGCATTTCCCCTCTTCGTCTTCGCCTACTTTGGTGTCTTCCCGTCTGTCGGGCAATTCGCACACTACCGCTTGCCGACAACGCTTCGTTGTTTCCCTGCTAGGTCATTCTTCCAGGGTACGAGGTACTCCCTCCGTCCCAAAAATCTTGTCTTAGATTTTTCTAGATACGGATGTATCTAACACTAAAGTGTAACTAGATACATCCGTATTTGGACAAATGCAAGACAATAATTTTGGGACGGAGGGAGTACGTTGCTTGGAAGCTCGCCGTTCTCTCGGAGGGGGGAGGGGGCTATGGATTTCGGGGAGAGTGAGCAGTTGCTCAGGGCATGACTATTGTCTCTTGTCGATTTATGACGACACAACGTCACTATGAGGTTACATTGGGGAATGGCGCCAGGTCTGGTCGGCGTCACCACTACGAAGATGCCCCCCAAGGGTTCGATGCGGTTGCAATTGAGGGGTGTCGCGGTTGGCTGGAGTAGCTACGACGACGACACGTTGACGGCCTACCAAAACCGACAAACGCTTGGCGATGATGATTTGGGTGGCGGTGGCGTAACCTCCATTTGCTTTGGGTCGGTGGTGGTCCGTGATGGTTTGACAAATACATGGCAGTGACACGGTTGCGAGATTGATCGGTTTTGGATGTTGATTTTGTCAACACGGATGCATTTAAGTTGGTGTCGGTGGATTTTGGCACGCATATGATGAATATTTGCCATGTTTCTCAATCGATGGCAAAATCAGGGGGTTGGGTGGTGATTTGTGGATGTGGTGGTCTATGGAGGCTTTGGTGGCGCGATTGTTGTGTAGGCGTTAGTACGACGATGATGGTGAAGAGGTGATTTGCGCGGTTTGTCATGGCTTGGTAGGGGATTTTTTGTCGGCACCCACAAATAGAATTATTCGAAAATTACTCTAATATATCTCTCTTGCGTGGCGCATCTATGTCTCACTCGATTAGTAAGATTTTATCAGGTCTTGGTTGCTTTATAAAATTTAGAATCCATTTATATAAGTGTATTTTTTGTCTAGGGCAAAAAACTTGTTTCCTTTTTCTTTCTTTCTATATTAATCACATGCAATTGTTCTGCATGCTTCTATTTTTTCCCATATAATACAAAAAAGAAAAAAACATAAGTCCAATACATTTGGTTTGATAAATACTTGGGAGTTCCTTCGGTGATTGGGGTGGACCACATGGGTTGTGTTTTAAACACTTCATTGAGAGAATTCAGAAAATTGTTAACTGTTGGAAAGAGAGAACACTTTCTTATGGTGGTAAGGACTAAGGAGGCTCTGATTAAGGTAGTGGCTCAAGCTATCCCAATATATGTGACCAGTGTATTCAAATTCTCAAAGAAAATTCATTGGGTTGCTTGGTGGAAGGTGTGTGTTCCAAATAACATGGGTGTCATGAGATTTCATGATATAAATAGGCTCAATTTGGCTATGCTTGCAAAACAATGTTGGAGGTCAATTGAGAATTCCGATTCCTTATGTGCGAGAGTGCTTAGATCAAAATATTATCCAAGCGGTGACATGCTCAATTGTATTGAATAAATGCTTTTATTATGTCTAGCAAATTATTTGGGCGGGAATTCAAACATTCAAGAAAGGTTGCATATGAAGGATAGGTAATTGTCTGAAAAATAATATATGAGGAAACTATTAGATTCCAAATAGCTTCTCTAGGAAGATTGTTACACCTCGAGGAAGTCAAATTTTATCCAAAGTTAATGAGCATATTGATCTTATGCCTGGTTCATGGGATGAAATACTTATAAGGGAAACCTCTGGCACACTGATGTTGAGTGTATCTGCAAATTCCCATCATGAAACTAAATATTTTATGGCATGACACTTGACAAAATCAGGCACCTTCAGTGTTCGGTCAACCCTACTATAGGCAATGGGAGGATAGCTATACCGACAACAATGCAGCTCTCTCCGCAAGTGGAGGTTCAGCACCTCACCTGGTTTGGAAACAACTTTGGAACCTGGAAGGTCCGGGTAAGGTAGAGTTTTTTCTCCGGCGCCTTCATAATGCGGTCCCATGTATGTGTGTTTTGGCAAACCGTCACATATCAACTTCTAGTCAATGCTCTATTTACAGTGTGCATGCAGAGGACGTGGTGCATGCTTTGTTCATGTGTGGTCGTGCAAAGGAAAGTTGGAGTTTTCTTGGTCTACATGAAATAACTCAGGCTGCATACATTGATGGAAGATCTGGGGCGGAAATTGTGGAGTTTCTCTTGTGTGATCATGTACACCAAAAGCAATATATGAACATCATTAATATACCGGAGATGTCGGTACATCTGGTGGGAGTGATGTTTGATTCTAAGAGTAGAGGAAGTACAACCTCTGGTTCGAACTAGCAGCGCCATTCAAGCTCTTGCTCTGAACTTTGTTAGAGCGGTTGTGAAACCTGCTGATGTTCGGAGACAAAATTAGTCGAGGAAACCTTTGTCTAGACAGCTAGCTGAAAGGGCATTACCCCCTTGATTGTTTTGGTTTTAATGACAACACACCTTGTTCTTCTAACCACATGCCCTAGTCTGTAAACAATGTCTTCACATTATGGAAGGGTGCATGGATGGTTAGATGCCCCTCTGTTCGTACAAGGAGAAAAATGTGAAAAAAGATGTGTTGTCGGTGAATTTTTTACTTTCATATTTGAGTTCACAGGGAAATCGCGCTATTAAGAGGGGGTGCACCTTGAAAATACTAAGGGAATCAAGTTCACATACACCTAAAAACATGCCTCCATGTTTGAATAGAGACTCTCTCCAAATCTTTATACCTGAGAACTTCCCGGGCAGGTCTGAAGCGGTGACCCAACATACCACTACATGTTGTAGTATGTATGTCATTGATATAATGCCCATAAGACACCGTCTCAAAAACCTTATATCCCTCAGAGGGTACAACATAAACATAGCGGGTCCAAACCACCATTATATTACAAACTTATTCAAACAAAAACCTAACGTTCAAACGATTCAAACTACTCATACCAAAATGCGGGGTACCACTATATTGATCCTACGATCGCTTATTGGGTTCAGATCAATTCCCACATCATCAGTCTAGTTGCTATTATTATTCCTACTCTACTCCTATTGCTCAGGGTCTTCTCCACCATTGTCGGCTCCATAGGCGATGACATAGTCGACTCCTCCAGAAAGATATATCTGTCTCTTTGTAGAAGTACTCTCTGGCAACATTGGGATCATGTGACATCTCCTCTAAATATTTAGAGTCTGAAGAGGGGTTTAGAATACAAGGGATGAGTACAGGAGGTACTTAACATTTTCATAGATATTGTGAGTTGGAGATGCACTATAGCTACTACTGATCCCAAATAGTTATGAGCAATGATTTTGGTAAATATCTTGTAGCATCAAGTTTTATTTAAAACATTTGGACATCAGACTTCACGGGTTGCTAGAATCTTTGATAGACTCCTTTCCCGCCGTATTCGCAGATCTTTCCAAGATGAGGAAGTGACAAACCACAACTAAATACACTATGTTGAGGTGCGCTACTTTACCAACGAGCGATTAACTTAGCTATTCTGCCAGGTTCGTAACCTTGCACATCCAAGATGCGTGGTCGGGGTCTAAGATCCGATTTTTTACCCTTCGTGTATGGCGTAGCCCCTTCCTGAGGCTCTTGAGGTATTCCCTCAGTCGCTCTGTCTCAACATCCTATGGGTACGACCCCGTGACCGATAGCGTTTCACGCCCACCTAGCGATAAATCATGACTCCTTTAAACCGATAGGGAATCACTGCCCCCTAAACGCAGTGATTCATGGCCCCATTGCCGCATACATGTGTGAGGTAGCATACGACATTAAGAAGGTGCCACTAATCCTCGTCCGTTCCATTGCATGCTATGTGGTCAATGCCATAGCTACCGCGCTAGAATACCTGTTGACTTTGGTTATTAAACGAGGTGCAATGGAACTCTACTACCGTGTAAGATCATGAGTTCCACAACTGAAAGGATCAATATGGTTGACTAGAGGGGGGTGAATAGGCAACTACCAATTTTTAACTTTTCTTAACAAACTTGGTTTAGCAACAAATAGGTTGTATAGATGTGCAACTAGGTGAGCAACATATACGATGCTAGCCACAACAACAACAAGAGCAAGCAAAGGATACAACACAAACAAATCTTACACAAAGTAATGGTAAGAGATAACAACAAGTGGAGCCGGTGGAGACGAGGATGTGTTACTGAAGTTCCTTCCCTTCGAGAGGAATTACGTCTCTGTTAGAGCGATGTGGAGGCACAATGCTCCCATAGAAGCCACTTGGGCCACCGTATTCTCCTCACGCCCTCACACAATGCAAGATGTCGTGATTCCACTAGTGATGCCTTGAAGGCGGCAACCGGACCTTTACAAACGAAGTTGAGGCACACTCCACAACTGAATTGGAGGCTCCCAGCACTACCACGAAGCTTGACCACAATGGAATGTGGCTCTGAGGTGACCTCTTCCATCTAGGGTGCCCAAACACTCAAGAGTAACAAAATCCACACAAGAAAGTATGGGGGAATCAAATTTCCTTTGGTGAAAGTATAGATCTAGGTCTCCACCTTCAATCTGTAGCAAATTAACAAGTTTGAGTGGCTAGGAAGAGTGATCGGGCAAGAAAGCTTGAAGGGCATCAATGGAGAAGAGAGAGAGACAAGAGGTAAAGTGGTAGGTGGAAGAACCACTATATATATAGCGCCCCCGAAATCCAACCGTTACAATAGTTTTATACTGCGGCGGTACAATCGCTCATGATCCCACTACAACTGGGATTCACGGGTACTCTGTAGGAACTCTAACATGCGATGCAACCGGTAGCACGCGCGGTAGTACCGGTTGCCATAAGCAACCAGAACAACCGCTCCACCACCGCTTCAAACAGAAGGGAATCACCCCTATAGTGGTACTCGAGCGGTAGTTGCACATGTACAACCGCCTGGCCCAAGTTCGGGTGGTGGCTAAGTCCCGAGTGGTAGAACCGCTCTGGGCACCGGTAGTACCAGTTAAAATAGAATTACGAGGACAACAGGGCCGCCACCGCCCAGTAACCGCCCCACCACAGAAATCAGAACGGTAGTTGAGTGGTACTGGGATGGTACAACCGCTCCTGAAGAGGCCCTAGGTTTTCCCAACAAAGTGGCGGTACCACCGCCCGGGGGCAGTGGTACAACCACTGGGCGGTACCTGGCAGCAGGAATCCCAGACTCGGGGTATCACCACTAGGGCGGTGGATGTATCGGTCGAACCGGATAGGCGGTACAACCGCCCTGATCAGTGTTACAACCGTTGTAGGGTTAAAACCACTGGATTGGAGAGATTGAGGACCCCTTTCTCCTCGAACTGAAGGAAACATTGGGTAGATAAGAATGTGTATGTGTATTGATTCAGTCAATACCTTCCAATGCGGACTCCCTATTAATAGTATGAGATTCCTAAGACCAAAGAAATAAACACGTCGGAACCACGTCTTCGATCTTTTCCGTAAGGAGGGAATGCCTAATCATCTTGTGCCAAACTAGAGTGTACCTGAAGAACTTGGCACCCGATTAGACCAGAAGGTGAGTTATCATCATCACCAAAACACAAAGGCGGGAACTTCCCTAACAATCTCCTTTTTTTGGTGGATGATGACAACCACACGATTTGCACTAGAGGTCTAGAAAATATAGACGGGCTCCCCCTAGATGTGTGCACCATTTTGATTTGCTTTTGGAATGCAAAGGCACACATTATTAATGCCCCCCCCCTAGATTTTATAGACCAACCAACGAGTACGAATGATGAGAGTAAACGATAAGCATGCATTTGTACAGGACAAAAGGTAGAACAAATCTAAAGGGCAATAGAAAGCAAGCTCTACAAGTAAGAGAGACAAGATATAAAAGTACGATACATCGAGATCGCATGTCTCACACCATGCACAGAGTATCCACCCACAATAAGTTCACAAGCTAACTAAAAAAATGAAAGTTCAACTCGAAGCAAATAAGCACACCCATGCAAATCCTGAGACCTAATAGAACTCTCTCCCCCTTTGGCATCAAGACACCAAAAAGGAAAAGAGCGATGCTAACGCCCCAGAGCTCGGTAGTCCTCCTCCTGTGACTCCCCAGCCTCGTCTGGATCACCGTCATCAGTCTCCTCATCGTCCTCCACAACATCAGCGGCAACAGTAGCAGAGGTGGAGGTAGTCGTTTGGCTAGATGCCTCGTTGTCCATCCAGGTGCTATGCTGACAAATCCACCTGTCCTCTGGGGTGATGCTCTTCTGAGATCCACTGTTCACTGGGATGTTGAAGTGCTTCATGATACGTCTCCAATGTATCTATAATTTTTTATTGTTCCATGCTATTATATTATCAACTTTAGATGTTTTATATGCCTTAATATGCTATTTTATATTATTTTTGGGACTAACTTATTAACCCAGTGCCAGTTTCTGCATTTTCCTTGTTTTTGGCTTTCATAAAAAAAGAATATCAAATTGAGTCCAAACGGAATAAAACTTTACGATGATTTTTCTTGGACTAGAAGACACCTATAAGACTTGGAGTGCGGGCCAAGGGACCCACGAGGCAACGACAAGCCATAGGGGCGTGCCCCAGGGGGCGCCCCCTGGGCTTGTGGCCCCCTTGGGAGTCCCCCGCTCCGCCTCTTTGGTCTATAAATTCCCAAATATTCCAAAATTCTAGAGGAGTCACCAAAAATACTTTTCCACCGCCGCAAGTTTCTGTTCCCGTGAGATCCCTGTTGGGGAACTGTAACGCCTTGGACACACCTACTGATGGTCGTTACTCCTAGCGAGATCTAGACTGGCCCCACATATCAATACTAGTCTTTTCTGCGCACTTTGTCCTCACTCGTGCGCACCCGGGAGCAACTTCTCGGTCGGTCACCCATCCTGAAATTACTCCAAGCTGAGCATGCTTAACTTTGGAGTTCTGTCTGAATGGGCTCCTAGAAAAGAAGGAATTCCTTATTGATATGAGTAGTCTATCATCCCTAATAAGCCAGGCTATCACATACACCCCCACTCAGAGGAACCGACGTCCTCATCGGGCCACATGAACGTTCCCTCTTGGCACATACGTTTGTGCTTCCAGTCCAGCACATGTGCCATGCTGTGTGCCACGACGGGTCACAAACGTCATGCACAACATGACCGCACACCTATCTGCAAACATCTGTGTAATCTCGAGGGTCGGCTCTGATACCAACTTGTAACGCCCTGGACACACCCGCCAGTGGTCGTTACTCTTGGCGAGATCTAGACTGGCCCCACATATCAATACTTGTCTTTTCTGCGCACTTTGTCCTCACTCGTGCGCACCCGGGAGCAACTTCCCGGTCGGTCACCCATCCTGAAATTACTCCAAGCTGAGCACGCTTAACTTTGGAGTTCTGTCTGAATGGGCTCCTGGAAAAGAAGGAATTCCTTATTGATATGAGTAGTCTATCATCCCTAATAAGCCAGGCTATCACAGGAACGTTGCACGGAAAATAAAAAATTCTACGCACACGCAAGATCTATCCATGGAGATGCATAGCAACGAGAGGGCTGAGTGTGTCTATGTACCCTCGTGGACCGTAAGCGGAAGCGTTTGTTAACACGGTTGATGTAGACGAACTTCTTCGCCATCCAACCAATCAAGTATCGAAGGTATGACACCTCCGCGTTCAGCACACTTTAGCTCGGTGATGTCCTCGCCTTCTTGATCCAGCAAGATGGGCGAAGTAGTGAATGAATTCCGGCAGCACGACGACGTGCTAACAATGGTGGTGATGCTATCTCCGTAGTGCTTCTCCAAAGAACTACGAAGTCGTGGGGTGGTGTGGTGCCCCCTCCCTCAAATATATATATATATATATATATGTATGTATGTATGTCTGTATATATATAGGTGGGGGAGGGGAGGCAACCCCTAGGGTGCCTGCCTAGTCGCGCCCCCTTCCTTATTTGAACATGGGGAAAAGGAAAGGGAGCTGCCTGCCTTTGGGCGCCTCCCCCTTCCTTCCCCCTTCCTTGGCGCGTAGGTTGGGGTGGAGGGGCGTGTCGTGTGCTTCCCCTTTGGCCATAAGGCCCACCTCTCACTGGTGGACTCCCGGAACCCCTTCCGGCACTCCGATAAAATACCCGATACTTTCGAAACCTTTCCGGTGACCAAATACTATCGTCCTATATATATCCGTATTTACCTCCAAGCCATTCTGTAGCTCCTTGTCATGTTCGTGATCTCATCCGGGACTCTGAACAACATTCGGTCACCAAATCATATAACTCATATAACAATATATCGTCAACGAACGTTAAGCGTGCGGACCCTACAGGTTCGAGAACTATGTATACATGAGCGAGACACTTCTCCGAGCAATAACCAATAGTGGAACCTGGATGCCCATATTAGTTCCTACATATTCTACGAAGATCTTTATGGGTCAAACCGTTATGATAACATACGTAATTCCCTTTGTCTGTCGGTATGTTACTTGCCTGAGATTCGATCATCGGTATCTCCATACCTAGTTCGATCTCGCCAACGGCAAGTCTCTTTGCTCGTTCCGTAATACATCATATCATAACTAACTCCTTAGTCATTTTTTGCAAGCTTCTTGTGATGTGTATTACCGAGAGGGCCCAGAGATACCTCTCCGATAAACTGAGTGTCAAATCCTAATCTTGATCCATGCCAACTCAATAGATACCTTTGGAGATACATGTAGAGCATCTTTATGATCACCTAGTTGCGTTGTGACGTTTGATAGCACACAAGGTATTCCTCCGGTATCCAGGAGTTGCATGATCTCATAGTCGAAGGAATACATATTTGACATTAAGAAAGCAATAACAATAAACTGAACGATCATATGCTAAGCTAACGGATGGGTCTTGTCCATCACATCATTCTCCTAATGATGTGATCTCTTTATGAAGTAACAACACATGTCTATGGTTAGGAAACCTTAACCATCTTTGATCAATGAGCTAGTCTAGTAGAGGCTTACTAGGGACACAATATTTGTTTATGTATCCACACATGTATTTAAGTGTCTGGTCAATGCAATTCTAGCATGAATAATAAACCTTTATCATGAATAAGGAAATATAAAATAACAACTTTATTATTGCCTCCAGGTCATATTTCCTTCAGTCTCCCACCTCCACTAGAGTCAATAATCCATATTACATTGTAATGAATCTAACACCCATGGAGTCTTGGTGTTGATCATGTTTTGCTCATGGAAGAGGCTTAGTCAACGGGTCTGCTACATTCGGATCCGTATGTATTTTGCAATTCTCTATGTATCCATCCTTGACCTTTTCATGAATGGATTTGAAGCGTCTCTTGATGTATTTGGTTCTCTTCGCCAAGGCAGTTGCTCCACTGTTGTCACAAAAGATTTGGAACCAATGCACTGGGTACTACACCCAGATCGGACATGAACTCCTTCATCCAGACTCCTTCATGTGTTGCTTCCGAAGCAGCTACGTACTCCGCTACACACGTAGATCCTTCCACGACGCTCTACTTGGAACTGCACCAACTGACAGTTCCACCATTCAATATAAATATGTATCCGGATTGTGACTTGGAATCATCCGGATCAGTGTCGAAGCTAGCATCGACGTAACAATTTACGACGAGCTCTTCGTCACCTCCATAAACGAGAAATGTATCCTTGGTCCTTTTCAGGTACTTCATGATGTTCTTGACCGTTGTCCAGTGATCCACTCCTGGATTACTTTGGTACCTCCCTGCCAAACTTATGGCAAGGCACACATAAGGTCTGGTACACACCATAGCATACATGATAGAACCTATGGCTAAGGCATAGGGAATGACTTTCATTTTCTCTCTATCTTCTGCAGTGGTCGGGCTTTGAGTCTGACTCAATTTCACACCTTATAACACACGCAAGAACCCTTTCTTTGACCGAACCATTTTGAACTTCGTCAAAACTTTGTCAAGGTATGTGCTTTGTGAAAATCCTATTAAGCGTCTTGATCTATCCCAACAGATCTTGGTGCCCAATATATAAGCCGCTTCATTGATGTCTACACACGCTTCTACTCTTGTAGACTATGTTGGGCCTCCAAGCGCAGAGGTTTGTAGGACGGCAACAATTTCCCTCAAGTGGATGACCTAAGGTTTATCGAACTCGGGGAAGTAGAGGTTGAAGATGGTCCCTCTCAAGCAACCCTGCAACTAAGATACAAGAAGTCTCTTGTGTCCCCAACACACCTAATACAACTAGGAGTTGTATAGGTGCACTAGTTCGGCGAAGAGATGTTAAATGGCAAGTGATATGGATGGCAAAATAAAGTGATATAAATCTGTAATAAAAAGTGCAGCGAGCAAACAAGTGGTAAACGTGAGCACAAATGGTATTGCAATGGTGGAAACAAGGCCTAGGGATCATATTTTCACTAGTGGCAACTCCCAACAACATTAACATAATCGAATCACATGATATTTCCCATAAAACATGCAATGGAGACGCACCCGAAGGTCATTCCTTCGTGGTCAAGAGAGGACGAGAATTATGTAGGGCTACAAAAGCACACCTCAAAGTTCGTAGTTCTCAATCTAAGGATTTCCCAATGTCACCGCGGCCATCCAAAGAGAGCCCCACAATCACCACAACATATCTAAAGGATAGTCAAAGATAAGCACCAAGAGACTCTCAATCTTCAATCAACACACAAGAGAGGAAATCACTCATGAAAATATTTTTCTAATCCATGTCCAATAGACCGCTGTCACCTTGGTCTCGGGGATTATACTAGATAAAGACAAGTGAGTACATCAATCCAATACATAGAGGAAGGGGAAATATCATGGGATCACCCTAGATTAACATAGCCTATGATCACAACGAAGATCACATCATGGGAGAGAGAGATAACCACATAGCTACACGTACGAGCCCTCGGCCCCGGAGAAGACTACTCACACATGGACATGATGAGGAGGATCTTGATGGTGGTGTTGATGGAGAGGTGCAGCCCCGCGAGGAGGCGGCAGCCGGTGGCGGCCACAGAGGCGGCGGCGGCTGGGAGGAGACGGCGGCGGCCCTAGGGGGCGGCGGCGGCCCTAGGGGGCAGCGGCTCCTTGGCCCCCCTTCTTCCTTGTGGATGGTGCTGCAATGGTGCTGGTCCTCCCCTCCAAGACGGCGGCTTGGGAGGAGGAAAATTCGTGGCCCTTGGTGACCTAGGTTTCCTCTCTTTATATAGACTCTCGGATACCCGTCATCAGATTTTGGGCCTCAGTAAAACGGGCTTTACTCGGCCGTCCGGACTCCGATTTGGACGAACTTTATATCCAGAAGCATCGCCTCTAAATTCCCCACAACTTTCGCAACTAGACTTTTTCCGTTTGACGTCGTCTTCGGGCCGGAACGTGACCATCTTTAAAAAACGTTCTCAGACAGATTTCAGGAAAGTCAGAGTCCTACTCCAATACGACTCCTTTTGCATTTTTGTCAATTTCCAAGTAATTCCTACACAATAAAGTGTAAAACAAGAACATTGTGCACTTTTTCAACCATTAGTAGGTTAGTCCAAATATGATCAAAAGTGTATGGAAGTGCATAAATATCATAGCAATATCACACAAAAAAGGCATGGAGCAAGCAGAAATTATAGATACGTTTTGGACGTATCAACATCCCCAAGCTTAATTCCTGCTCGTCCTCGAGTAGGTAAATGATAACAAGCATAATTTCTGTGGTGACATGCTATTAACCATATAAGAACTTTTCACAGTCACATGACAAATGCTTACTGAGACAATGAGTCTGTAGTAATTAAGTTGCCTCATGAGAAAATCACAAAGAACTGAAAGTTTTACAATATGATACTGAAATACTCAATAGATTTGTAGTGAGCATGGTGTGCAAATATGATAAAGTGGTACCTCGCTTGCCCCCTTTAGTGAAACAAATACTAAACATGTACCAGAGCTCTTGGTTTTAAAAACAGAGGTAATAATTTTTTTTAATATGCATGTTTTGTCAACGAATGCTAGCAGATAACTCAATCACTTCTTGAGCTGGACAATCATTGGTTTGATCACCTCATCATAGTCTGTATACAGGCTTCACCGTAAGTCTGTATACAATCATTGGTTTGATCACCTCATCAAAGCGTATATTCCAACTCCGAGATGCTTTGCACCAGTCCATAGATGGATCACTGCAGCTTACACACTTTGTTAGCACCTTTAGGATCGACAAAACCTTCTGGTTGCATCATATACAACTCTTCATTAAGAAATCCATTAAGGAATGCAGTTTTGACATCCATTTGCCAGATTTCATAATTATAAAATACAACAATTGCTAACATGATTCGGATAGACTTAAGCATCTCTACGGGTGAGAAAGTCTCATCTTAGTCAACCCCTTGAACTTGTCGAAAACCTTTTGCAACAAGTCGAGCTTTGTAGAAAGTAACATTACCATCCACGTCAGTCTTCTTCTTGAAGATCCATTTATTCTCAATGGCTTGCTAATCCTCGGGCAAGTCCACCAAAGTCGACACTTTGTTATCATACATGGATCCTATCTCAGATTTCGTGGCCTCAAGCCATTTATCGGAATCTGGGCTCATCATAGCTTATTCGTAGTTCGAATGTTCGCCGTTGTCTAACAACATGACTTCCAGGATAGGATTACCGTACCACTATGGTGCGGTACGTGTTCTGGTCGACCTTCGAGGTTCAGTAGTAACTTGATCTGAAGTTTCATGATCATCATCATTAGCTTCTTGTCTGGTTGGTGTAGGCATCACAGGAACGGTTTTATCTGATGTGCTACTTTCCAATTTGAGAGAAGGTACAATTACCTCATCAAGTTCTACTTTCCTCACACTCACTTCTTTCGAGAGAAACTCCTTCTCTAGAAAGGACCCATTCTTAGCAACAAAGATCTTGCCTTCGGATCTGTGGTAGAAGGTGTACCCAATAGCTTCTTTAGGGCATCCTATGAAGACGCACTTTCTCCGATTTGGGTTCGAGCTTATCAGGCTAAAGCCTTTTGACATAAGTCTCGCATCCCCAAACTTTAAGAAATGACAACTTTGGTTTCTTACCGAACCATAGTTCATACGGTGTCGTATCAATTGATTTAGACGGTGCCCTATTTAACGTGAATGCGGCTGTCTAATGCATAACCCCAAAATGATAAAGGCAAATCGGTAAGAGACATCATAGAACGCATCATATCTAATAGAGTACGGTTACGACGTTCGGACACACAATTATGCTGTGGTGTTCCAGGTGGCATGAGTTGTGAAACTATTCCACATTATTTTAAATGAAGGCCAAACTTTTAACTCAAATATTCGCCTCCGCGATCAGATCGTAGAAACTTTATTTTCTTGTTACGATGCTCCTTCACTTCACTCTGAAATTCTTTGAATTTTTCAAGTGTTTCAGACTTGTGTTTCGTTAAGTAGATATACCCATACCTACTTAAATCATCTGTGAAGGTGAGAAAATAATGATACCCGCTGCGTGCTTCAACACTCATCGGACCGCATACATCGCTATGTATTATTTCCAATAAGTCATTAGCTTGCTCCATTGTTCTGAAGAAGGGATTTTTAGTCATCTTGCCCATGCGGCATCGTTTGCAAGTGTCAAATGATTCATAATCAAGTGATTCCAAATGTCCATCCGCATGGAGTTTATTCATGCGCTTTACAGCAATATGACCTAAACGGTGGTGCCACAAGTATTTCGCACTATCATTATCAACTTTGCATCTCAAAATGTCTAGGTATCATAACCACTTGACTTAGCGGGGAATTGATCTTCCAGTTGAGAATGTTATTGATGGAGTTCTTCAATCAGTGCCACCAAGCTACAAAGTCTTTGTGATGAACTATAATATGCAAGGGATGGAGAGAACAATTCCCAAGCTCTTCGTGATGCTAAAATCAGCGGAGTTAGAAATCAAGAAGGACCACCAAGTGTTGATGGTTAACAAGACCACTAGTTTCAAGAAAAGGGGCAAAGGAAAGAAAGGGAACTTCAAGAAGAATGGCAAACAAGTTGCCGCTCCTGTGAAGAAGCCCAAAGCTGGATCTAAACCTTAAATTGAGTGCTTCTACTACAAAGGAAGTGGTCACTGGAAGTGAAAGTGGCTCAAGTATTTGGCCGATAAGAATGATGGCAAAGTGAACAAAGGTATGTTTGATAAACATGTTATTGATGTGTTCCTTACTAGTGCTCGTAGCAGCGCTTGGGTATTTGATACTGGTTTGGTTGCTCATATTTGTACCCCGAAACAGGAGTTGCCGAATAAGCGAAGATTGGCTAAGGACGAGGTGACAACGCGCGTCGGGAATGGTTCCAAGGTTGATGTGATTGCCGTCGGCACGCTACCTCTACATCTACATTAGGGATTAGTTTTAGACCTAAATAATTGTTATTTGGTGCATGCGTTGAGCGTGAGCATTATATCTAGATCTTGTTTAATGTGAGACGATTATTCATTTAAGTCAGAGAATAATGGTTGTTATATTCATATGAGTAATATCTTTTATGGTCATGCACCCTTGAGGAATGGTATATTCTTGTTGAATCTCGATCGTGGTGTTACACATATTCATAATATTGATGCCAAAAGATGCAAACTTGATAATGATAGTGCAACATACTTGTGGCACTACCGTTTAGGTCATATTGGTGTAAAGCGCATGAAGAAACTCCATGCCGATGGACCTTTGGAATCACTTGATTATGAATCATTTGATACTTGCGAACCATGCCTCATGGGCAAGATGACTAAAACTCCGTTCTCCGGAACAATGGAGCGATCTAATGACTTATTGAAAATAATACATACCGATGTATGCGGTTCAATGAGTGTTGAAGCGCGCGGCGGGTATCGTTATTTTCTCACCTTCACAGATGATTTAAGTAGGTATGGGTATATCTACTTGATGAAGCACAAGTCTGAAACATTTGAAAAGTTCAAAGAATTTCAGAGTAAAGTAGAGAATCGTCGTAACAAGAAAATAAAGTTTCTAGCATCTGATCACGGAGGCGAATATTTGAGTTACGAGTTTGGCCTTCATTTAAAACAATGTGGAATAGTTTCACTACTCACGCCACCTGGAACACGACAACGTAATGGTGTGTCTGAACATCGTAACCATACTCTATTGGATACAGTGCGTTCTATGATGTCTCTTACTGATTTGCCTTTATCCTTTTGGGGTTATGCATTAGAGACATCTGCATTCACGTTAAATAGAGCACCATCCAAATCCGTTGAGATGACATTGTATGAACTGTGGTTTGGCAAAGAAACCAAAGTTGTCGTTTCTTAAAGTTTGGGGTTGCGACACTTATGTCAAAAGGCTTCAGCCTGATAAGCTCGAACCCAAATCAGAGAAGGGTGTATTCATAGGTTACCCAAAAGAAACTATTGAGTACACCTTCTACCACAGATCCTAAGGCAAGATTTTTTTGCTAAAAATGTGTCCTTTCTAGAGAAGGAGTTTCTCTCGAAAGAAGTGAGTGGAAGGAAAGTAGAACTTGATAAGGTAGTTGTACCTTCTCTTGAATTGGAAAGCAGCACATCAGAGAAAATCGTTCCCATGATGCCTACACCAATTAGATAAGAAGCTAATGATGATGATCACGAAACTATAGATCAAGTCACTACTGGACCTCGAAGGTCGACCAGAACACGCACCACACTAGAGTGGTACGGTAATCATGTCCTGGAAGTCATGTTGTTAGACAATGGCGAACCTTCGAACTATGAAGAAGCTATGATGAGCCCATATTCCAACAAATGGCTTGAGGCCATGAAATCCGAGATAGGATCCATGTATGAGAACAAAGTGTGGACTTTGGTGGACTTGCCCGATGATCGGCAAGCTATAGAGAATAAATGGATCTTCAAGAAGAAGACTGCGCTGATGGTAATGTTAATGTCTATAAAGACCGACTTGTCGCAAAAGGTTTTTGACAAGTTCAAGGAGTTGACTATGATGAGACTTTCTCACCCGTAGCGATGCTTAGGTTTGTCCGAATCATGTTAGAAATTGCCGCATTTTATAATTATGAAATCTGGCAAATGGATGTCAAAACTGTATTCCTTAATGTATTTCTTAAAAAAGTGTTTTATATGATGCAACCAGAAGGTTTTGTCGATCCTAAAGGTGCTAACAAAGTGCGCAAGCTCCGGCGATCCATCTCAGAGTTGGAATATATGCTTTGATGAGGTGATCAAAGCATATAGTTTTATACAGACTTAAAGTGAAGCATGTATTTACAAGAAAGTGAGTGGGAGCTCTGTAGCATTTTTGATATTATATGTGGATGACATATTGCTGATTGGAAATGATATAGAATTTCTGGATAGCATAAAGGATATTTGAATAAGATTTTTTCAATGAAAAACCTTGGTGAAGCTGCTTATATATTGGGCATCAAGATCTGTAGAGATAGATCAAGACACCTGATAAGACTTTCACAGAGCACATACCTTGACATGATTTTGAAGGAGCTCAAAATGGATCAGTCAAAAAGGAGTCTTGCCTGAGTTGTAAGGTGTGAAGTTGAGTAAGACTCAAAGCCCAACCACGACAGAGGTTAGGGAAAGAATGACAATCATTCCCTATGCCTCAGCCATAGGTTCTATAAAGCATGCCATGATGTGTGCCTTGCCACGTGTTTGGCAAGGGTGTATAAGTGTGATCCAGGAGTGGATCACTGGACATCGGTAAAAAAATATCCTTAGAGGAATAAGAAAATGTTTCTCGGTTATGGAGGTGATAAAGAGTTCGTCGTAAAGGGTTACGTTGATGCAAGCTTTGACACTAATCCAGATGACTCTGGATCTCAATATGGATACATATTGAATGTGGGAGCAATTAGCTAGAGTAGGTCTATGCAGAGCATTGTAGACATAGAAATTTGCAAAGTACACACGTATCTGAATGTTGTAGTCTCATTAACTCAAACCTCTCTCACAAGCAAAACATGATCATACCTTAGTAAACTATTTGGGTGTTAATCACATGGCGATGTGAACTAGATTATTAACTCTAGTAAACTCTTTGGTTGTTAATCACATGGCAATGAGAACTATGGGTGTTAATCACAAGGCGATGTGAACTAGATTATTGACTCTAGTGCAAGTGGTAGACTGGTGGAAATATGCCCTAGAGGCAATAATAAAATGGTTGTTATTATATTTCCTTAATCATGATAAAGGTATATTGTTCATGCTAGAATTGTATTGATCGAAAACTTAAATACATGTGTGAATACATGAACAAATAACGTGTTCCTAGTGAGCCTCTACTAGTCTAGATCGTTGATCAAAGATGGTTAAGTTTTCCTAACCATAGACATGAGTTGTCATTTGATAGCGGGTTCTCATCATAAGGAGAATGATGTGATGGACAAGACCCATCCGTTAGCTTAGCATTTGATTGTACAGTTTATTGCTAGTGCTTTCTTAATGTCAAATACATATTCCTTCGACTATGATATCATGCAACTCCCAGATACCAGAGGAATATCTTGTGTGCCATCAAACGTCACAATGTAAGTGGTTGATCATAAAGATGCTCTATAGGTAGCTCTGAAGGTGTCTGTTGAGTTGGCATGGATCAAGATTAGGATTTGTCACTCCGTGTATCGGAGAGGTATCTCTGGGTCCTCTCGGTAATACACATCACATGAAGCTTGCAACAAAAATTACTAAGGATTTAGTTATGAGATGATGTATTACGTAATGAGTAAAGATACTTGCCATTAACGAGATTGAACTAGGTATGGAGATACCGACGATCCAATCTCGGGTAAGTAACATACCGGCGGACACAAGGAATTACGTATGCTATCATAACGGTTCGACCGATAAAGATCTTCGTAGAATATGTAGGAACAAATATGGGTATCCAGGTTTTGCTATTGGTTATTGATCGGAGAGGTGTCTCGGTCAGTTTACATAGTTCTCGAACCCGTAGGGTCCACAGCTTAACGTTCGATGACGATATAGTGTTATATGAGTTATGTGATTTGGTGACCAAATGTTGTTCGGAGTCCCGAATGAGATCACGGACATGACGAGGAGCTCTGGAGGTAAGAATTTATATACATGATGATACTATTTGGATACCGAAAGAGTTACGGGGCGTACCTGGTAGTCATCGGGTCACCGGAAGGGGTTCGGGTAAGCCCCGAGAGGTTTATCGGCCATATGGGCCAAGACAAGGAAGCACACCAACCCACAAGGGGCTGGTGCGCCCCTCTATGGAAGCCGCCCCTAGGGGAGAGAAGGAAAGAGGAGAGTAGGCCTCCTCCTTCCTTCCCTCTCATCCTCTTTCCTTCCCCCTTAAGAGAATTATGGCAGGGGGCGCAGGCGAGAGCAGGAGCCCTAGGGATGGCCAACCACCTTTGTGGTGCGCTTGGCTGCCTCCCCTCTCCCCCACCTATATATATGTGGGAGGGGGCGCCACACAAGAGACACAACAATCTCTTAGCCATGTGTGGTGCCCCTCTCCATCGTTTACACCCTCGGTCATATTTTCGTAGTGCTTAGGCGAAGCCCTGCGGAGATAGCATCACCATCACCGTCACCATGCTGTCGTGCTATGGGAACTCATCTACTACCTCGCCGTCTTGCTGGATCAAGGAGGCATGGACGTCATCGAGCTGAACGTGTGGTGAACGCGGAGGCGTCGTACGTTCGGTACTCGATCGGTTGGATAGCGAAGAAGTTCGACTACATCAACCACGTTACTAAATGCTTCCGCTTACGGTCTACGAGGGTAGACACACTCTCCCCTCTTGTTGTTGTGCATCTCCTTGATAGATCTTGCGTGTGCGTAGAATCTTTTTTGTTTTACGTGCAATGTTTCCCAACAGTTTGAACATCATAGGTGCTCCACATTTATGCTTTGCGGTATCATAAAGGGCTTGCGATATACCATTCTATCATATTGTATCATGGTTATTTTGAGAAAGTGTTGGAATTTGACATATAGTATTATTGCTCGCTAGTTGGTTATGTTAGTGACATGAGTAAATGTGGCTACTAAGTGTTATCGTATATGTGTTTACTTCATGATCTTTGTTGAAAATTTGATTCCTAGTTAAGCCTATATACACCTACAAAAGCAAATGTGTTTTATTTTGTTTCTTTATCACCTTCAGTTTGTCAACTTAATTGCTTCAGGGCAAGCAACAGTTAAGCTTGGGGTGTTAATACATCTCCATCATGTCTACTTTTCTAAATACTTATGATCTTGTTTTGCCCCCCCTAATTTGCATGATTTGAGTGAAACTAAACCGGACTGACGCTATTTACAACAGAACAACCTTGGCGTTGTTTTTTGTCCATAGATAAAAAGTTCTCGGAATTGGACGAAAATTTGTGGAGAATTATTTTGCAATAGATGGAAAATATTGGAACCAGAATCCACGAGATAAAAGCCACGGGTTGGTCACATGGGCTGGTGGCGCGACCACCCCCAAGCCGCGCCACTTGGCCATCTAGGCCCCTGTCCCTCCTTCTGGCCTAATTCCAATGCTATATCTATTCACTTCCTCTGAGAGAAAAATCAAAGAGAAAGTTTCGTCGCGTTTTACGATATGGAGCCGCAACCACCTCTTATTCTTCGCTGGGAGCCTTGATATGGAGTCTGTTCATGGATCGGGAGGGAGGGAATCACCATCGTCATCATCACCAACCCTTCTCCATCAACAATTTCATGATGCTCACAATAATGTGTGAGTAACCCTTTGTAGGCATACTGGAGGTAGATGAAGTTGGATGAGATTTCATATATAATCATGTCAATTTGTTAGGTCTTGATCAATAGTATCCACTACGTTCTAAGATTGATGTTGCAATGATTTTTCTAAGCTTAATGCTTGTCACTCGGGCCCGAGTGCCATTATTTCAGTTCTAAACATGTTATGCTTTCATGAATATATTTGCGTTCTTGATCTTACATGCAAGTTGTATGCACTTGTTATCGTTCAGAACCTTAGACCCCAAGATGACCATGAATCGGGATATAGATGGGGTTGACTTTAACTTGAGGAGTTCATGTATTCACCGTGTGTTAATGTTTTGTTCTAGTTCTCTATCAAAAGGATCGTCTTAATTACCCTTAGTTTTCATTAGGACCCCACTGACATGGGAGGGTAGGACAAATTAAAGATGTTATGCGAGTTATTATCACAAACACGTATGACTATATACAGAATACATGCCTACAAATGATTGATGAATTCGAGCTATTGTGTGTCACTCTAGGTTGTGACAATTACATATTGAATCTCATCTAAATATCCATCGCTACATGATACGTCTCCAACGTATCTATAATTTTTGATTGTTCAATGCTATTATATTATCTGTTTTGGATGTTTAATGGGATTTATTATACACTTTTATATTATTTTTGGGACTAACCTACTAATCCAAGGCCCAGTGCAAACTGCTGCCTTTTGCCTATTTCAGTGTTTCACAGAAAATGAATATCAAAAGGAGTCCAAACAGAATGAAACCTTCAGGAGAGTTATTTTTGGAACAATTGCAACACAAAAGACTTGGAGTACACGCCAGGAAGCAAACGAGGCGACCACGAGGGCAGGGGGCGCGCCCCCACCCTCGTGGGCACCTCGTGGCTCCCCTGACATGCCTCTTCCCCCTATATATACCTACGTACCCTCAAACCATCGAGGAGCACCACGAAACCCTAATTCCACGGCCGTAACCTTCTGTACCCGTGAGATCCCATCTTGGGGCCTGTTCCGGAGCTCCATCGGAGGGGGCATCGATCATGGAGGGCTTCTACATCAACACCATAACCTCTCCGATGAGTTGTGAGTAGTTTACCACAGACCTTCGGGTCCATAGTTATTAGCTAGATGGCTTCTTCTCTCTCTTTGGATCTCAATACAAAGTTCTCCTCGATCTTCTTGGAGATCTATTCGATGTGATTCTTTTTGCGGTGTGTTTGTCGAGATCCGATGAATTGTGGGTTTATGATAAAGATTATCTATGAACAATATTTGATTCTTTTCTGAAATCTTTTATGCATGAATTAAATATCTTTGCAAGTCTCTTCGAATTATCAGTTTGGTGTGGCCTACTAGATTGGTAGTTCTTGCAATGGGAGAAGTGCTTAGCTTTGGGTTCAATCTTGCGGTGTCCTTTCCCAGTGAGACCAGGGTCAGCAAGGCACATAATGTATTGTTGTCATCGAGGATAAAAAGATGGGGTTTATATCATATTGCTTGAGTTTATCCCTCTACATCATGTCATCTTGCTTAAGGCGTTACTCTGTTCTTATGACGGACGTGATGTGTGGAGTAATAGTAGCAGATGTAGAATCGTTTCGGTCTACTTGTAACGGGTGTGATGCCTATATACAATGATCATGCCTAGATATTCTCATAACTATGCGCTTTTCTATCAATTGCTTGACAGTAATTCGTTCACCCACCGTACAAATCCGCTATCATGAGAGAAGCCACTAGTGAAACCTATGGCCCCCGGGTCTATCTTCCATCATATTAGTTTACTGTCAACTTGCCAATTTCTGTTGCCGTTGTTTTATTTTGCTTTCTTTACTTTCAGTCTATATCAAAAATACCAAAAATATTATCTTATCATCTTTATCAGATCTCACTTTTGCAAGTGGCCGTGAAGGGATTGACAACCCCTTTATTGCGTTGGTTGCAAGGTTCTTATTTGTTTGTGTAGGTACGAGGGACTCGCGCGTGGTCTCCTACTAGATTGATACCTTGGTTCTAAAAAACTGAGGGAAATACTTACGCTACTGTGCTGCATCACCCTTTCCTCTTCGAGGGAAAACAACGCAAGCTCGAGAAGTAGCAAGAAGAATTTCTGGCGCCGTTGCCGGGGAGATCTACGCAAAAGTCATATATCAAGTACCCATCACAAACTCTTATCCCTCGCATTACATTATTTACCATTTGCCTCTCGCCCCCCCCCCCACTTCACCTTTGCCGTATTATTCGCATCTTTTCCGTTCACCTTTTTGTTTGCTTGTGTTTCCATGTGCCCTTTAATAGCTTGCATCTTCGCTTGCTAAATTATTGATCCGCATCCTCTTGCTAATCTTTTTAAAAGATCCAATTATGATGAACCTATTGCTAGTGAGTTGAGTGCACTAGATTATCTTTATGAGGTTTTGCTTGAAATTCGTGAATCTGAAAATTGTGATGAAGTATTTAAAGAGATTCATGATAGCTCCTTGAATAAAAAGCATAATCGCAATGATGTTATTATGAATTCTACGAGTGACAATTGTGCTAATGATATGCAAAACCCTAAGCTTGGGGATGCTTATTTTGCTATGCCCACTACTTGTTGCAATGATCATGATTGGGGTGATGCTTCTTATGATCTTGAAAAAAAAATTAAACCCCATGATGAATATAAGATTGATAATGTTGTTTGCAATAATATTGAAAGTGGGTTTGGAAGAGTGTCAACTTTAGATCCCACATATTTGGAGAATGTTCAATCTTATGATTTTTTTATAAAAGTGGGTTTGGAGAGGTCATGACTTTAGTTAATGCTAATCCCATTATTTTGGAAGAGTGTCAACTTTGTATGCATGTGGATCGTGTTGAGAATATGTTTTTTGATAGCTATATTGTTGAATTTGCTTATGATCCTACATGCAATTATTATGAGAGAGGAAAATATGGTTGTAGAAATTTTCATGTTACTAAATTACCTCTCATTATGTTGAGATTGCTATTGTTTCTTTCTTCTTCCTTGCATATGCTAGATCTTGCTTGTCTTGGTAATTTGCTTTCCTATAAAATGCCTATGCATAGGAAGTATGTTAGACTTAGATGTGATTTTCACATGCTATATGATGCTCTCTTTGTGCTTCAATTCTTATCTTTCATGTGAGCATCATTGAATTCTCAAGCCTATCTTAATGGCTATAAAGAAAGAGCTTGTTGGGAGGCAACCCAAATTTATTTTCTATGATTTTGCTTCTGTTTAGTAATAAATAATGCATCTAGCTTCTGGTTAGATGTGGTTTTGTGTTTTAATTAGTGTTTGTGCCAAGTAGAACCTTTGGGAAGACTTGGGTGAAGTCTTTGCGATCATGCTGTAAAAGACAGAAACTTTAGCGCTCATGACATTAGCTACCATTTTTTTACTAGAGAGTGCTTTTAAGTTGATTCATTTTGCATATGATTAATAGACAAATTCCTCGCGTCCACCAATTTATTTCAGAATTTTTAGAGTTACAGAAGTATTCAAAAGTTACAGATTGCTACAGACTGTTTTGTTTTTGACAGATTCTGTTTTTCGTGTGTTCTTTGCTTATTTTGATGAATCTATGAGTAGTATCGGGGGGTATGAATCATAGAGAAGTTGGAATGCGGTAGGTTTAACACCAATATTAATAAAGAATGAGTTCATTACAATACCTTTGAGTGGTGGTTTGTTTTCTTATACTAACGGAGCTCACGAGATTTTCTGTTAAGTTTTGTGTTGTGAAGTTTTCAAGTTTTGGGTAAGGATTTGCTGGACTATGGAACAAAGAGTGGCAAGAGCCTGAGCTTGGGGATGCCCAAGGAACCCCAAGGTAAAATTCAAGGACAACCAAAAGCCTAAGCTTGGGGATGCCCCGGGAAGGCATCCCCTCTTCCGTCTTCGTCTATCGGTAACTTTACTTGAGACTATATTTTTATTCACCACATGATATGTGTTTTGCTTGGAGCATCATGTATGATTTGAGTCTTTGCTTTTTAGTTTACCACAATCATCCTTGCTGGACACACCTTTTGAGAGAGATACACATGAATCTAAATTGATTAGAATACTCTATGTGCTTCACTTATATCTTTTGAGCTAGATAGTTTTACTCTAGTGCTTCACTTATATATTTTAGAGCACGGTGGTGGTTTTATTTTGTAGAAATGATTGATCTCTCATGCTTCACTTATATTATTTTGAGAGTCCTTTAGAACATCATGGTAATTTGCTTTGGTTGTAAAATTAGTCCTAATATGATAGGCATCCAAGATGGGTATAATAAAAACTTTCATATAAAGTGCATTGAATATTATGAGAAGTTTGATACTTGATGATTGTTTTGAGATATGAGGATGATGATATTAGAGTCATGCTAGTGGAGTAATTGTGAATTTGAGAAACACTTGTGTTAAAGTTTGTGATTCCCGTAGCATGCACGTATGGTGAATCGTTATGTGATGAAGTTGGATCATGATTTATTTATTGATTGTCATCCTTTGTGTGGAGGTCGGGATCACATGATGGTTAACTCCTACCAACCCTTAAGCCCTAATCTCTCTCGGGAGGGCTGATCTGAGTCCGTTCGAGGTTCCGGAGAGTGGAGATCGTCGCCGTCGTCATCATCAACCTTCCTCCATCACCAATTCCATGATGTTCACCGCCATGCGTGAGTAATCCCATCGTAGGCTTGCTGGACGGTGATGGGTTGGATGAGATTTGCCATGTAATCGAGTTAGTTTTGTTAGGGTTTGATCCCTAGTATCCACTATGTTCTAAGATTGATGTTGCTATGACTTTGCCATGCTTAATGCTTGTCACTAGGGCCCGAGTGCCATGATTTTAGATCTGAACCTATTATGTTTTCATGAATATATGTGTGTTCTTGATCCTATCTTGCAAGTCAATAGTCACCTATTATGTGTTATGATCCGGCAACCCCGAAGTGACAATAATCGGGACCACTCCCGGTGATGACCGTAGTTTGAGGAGTTCATGTATTCACTATGTGTTAATGCTTTGGTCCGGTACTCTATTTAAAGGAGGCCTTAATATCCCTTAGTTTCCAATAGGACCCCGCTGCCACGGGAGGGTAGGACAAAAGATGTCATGAAAGTTCTTTCCCATAAGCACGTATGACTATATTCGGAATACATGCCTACATTACATTGATGAACTGGAGCTAGTTCCGTGTCACCCTATGTTATAACTATTACATGAGGAATCGCATTCGACATAATTATCCATCACTGATCCAATGCCTATGAGCTTTTCACATATTGCTTGTTGCTTATTTACTTTTCCGCTGCTACTGTTACAATCACTACAAAACTACTATCGCTACTTTTGCTACAGTTACCGTTACTTCCATATTACTATGCTACTAAATTACCTTGCTGCATATACTAAGTCTTCCAGGTGTGGTTGAATTGACAACTCAACTGCTAATACTTGAGACTATTCTTTGGCTCCCCTTGTGTCGAATCAATAAATTTTGGTTGAATACTCTACCCTCGAAAACTGTTGCGATCCCCTACACTTGTGGGTTATCAAGACTATTTTCTGGCGCCGTTGCCGGGGAGCATAGCTATATTCTTGAAGTCACTTGGGATTTATATCTGTTGATCACTATGAAGAACTTGAAAGACTCAAAAACCAAGATCTATCCCTCAATTACGAGGGGAGGTAAGGAACTGCCATCTAGCTCTGCACTTGATTCACCCTCTGTTATGAGTAAACTTGCGACACCTACTCCTGCTATTGAATCTGATATGTCGCATGTTCTTGATGATGCTACTTATGCTATGTATGATGAAACTACTTCTATGCTTGATAATACTGTGCCACTAGGTAAATTTCTTGATGAACAAATTGCTAAAGTTAGAGAGAATGAAATTATTGAAACTGATAATATTGATGAAAGTGATGATGAAGATTCTCCTCCTAGATATGAATTGCCTATTGTTCCCGAGGGTTATGTTACGGATGAAGAAACTGCTAGAGACTTTCTTGCTTGTAATGATAGATATGATCTTAAGAAATTATTAGCTAAGCTAAAAGAAAAGTATTTGAATGCTAGAATGAAATATGACCCTACTTTTGCTACTTCACCTATCTGTGTTCTTGATAAGGATTATGATTCCTCTGTCAATCCCGAGTTAATTACTTTGGTTGAATCTGATCCTTTCCATGGCTATGAATCTGAAACTGTTGTGGCGCATCTTACTAAGTTGAATGATATAGCCACCCTATTCACCAACGAGGAAAAAATTCTTTACTAATATATCCTTAAGTTATTTCCATTCTCGTTGAAGGGTGATGCTAAGACATGGTTAAATTCTCTTGATCCTCGTTGTGTGCGTAGTCCCCAGGATATGATTTATTACTTCTTTGCTAAATATTTTCCCGCTCATAAGAAACAAGCTGTCTTACGGGAAATTTATAATTTTGTGCAAATTGAAGAAGAGAGTCACCCACAAGATTGGGGGAGGCTTCTCCGGTTACTTAATGCTTTGCCTGATCATCCTCTTAAGAAAAATTAAATACTTGATATCTTTTATAATGAACTAACCGATGCTTCCAGAGACCACCTGGATAGTTGTGTTGGTTGTGTTTTCAGGGAAAGAATTGTTGATCAAGTTGAATTGTTATTGAATAATATGTTGACCAATGAAAACAATTGCACACTCCCTGAACCAGCCCCTAAGCCAACTCCAAAGAAAAGGGGTGTTATGTTTCTCAGTCCTGAAGATATGCAAGAGGCAAAGAAATCTATGAAAGAAAAAGGTATTAAAGCTGAAGATGTTAAGAATTTACCACCTATTGAAGAAATACATGGTATTGATAACCCGACACAGGTAGTAAAGGTAAATTCTCTTTATAGATTTGATGAAGGTGATATTCCTCGTTATAAGTCTGCTAGCCAATGTTTAGATGAGTTTGACAACTTCATTGTTAAACAAGAAAACTTCAATGCTTATGTTGGTAGACAATTGCAACGTAATACTTATATGATTGAACGCTTGAGTGATTATATGTCTAGAGTTAAAGGTGAACTGAAACTCATTAGTAAACATGCTTATGTGGTTACCACTCAAGTAGAACAAGTACTTAAAGCACAAAATGATTTGCTCAATGAATTAAATAGTAAGAAAAATGATAATGCTATTAGAGTTGTGACTAGAGGTGGTACAATGACTCAGGAACCTCTATATCCTGAAGGCCACCCTAAGAGAATTGAGCAAGATTCTCAGAGAGCTAATGTAGATGCACCTAGTTCTTCTAAGAAGAAGAAAAAGAAAAATGATAGGACTTTGCATGCTTCTAGTGAACCTGTAGCTGACACACCTGAGAATCCCAATGATATCTCTATCTCTGATGCTGAAACAAAATTTGGTAATGAACATGAACCTAGTGATAATGTTAATGATGATGTTCACAATGATGCTCAACCTAGCAGTGACAAAGATGTAGAGATTGAACCTGGTGTTGATCTTGATAACCAACAATCAAAGAATCAATGTTATGATAAGAGAGACTTTGTTGCTAGGAAGCACAGCAAGGAAAGAGAACCATGGGTTCATAAACCCATGCCTTTTCCTCCTAAACCATCCAAGAAAAAGCATGATGAGGATTTTGAGTGCTTTGCCAAAATGATTAGACCTATCTTTTTGCGTATGCGTTTGACTAATATGCTTAAAACAAATCCTTATGCTAAGTATATGAAAGATATTATCACAAATAAAAGAAAAATACCTGAAGTTGAAATTTTCACCATGCTTGCCAATTATACTTTAAAGGTGGAATACCAAAGAAACTAGGAGATCCAAGAGTACCAACTATACCTTGCTCCATTAAAAGAAACTATGCTAAAACTGCTTTATGTGATCTTGGAGCCGGTGTTAGTGTTATGCCTCTCTCTTTATATTGTAGACTTGATTTGAATAAGTTCACACCTACTGAAATATCTTTGCAAATGGCCGATAAATCAACTGCTATACATGTCGGTATTTGTGAGGATGTGCCTGTTGTGGTTGCAAATGTTACTATTTTAACGGACTTTGTTATCCTTGATATTCCCGAGGACGATAGTATGTCTATTATCCTTAGTAGACCCTTTTTGAATATTGCAGGGGCTGTTATTGATTGCAACAAAGGCAATGTCACTTTTCATGTTAATGGTAATGAGCATACGATACACTTTCCGAGGAAACAACCTCAGGTCCACAGTATCAATTCTATTGGAAAAATTTCAACGATTACTATTGGAGGTTTCGAATTTCCTCTTCCTACTCTCAAGAAGAGATATGATATTCTTATTGTTGGGGACATGCATATCCCCATTGAGGTAACCTAGTGTTATTCGAAAATTCTCTGGTTTCATATTATTTGGATCAACCTTGTTAATGGATCCCTTTTGATGAGCATGAGATGGGTGAATTTAGAAAGCACAACTTTCTATACCCTCCTTTTACTTTCTGTTAATTAGATTAAATAAAGCAAAAATAATATTTTCTATCTGTTTTCAGAGTTATCCGTGCAATAAAAAATACCCCGAAAATAAAAGTTCTCCAAATACCCCGAAAATGAAATATGATTTTTTCTAGAATATTTAAGAATATTTGATACTGAGAACACAACAGGGGGAGCCAGCACCTGGCCACTAGGGTGCATGGCGCGCCCACCCCCTGGGCGCGCCCCCTGCCTCATGGGCCCCACATGGTCCCCTTCCACTTACTCCAGCACCCACACACTCCTTCTTCCTCCCAAAAAATTCACCAACCAGCTCAAGCATGAGTTCTAGCTCATCTTGCTACCATTTTCGATCTCCTTGCTCAAAGCTCCATTCACAAAACTGTTTGGGGAGATTGTTCTTCGGTATGTGACTCCTCCAATGGTCCAATTAGTTTTTGTTCTAGTGCTTTATTTATTGCAAATTTTTGCTGCTTAGGTGACCCTGTTCTTGAGCTTGCATGTCAAATTTATGTGGTTCCAAGTAGTTCTAATGCATGATATAGACTCTAGGCACTTGTGGGAGTAGTTGCTATCAATCTTGTTGAGTTTGGTTCAAATTTATATTGAGTCACTAAAAATTTCAGAAATTTTCAGAGGAAGAAAATGATGAGGAGATTGCTGAGAGGCTCTTCTAGTCAAAGCTCAAAGGATAAGCAGAAGTAAGAGAATAAGAAGCCCAAATACAATCTTCCTCGCACTGCGGAAGTTCGGCCGTGTGAATGGACTTGCAATGAGTTCTTGGAAGCCGCCGGGATTTATAAAGACTTTTATTATTTGGTGGAGAATGCAAGCCTCACCGACTTCCTCCACGACCAGTGTGAACAATATCTCTTGCTCTCTAATATTTTCACGCAAAACTTCCATTTTCATGCTAAGAAATCACCACCTTCAGTGGAGTTTCATTTATATGATGAGGTTAAGGAGATGTCGTTCTATGAATTCTGTCAAGTATGTAAGATACCCTTTGCTGGTAGTCTTGAAGAACCACATCGTAAGGATGTTGAGGGGTTTATCGATATGATTGCTGTAGGGGAAACGAGGCAAGTTTCAGGGGCAAGAATTACTAGTATACATTTTCCTGTTCTACGCTACTTTGCTATATTTGCTAGTAGATGTTTAATTGGTCGCGGGAACAGTGGGAATATTAGTGCCCCTGATATTGTTATTTTGCGCCATGCTTTGTTTCGAGATAAAACTTTTAGCTTAGGTGCTATTGTTGCTAACAATTAAGTCTGAACCGTACAAAGTGTCACATCTTTGGAGGCATCTTTGCTTCATGCCTAGCTGAACACTTTAGAATACCTATTAGGCATAGGGAGAAGGAAGAAAAGTTGCTGGCCCGGGCTTTTCTAAACTATAAGAGTATGATAGCACATGATTTTATTGTTAAAGATAAGAAGAAGTTGCTTAAGTATAAACTGATGTTTGATGAAAAATATTGTGACATTATTACCTTGCCTGCACCATCTCTGTTTGATCTACTTTCAGGCACATACCTCGTTTTGTCGGATGTCGTTTATGCGTATTGGAGCCAAGCACAAGCTTCAGAGCCGGAGCCAGAAGCACCACTTGACCCTTATCGGCAATCGGTTTATCGGTGGGATCCGGATGAGATTGTCAGCCAGTGGAACCCAAAGGACGCTCCTCCATGCACCGGAGAGAGTAGCTTTGATCTGTGGCAATAGACCAACTTAGGCCAAAAGCCTAAGCTTGGGGGAGTACGTATTTCTCACCGACATTACATTAATGTTCACACACTTATTCCAGTAGTCGGTGCTCATACTTTTTCATTGTACTATCCATGCTAGTTTCATTTCTTTTCTTAGTGTTTTTCTTGTGTGTTAGAAAAACCTTAAGAAAAAAAAAAAAAATTAGTTGTAGCTTTTTAGCTAGTTTACTTTCTATGCCTGTATAGTAATACTTAAAAGAAAACCCCAAAAGATTTCTCGTTCTTCTTTTGCTTGTTGGGAGCTTTGCCGTGTAAATAGTTTCTTTTCTTTTCTTTGGGCTCAAGAGGAGAAGACCATGATTGAAATGCTTAGTGGCTCTCGTATGCATTATTGTTGAATTAACCATGAGCCATATTACTTTGTCTTCTCTCTTGTATAATATGCTTGCAGATTCCAACTTAGTCCAATGCACGTGCACTATTATTATTATCCACACCATTCAGTCGCGCGAGTGAAAGGCAATATCGACGATATATGATAAATTGATAGAAATGAGAAAAGCTGGTATGAACTCGACCTCTCTTGTTTTTGTAAATATGTTAGTTCATCGTTCCTGATTCAACCTATTATGAATGAAACATGCTTGCAATGACAATTAGAGATCATAGTTTCTTATGCCATGCTTAATTAGCCAGGAGTTTATACTGGTCTATCTTGCGTGCCAACATGATATTAAAATGGTTGTGATGTGGTATGATAGGGTGGTATCCTCCTTTGAATGATTCAAGTGGTTTGACTTGGCACATGTTCACGCATGTAGTTGAAACAAAATCAACATAGCTTCCACGATATTTATGTTCATGGTGATTTATATCCTACTCATGCTTGCATTCATTGTTGATTAATCTTAATGCATGTTCATGACTGTTGTCGCTTCATACGTCTTCAACGTATCTATAATTTTTTATTGTTCCATGTTATTATTTATGAAGTCTTGGATGTTTAATGGGCTTTATCATTCACTTTTATATCATTTTTGGGACTAACCTACTAACCCAAAGGCCCAATCCAGATTGCTGTTTTTTGCCTATTTCAGGGTTTTGCACAAAAGGAATATCAAACGGAGTCCAAATGGAATGAAACCTTCGCGAGAGATATTTTTGGAGGAAATCACGCTCGGGAGTCTTCGGAGCCAAGTCAGGGGATGTGGGACGAGCCCTTGAGGGTGGGGGGCGCGCCCCCCTTCCCAGGGCGTGCCCCCTACCTCGAGGCTAGCCCACACGGACCCCGGTGCCCTCCTTCTTCCTATATATACCTACGTACCCCAGAAACTCCATACGCAGAGAGAAAACCCTAATTCCACCGCCGTAGCTGCTGTTCCCATGGAGATCCCATCTTGGAGCCTGTTCCGGGAGGGGGATCCATCACGGAGGCCTTCATCATCATCATCGCCCTCACCATGAGTTGTGAGTAGTTTACCATAGACCTTCGGGTCCATAGCTAGTGTCTAGATGGCTTCTTCTCTCTCTCCGGATCTCAATACAAAGTTCTCCTCGGTCTTCGAGGAGATCTATTCGATGTAATCTCTTTTTACGGTGTGTTTGTCGAGATCCGATGAATTGTGAGTTTATGATCAAGGTTATCTACGAAATATATTTGGTTCTTCTCTGAACTTTTTATGTGTGCTCATAATATCCTTGCAAGTCTCTTCGAATTATTGGTTTGGTTTGGCCTATTAGATCTATAGTTCTTGCAATGGGAGAAGTGCTTGGCTTTGGGTTCAATCTTGCGGTGTCCTTTCCCAGTGACAGTAGGGGCAGCAAGGCACGTATTGTATTGTTGCCATCGAGGATAAAAAGATGGGATTTTCATCATATTGCTTGAGTTTATCCCTCTACATCATGTCATCTTGCTTAAGGCGTTACTCTGTTCGTATGAACTCAATATACTAGATGCATGCTAAATAGCGGTCGATGTGTGGAGTAATAGTAGTAGATGCAGAATCGTTTCGGTCTACTTGTCTCGGACGTGATGCCTATATACAATGATCATGCCTAGATAGTCTCATAACCATTTGCTTTTCTATCAATTGCTCAACAGTAATTTGTTTACCCGCCATAGAATATCGCTATCATGAGAGAAGCCACTAGAGAAAACTATGGCCCCCGGGTCTATCTTTATCATATTACTTTCCCGTCAACTAGCCAATTTCTGTCGCCGTTGTTTATTTGCTTTCTTTGCTTTCTGTTTCTATACCAAAAATACCAAAAATATAATTATCATCTCTATCATATCTCACTATCGTAAGTGACCGTAAAGGGGTTGACAACCCCTTATCACGTTGGCTGCGAAGTTCTTATTTGTTTGTGCAGGTGCGAGGGACTGGCGCGTGGTCTCCTACTGGATTGATACCTTGGTTCTCAAAAACTGAGGGAAATACTTACGCTACTGTGCTGCATATCCCTTTCCTCTTCGAGGGAATTCAACGCAAGCTCAAGAGGTAGCATCGCTCTCTAGCTGGTCGATTCCCAGTCTCTTTCTAGCCTTCACTTGTACTAAGTAGGAATACTGCTTGTGCATCCACTTCCATAAACCCCAAAGTTATTCTATATGAGTCCACCATACCTTCCTATATGCGGTATCTACATGCCGTTCCAAGTAAATTTGTATGTGCCAAACTCCAAACCTTCAAATGAAATTATGTTTTGTATGCTCGAACAACTCATGTATCAACTAGGGATGTCTATATCTTCCATGCTAGGTGGGTTATTCTCACAATGAGTGGACTCCGCTCATCATTCATGAGAAAATGGTTGGTAACCAGGATGCCCAGTCCCACGCTCAAATCATAATAATTAAACAAAACTCCCCCAGGGCTATTGCTGGTTTGGATGGTACCCGTTGTTTCAGGTCAGCCGTGGAGTGTGCTTGTTGGTGGTTGGGGGAGTATAAACTTTACCATTCTGTTTGGGAACCGCCTATAATGTGTGTAGCATGGAAGATATCGAGATCTCTTGGTTGTTATGTTGACAATGGAAGTATACCGCTCAAAATATTATTCATCTCTATTTCAAAATTGAGCTCTGGCACCTCTACAAATCCCTGCTTCCCTCTGCGAAGGGCCTATTTATTTACTTTAACGTTGAGTCATCATCCTCTTATTAAAGAGCACCAGTTGGAGAGCACCGCTGTCACTTGGATGTATTGCTATTAATTTGCATTGAGTATGATTGTGACTGGATCTCTTTTACGATGAATTACAATGTCTAGTCAGTCCTTGATCTTCAGAGGTGCTCTGCATTTATGTTTTGCGGTCTCAGAAAGATCTAGCGAGATACCATCTTTGATAAGCACATTTCATATATATAATTTTGACACACAAATTCACCATTTCTTGAGATGTGTCCATCTATCCTGGCTAAGAATTATCGAATATTGCATGAAAATCATATAAAAGGATTGTTGACTAGTCACTTGTTTTTTTTGCAGAAAAGTGCGACAAGGCACAAAATCCTTCTACTACAAATGATCAAGTGATGGAGTCAAGGACCCGAGCGAGAAGAAAAGAAGTCACCGGGGGCAAGCTAAAGAAGTGGGATGATCTTCTTGTGAAGAAAGAAGAAGAGGAAGAGGGCCAAAGAGTAAAACTGCAGATCAGATCATGGGAATCAAAATCCCTAGCAGCAACCCGATCCCCTTCGAGCTTGGCATCTCATCTCTCTCCCTCTCCCCTCCTTCTCCACCACCGGCCGCCCCCACGGCCAGGCCGGCGTGGTGGTGCGCCACCGAACACCTCCAGCACCACGCCACCACTCCACCGCCACACCTCGCGCGCCCGACTAGACGGTCATCTGCTTCCCCACGTGACCAACACCTCGCATCTCGGCTGCTCTTATGTGAACCCCGTGTTGCCGACCTTCTTCTCCAACTGATGCTGCCCCTTCTTCCTTTGCCCCGCTGCTCCTCCTCCTCTCAACGTCCCCTGCTGCTTCTTCTATCCCCAAAACTGCTGCTGCTCCCTCTCTCCACATCTCTGCTCCTTCTCCTTGCCTCGCTCCTCTTCTCTTCCCCATACCTGAATTGCTGATGCTCCTTCTCTTGCCGCTGCTCCACTTCTCCCCACTGCCCTTCTTCTTTCCTGAACCCAAACTACAGCTGTTGCTTCTTCTCTGAACCTCTCTCCATTGCCACACTGCTCTGCTTCTTCTCTGAATCTTAAACTTCCTACTGCTGCTCCTCTCTCCCTGATGCCCCTACTTCTCTGAATCCCCTACTGCTGCCTCTTCTTCTTCTCTACTGAACTACTGCCACTTCTTCTCTCTTCATCTGCTGCTGCTGCTCCTCTACTGAATATAAACTGCTGTCGCTTCTCTTCTCTCTTTACTTTTTGCAAATTTCTGAAAACTGTTATGTGTATTGTTGATACGTCCAAAACGTATCTATAATTTCTGCTTGCTCCATGCTTCTTTTGTGTGATATTGCTATGATATTTATGCACTTCCATACACTTTTGATCATATTTGGACTAACCTATTAACTCAGTGGACCCCAGTGCCAGTTTCTGTTTTCTGCTGTTTTTGTATTTCAGGTTTTCCCATTACTTAAATTGCCAGAAAAATTCCGGGAAAATATATAAAAAATCAGCGCTCCAGAAGCTTCCACGCGCCAGAAGTGGGGCCAGAGGGGAGCCAGGGGCAGCCCAGGCGGCCTGCCCACGCGGCCCCACCCCTGGTCGCGCCGGGGGGGGGGGCGCCTGGGCCCCCCTCTCCGCCTCTGGTGACCCCCTTTGGCATATATTTACCACGCGTCGCGAAAACCCTGATTCCAAACCCCTTTTCTCCAGAAGCTATTCCGATCTCCGCCGCCATCGCCACCAAGTTTCGGGGGACCAGAATTCCTGTGCCGGCACCCTGCCGGGACGGGGAAGTGCCCCCAGATTCATCTCCATCGACGTTGCTTCCTCCCTCCATGATGCGGGAGTAGTTCCTCCTCGGGGCTGAGGTTTTCTACCAGTAGCTATGTGGTCAATTCTCTCTCCCATGATGTGATCTTCGTTGTGATCATAGGCTATGTTAATCTAGGGTGATCCCATGATATTTCCCCTTCCTCTATGTATTGGATTGATGTACTTACTTGTCTTTATCTAGTATAATCTCCGAGACCAAGGTGACAGCGGTCTATTGGACATGGATTAGAAGAATATTTTCATGAGTGATTTCCTCTTTTGTGTGTGGATTGAAGATCGAGAGTCTCTTGGTGCTTGTCTTTGACTATCCTTGAGATATGTTGTGGTGATTGTGGTACTCTCTTTGGATGGCCGCGGTGACATTGGGAAATCCATAGGTTGAGAACTACGAACTTTGAGGTGTGCTTTTGTAGCCCTACATAATTCTCGTCCTCTCTTGACCACAAAGGAATGACCTCCGAGTGCGTCCCCCTTGCATGTTTTATGGGAAATATCATGTGATTCGATTATGTTAATGTTGTTGGGAGTTGCCTCTAGTGAAAGTATGAAGCCTAGGCCTTGTTTCCACCATTGCAATACCATTTTTGCTCACGTTTACCACTTGTTTGCTTGCTGCACTTTTTATTACAGATTTATATTACTTTGCTTTGCCACTCCTATCATCCATATTTTACCATCTCTTCGCCGAACTAGTGCACCTATACATCTGACAAGTGTATTAGGTGTGTTGGGGACACAAGAGACTCCTTGTATTTTGATTGCAGGGTTGCTTGAAAGGGGTACGTTCAACCTCCACTTCCCTGAGTTCGATAAACCTTGGGTTACTCACTTAAGGGAAATTTGCTGCTGTCCTACAAACCTCTGCTCTTGGAGGCCCAACACTGCCTATGGGAATAGAAGCGTGTAGTAGACATCAAGCTATTTCTGGCGCCGTTGCCGGGGAAGTGAGGTAAGTGAACGTACCTTCTCTAGATCTTGCAATTAAATCTTTTCGTTTCTTGTTTTTAGTTTCACTAGTTATGTTTATGGAAAACCGCACTCTTAGTTCGCTGCTTGGGGAAGGCCGCTTTACCACACCCGTGGTAGAGAAGTATCCTCCACCTACTGAATGTATCCCGTTCCAAATACCACTTGGGATAATTGAAATAATTTTGAATGATTGTTATTATGAGATGGTCAATCCTAGTATTCATTTGTTGAAACTTACAGAACTTTGTGAGTTGTTTAAGATTTCAGGTTTGACAAGAGATGGAGTCATGAGGAAATTATTTGCCTTGTCACTGAAAGGAAAAGCATTGGAATGGTATAGGCTACTAGATGACTCTCACCTGCTGGATTGGGAAGAGATCCAGTCTATCTTTTACTCCAAGTTTTATCCTCTTCATGAAGTCCATGAGAATAGGAATTATGTTTATAATTTCTATCCTCATGACGGAGAGAGCATAGCTCAAGCTTGGGGGAGACTGAAAACGTTAATGCTAAAATTTCCTAACCATGGGCTCCCCAAAGATATGATTATTACTAATTTATATGCGAGGCTCTCTCGACGGGATAAAGATTTGCTCGATGCTTCCTCTATGGGTTCTTTCACAAACGAAAAGATTGATGCTAAATGGGAACTCCTTGAAAGAATTTAACGCAACACTGAAGATTGGGAGATCGACAAAGGTAAAGAGTCAGGTATAATTTATGAGTATGATTGCATTAAGTCCTTTGTTGAAACTACAAGTTTTAATAAGTTTAGTGCTAAGTTTGGGCTTGATTCTCAACTCCTTGTTGATTTCCTCAAATCTTTTGCTTCACATCTTAATATGCCTAAGGAGGATTGGATCAAGCATCATGAACCTTTTAAAGAGATTTGCAAAGAAAATGAAATTGTTCATGATGATTGCAACATGCATGATCCAATTCCTAAAAATGAAGTTTTATATAAGCATGTTAATTTTTGTGGAGTGGATAGACCTTGTGAAAGGCCTATGATTGAAGAAGAGAAGTATTGTAAGCAACATAAGCATGAAAGAACAATCACTTGGGTCAAAGATTTAAATGAAATTGCTAGAGAATTGTGTGACCTTTATCCTTTTACTTGTGAACTTTGCCGTATAGAGGGTCACTTTAATTTTCAATGCATGCACTTTCAAAACATAACTGTTACCCAGTTGTGTGATAACATGATCACCCCTGATCTTTATGATGAGCTTATGTTATTTTTTATGTGTGAAGAGTTATCAGAAAAGAATTATTGGCTAGATGTTAATGCCATAGGAATAAAAAACACTTTGCAAAATTGCCATCTCTATTGTGCTGTTAATTGCCATGAAAATGATTACATAAGTAAGATTAGAAAGGAGGGAACTTTACCAAAGTATAAAAATGTCTCTTATATTTCTGCTAATAAAAAGGAGAGTTTCTCCCAAGTTTCCCCTATTGTTTCTAATGATAAACCAGGATATGTGGAGAAGCTTCATCTCCGACCACTCCCTCCTAAGGTGAAGAAGGAGAAAAAGAAGAGGAGGAGGAAGAGGAGCAAGAAGGAAGAAGAATGGGTATCAACCTGGCCTGAGCATATTCCTCCCATCAACTTTTATCCTAACGGTTGTAAGTTTAAAGAAGAAGGTGAAGTTTATTGCCTTAATTATCATCTTGATGATACGTCCATAGGTACTATTGAAGATGATTTTGATTATGATATGCATGTTACTTATTGTGATTGGGAAAATGATGGTAATGCTACTTATGATCTTGAAAATCTTTTTAGTACCAACTCTGAAAGTGATGATATGGAAAGCTCTAAGCTTGGGGATGATATGATTGCAAATCCTTTACCCACTAGTGATGTGATAATTGATAATTCTTTTGCTAGTAAGAATAAAGACAACATGTTTAAAAATATAGTTGCTAGCAATGATAATGCTCTTCTCTACTATGATGATGTTATAACTCCAATCTATAGTGATTATAAAGGTACCTATGACATAAGGACAAATTATCCTTATGAAACTTGTCATAATCATGGAGGGAATTACTCCTTTGTTGAACACCATCTTCCTAATACACAATTAATCTATAGTGTTCAAGTTGTTTATGATAGTCCTACTCCCACTATTACCAATGAGAAAGATTATGCTTATGTGGAGAGTATGAGTACCTTTTTGCATGTGGATCATGATAACAATGCCTTATGTGATGCTTATATTGTTGAGTTTATTCGTGATCCCACTAAAAATTATTATGAGAAGGGAACATATGCTTATAGATATTTCAATAATATCAAGTTCCCTCTCTTTATGTTGGAGGTTTTGAAGCTGCACTTGTTTTGTCTTCCTATGCTTATTGCTTTGTGCTTCAATGAATTATTCTATTGCAATATTCCTATGCATAGGAAGCATGTTAGGCTTAAATGTTTTTGGTATTTGCTTCTTGATGCTCTCTTTTGTTCTTCAACTCTTATTCCTACGAGAGCATCATTAAAGTCTTAAGCCTATCTTTATGGCTATAAAAAAGAGCTCTAGGGAGACAACCCTTGTTATCTTTGCTTTCAGTTTGTTCTTTCAGTTTTTAGTGGTATTGATGTTTGTTACTACTGTAGCAACATCATTGTATCTTTATTTTTCAGCTTTGTGCCAAGTTTAGCCTCCGATTGCAAGAAAGTTCAAAAGTTGTGACGTGCAGTCCAGAAAACAGATTCTGTCCTTGGACAGAAAAATTCGTATAAAATCACCAGATCATCTTTTTGGTCTGAATTTTTTCGACAGCGTGCTCCATACAATGGGCTTTCGGGCGTCTGTTCTGAGTTTTTTGATTTGAGTTGCATAAGTGCCCCGAAAAAATTATTTACTACCTGCTGGTCTGTTTTTCACAGATTTTGTCCTGTTTTGCCTTTTCTTCGTTTTGCAAACCTTGAGCTTGCTTTTTATTTGCAAAAACCTTTTGGCAATCTTGAGAAACAATAGTTCTTCAAGATTATCCTTATTTCTTGTAGGGAAAAATTATTTTATTGTGGGTACTAACCTCGCTAATCAGATTATGATGAGTTATGTATGAAGGGAGTTTTCAAGTGTGCGAGGGAAGATGATAAAAGAAGATTCAGGAGGGTCAAACGCTCAAGCTTGGGGATGCCCCCGTGCACCCCCAAGAAATATTCAAGAAGACTCAAGCGTCTAAGCTTGGGGATGCCCCCGTGCATCCCCTTCTCCATCAACAATTATCAGTTCGTCTTTCGTTCCACTATATTTTAATCACTTCATGCGTTATGTGCTATGCTTGGAGAGTCTTGCTCTTAGTTTCCGTTTTAGTTTTCTTTAGCTTTGCTTGCTGTTCATAATAAGTTAGATCCTAGCCTTCATTGTTTGGGATAGAAATACGCTCCACTCCACTGTAGAACACAACATAGGCTTGCATGCGTATCTTCTTGTGTGTGTTCTTTATCTTTTCATAGCTGATGTCATGCTTAGCTCTTAGTTTCATGCTTATCTTTTTAAGAGCTTTTGTTTAGGTTGTTGCTTCTGGAACTCTCTTGAGTTATCATGCTTATCTTGTTAAGAGATTTGGCTTCTGTGGCACTGGTTGATAGGTCTATGATAAAAATGCTATGTGCATAAGGGTGCTTAGTAGTTCATGTTTTCTTATGGTTAGTCTCAAATAGCTGGGGGTTCTTAATGTGTTATTGAAGTACCAGCATGATTTGTCTGCCTATGATGTGGTATGGTTTAGTGATATCTTCCTCCAAGAATTTATTTTGATTGACTTGGCATATGCTCACGCATATTTAAGACTGTAAAGAAAGTCTATCAAGCCTTGATGATCTTTAATTTCTGAGTAGTGATATAACTTCCATGCCCGATTCAATGTTGCTTTGTCGCTCTGCATGATTATGGCCGTCATTGCTCTCTTAGTTGGTCGCTCCCAGTATTTTGCTAGCCTTCACCTGTACTAAGCGGACTGACTGCTTGTGCATCCAAAATCCTTGAAACCAGTTATGCCATATGAGTCCACCATACCTTCCTATATATGGTATTTACTTGCCATTCCTAACGAAGACTTTCTTGTACCATCTCAAAATTATTCAAAAGCATTTCTCTTTTGTGCCTCTGTTTTAGCTCATGAGGAAATAGTAGGTAATTCATGATCTTCTTATGTTGGACAAATTTTACCCCGGGATTGAATGTCTAATCTGCAAACCCCTAATACGAGGAGGGACTGGCATGAGTGCGCCCAGCTCACAAAAGATAATAGCAACAAACAAACAAACCCTCCTTCACGCTTTGTTCATGAGAA
Source organism: Secale cereale (assembly GCA_902687465.1). Classification (NCBI taxonomy): domain Eukaryota; kingdom Viridiplantae; phylum Streptophyta; class Magnoliopsida; order Poales; family Poaceae; genus Secale; species Secale cereale. Next base: position 257,838,352 of record LR738710.1, on the reverse strand, counting down.
ATCAGAAAACTCTGGCAGTGATAAACAAAGGAGATTAAGGGGATGTGATCGTCCCCGCGTGGGAGCCGTTCCTCGAAACCTTGTCCAACATAAGAAGTAATTGGGTTATCTACTAACATTCGTTGATGAAATATGCACCTCCCAAAAATCATTTTTACCTCTGTTTTCAAAACCAAGAGCTCTGGTACATGTTTAGTCTTTGCTTCCAACCACGGGTTTTCAACCTCGCCATCAAATTCCACGGTTCGAGAGTCTCCACCTTTTTTCTTCAAAGCACCAACTATTGAGAGCATGATTGTCATTCTGAGTGTAATGTGCATTGTCCCAAAGTACCATTGTCTTCTGCATGATTGTGACATCGCTTATTCTGAAATCATTGTATCTAGTCGTCACTTAAACTTCGGAGGTGCTCCTGCATTTATGTTTTGCTTCACTAAAGGGGGCAAGCGAGGTATCACTTTGTCATGTTTGCACACCATGCTCACTACAAATCTATTGGGTGTTTCAGTATCATATTGTAAACTTTCAGTTCTTTGTGATATTCTCGTGAGGCAACTTAATTACTAAAGATTCATTATCTCAATAAGCATTTGTCATGTGATTATGAAAGACTCTTTGGTAGCATGTAACCACAGAAATTATGCTTGTTATCATTTACCTACTCGAGGACGAGCAGGAATTAAGCTTGGGGATGTTGATACGTCCAAAACGTATCTATAATTTCTGCTTGCTCCATGCTTCTTTTGTGTGATATTGCTATGATATTTATGCCCTTCCATACACTTTTGATCATATTTGGACTAACCTATTAACTCAGTGGACCCCAGTGCCAGTTTCTGTTTTCTGTTGTTTTTGTATTTCAGGTTTTCCCATTACTTAAATTGCCAGAAAAATTCCGGGAAAAATATATAAAAAATCAGCGCTCCAGAAGCTTCCACGCGCCAGAAGTGGGGCCAGAGGGGAGCCAGGGGCAGCCCAGGCGGCCTGCCCACGCGGCCCCACCCCTGGCCGCGCCGGGGGGGCGCCTGGGCCCCCCTCTCCGCCTCTGGTGACCCCCTTTGGCATATATTTACCACGCGTCGCAAAAACCCTGATTCCAAACCCCTTTTCTCCAGAAGCTATTCCGATCTCCGCCGCCATCGCCACCAAGTTTCGGGGGACCAGAATTCCTGTGCCGGCACCCTGCCGGGACGGGGAAGTGCCCCCGGATTCATCTCCATCGACGTTGCTTCCTCCCTCCATGATGCAGGAGTAGTTCCTCCTCGGGGCTGTGGTTTTCTACCAGTAGCTATGTGGTCAATTCTCTCTCCCATGATGTGATCTTCGTTGTGATCATAGGCTATGTTAATCTAGGGTGATCCCATGATATTTCCCCTTCCTCTATGTATTGGATTGATGTACTCACTTGTCTTTATCTAGTATAATCTCCGAGACCAAGGTGACAGCGGTCTATTGGACATGGATTAGAAGAATATTTTCATGAGTGATTTCCTCTTTTGTGGGTGGATTGAAGATTGAGAGTCTCTTGGTGCTTGTCTTTGACTATCCTTGAGATATGTTGTGGTGATTGTGGTACTCTCTTTGGATGGCCGCGGTGACATTGGGAAATCCATAGGTTGAGAACTACGAACTTTGAGGTGTGCTTTTGTAGCCCTACATAATTCTCGTCCTCTCTTGACCACAAAGGAATGACCTTCGAGTGCGCCCCCCTTGCATGTTTTATGGGAAATATCATGTGATTAGATTATGTTAATGTTGTTGGGAGTTGCCACTAGTGAAAGTATGAAGCCTAGGTCTTGTTTCCACCATTGCAATACCATTTGTGCTTACGTTTACCACTTGTTTGCTTGCTGCACTTTTTATTACAGATTTATATTACTTTGCTTTGCCACTCCTATCATCCATATTTTACCATCTCTTCGCCGAACTAGTGCACCTATACATCTGACAAGTGTATTAGGTGTGTTGGGGACACAAGAGACTCCTTGTATCTTGATTGCAGGGTTGCTTGAAAGGGGTACGTTCAACCTCCACTTCCATGAGTTCGATAAACCTTGGGTTACTCACTTAAGGGAAATTTGCTGCTTTCCTACAAACCTCTGCTCTTGGAGGCCAAACACTGTCTACGGGAATAGAAGCGTGTAGTAGACATCAATTGTTCAGTACTGCTTAATGTTCAGAATTGAGGTGTGTAAAACTTTGTAATGTTCAGATTCTAATAGCACTTGAATCTGATATATGTTTAGTTGGTACTTGTCATTTTCTGTTAATTAATATTCTGCTAGTGTATATGTGTATTGTAGTCCCTGTGTTTACTTTGTTCATGTGAAAACATATATGTTTGTGTTGTGATATAGTTCTGTCCCTGTCATATAATCTTGTTTACATGTCCTGCTGTTTCCATTTTGTGTTAGCATTTCAGTTTCTAAAATAATATGATAACACCAAAAAGACAATATAGACAATCTGAACCTCCTCATTGTTTATTTTCATTTTCTTTGTCGTCGACTTTGGTTAGTTTAGGTTTATATTTCCTTACAATCATCATCTATATTCTGTCACCTAGCTTCATCTCCCTTTGCTTCTGTGTCATTTCCTTTGTTGATGATCTTAATTAGTCTAGATTTAATATTCTGCTTTCTTCACCCAATATTCTGTCACCTAGCATATTCGCCATTGCCTAGTCCCTGTGGAGAACACGACACTCGCAGTTCGGGCGAAATATCCCGCTGTACTTTCCGTTGATCAATCTTGTTATATCATATTATGATTGTTTTGAGAAAGTGTTATCATCCGAGGTTTATTATTATTGCTCGCTAGTTGATTATGCCATTTGATATGAGTAGACATGAGACCTGAAAGTTATTGTGAATGTGGATTAGTTCATAATCTTTGCTGAAAACTTGAATGTTGGCTTTATATATTTGCAACAACAAGAGCAAACCGAGTTTGTCAAAGTTTTTCTTTATCACTTTCAGTTTATCAACTTAATTGCTTGAGGACAAGCAAAGGTTTAAGCTTGGGGGAGTTGATACGTCTCCAACGCATCTACTTTTCCAAACACTTTTGCCCTTGTTTTGGACTCTAACTTGCATGATTTGAATGGAACTAACCCGGATTGACGCTGTTTTCAGCTGAACTGCCATGGTGTTATTTTTGTGTAGAAATAAAAGTTCTCGGAATGACCTGAAAATCAACGAAGATTTATTTTGGAATATATAAAAAATATCTGCGGAAAGAACTAGACCAGGGGGGCCACACCCTGTCCACGAGGGTGGGGGCGCCCCCTTGGGCGCGCCCCTTGCCTCGTGGGCCCACTGAGGCTCCATCGACATCACCCCCGGCTCCATATATTCACTTTCGGGTAGAAAAAAATTAGAGAGAAGGAATTATCGCGTTTTACGATACGGAGCCGCCGCCAAGCCCTAATCTCTCTCGGGAGGGCTGATCTGGAGTCCGTTCGGGGCTCCGGAGAGTGGAGATCGTCGCCGTCGTCATCATCAACCTTCCTCCATCACCAATTCCATGATGCTCACCGCCGTGCGTGAGTAATCCCATCGTAGGCTTGCTAGATTGTGATGGGTTGGATGAGATTTACCATGTAATCGAGTTAGTTTTGCTAGGGTTTGATCCCTAGTATCCACTATGTTGTAAGATTGATGTTGCTATGACTTTGCCATGCTTAATGCTTGTCACTAGGGCCCGAGTGCCATGATTTCAGATCTGAACCTATTATGTTTTCATGAATATATGTGTGTTCTTGATCCTATCTTGCAAGTCAATAGTCACCTACTATGTGTTATGATCCGGCAACCCCGAAGTGACAATAATCGGGACCACTCCCGGTGATGACCGTAGTTTGAGGAGTTCATGTATTCACTATGTGTTAATGCTTTGGTCCGGTACTCTATTAAAAGGAGGCCTTAATATCCCTTAGTTTCCAATAGGACCCCACTACCATGGGAGGGTAGGACAAAAGATGTCATGAAAGTTCTTTCCCATAAGCACGTATGACTATATTCAGAATACATGCCTACATTACATTGATGAACTGGAGCTAGTTCTGTGTCACCCTATGTTATAACTATTACATGAGGAATCACATTCGACATAATTATCCACCACTGATCCAATGCCTACGAGCTTTTCACATATTGCTTGTTGCTTATTTACTTTTCCGCTTCTACTGTTACAATCACTACAAAACTAATATCGCTACTTTTGCTACCGTTACGGTTACTTCCATATTACTTTGCTACTAAATTACCTTGCTGCAGATACTAAGTCTTCCAGGTGTGGTTGAATTGACAACTCAACTGCTAATACTTGAGATTATTCTTTGGCTCCCCTTGTGTCAAATCAATAAATTTGGGTTGAATACTCTACCCTCGAAAACTGTTGCGATCCCCTACACTTGTGGGTTATCATCGGTAAGGTGGAGGATGGGGTGGCGGACGGAGGAGGCTGGCCAGAGTGGGAAGGTTGTCATGGCGCCTTCGGTGTATGAATGGGTAAATGAAGGGGGGGGGGTCTCAGTCTTTGGACACGCTTGTCTGAAATGTGGGAAAGTTATGAACTTAGCCCCTGTTTAAAATTTCGGACATCTCGTCGGTTGGGGATAGGACGGTTATCTCCCATCTCCATAATAATTGTCGATAGCGATTTCGGGCGAGGAGAGGGTGTTTTGCCGTCCACGGTTGGCGCTCACGGTATATGAACGGGGCTGACAGGTAGGGCGGTTGTGTTAAGACTGAGGAAAGTTACACATCCGCCCCTATTTAAAATATTTTCCGACATCGATTTCGGACAAGGAGAGTTTGCTTTGCCGCCTATCGTGTATGAATGGGGAAATGGAGGGAGAGAGACCGGTCTTTCAGACAAGCTTGAATCAAATGTGTTTTCCCGCCCATGTTTGGCGCCCACCATGTCAGAATGGGCTCAGAGGCGGTCGTGTCACATTTGATTGAAGTTACTAGTCTACCCCTATCGATAGCAGTGAAAATCAGGTCGATTAGGATGTGAAGTGTGAGGGGTAGACAATAATTTCCATCTCACAAACACTTCCTTCAGGTAGCCGACAAACGATAGTGGGTGTTTTGCCGCTTTGCTCAAAATTTGGAAGAATTAGCATTCACGTTTACCCTGGGCCATGGCAACTAAATTCAAATCCAATTTGTATTCGATTACGAATATCCATACATCATTCTACGTTTTGTTATTTATTTCTTCAAAACCATGACAAAGATTTATTCCACCTTTATATATGAATATGATTTAGAAATGTCGTCATATTCAAATTCAGTAGGTTGGATACACTTTGAGTCAAACAGTTATTTCATCCAATACAATATGTTCACATGGAAAATAGTTCACCTTATGTCAATAATACAAGTACTGAGGATTATCTCGCCTAAAAAATTCAGATCATTACAACACATGGACAACACATGGGGTCTTACAACATAATCCATTCAGAGACATGACACAACATGCAAGTATACTAATCTAATGACAATTTCAACTGGTATCCAAAGAAGAACTGGGATTACCCTGGGCTTCAGATAGCAGAAGAAGGAGGACCTCCTCTGTCTTCAAATGCAACATTCTTTCTTCCTCCAATTCTTGGGTTGCTTGCATAATGTGTGCAGCTAATTGCATAATTTCCAGCCTCAGGATCAAGATTAACTCATTCATGGCAGCCACACCATCTCTTTCTGCCTCTAGTAGAGCCTCAAGAAATATAATATCTGTGCTCAGACTGCTCTCCAGCGGTGTTGCCACTAAACTGCTACCATGTGGTAGCATAGATGGCACACTGCTTCCACAAATAGATTCTGGGGTTGTACATTGTGTCCTAGTGTGAACGGCATCCTAAAAGGTTTCCGCTGGACATAAGTAAGAGATGGTTATCACGTGATCCAGGCAATAAGCTTACATGGTAAACAACATACGAATTATTGTCGTGTATGGCAAGCTATATTTAAATGGTTCAAAGCAGCATCAGCCAAAAAATGGTAAGATGAATAGGGATGTAAGTGGCAAATAAATGGCATCCGCCAGTCCCATCTAGTTAGTTTTTGCTAGCGCGCCAGTTCATTTTCCTAAAAAACAAAAACTCTTTTGAACTATCATACCATGAGTGGACTTTAATCGGGATTAAATGGGACCCAGTTTGACATCCCTAGATGGAAGGCAGTGTACCACCGCTATATATAAGTTGCCGAGACATCTAAGCAGTTGAAATAATCTGAGAAAGCACTTAACAGTGTGGCCTCATATAAACTACGAAGACAGTCTTGTGATGAAGTTCATAGGAAAACTTAAGGACTCAAATGAAGTAGGCATGCATTTATTTACGATAGTATAGTAGGCACTGCTGACATATTGGCCAACTCAGGTATAGCCTAACAAGTAACAAACAAGTATTTGAATCAAGAAATACAGCAAAGCAGACAACTGAACTATTTGTAATTTTGTAGGATTACAGGTTGAGGGAACAAGCCAAGAAAGTAGCCCACGTGCATTACATTTCACATGTACTAAAACACACTGGCTTACCATATGTTTTTGTGAAGCCTCGCTGCTATTGCATTGTTCTTTGAAGATATCATCAACATCCCGTGGTTGCAAATCTAGTCGTTGTAGTTTATTATGCATGCTCTATTTAGGTAAAATTAATTTTAATCGCATGCACTGGTTCGAATTGATCATCAATGGTTAATCTAAACTAATGAAAGCAGGGTGTGTGCTTACAAGACAATATATGTGCTTCACTCTATTTTTATGCTTGTTTGAAGTGCCAGCCCCAAAAGAACAAATATTTTGCTTGATGGGGTTGGCAGCTTCATAATTAATAGAAGCATCGAATTAATCATGTAACTTGGGAAGATTAAGAACGCGCAAAAAAGTAATGAACATAGGCTTGGAGCAGTGATGTAATAGCTAGTATCGGAAAATGTAGGGTAAAACGAACAAAAAGCAGCGGAAACACAAGCTAGTTTGCTGATGTGTAATTAAGCATAGAGAACATGGAGCAGTCTGATGTAACCAACAGGTGGCATCAGAACAACACCATTATCATATATATCTATATCTATACCCCTATATAGTGTGCGAATAACTTTGAAAGATGGTCGTTGGATGAAACCAATCCGACGGTGCAGAGATGGCAATTCTGAGCACTACTGCCGTTGGATATCATCTACATTCCACCAGATTTTGCCACATGTACAATCTAGAAGACTCCATGGTGAACTTAAGCAGAATGATACTCGCACCCCTCTCCATATTTACAGATAAGGCCTTCCCTCATTCATCTTTGTCTCCCACTAGATAAACAACTCGTATAAATGCATCTTGATGTTCCGCGCAACGCATGGGCCTCTTGCTAAATTACAAACCAGTGCACATATAAATATAGATATAGAGAGTAGAGATTTGGTTGCCAAATCTCATTGTAAATATAGCATGCAAGAAGTAAAATAGTAGGCATTGATATCTAGGAAATACAGTAATACTTAGGACAAAACAAAAGCAACGTAACTATATGTGCATTGGTTTGTAATTTAGCACATGTAACATGTTCACTGGCAGAACTACGACCCTACGGGTGAAAGCAGAATAATACAGGTCCATGTTGGTACGCAAGCAAGTGCATGCACTATTATCACGATGAAAAAATAATGTTGAAGTCTGGACGATGAAACCCTTGAAAGTTACAGCATAGTCACAATAAACGAGAGAATTCTACAAGTACAGACTCATAACTAGGATCTAGCAAGTATATTGTTTTTTGGAGAAACATATATATTGTTTTTTAGTTCGAGCAAATATCAACTGGGTTGTAGACTGCCCAGGCCTGGTTTTGTATTTGACAGGCCTAGCCCATGACGACAATGGGCACAAAGATCCAATAGCTATCAATTGGCCTCTGGACTGCTATCTAGTTATATTTTCCTCTAGAACATCTGCAGGCAGAATTTTTACACAAGAAAACGCATAACCCAGTTCTATTTTCCTTTAAAAATGCCATGTCCTACTTCCATTTTCTTCAGTAAACATTTTAACCATGCAATAAAGACCTAGCTATCCTTCTAAAATAACTTCCGTTTTCTAATCTCTACCTATAGTTTTACTAGTTCATGTAGATATATTATTATATTGAAAATATGCAAAGTTCCCTTTTCATCTTTAGATCCCTATTTTTTTCCTCATAGCGTTGATTTTTTTACCACTGGTTTTCCCTAAAACCAACGAAATTGTCGCACGTCTTATTAGGTTACAAAAAGAAAAAAATATTTTATTTGGCAAATCAATAAGTTCTTAAAAAATAAATGTTTATCATTTCTGGATTAAAACAATTCGGACTCCACCAAAATATGCAAAATTAGGTTGAACTTTTTGACCATGGTCCTGGACAGAAAATGGGCTGTAATAAATTCCTTAAGAATTAGCAAATGGGTTGCGATTTATTAAACAAATAGCAAATGGGCTCAATGTTGTCTGCCACAGATTTGGAGGCTGACTTATGGGCCTACTAAGTTCATGCATACACAAGGTTTCTCAAAAAAATAACTTATTACAATCAACTCTACCAGCGTCACACCGTTACATGTCAATCCAACGGCAATCGTGCTTCTTCAGTCTCTGATCTTCCTTCTCCAGCCGCCCAAACCAGCACCGGCGGAACTGCCTGCTCCTGCCTCCCGTGGTCGGCTATGCTACCGGGCAAGCGTCTTGGCCCCACGCCGCCTGGCCATCCCTCTACTCACCCACACAACTTGTTATTCTCCGGCGATGGCAGCCTCACACTGCAGCCGAACCAGTAAACCCTCGTACCCCTCCGCGTGGGAAACAACTGCTGAGTATTCGTCGGTTCCAGGTCATTCCCTTACTTGGCCTCGTCGAGTCGCCATCGTCCACTGCCTTGGTGCTCTCGGTGCGGGGTGGTCAACATGGTCAACAATCGACATCCATCGGAAGAGGACTGTGTGTGGAGATGCTGACAGCTGGGTCCACGGCCGCACACAAGGAAATGCCTCCTTATTACGCGCAAAATAATAATTCATCCACCTGACAGTAGGGACTTACCGGAAGGGCCTTTGTTTGCCGTGAAACAAACGTTCCTCCCACTAACAGCTCAGACCCACCAGCTATATCTTCGCACGCAAGGAAGTGCCTCCTTAGTACGCACAAAAAATAAACACCCCTCCTGCTAGCTGGGACTCACCCGATTTGGAGGCTGACTTGTGGGCCTACAAAGTTGACGTGTACGCGGGGCTTTGTCAACTTATAGTCAACAAACAATTCTATGTGCAGTGACCGTTGGATGGTAATCCAACCTGTTGGAGATATGCCCTAGAGGCAATAATAAAAGCATTATTATTATATCTCCTTGTTCATGATAATTGTCTGTTATTCATGCTTGAATTGTATTGTACGGAAACATCGATACATGTGTGAATACATAGATCACAATGAGTCCCTGGTAGGCCTCTAGTAGCCAGCTCGTTGATCAACAGATGGTCACGGTTTCCTGACCATGGACATAGGATGTCAGTGATAACGGGATCACATCATTAGGAGAATGATGTGATGGACAAGACCCAAACTTGAGCATAACACGAGATCGTATAGTTCGTAATGCATAAGCTTTTCGGTGTCAAGTAATTATTCCTTAGACCATGAGGTTGTACAACTCCCGGATACCGTAGGAGTACTTTGGGTGTGCCAACCGTCACAACGTAACTGGGTGGCTATAAAGGTACGCATCGGGTATCTCCGAAAGTGTCTGTTGAGTTGGTACGAACCGAGACTGGGATGTTGTCACTCCATATGACGGAGAGGTACCTCTGGGCCCACTCGGTAATACATCATCATAATGAGCTCAATGTGACTAAGTAGTTAGTCACGGGATGATGGATTACGGATCGAGTAAAGAGACTTGCCATGACAAGATTGAACAAGGTATCGGGAATACCGACGATCGAATCTCGGGCAAGTACCGTACCGATGGACAAAGGGAATAACATACGGGATTGAGTGAATCCTTGACACGGTGGTTCATCCGATGAAGATCATCGAGGAACACGTGGGAACCAACATGGGTATCCAGATCCCGCTGTTGGTTATTGACCGGAGAGTGGTCTCGGTCATGTCTACGTGTCTCCCGAACCCGTAGGGTCTACACACTTAAGGTTCGGTAACGCTAGGGTCGTAGAGATAAATGCATGTGGAAACCCGAAAGTTGTTCGGAGTCCCGGATGAGATCCCGGACGTCACGAGGAGTTCCGGAATGGTCCGGAGGTAAAGATTGATATATGGGAAGTCCAGTTTCGGCCAACGGGTGATCTCCGGGGGTCACCGGGAGCGTCCCGGGACCACCGGAGGGGCCCCGGGGGTCCACCGGGTGGGGCCACCCATCCCAGTGGGGCCCCTAGGCCGCGAGGGGAAGTGTGCAGCCCTCTGGGCTGGCGCACCACAAGGTGGCCCACCTCCCCATGCGCCTAGGGTTAAAACCCTAAGGGGAGGGGGGCCACCACTTGCCTTGGGGGAGGAGGACTCCTCCCTGGCCGCCCCCCCCCTTGCAGATTGGATCTGCAGGGGGCTGGCGCCCCCCTGGCCCCCTATATATATGTGGGGAGGGAGAGGGCAGCCGCACGCAAGCCCTGGCGCCTCTCCCCCTCCCGTCACACCTCCATACTCCCAACGCAGGGCGCCCGGCGAAGCCCTGCTGCGATCTCCACTGCATCCGTCATCACGCCGTCTTGATCCTGATCTCTGACGACTTCTCCTCCCCCCTTGCTGGATCAAGAAGGAGGTGACGTTGCTGCACCGTACGTGTGTTGAATGCGGAGGTGCCGTTCGTTCGGCGCTAGATCATCATTGACGAAGAACGTGAAGAGTACGACTACTTCATCCCCACTTCTTTGAAAGCTTCCGCACGCGATCTACATAATGGTATGTAGATGCACTCTTACTTGCTCGTTGCTAGATGTATCCATAGTTGGATCTTGGTGAAGACGTAGAAATTTTTTGAATTATGCTACGTTCCCCAACAGTGGCATCTGAGCCTAGGTTTTATGCGTAGCATCTTGCACGAGTAGAACACAAAGCAGTTGTGGGCGTATGATCTTGTTCAACTTTCTTACCGTTACTAGTCAATCTTGATTCGGCGGTATTGTGGGATGAAGCGGCCCGGACCGACCTTACACGTACGCTTACGTGAGACTGGTTCCACCGACAAACATGCACTAGATGCATAAGGTGGCTGGCGGGTGTCTGTCTCTCCTACTTTAGTCGGATCGGATTCGATGAAAAGGGTCCTTATGAAGGGTAAATAGAAGTTGACAAATCACGTTGTGGTTTTGGCGTAGGTAATAAACGTTCTTGCTAGAAATCCTATAGAAGCCACGTAAAACTTGCAACAACAATTAGAGGACGTCTAACTTGTTTTTGCAGCATGTGTTTTGTGACGTGGTATGGCCAAGAACGAAGATGTGATGAATGATATATGTGATGTATGAGATTGATCATGTTTTTGTAATAGGGAATCACGACTTGCATGTCAATGAACTTGACAACCGGCAGGAGCCATAGGAGTTGTCTTAATTATTGTATGACCTGCGTGTCACTGAATAACGCCATGTAATTACTTTACTTCATTGCTAAACGTTAGCTATAGTAGTAGAAGTAATAGTTGGCGTGACGACTTCTTCAAGACACGATGATGGAGATCATGATGATGAAGATCATGGTGTCGAGCCGGTGACAAGATGATCATGGTGCCCCGAAGATGGAGATCCAAGGAGCAAGATGATATTGGCCATATCATGTCACTTTAATTGATTGCATGTGATGTTTATCATGTTTATGCATCTTGTTTACTTAGAACGACGGTAGTAAATAAGATGATCTCTCACTAAAATTTCAAGTATTGTGTTTCCCCTAACTGTGCACCATTGCTAAAGCTCGTTGCTCCGAAGCACCACGTGATGATCGGGTGTGATAGGTTCTAACGTTCACATACAACGGGTGTAAGACAGATTTACACACGCGATACACTTAGGGTTCACTTGACGAGCCTAGCATGTACAGACATGGCCTCGGAACACGGAAGACCGAAAGGTCGAACACGAGTCGTATAGAACATACGATCAACATGAAGATGTTCACCGTTTATGACTAGTCCGTCTCACGTGATGATCGGACACGGACTACTCGATTCGGATCGTGTATCACTTAGATGACTAGAGAGATGTCATTCTGAGTGGGAGTTCATTATAATTTGATTAAGATGAACTTAATTATCATGAACTTAGTCTAAATTCTTTACAATATCTCTTGTAGATCAAATGGCCCACGCACAGGTTTCCCTCAACTTCAACGCGTTCCTAGAGAAAACCAAGCTGAAAGACGATGGTAGCAACTATACGGATTGGGTCCGTAACCTGAGGATTATCCTCATAGCTGCCAAGAGATCATATGTCCTAGAAGCACCGCTAGGTGATGCACCTGCTCCCGATGCGGCCCAAGACGTTTTGAACGTCTGGCAGTCGCGTAGTGATGATTACTCCCTGGTTCAGTGCGGCATGCTTTACAGTTTAGAATCGGGGCTCCAAAAGCGTTTTGAGCACCATGGAGCATATGAGATGTTCGAAGAGCTGAAAATGGTTTTCCAAGCTCATGCCCGAGTCGAGAGATATGATGTCTCCGACGCATTCTACAGCTGTAAGATGGAGGAGAACAGTTCTGTCAGTGAGCACATCCTCAAGATTTCAGGATTGCACAACCGCTTGTCTCAGCTGGGAATGAATCTCCCAGATGAAGCGGTCGTTGACAGAATCCTCCAGTCGCTCCCAACAAGCTTCAAGAGCTTCGTGTTGAACTTCAATATGCAGGGGATGGAGAAGTCCATTCCCGAGGTGTATTCAATGCTGAAATCAGCGGAGGTAGACATCAAGAAAGAACATCAAGTGTTGATGGTCAATAAAACCACTAAGTTCAAGAAAGGCAAGGGTAAGAAGAACTTCAAGAAGGACGACAAGGGAGTTGCCGCGCCTGGCAAGCCTGTTGCCGGGAAGAAGCCAAAGTATCGACCCAAGCCTGAGACAGAGTGCTTTTATTGCAAGGGAACGGGTCACTGGAAGCAGAACTGCCCCAAATACTTAGCAGACAAGAAGGCCGGCAACGTCAAAGGTATATATGATATACATGTTATTGATGTGTACCTTACCAGCACTCGTAGTAGCTCCTGGGTATTCGATACCGGTGCAGTTGCTCACATTTGTAACTCAAAACAGGAGCTGCGGAATAAACGGAGACTGGCGAAGGATGAGGTGACGATGCGCGTCGGGAATGGTTCCAAGGTCGATGTGATCGCCGTCGGCACGCTACCTCTACATCTACCCTCGAGATTAGTTTTAAACCTCAATAATTGTTATTTAGTACCAGCTTTGAGCATGAACATTGTTTCTGGATCTCGTCTTATGCGAGATGGCTACTCTTTCAAATCGGAGAATAATGGTTGTTCTATTTATTTGAGAGATATGTTTTATGGTCATGCCCCGCTGGTCAATGGTTTATTTTTGATGAATCTCGAACGTAGTGATACACATATTCATAGTGTAGACGCCAAAAGATGTAAAGTTGATAATGATAGTCCCACATACTTGTGGCATTGCCGCCTTGGTCATATTGGTGTCAAACGTATGAAGAAGCTCCATTCAGATGGACTTCTGGAGTCTCTTGATTATGAATCATTTGACACGTGCGAACCATGCCTTTTGGGCAAGATGACCAAGACTCCGTTCTCCGGAACAATGGAGCGAGCAACCAACTTGTTGGAAATCATACATATCGATGTATGCGGTCCAATGAGTGTTGAGGCTCGCGGAGGCTACCGTTATGTTCTCACCCTCACGGATGACTTGAGTAGATACGGGTATATCTATTTGATGAAACACAAGTCTGAGACCTTTGAAAAGTTCAAGGAATTTCAGAATGAGGTTGAGAATCAACGTGACAGAAAAATAAAGTTCTTGAGATCAGATCGTGGGGGTGAATATTTAAGTCATGAATTTGGCACACACCTTAGAAGCTGTGGAATTGTTTCACAATTGACACCGCCCGGAACACCTCAACGTAACGGTGTGTCCGAACGTCGAAATCGTACTCTGTTGGACATGGTGCGATCTATGATGTCCCTTACCGATTTACCGCTATCTTTTTGGGGTTATGCTTTAGAGACTGCCGCATTCACTTTAAATAGGGATCCGTCGAAATCCGTTGGGACGACTCCGTATGAACTTTGGTTTGGCAAGAAACCGAAGCTGTCGTTTCTAAAAGTTTGGGGTTGCGATGCTTATGTTAAGAAACTTCAACCTGAAAAGCTCGAACCCAAATCGGAGAAATGCGTCTTCATAGGATACCCAAAGGAAACAATTGGGTACACCTTCTACCACAGATCCGAAGGCAAAGTCTTTGTTGCCAATAATGGATGCTTTCTGGAGAAAGAGTTTCTCTCGAAAGAAGTGAGTGGGAGGAAAGTAGAACTTGATGAGGTGACAGTCACCCCTCCTGTACCGGAAAGTAGCGCAGCGCAGGAAACTGTTCCTGAGGTGCCTGCACCGACAAGGGAGGAAGTTAATGATAATGATCATGAAGAAACAGATCAAGTTACTACTGAACTTCGAAGGTCCACAAGGGCACGTTCCGCACCAGAGTGGTACGGCAACCCTGTCCTGGAAATCATGTTGTTAGACAACGGTGAACCTTCGAACTATGAAGAAGCGATGGCGGGCCCAGATTCCAATAAATGGCTTGGAGCCATGAAATCCGAGATAGAATCCATGTATGAAAACAAAGTATGGACTTTGGTGGACTTGCCTGATGATAGGCACGCCATAGAAAATAAATGGATATTTAAGAAGAAGACAGACGCGGATGGTAATGTGACCATCTATAAGGCTCGGCTTGTCGCTAAGGGTTATCGACAAGTTCAAGGGATTGACTACGACGAGACTTTCTCTCCCGTAGCGCTGCTGAAGTCAGTCAGAATCATGTTAGCTATTGCCGCATTCTATGATTATGAGATATGGCAAATGGACGTCAAAACAGCATTCCTTAATGGCTTCCTCAAGGAAGAGTTGTATATGATGCAACCGGAAGGTTTTGTCGATCTAGAGAACGCTAACAAGGTATGCAAGCTCCAGCGCTCGATCTACGGGCTGGTGCAAGCATCTCGGAGTTGGAATGTTCTCTTTGATGAGGTGATCAAAGCGTTTGGATTTATACAGACTTATGGAGAAGCCTGTATTTACAAGAAAGTGAGTGGGAGCTCTGTAGCATTTCTCATATTATATGTGGATGACATATTGCTGATGGGAAATGATATAGAATTCTTGGAAAATGTAAAGGCCTACTTGAATAAAAGTTTTTCAATGAAGGACCTTGGAGAAGCTGCTTACATATTAGGCATCAAAATCTATAGAGATAGATCGAGACGCCTCATTGGTCTTTCACAAAGTACATACCTTGAAAAAATATTGAAGAAGTTCAATATGGATCAGTCAAAGAAAGGACTCTTGCCTGTTTTGCAAGGTATGAGATTGAGCAAAGCTCAGTCGCCGACCACGTAGAAGATAGAGAAAATGAGTGTCATTCCCTATGCCTCGGCCATAGGTTCTATCATGTATGCCATGCTGTGTACCAGACCTGATGTGAACCTTGCCATAAGTTTGGTAGGGAGGTACCAAAGTGATCCCGGTACGGAACACTGGACAGCGGTCAAGAACATCCTAAAGTACCTGAAAAGGACTAAGGATATGTTTCTCGTTTATGGAGGTGACGAAGAGCTCGTCGTAAAGGGTTACGTCGATGCTAGCTTCGACACAGATCTGGATGACTCTAAGTCACAAACCGGATACGTGTATATTTTGAATGGAGGAGCAGTCAGCTGGTGCAGTTGCAAGCAAAGCGTGGTGGCAGCATCTACATGTGAAGCGGAGTACATAGCTGCTTCTGAAGCAGCGCAGGAAGGAGTCTGGATGAAGGAGTTCATCACCGACCTAAGAGTCATTCCAAGCGCGTCAAGCCCGATGACTCTCTTCTATGACAACACTGGTGCTATTGCTATTACCAAGGAGCCCAGGTTTCACAAGAAGACCAAGCACATCAAGCGCCGTTTCAACTCCATCCGGAATTATGTTCAGGATGGAGACATAGATATTTGTAAAGTGCATACGGATCTGAATGTAGCAGACCCGTTGACTAAACCTCTTTCACGGGCAAAACATGATCAACACCAGAACTCTATGGGTGTTAGATTCATCACAATGTAACTAGATTATTGACTCTAGTGCAAGTGGGAGACTGTTGGAGATATGCCCTAGAGGCAATAATAAAAGCATTATTATTATATCTCCTTGTTCATGATAATTGTCTGTTATTCATGCTTGAATTGTATTGTACGGAAACAGCGATACATGTGTGAATACATAGATCACAATGAGTCCCTGGTAGGCCTCTAGTAGCCAGCTCGTTGATCAACAGATGGTCACGGTTTCCTGACCATGGACATAGGATGTCAGTGATAACGGGATCACATCAATAGGAGAATGATGTGATGGACAAGACCCAAACTTGAGCATAACACGAGATCGTATAGTTCGTAATGCATAAGCTTTTCGGTGTCAAGTAATTATTCCTTAGACCATGAGGTTGTACAACTCCCGGATACCGTAGGAGTACTTTGGGTGTGCCAACCGTCACAACGTAACTGGGTGGCTATAAAGGTACGCATCGGGTATCTCCGAAAGTGTCTGTTGAGTTGGTACGAACCGAGACTGGGATGTTGTCACTCCATATGACGGAGAGGTACCTCTGGGCCCACTCGGTAATACATCATCATAATGAGCTCAATGTGACTAAGTAGTTAGTCACGGGATGATGGATTACGGATCGAGTAAAGAGACTTGCCATGACGAGATTGAACAAGGTATCGGGAATACCGACGATCGAATCTCGGGCAAGTACCGTACCGATGGACAAAGGGAATAACATACGGGATTGAGTGAATCCTTGACACGGTGGTTCATCCGATGAAGATCATCGAGGAACACGTGGGAACCAACATGGGTATCCAGATCCCGCTGTTGGTTATTGACCGGAGAGTGGTCTCGGTCATGTTTACGTGTCTCCCGAACCCGTAGGGTCTACACACTTAAGGTTCAGTAACGCTAGGGTCGTAGAGATAAATGCATGTGGAAACCCGAAAGTTGTTCGGAGTCCCGGATGAGATCCCGGTCGTCATGAGGAGTTCCGGAATGGTCCGGAGGTAAAGATTGATATATGGGAAGTCCAGTTTCGGCCAACGGGTGATCTCCGGGGGTCACCGGGAGCGTCCCGGGACCACCGGAGGGGCCCCGGGGGTCCACCGGGTGGGGCCACCCATCCCGGTGGGGCCCCTAGGCCGCGAGGGGAAGTGTGCAGCCCTCTGGGCTGGCGCACCACAAGGTGGCCCACCTCTCCATGCGCCTAGGGTTAAAACCCTAAGGGGAGGGGGGCCACCACTTGCCTTTGGGGAGGAGGACTCCTCCCTGGCCGCCGCCCCCCCTTGCAGATTGGATCTGCAGGGGGCTGGCGCCCCCTGGCCCCCTATATATATGTGGGGAGGGAGAGGGCAGCCGCACCCAAGCCCTGGCGCCTCTCCCCCTCCCGTCACACCTCCATACTCCCAACGCAGGGCGCCCGGCGAAGCCCTGCTGCGATCTCCACTGCATCCGTCATCACGCCGTCGTGCTGCCGGATCTCTGACGACTTCTCCTCCCCCCTTGCTGGATCAAGAAGGAGGTGACGTTGCTGCACCGTACGTGTGTTGAACGCGGAGGTGCTGTCCGTTCGGCGCTAGATCATCGGTGACGAAGAACGTGAATAGTACGACTACTTCATCCCCACTTCGTTGAAAGCTTCCGCACGCGATCTACATAACGGTATGTAGATGCACTCTTACTTGCTCGTTGCTAGATGTATCCATAGTTGGATCTTGGTGAAGACGTAGAAATTTTTTGAATTATGCTACGTTCACCAACACAACCGCCATAGTGCTTCTTCAACCTATGGTCTTCTTGCTCCAGCCGCCCAAACCAGCGTCGGCCCTGCCGCCTGCTCCTGCCTCCCGTGGCCGGTGTGCTGCTGCGCAGGCCTCACCGCTCCACCCTACTCCCAATCGCTGGCATGGCCATCCCTGCACTCACCCAGACCTCCTGTTATTCTCCGGCGACGGCAGCCTCACACTACAGTCGAACCAATAAACCCTCGTACACCCCTCCGCGTGGAAAACAATTATCGAGTCTTCCACGGCTCAGGATCAATCCCTTCCTATGCTTCGCCATCGTCCACCGCCTTGATGCTCTCGACGCGGCATGGTCAACGTGGTCAAGGAACGACTTCCATCGGCAGAGGACGGTACGTGGAGAGGCTGATAGCTGGGTCCACGGCTACACACAAGGAAGTGCCTCCTTATTACGGGAAAAAATGATTCTCCCCTGACATCTAGGACCCGCCAGCTATATGTTCGCACACAAGGAAGTGCCTCGTCCTCACTGACAGCTAGGACCCCCCCACCCCCGGTGAAATCGTACGTAGCATTATCTGTCTGGTCGCGAACGTGTTCGTACATAGCGGTTGATCGGTCTCTCTGCAGTGATGAACCATGGCCTAGTAAGGAGTTGCACGTGTCGTACGTACAACCACGCTAAATGGAGTACACATACGTACAACCATGCTCCAAAAACTATGGGCATGTACATACATACGGGCGTGGTCTCAAGCGCGTACTCGCGCATAGGTACGTCCATGTAGTTTCGTACAAATGGAGACGGCAGGAACAACGTCGTGTTCATCGGCAGCCAACCGGCGGGGTCGAAACGGAGAAACAACGTCCTGTTTATCGGGAGCCAACTGGCTTGGATGTAACAGCCGAATCCTGGTGTGGCGTACCGCAAAACGAAGGGAAACGGCCTTCTGCTGGAGCACGTAAGGTCGAAACGGGGTCATGTTCATCGGGAAGGGTCTGGCGTACCGCAAAACGGAGGAAACGGCCTTCTGCTCGACCGACTACGGTCGAAACGGGATCCGGTTTATCGGGAGGGGTCTGGCGTACCACAAAAGGGAGGAAACGAACTTGTGTACCCACCACCGAAACAGGGGTCCTGTTCATCGGTAGGGTGTGGCGTACCGTAAAATGGGACTCCACGGGCTGTTGTTCACCCACCACTGACTTCCTCCAGCCTCCACCTGCACTGTTCATCCACCGCGTCCTCCTCTGCCTCCACCGGCTACTGTTCAACCAACCCTCCACCGGCTACTGTTCAACCAGCCCTCCACCGGGTCCTGTTCATCCAACCAGCCCTCCATCGGCTATTGTTCAACCAGCCCTCAACCGGCTATTGTTCAACCAGCCCTCCACGGGGTCCTGTTCACCCACCCCCAACGCCTCGACTATGGTGGCCTCGTCTCGGGGTCCTGTTCATCCAGCGGCAACCGCCTACTACTACTACCACGTGGTCGTGTTCATCCAACCCCCACCGGGAACTGTTCATCCAACCCCAACCATGTATGTCTCGACTCATTCAACCAACCCCCAGGTTCACTGTTCATCAAGAGGCAGCATGTTCGATCGTCTTCAGTAAGCAGCAACAACGATCGCTCGGGTTCAGTTAGCAGCGATAGCGAAGGAATCGCTCGACCGGGTTCAGTTCACAACCAAGGGATCAATCGCTCGGGTCCAGTAACGTAGCCTAGTACGTGCAATCGCTCGGGTTCAGTAGCAAACGCCTCGCTCGGGTTCAGTAAGAGCCCAACGCCTCGCACACACACGCGTATGTATACGAGAGAAACGCACAAACCTCCGTGCATCGCCACGCCCCGACCACCCATCATAACCGGGAACTCCCCAGAATTTTCCTCGCCCTCGTTTCTACCATGATTTTTTCCGTCATGGACGTCCCAAAGAATGTCATGCAGGTGCGTGCCCGGCCCGCCTAGGGCGAAAAGCCCATTTTCTGTCATGATTTTTTGTCATAAGTAGGATCCCACCACATCTATGATGATACGTGTTTTTTTCACAATTATCGTCATAGAAGTGTCATAAGCATGACAGAAAAAATTCGTTCGGCCCAAAATTTCACGGATGTGTCTTTTGTTTTGTAGTCTAATATCGCCGACTAAAAGATCGTGGATGTCGCCTAGAGGGGGGTGAATAGGCGCTTTAAAATAATTATGGCTGAGGCTTGGATAAATGTGGAATAACCTAGAGGTTATTTTGTCAAGCACAAACCTACAACAATTAGGCTCACCTATGTGCACCAACAACTTATGCTAAGCAAGATAAACAACTAGGTGATAGCAAGATATATAGCAAGAAATAGTATGGCATCACAAAGTAAAGTGCGTAACTAAAGGGCTCGTGTAAGAGATAATCGAGGCACGCGGAGACGACGATGTATCCCTAAGTTCACACCCTTGCAGGTGCTAATCTCCGTTTGGAGCGGTGTGGAGGCACAATGGTCCCCAAGAAGCTACTAGGGCCATCGTAATCTCCTCACGCCCTCGCACAATGCAAGATGTCGTGATTCCACTAAGGGACCCTTGAGGGCGGTCACTGAACCCATACAAATGGCAACCCTTGGGGCGGTCACTGAACCCGTACAATTTGGCAACCCTTGGGGGCGGTCACCGGAACCCTTGAAAATGTTCGGGGCGATCTCCACAATCTAATTGGAGACCCCGACGCTTGCTCGGAGCTTTACACCACAATGACTGAGCTCCGAACACCACGAACCATCTAGGGCACCAAGGCACCCAAGATGAACAAGCTCAAGGGTACCAAGAACCCAAGAGTAATAAGCTTCTCAACTTGTAATTTCCACTTATCACCATGGAGAACTCAAACCGATGCACCAAATGCAATGACGAGGGCACACGGAGTGCCCGAGTCTTTCTCTCCCAAATTCCACCAAAGCAACTAATGCTAGGGAGGGAAATGAGAGGAAGAACGAAGAAGAGAACACGAAGAAATCCAAGATCTAGATCCGAAGGGTTCCCCACACATAGAGGAGAAAGTGATTTGTGGAAACGTAGATCTAGATCTCCTCTCTCTTTCCCCCCAAACTAGCAAGAATCCATGGAGGGATTGAGAGATAGCAAGCTCGAAGAAGGTCAACAATGGGGGAAGAACACAGGCTCAAGATATAAGCTTCATTGGGGAAGAAGACCCCCTTTTATAGGTGGGGGAAAATCCAACCATTATGCTCACAGCCAGCACAGAGCGGTAGTACCACTCCAAGGAGCGGTACTACCTCTAGGGCGGCAGTAGCCAAATGAAACACTACTGCAACGGGGCAACATGGCGGTAGTACTGCCGAAGCGGTACTACCTCCTGCCCTTGTGGTACTACCGCGGGGTAGTATTCAACGGCCACTCACGTGCAGCACACCACGGTATACATAATGAGGCATCAGTACTACCGCTAGGGATACCGGTACTACCGCTCCAAGGAGCGGTACTACCGCGCGTCCACGGATGTAAAAAATTACTGCCGGTCTACATCCGCTGGAGCTAGCTTCGAGTAAAAATCCGGAATGGTAGGAGCAGCGAAAGTAACTATGGTACTACCGCGCTAGGGTGGTAGTAAGAAATTACTTCCGCTCCTACTATCATAGAACCCGACCCGGAGGCCAGACTCCCAGCACGCACGGTAGTATCGTGGCAGTAGCAGCGGTACTACCACTGGCTACTTCGGTACTACCGCTAGGGGTAGCGGTACTACCGCATGTCATAGTACTACAACCGCATGCTGCCTTCCACAACTCAGCTAAAGACAATAGAAGGATACAATAAAACCAAAACTGCCATAACTTCTGCAAATGAGCTCTGAATTGAGCGAACTCAAGCTTATTGGATAGAGGAAGACAAAGCAGAGGAGGTATGCCTAAGATATAGAGGAGTGAACCCTCTGTTAAAGAGAAGAACCAGCATAACCTCCAACATCGAAAACATCATAGAAGATGCATGTGAACTCCGTTTTCGATGAACACGAGCTTGTCATGAAGATGACCAAGAGCTCCAAATATCACAAGGAGAAAAAATCAAACAAGAACCAAGAAAGATGATGCAAGCATGCAATGGTTTGAGCTCTCTACGAACAATACGATCAAGCTACTCAGTTGAGAGCCCCCCTTGATAGTACGTCAGTCGATCCTATAACTCGGCCTCTCAACTACCACCATGAGACCGGTAAAATAGAATACCTATCGAGGGCAAACCTTTGCCTTGCAAAAAATCCACTTGAGTTAGATGTAGACGATCTTGACTTCCTCAAGTTGGATCACCTTTCTTGATTGTGTTAACTCGGTGAAGACTAGTAGATTGCTCCCCCATACTCCACTATGGGTGAGCCACTCTTCGGCACATCTTCACACCTCCATTGTCACCACAATGGACGACAAGCTTCAAGCACTTGATCTCTTCGTGATGCTTCACTTGAACTTGCACACCGCAACCTAGCCCCCACAAAGAACTCTCACGAAGACCATGAGTTAGTACACAAAGCGTAATTGACGATGCTTACCATACCATGGGATCGCTTGATCCCTCTCGGTACATCTTCTACGCTTAGTGCGTTGATCAACTTGATTCACTATTTGAATTAGTCTTGATCAACCTCTAACATGACCAATATTTTAGGTAATTCCTTGAATAGCACCTTGGTCATCACAAACTCTCCTTGAAACCAACAAATGGACTTCAAGAAAAGCCTATGGACAAATCCTTCAAATATAACTCAAGGAAACCATTAGTCCATAGAGATTGTCATCAAATAAATAAACCAAACATGGGGGCACCACAAGTTTTTTCACCGACCCGGAAAACCCGTTTACAGTTCGTGGAAAAACGGTTTTGCGGACCGGCGCAGGTGCCGGCCGAACAGACCCCGCATAGTTGTAATGCCCCGGATGTAATAATTTCCCGTTTTGGCAATATATAACTTTGGCTTCGTCAGTTCCATTCCGGGTTCTTCGTATTTTCGGGTTTTCGTCATTTTGTCGTGTGCGTGTGTGCATTCACCCATGTCATGTTGTCATGTGCATTGCATTGCATTTGTGTTGTCGTTTGCATCCGGTCCCACTCGTTCCTTTCCGTTGTCCGTTTCGAGTTCCGACGCTCTCTCATGTGCCCGAGGCTTCCCGGAGTCCTTCTTTTGTGTTTGGCCGTGTAACGTTTCCGGTTTGGCGTGAGACTTGTCGTGCGATGTTGTTTTGTTATGTGTAACCCTCCTGTCAAGTTGCGTCGCGTTTGGAGTTCGTTTGTTGCTCCAACAGTTATCCTCGTGGGCTAAAAGTACCTCCTCTTTGAGGCCCAAGACACCCCTCCAACAGCCTACCAACCCAACTCAAACCCTTCCCTTCATCTAGGCCGTTCAATTGCAATCTCGTGGCCGAAAACCTCTCCTCATTTGGACTTCCCTAGCTCCCTGTGCCTATATAAACGTCCACCCCCTCCAATTTTGCGTCCAAAACCCTAGTGTTTCCACCTCTGCCGCGCTGTGCTTCCAACGCCGTTGCGCTGTGCTTCCGTCGCCGCCGCGTAGTGCTTCCACGCCCGCCGCTCGGTGCTTCCGCCACCGCCGCTCTGTGCATCCACCCCGCCGCGTGGGCCCGCGGTGCCCAGCGCCGACCTGCCGCGCCGCGATCTGGGCCGAGCTCCCGCCGCCGCGCCCTTATTCCCCGCCTCCGTCTCGACCTCGCCGCCGCCAGGACCGCCGCTCCTCCATCTCGCCGCCGCCGCTCCTCCATCTCGCCGCCGCGCCGGCCTCAGGCCACCTCACCGCCGGGCCCTCACCGCGGCCTCCCGCCGGCCACCGCCGCCGCCCCGGCCTCCCGGCCCCCTCGCCGCCGGCCGCCTCGCCGGGAGGAACCAGGCCACCGCCTCGATCGAAGGAGACCGCCGGCCCGAGCCGATCGAAGGAGGCCGCCTGCTTCGTTCCAGATCGGCCCGATCTGGCCGCTGCAACCCTAGCGGGCGCCGACCCGGTGGACCCGCTCCGCCGCCCGACCCGCTCCCGGCGCTCGCGATCCGACCCGTTGACCCGTTTGACCCGCAGCAGGTTGACTCTCGTTTTTTTGGCTAAGTCCCTAGTTGTTTTTCAGTGTCTGATGCATATTTGTGATGAGGGTAACTTTTATTGTGCATGTCCGTTTTGTGTGTATGATATGTCAAAATGATCGTGGTGACATGTACTATGTTTTGTTCCATTGTGTCATGCATGTTTGAAGTCATCTAGATGTCTTAATATTCATGAGAAGAGTGCTACTTGTTATAAACTGCTGCTATTAGTTGTTTTCATGCCATGTTTGCAATGTGATATCTTGGTGCATGTTTATCCAAATGAAGCAAATGATATGTCCACATGTTCATCATGAGATGCTCTACATGATGGTTGCTTTAGCTTGCATGATAGATTTCATCTTGCCATGTTTATCTCCTTTGCAAGTTGCTATGTGGCTGTTAGGTTGTTAAACTTGTTACGAGATGCCTAGTTGAGGAGCTCGTTGCTATTGATGTGGTTGTCCCCTTGTTGCATGCTTATATGTTTTGGACTCCCCATCATGTGTACTTTGCTGTGGTGCAAACCACTTGCCATGTTATTCTTTGAGGTGACTTAAACTTTCTCACAAACATGCCATGATATTACTGCTGTTTTAACACTTAGTGAAATTTCACTAAGTCTGGAATCTGTAATTTCCAGATGCCATGTTTGCTTGTTGTTCTAGGCAAATCCATGCTAGTTTTGGGGTGACTATTGATGATTCCTTGTTGTATATGTTGTTGGCTATCCTTTCATGCTCTCACATGCTCTTTTGGGTGGCTGTAGCATATTTAGCTCTTCCTCCCAAGTTGCTATAAAATACTGCTGTCAGGTTTTTGTTGTCAAGTTCAAAATGTTATAGCTTGTTGCTATTGATCCATGCCTCCTATGGAGATGCTCCAATGGAATTGTTTGCTGTAGGATATGTCTACTTTATGTCCATGCTTCTTGTCATGATGTTTGAGTGCTGTAGAGTATATATTTCTTGCTCCAAAGTTGCTATGTGGCTGTTAGTTTCAGCTTTTGCATGTTTATTGTTTCGGGTGTATCTTTTAGCCCGTTGCTTCGTTTTGAGCAAGTCCTATATGAAACTTGTGTGTTTTTGCATGTAGATTCATATTATCCTCTCGTTAACATGTTTTGAAGTATCTTGCTTGATGCACATTGTCATGTTCCTTGTGATGTATCTCTGTGTTTCCTATGTTGACTTTCTGTGCATCCTAAGTGCACCCGCAGTGCTTCCTTAGTGCATCAGTCATGCATCCTGTGGTTTGCGCATTGCATCTTGTTGATTTCGTGCGTCGTGTGTTTTGTGTTGAGTAGAGCCGGAAGCCGAGAACGAGTACGAGAACGAGGTTACTACCGAGGTTGAGAACGAGGAGCCCCCTTACGATCCCATCGACGACTCTACAAGCAAGATGACCAGACCCGGATATCATTACTATCTTTGCCTATTGCTAGAAGTCTCGCTCTATAGCTTTTGCCTCGATGCCCATGTTTTCCTGTCAGCCTCCTATTGTAACCATGAATCTGTCTAACCACCCTACCTATGCAAACCTTTGATTGGCTAAGTAAGCTTCGCTCAGCCCCTCTTATAGCATTGCTAGTTGCAGGAGAAGATTTGAAGATTCTTGCTTCTTGTTGAAGCTTGTTGGGATATCACACTATATTAATTCTTAAATGAAATCATCTATATATTGGTAATGGGTGGAAGGCTAAGCCTTTTGCTTGGTGTTTTGTTCCACTCATGCCGCCCTAGGAACCTTATAAACCGGTGTTATGTTCCTTGATTTTGCGTTCCTCACACGATTGGGGTTATGGGACCCCCTCGATAAACCGCTAAGTGCGAAGTCTTTTCCAGCAAGTCCCAACATTGGTACTATTTGCCTAATAACTAAAAACTTGCATAGGGAGTAATTAACCCTCTTCTTAATCAACAACCCCGGGCCAGTGCTCCACATGAGTGTTGGTCCGAACTGGGGGTCCTGTGGGGCCACCTCAAGGAAACTCGAGGTCTGGTAAAAACCCGTAGCATCACCCATCCGGTCGTGGCCTGAGACTAGATACGCGCGGCTACTGTCAGGGTGTCGGCACGCCGGGAGGATTTGCTGGATTAGTCTTACCTTAGTCGGAGTATCTTGAGCACGGGATTCCGAGGATACTCGGGCCTTCCCACCTTGGAGTTGCGACTCCGCGGATCGTGGGCTTGTCATGGGCCAAGTTGAACACCCCTGCAGGGTTATGAACATTCGAAAGCCGTGCCCGCGGTTATGTGGCAGATGGGAATTTGTTAATATCCGGTTGTAGAAAACTTGACACCATGATCAGAATACACTACCAGCGTGAGTACCGTGACGGTCATTTTCCGAAAGGGGTTCGGGAAGTGAACACGGTGGGGTTATGTTTGACGTGTTTTAGTTAGGATCACTTCGTGATCATCTTTTCGTCTGAGGCACTCCTCTTCTCGCTCTCTTTTACGTAAGTTAGTGCTAGTGCTGCTGCAACCTCTTATTCTTTCTTCAGCCTTGTTCCACACCCAAGGCTTGGATAGTTGTGTTACCCGGGAACGGGATTGCTGAGTCCTCTGTGGCTCACAGACTCTACACCACACCAGATGCAGGTACTCAGGCGATCTATTCAAGTGACGGCACCGAGCTGTACTGGTAGTACGACGAGGACCGTAGCCGTAACTATGTGCACTATCCCGACGATCAGTAGTGGTTTCTACTAGGGGCGATTCAGACCTGTGGCGTTATGTACGTTTGATATCTTTCATTTGGATATTCACCCGTAGACGGGTTGTGATGTTATTTGAATGATGTTTGAATATGTAATGAATTGTGTGACGTGGCGAGTGTAAGCCAACTATCTTTTCGCTTTCATCCCTATTTTTACATGAGATGTGCAAAGATACCAAACTTGAGATCATTCCAGAATGGGCTTATACCTTTAACTCGCGCCTCGACACGTAGGAGGTATAGTCCCATCCTGGACATTACAATAGTGGAACTGTAAAAAGGAATATTCGCGAATATTCCGTTTTGTAGCCCCGCTATGCGGGGTCTGCTCGGCCGGCGCTCGCGCCGACCCACAAAACCATTTTTATCTGAATTTGAAACATATGCCACATATTCAGAATTACAATGCAATATAAGATAAAATGTTAATATTACAATGCAACAATCATCCAAATTATTGAAGTCATCGAAGAAAACTAAATAATTCAATAGAAAACTTGTCCCGGGTACAAATCGCACATGAATTAAATGAAATTAATGCACAAATGGAATGTGTTACTTCCTAGACCTTTGCCAATGGTGTTGAATGAGATCCTCCTAAAGCTGAAAGTGGGTGTTTGCATTTTCAATCTCCAGGTAGGTCGAAGAAATGCTCTAATGCGATTAGGGTCTCTAGCTGGTTTGACACGACTATCACATTGCCGTAGAAGAACTCCAAGTTCATGCCTCTCTCATCTTTAAGAATTATATTATGAAGAATAACACATCATGTCATGATTTTTTTCAAGGACCGCTTATCCCAAAAACGGGCATGACCACAAACAATGGCAAGCCTAGATTGCAAAACCGAAATGCTCTTTCAGTATCTTTTCGGGCTGCCTCTTGTACCCTTGCAAATTGACAATGTTTCCTAGTTTGGGTGCTTTGATGCTCTTGACAAATATGCACCAAGAAGGGTAGATACCATCTGCTAGATAGTACCCCTTTGTGTATTCATGCCCATTGATAGTGTAGTTGCAAGTAGGAGCATCACCACTAGTAAGCCTAGCAAACAAATGAGACCGTTGCAACACATTGATATCATTGAGAGTACCCGGCATACCAAAAACGCAATGCCAAGTCCATGAATCCTCTGATGTTACGGCCTTTAGCACAGTTGTTGCATCACGGGACTTGCAACAATACATTCCATGCCATGCCTTCGGGCAGTTTTTCCAAGTCCAATGCATGCAATCAATGCTTCCAAGCTTGCCAGACCAACCTCTTCTCTCACTTGATGCCATCAACTTTTTTGTGTCTTCCTCGTTGGGCGCTTGAAGATATTCAGGACCAAAGACACGGATGATCACTTTGGCAAATCTACGCACTGACTCAATTGTAGTACATTCACCAATGCAAAGGTACTCATCGGCATAGTCAGACGGAATGCCGTATGCAATTACCCGCATAGCTACCGGGAATTTTTTATATGCGCTAAATCCCTTCAATCCCGTGGCATTTCTTCTTTGAGTAAAATACCGACGATTGGCCTCGCAAACTTGCACTATTTTTACAAAGAGGGATCGACCCATTTGGTACTTTCTCCGGAAAAGGTGCGGCGGATATATTGGATTGTCCACGAAGTAGTCTTGCATCAACATCTTGTCCCCGAGATGGCAATTTCGAGCGATGAAAAGACGGTCGACGGGCGAGGATCGCCGCCTCCTTCGGTTCTCATCTTTGCCGATGGTTCTCAAGCAGCATCTCGACATCCGAGTCGTCTGAATCGGACAAATCCTCGAGCAAAAACCTCTGGCAAGGGCTCAATTCCATCTAAATTCACAAATATGAGCGACGCATAAACAAACTATGCATAGCGCAACACAAAGCACAAGCACAAATACTCACCGGTGGCTCGGGGCGGTGCCTCTGCGGCAGTGGATCCCGGGGCGGCGACAGCGACTAGGGGTGGCTCGGCTTGGCGGATTCAGGGAACATGGTGAGGGCGCCCCGTGGCATGATTCCGTCCGCAGATTTGGTCGAAATCGCCAGCGGCGGACGGGCGGAACCAATGGCAAGCGGCGACGGAAGGGCGGTGGGGAACGGGCGCAGGCTGAAATGTCCCTACCACCAACCGCTTCTCTGGGACACGGGCACCGTAGGGTCGAGGGCGAAACCTGCGTTTTCGCAGGTTCGAGATGGGATTTTACCGTGCCTCTCAAATTTTTTTATGGGTCCAACGCGTTTGCGTTGTCTGCTCGAACTGCATTTTTTGCGTGAATTCGTATTTTGATAGTTATTTTGCGGACGGAGCAATATAGGGGAGACGTTCTAACAATGCTACTTTTACACGAACTAGCTTCAGATCTGTAAATTCCAACGTTTCGTGGGGAAGCACATAAAGAGTGAAAAGTTGGAGTTGTTTATTCATTCGAGGCCTTTCTCTCGAGAAAAGATTTGGCAGGCTGATATCTCGACCTGATGCACTCGATGGCTCTGCCACTTTCCCTGCCGTCCCTTTTCCTTGAGCAAGCGTGCCTCAGGCCAAATGGTGGAAATGATGTATTTCCATTTGTATTTGCCCCAACTCCACCATTTTCACCATTTCACCATCCCCTTTCGTGGAACAAAAAGTGAAGCATTTAGCCTTCGGAAAAGCAAAGCAATATGCAGATATGAAATTGCGTCAAGTAGCGGTGAATATCATTCCCCTGTGTATGCGATGCACCGCCAAATATTATGCTTTGAATTTTCAACCCTTCGTGCAATGCATTTCATCTTGTATAGTAGTAGAACTTTTAAAATAAACCGAACCTGACCAAGTGGCGTTTTGGCACACGGGAGCGCGCGCTCTTGATTTTTAAAGTGTGTTTTAAACGTATTTTGAAATGTCAAATAATTCTAAACAAAATTTTGATGCGTACATCTCGATATTGTACATGCTCACAAAGTCGTTTCGCGAAAAGCCGATAAATTATGTGCTGCGTGTGAAAAAGACAAAATTTGATATTAAAAAGTGCTTTTCACAAGACATCTTTTTTTCTTTTCACACAAGCCACAAAAAAATGTCGGTTTTCTCCTAAACTTGATGTGCACACATATAATGTCGAGATGTATACGTCAAATTTTTATCTGAAAAATTTCAAACTTTGATTTTTCTTTTCCAGTGGCAGGAGCGCGCGCTCCCATGTGCCAAAAGCGAATTTCTGGAACCTGATCGCAGTGCTCTAATAACGTGACGTGGTCGATACGACTTTGCAAATACATGCGGTAATAGAACAAGTCCAAAGCTGTGTTATTTTATACTACCTCTCTAACTTACGGTAATGATAACTCCCGAACGTTCGGGAGTTAAGCATGGCAACCCGAAAGCTTTTAGATGGCAACTTTAGTTTGCGTAAGATTAGGAAAACATGGCAATTTTCTGAAGAAAAAAACAAAAAAGGGCAAAGTTGCCATCTCCTATCAACTAAAGTTGACATGTCAAAACGTTCAGGACGAAATGTTCAAATCCCGAACGTTCGGGAGTTATTGGATTCCCTTACTTAGTGCAATATATTCGTCTTATATTAATGATTGAGAGGGAGTATAATACTTGTACTAATCCATCGCATAAAATTAAAGGGAGAAGCACATGTGTATATGCAGCTCTTTCCCAAGCGTTTGATTATTAGCACCACTATAGTGTCTAATCAACCCCTCCGTGATGCATCGCAAAAAGAAAAGAAAAAACTGTGGGGTTGCTGATCTCGTGATTCAGCATTATGAAGCCATGCCACGCCAGGTCGTCTTCTGGGACACCATGCTATGGTGAGATGGCTTGGAATGGAATCACACACACCAAATTCAGAAACTTCCTCCCGGCACCCAGTGCGCAAGAATGTGCAGAAATGCACTGCACTGATTGATTAGATGGGGCAGCATAATCGTATATGCATGATGATGTACATGTGAGTACGCGTTATCGTATGCAGCCTAGCACATATAGGTACACAGACGCCTAGACAGATGGCTTGTGATGCGGCATTCATCACGGCACGGGCCCAAGCCAAAGGAAAGGAATCATGGGCGTGTGCTTTACAACTGTGGTCTCTGGGAACACAAGAGACAGCACAAGAGCTGAATCCCTGCGTTATCCCGATGATAAAGTAGTAAGGAGTTGTGATTCCACGCAAGAGCGCAGCGCATTAGAATACTGAACTGTGCCATGTTCTCGTCTTCAGGCCGAGTGGGCGGCGCACATGCACCTGCATGCGCCACGGGAGGAGAGCAACCGTGCATGCTATAGCGGCTGGGTGGAGAGGCTCTGACTTCTCTCCTTCCTGGCCTCTCTCTCGTCCCCGTTGCTGGTTGGTTCGTCCGTTTCACGTGGATCCGGAGAATGAGACCTGATTTCTTCAGAATGCCTTCTGGAGAACCGCATGGATTTCAGGACTTGTGATTCTTCAGGAAGGAACGGCAAGTGGAGCTCGATAGCGATAGCCGGATGACGATCTCTCTCTGCGTCGGATACAAGAGGAGAAATGGATGGATGGATCGATCCATCACGCGTCATGTGCAGCTAAACAACACAAACTAGGTTACTTCCATTCCATGTACTAAGCTGAACAGACAAGGAAGGAAGAATGGTAGCGTGAGACGAGAATGGGCGGCAGAAAAGGGCATAGGGAATTCGACCGGCCAGAAAGGTTCAGAGAATCTGCAATTGCAGGTCTACCCATAAAGGGCGGAGGAACGCACAGCGAGAAAGAGGCTAGTTAATGATGATGGTACAACTAACAACCGAGGCCTGGGTGGAGATAATGTGGGAGGCAAGGTGGCTGATGCGGTCTTGCGTCTGGAGTACGGAGACTACTCAACGTCGGGGTACCAAGCAGATCTTAGTGGTACTCCTGGAAAGAAACCTGTGGTTAAGCGAAGGAAGCAAGGTGATGGTGGGGTGGATGAGAGTGAGGGTGATGATATGGATACATCTACTCGGGCGGCCTCCGGTGAGGAGGACCGCCGGGCCCAATGAATTGCCTAAGTTGGAACTGCCGGGGAGGGGGGAACACCCGGACAGTTCGAGAGTTAGCGACAGTGTGTAAGTCGCGTTCCCCCATGATGGTCTTTCTGTGTGAAACAAGGCAAAAAGCTGAGAAGATGAAACGATTACGGGCTAAACTAGGGTTGAAGGGTTTTTGTGGAGTGGATAGTAATGGACTCAGCGGTGGTCTAGCGCTTTACTGGAGGGAAGACTGTGTTGTTGATGTGTTGGACATGGATGAAAGATTTATTGACATTACTGTTAAACCCCGTGAAGGTACTTCAGAGTGGAGAGCTACTTTTGTTTATGGGGAGCCCCGGGTGGAAAATAGACACCTAATGTGGGCGAAGCTGCGGGAGTTGAAAGCTGCAAATGATCTACCATGGTTGGTCCTCGGTGACTTTAACGAAGCCATGTGGGACTATGAGCACCTCTCCAACACGCCGAGAGCTGAAGCACAAATGATAGCTTTCAGAGATACCTTGGAGGTGTGCGAGTTAATTGATCTGGGGTTCATGGGACTACCATTCACTTACGATAATAGAAGAGCTAGATCTGCGAATGTTAAGGTACGTTTGGACCGAGCTGTAGCTACTAATGATTGGCGAAATCTGTTCGCCTTTGCTACCGTGGAGCATATCCCATCTCCATGCTCAGACCACCTCATGGTTTTCCTTAAAGGAGAACCGGACATGGGGCCAGTGAAAGACAGGTGCAGAAGATATGAGATCTTTTGGGAGAGAGACTCAGAGCTGCCTCAGGTAGTGGAAGATGCATGGGCTGCGGTTGGGGAGGTACATACCCTTCCACAGCTTAAAGATGCACTCTCAAAAACTATGTCTGCACTACGGGCTTGGAGTAGGAAGTTTGGCAATGTTACTAGAGAACTGTCAAAATCAAGAACCCAGCTTGAGGAGCTAATGAACATGAATGCGGATAGGGAAGATATAAGGAGAGTTATGGATAAAATGAATGAACTGCTGTATCAAGAAGAGATGATGTGGATGCAAAGATCGAGAATTGCTTGGCTTAAAGAAGGAGATCGGAATACAAAATATTTTCATAGCAAAGCAGTTTGGAGGGCAAGAAAGAACAAGATAAGGGAACTAACTGATAGCATTGGTAATGTGCACACGGAGTTTACTTCAATGAGCCAGATAGCAAATGAATATTTCCAACATATTTTTGCTGCGGATGCAAACTTAAATGCATCAGAAGTTGTAAACCTGTTTGAACATATTGTCACACCTGCGGATAATGATAAACTGTGTGCACCCTTCACAGATAAGGAAATTTCGGATGCATTATTCCAGATCGGGCCGTTAAAGGCCCCGGGCCCTGACGGTTTCCCTGCTCGGTTCTTCCAAAAGAACTGGAGTACGATCAAGGAAGGTGTGCTGGCTGCAGTTCGTGACTTCTTCAGTTCTGGGATCATGCCGGAGGGGGCGAATGATACTTCCATTGTACTCATTCCAAAGATAGCCAACCCAACGAGGATGTCGGATTATAGACCTATCAGCCTGTGTAATGTGACATATAAGATAATCTCCAAATGCTTGGTTAACAGATTAAGGCCTCTCCTGGATGACATTATATCGGTTGAACAGAGCGCATTTATACCGGGACGGATGATTACAGATAATGCGCTGGTCGCCTTTGAGTGTTTGCATTATATTAAACAAGAAAAAGACCCTACGAAGAGCTTCTGTGCATACAAATTGGATCTGTCCAAGGCTTATGACAGGGTAGATTGGGCTTTCTTGAAGCAGGTGATGCAAAGGTTAGGGTTCTGCCATCGATGGATTGACTGGATAATGGCGTGTGTCACATCGGTGAGGTATTCTGTAAAACTCAATGGAACTCTCCTGGATTCATTTGCACCGTCGCGAGGTTTACGGCAAGGAGACCCTCTCTCTCCGTTCTTATTCTTATTTGTGGCAGATGGGCTTTCAGCTATTCTGAAGAATAAAGTGCAAGGTGGTGATATTGTTCCGGTTAAGATCTGCAGGAGAGCTCCTGGTATATCTCATTTGCTTTTCGCAGATGATACTATGCTATTTTTTCAGGCCACAAGGGTCCAGGCGGAGCAAGTAAAATCAGCATTGGATTTATATGGCTCGGCCACGGGACAGTGCTTGAACTATGAGAAGTGCTCGATATTTTTTGGAGAAGCATGCCCGGCTGCGAACCAGGAGCATGTCAGAGATGTTCTAAATGTTACGAGCATGTTTTTTGAGGAGAAGTACTTGGGTCTCCCAACACCTGAAGGGCGTATGTCGAAAGGTAAATTTCAGAACTTACAAACAAGCCTCACTAAAAGATTGATTCAGTGGGGAGATGGCTTTCTGGCACAGCCTGGTAGAGAGGTGCTTATTAAATCGGTGGCACAAGCTTTACCCACATATATAATGGGTGTCTTTAAATTGCCAATGTCGGTGTGTGATGATCTTACACGTATGGTAAGGAATTTTTACTGGGGTTCAGAGAAGGGGAAGAGGAAAGTGCACTGGAAAGGATGGGATTACCTGATGCAGCCGAAGGAGAGAGGTGGGATTGGCTTCAGGGACTTCAGAATTTTTAACCAAGCACTATTGGCCCGTCAGGCGTGGAGGTTAATCACCAGACCAGAAAGTTTATGTGCTCGGTTACTCAAGGCCAAATATTACCCGTCTGGTAAGTTGGAAGATACGGTATTTACTGGTAATGCATCATCTTCTTGGTCGGCCATTAGCTATGGACTGGAACTGTTGAAAAAGGGTCTGATTTGGAGAATTGGCAATGGTCGTAATATCCGAGTTTGGCGGGATAGTTGGATCCCACGACCCTTCTCATATAAGCCAATCTCGCGACAGGGGAGATGCCGTATCAGATATGTTTCGGATCTGCTGAATGAAAACGGGTCTTGGAAAGTACAGACATTAAATCAATATTTCATGCAAGCAGATGTGGTTGAGATCCTAAAAATCAAGGTGTCACCAGGGCAAAATGAAGATGTCATTGCTTGGGGCCCGGATAAACTAGGGCTGTTCTCAGTAAAGAGTGCATACCACTTGGCTTTTGATGAAGCGCATAGATCAACTGCAACATCGTCTAGTTCGCTGCCGTCGGGTGAGAGGAGATGCTGGAAGTTTATTTGGAATTGTGGTGCGCCACCGACTGTGGCAAATTTTGCTTGGCGTGTTGCGACGGATGGCCTACCAACATGGAAAAACAAGCACAGAATTGGTTTGGAAACAACGAGTACCTGCCCAGTTTGTGGTATGGAGACAGAGGACAATTACCATCTGTTCCTGAGATGTCAAATGGGAAGGGATCTGTATGCGAACATGGCTAAAATCTGGAGCTTACCTCGGCCCCAGTATATTGCCAATTGTGGAAAGGAATGGCTTCTACAATTGCTGGCTCATAGAAGTGATATGGAAAGATGTAAGATCCTGCTGGTTTTCTGGAGGATTTGGTACATTCGCAATGAAATAGTGCATCATAAACCAGCCCCGCTGATGGAAGTTTCTGTGAGATTCTTGTTGAGCTACCTCAACTCACTAACGGCCACCAGTAGTGAAACTGGAGATGATCCTGGAAAAGGGAGTTTGGTAGTCCCATCAAAGGCATTAAGCAGCAGAGTGTCTCACAAAGTACAGCAGCCAGGATGGGTAAAACCAAAGCCTGGGTGGTATAAATTAAATGTAGCTGGAGCTTTTGTGACATGTGATAATGCGGGTGCAGGCATGATCTTGCGGGATGAGGTTGGCAATATAATCTTCTCTGCTTGCAGGGCTCTACACTTCTGTCGAGATGCACTGGAGGCTGAACTATCTGCCTGTCTGGAAGGTATAGCTGCCTCGGTCCAACGTACCAATCTCCCTATCGAAGTCGAGATGGAATCTGCGGTTGCGAATGCCATGATCAGTGGTAGTGGAACAGATCGATCACTTTATTCTTCGATGGTTAAAGATATTAGGGTTCTCCTAAATCGTCATCAAGCTTGTATTACTCATATTGCTCATTCACAAAATAAGGCTAGTGTTAGACTAGCATACTATGGTCGATGTAATAAGCGAACTATGACTTGGCTTGGGTCAGGTCCTCCTGATGTGTTGGAGGTCGCCGCTACAGATTGTATTGGTTCTGTGATTGAGTAATACAAGTATTTGATTCGCAAAAAAAAAAAGGTCTACCCATAAACCACTGCCAACCAGGAGCTTTTTCGTCTTTCCTGCTGCACAACGATAAAAGTGATCGATGTGCACGAGAAGAGGGCGATTGCCCGCTCAGGGCACCTTTTTTCTTCTTTGATCGATGTCTTTATCATACGGGCAAAACTCAAAAGGACCTTTCACGCAAACGCAAGTGGTCGTTTCAACACGCACAAACCATGGAACGTGGAGGCCGGCCTAGAACACTTGGCCCTCTACCATGTGGTGAATGGAGATGGAACCCATATCAACATCATGTGGCGTACGAGAAGAGAAAAAAGAGAGCACCTCGGACAACTGAGACAGAGTGCCAAGTGGGTCGTGGTGCATGACTACTTAAAATGATAATTGGAGTGCCCATGCTCCAACTACACTGCCCTTTGTTCACCCACAAAAGAACTAGCACCAAGACAGCTTGTCTAAATTTGGTTATCAAAACTTACATGCTGAGAGTATCTACAACCAGATCTTTTGGTTATCATTCTAAAGGGTTCCCGTACTTAGGGCAACGTACGCTCCAGCCGCCGCCTATCCCAAAAGCTAGGGTTTCTCTGCCTCCCGCCGACGCCGGTGCTGGTCTGTCCCGTCTTCCATGGCCTTAGGGCCATGGGAGCGGAGTGGATCCTGGCCCTTGCCGGTGGGAGGGCTCCGTTTTAATATCGTTTTCTAATGTTTGCTAGGGTTTGTGTCCTACTCAGGAAGACGAGACGGCGGCAGCTCCCTGAAGATGGAATAAAGGTCTCCCCGCCTAGCCTCCGTTTCGGTGATACGTCTAGCATCATCGATGTGCATGTGGAGGTGTGTCTCTGATGGATCTGTCTTTGGTGAATTTGCTCGGATCTGTTCGTCGTTTGTCTTTGTTCGTGTGTCTTCAGGTTGGATCATTCTTATCTACACTCTTCATCGATGGCGGTTGCTGTTCTGGTGCGTTGGTTCTATGGGGCCTTAGCACGATGACTTCCCGGCTGTCTACTACAACAAAGTTTGCCGGGCTCCAGCGAGGGAGGGGCGATGACAGCGGCGCGCCTTCGGCTCGCTTCAGTGCTGGTAGTCGTCGCTAGGTGGTCTATGGATATGGATGTAATTTTTATTATTTCTAGTGTTGTACTATCATGATTGAAGATGGATAGATTGGAAGTTTATCCTGCAAAAATAAAGAGCATCTACAACCGGACTTGGCAAATCCGGCCCCTCAAATGTCCGCGGACGTTGACCGGGCACCCCTCATATTCGCCAGTCTGCATCCTCGTATCTCATATCCGGCGTCTTATATCCATACTACCCATGCGCACGTTGATTTATCCTACGTGATCACACGATGGACAACAAAATTAAGCTGCAAAGTAACACAAGATCGGCTGCAAACGGATAAACATACTTCACCACATCCAAAAGATCATGGTTCGTCAATGGCAAGTTCATAAACTTCTACAACTAAACCAATATAAACATTGAGCTGGGGGTCGGAATCACCACTTCCTCGCTGGGCCTTTGCCCTTCCGGTGGCCGGCACGGCTGTAGGCATCCGCGGCTGGTGGAGGTTCTTGGTCGTCGGACGACGAGGTGCAGCTGTCGCCGCCGTCGGAGTCGGAGAGGACGATGATCCCTTTCATCCGACGGGCCGCCCTATCCTGCTCCCGCATGAGCCTTGCCAACCGAGCCTTCTCCATCGCTGCCTCCTTCGTCTCACGCTCCGACTGCTCAATGGCAAGTTGGAACGCCTTGACGTTCTTCCGTCAGAGGCGGCAAGTGCCCATCTCCGCCGTCGTGAGGGAGCGGTGGTACACCCGGACAAGATCATAAACATCTATAACTAAACCGATATAAACATTAAGGTGTGTGGGGGGGGGGGGGATCACCACTTCCTCGCCGGACGCCGGGCCTTTGCCATTCCGGTCGCCGGCGGACCTGTAGGCATCCACGGCTAGTGGAGGTTCTTGGACGTCTTACAAAAAGGTTGAACTTTTTTTTCAAATCGATGAACTATTGTTTCAACTTCGATGGACTTTTTTCAAATTTGATTTTATTTTTTCAGAATCGGTTAACTCTTTTTCAAAATAGTTGCACTCTTTTTCAAATTCGATGAACTTATTTCGAAAATCGACAAACTTTTTTCAAATCCTATGAACTTTTTTTCAATCTGATGAACTTTATTTTAAAATTGCACCTTTTTTAAAATTCGGTGATTTCTGTTTTCAAATTGAATGAACTTTTTTCAAATACGATGAAATATTTTCATATTCGATGAACTTATTTCGAATTTCATGAACTTTTTTTCAATTTTGTGAAGTTTTCTCAAATTAATGAGCTTTTTAGAATTTGTACGAATCTTTCAATTTTTTTTTAAAAAAAATCATGGTTTTGAAAAGTTTCATGAATTTCTTTTCATATAATTTATTTAAGGTATATAATACTGTACTAACAACGGGTCAATTAGTGTTCTTTCCTGTTATTTGTCGTCAAAGAGAACTCGGTCTAGTGGTTGTGTCTACTACGTGCCTATCATGGCGGCGGGAGCTCGTTCATCACTTGTCACGTTCTGGGTGCTCCTTTCGGATTTTGTTTTGTTTTTATTATTCCACACGCGTTTTCGGCTTTTTAAACAGTTATTTCGACGTTTTGGTTTTTCATCGGTCTTCCTTAACTTTTCGATTTTTTCGTCAGAGTCACGGTTTTGCTTCCGCGAGAGGCACGGTTGTGCTTTCGCGACAGTCACGGCCGTGCCTCTCGGAAAGGGGAAAAAAAGCATTTTTTGTTTTTTTTTTCTTTTGCGAGAGTCACGATTTTGCTTCCGCGAGAGGCACGGTTGTGCTTTCGCGAGAGTCACGGCCGTGCCTCTTGGAAAGGAAAAAAAAACGCGTTTTCTGTTTTTTATTTATTTCGCGAGAGCCACGGTTTTGCTTCCGCGAAAGGCACGGTTGTGCTTTCGCGAGAGTCACGACCGTGCCTCTCGAAAACGAAAAAAAACATGTTTTCTGTTTTCTTTCCTTTCGCGAGAGTCACGGTTTTGCTTCCGCGGGAGGCATGGTTGGGCTTTCGTGAGAGTCACGGCCGTGCCTCCTCGAAAACGGAAAAACGCGGTTTCTTTTTTATCTTCCGCGAGAGTCACGGTTTTGCTTCCGCCAAAGGCACGGTTATGATTTTGCGAGAGGCACGGACGTGCAAAAACCAGTGCGTCAGGTTTGGTTTTTTGTGAAAAAACAACATGGGATCTAGTTTTGAAGATCTCAACGCGAGGACTTCAACGATGAAAACGGTTCAAGATTTGGACGCACGATTTAAGAGATAAAACATTTTGAATAAACGGATCTACGAAAAAAATTAAAACGTACAGGTTGCGACAAGTGACGCACATGCAGCGCGCCACTTGTCACAACCTGGGGTTTGAGGTGATCTTTACAACTAGTACTCCTCAATAAATGATTTCGATAATTGACACTCAAGGCGTTGAACAGGGGAGGCTCCGTCTGAGGCCAGAAAAATGGGCGGATCCACTCCGTGCGGAGCGGTTTTCCTATTTTTGTTCTCTTGGGGAGGCTCCGTTTGAGGCCAAAAAAATGGGCGGATCCACTCCGTGCGGAGCGGTTTTCCTATTTTTGTTCTCTTGGGTTTTTGGTCGGTTTTTCATAAAAAAGGTTGGGTTTTTAAGAGCTGAAAATTTAAGAACGTATTAAAAAATAGACATAGTTTAGAAAATGTTCAAGTATGTGTTTTAGAAAGAAAATCAGTTTATATTTAAAAAAGCCTATCATATATGGTAAAATCATTTCTCCTATAATTCAAAAATATTCATTGTAAATAAAATCTTAAGTGTCTATTAAAAATGTTTATCATATACTAAGAAAACCTTAGTGTGTATTTGCAAAATATTTATCATATTTAAGAAAATGTTCATTGTACATTACCAAAAACACTAAAAGTAAAAAATAAAAATAAAAAAAGATTAAAAATTGAAAAGATAAAAAAAATAAAAAGTAAAATCTGAAACAGAAAACTAAGGAAAACCACACAAGAAAAAAAAACAAATTCCAGTGAAAAAAAGACGAAATCACTCGTTACGGGTACCGCTTGCAAAGGTCACTAACAACTTTTCAGTCGCTGACAAGTGGTGCACTACATGTGCGGCACTTGTGGCAACGTGGTAGTTTTCCTTTATTTTAGATTTATTATTTCAAAATGTTTTATCTCTTGAACCGGAGGTCCAAATTCCGAACCGTTTTTACCTTCGGATTTCTCACGTCGAGATCTTTAATATTAGATCACGTGTTAATAGGTTTTGACAAAAAAATCATGGATTTTTTTAGAAAGTCCTAAAAAAATAGATAAACAATACAAAACCCCCAAAACATTAAAAATGAGAAAACAAATTACCAAAAATAAGGAAGAAAGAAACACGGAGCCAGAAGCACGGTTGCGATTTTTTCTTTTATTTTTTTTTCCTTTTTGAAAAGCGAAGTTGTGTTTCTCGCGAAATCAAATTTGTACCTCCACGGGAAGTAAATTTGTGCTTCTCGTGAAAGCATGTATTGTTTTTCCTTTTCGAGAAGCACAATTTTGATTCTTTTGGAAGCACAACTCTTTTCTGCTTCTCGTGGAAGAATATTTTTTTCCTTTTATGAGAAGCATGAATGTGCTTATCGTGGAAGCAACTATGTCTTTACACACGAAGAAATATATACTTCTCATCGAACCATTGTTTTTTTATGCAACAAAACATCTCCAAAGCCGGGCGAAATCTGAATTGCCAAAAAAGAAGTCAGAAAGCCAAAATTCAGAGGATCGTGTTTAGAAAATTTAAGGAAAATGCGTTACACAAATATTTGAGAAAATTTAATCTCCACATACTTTCTCTTGTGGATCTTATTGCTCTTTGGTG
>LR738710.1:257764152-257794769 GCA_902687465.1 Secale cereale | reverse complement strand
CCCCCCCCCCCCCCCCCGGAGATTCTTGTCAAGCTCCGCCACTGCATGTATGATGATATTTTCCTATGTGTTTATGAATAAAGATATTACTGGGGCATATCAATGATGAGTATCAACAAGTACGTGACTTGTTTTTGAGACTATGCATTGTATGATGAGTGTCCTGAAAGGTCCCTAGTCAAAAGGGTTGTGTGGACGCACATTCGACTAGACTAGCCTATGAAACGGTGGATGGCTTGGTCTCAGTAGCCATGGAGCATTGGATGCTAGCCGAATAATATGGACTCGGAAGGATATGGTTGGATTCGACATAGTCGGATCCGAGTCGAGATAAGGTACGAGTCGGAAAGACCCGACTATGAGATGCAACGATAGGTCATATGTGAGTCTCTAATAGAACATACGTTCTATTTCATAAGACCTGAGCTAGCGCATGTACTCAGGATGGTAACAAACCTGCTTTGGGTCGACCGAATGCCACTCTGTGACTGGGTAGTTACAAAGGTAGGTTTCGGGCTTGTCCAGACACCCATGTTGCGAGACATGGTCGAGCAAGATGGGATTTGCCCCTCGGACCAGGAGAGATATACTCTAGGCCCCTGATGTGATCCCACCAAGATAAGAATGGCCATGAGACAATGATTATGAGATAATCCAGTTAGTGGTCGGCATCACTGGAACGAGAAAGAAGTCAGGCTAGCACAAGGATGACAGACTCGCCTTGAGCCCGACAAAATATATTGTGTGGAAAAGGGAACATAAGTGTGACATGTTGTACAGGTTTGCCAACCAACTTCATTGTCTACTTGGTGGTCGGCACATCTTGGAGGCCACTACCAGCCGAGCAGGTCGGAGGTGATCCGACCTGTGATCAAGCCAACTGGTCGCATGCTTAAGGGAAGGAACTTGTGAGGCTGGATTCGACTCCACGAATCATATGCAGTCCTACTCCGACTTGTATCCAATCCGAAGAGACTTTGGGCTTTAGAATCCGTGCAAGGCCCAAGTGTTGAGCCCGCGACGGAAACCTACATATAGTGCGGGTGCGGCACACTCATTCAGTTGATCGCTTCGGCACCGTCACTAGGGCTTTGCATGTGTTACAAGTAGCCACCTCCACTCGCCGCCGACTGTGTGATCGGACCTAGCAGTCCACCTCCACTCATTTTTTTTTGAAATTGCATGCTTCGTTCCCATCAGGGGCATGGGTGTACATATGTACACCCAATTTTTTGTGTAGAAAATTAGTATATAGGTTTTTTAGACAACCTCAAGAAGCCTTTATTAAGTCGTCACAATGCTTATAGAGACCAAAGTAAGATCTCCGGGTTGGCCCAACCACACACGACGGCCAATCCCGAGCGACAAAGCATGCTTCGCTAGGTTGTGAGCTTCAAAATTTGAGCTCCTAAATTCATGGCTAAATTTGCACAAATCGAAGACTAACGAGTGGTTTATTATTTCATGTACGATGGCTCCATATTATGATGCATTCTCCTTCTTCAGATCATCCACCACATTTTTGTAGTCCAAAGCAACATGAATTCGCCTCTGATAGATATCATCTGCCAACACCAAACCTTCCCTAATTGCAATGGCTTCAAGAACCTATGGATCGCCAATGTGATTGACCACCAGCACAGACGCACCCAGAAACAGTCCTTCTGGACTTCTGCATATTGCCCCGACGGCCCCATATCTAGCATGCCTAGGAGCAGCGGCATCAACGTTGATCTTGACACAACTTGTGGCTGGAGGCTGCCATTGTGACGACCTGTTAACACTTGTAACTCTATGCGTACTACTCTTTTGCTGGTTGAGCAAATATCGTGAAGCTAGCTCGTTATTAAACCATATATGATATGTGGGGATTGGAAGATATCTTCATAGATCGCTTTCCTCCGGGCCCTCCATATAGCCCACATAATGACAATCATATGTGCAAACATGTCTCTGTTCAATATATCACTTAGCGCGAAGAGCCATTCTTTGGGATTCTCTTCTTGTCGGTCCACTAGATGATGAACAAGCTCCTCCGGCGCTAAAGCCCACACACTGCTTGACATCAGGCACGTGAAAAGGGCATGTCTCCATGTATCAATCGCCCCACACAAGGAGCAGTTTTCCTCAGTGGCCATGTTCCGGCGCTTCAACAGGCGAGCCGTTGGCATTGATTTTCGCGCTAGCCTCCACACAAACATTCGGAGCTTGGAGGGTACTTGAATATGCCAAATGTTACTCCACATGTCCGCCTCACTGTGCACGATAGATGAGCCCTCATCTTCATTC
Organism: Secale cereale; assembly: GCA_902687465.1. Lineage (NCBI taxonomy): Eukaryota > Viridiplantae > Streptophyta > Magnoliopsida > Poales > Poaceae > Secale > Secale cereale. The sequence goes on along the minus strand of LR738710.1, from coordinate 257,792,480 downwards.
AACCATGCCTCACGCTCAAGTTTAGTGCGCAGAACCATACGGTAAGCAGATCGTACACTGAAAACACCTCTCGCTTCCTCATGCCATGCCCAAAAGTCATCTACCTGGTGAGTACACAAGGGGATTTTAAGTATCTCATCGGCATCAAATGTGGTGAAAGTCTCCTGAATCATATCTTCCTTCCAGGTCGCCGATGTACTATCAATGAGCTCAGAAACCAATCTAGGTGGGTCACGAGAAAATGACGTTATTGGTCTCTTCAGCCCATCTCTTGGTATCCAGCTATGTCTCCATATGTCCGTAGTTGTGCCATCCCCAATTCTCTTCACAATTCCTTGTGCCATAATACCCCCCCGTCCAGAATCACACGCTAAATTTGGGAGGGGTTTGATCCAAGCTCAGCATCAAGAATCGAACACCCTGGAAAGTAGACAACCTTCAGTATCGGAGTACTCAAAGAGAACTCTCCCATGAGCAGCCTCCAAGCTTGGCGAGCCAGCAGCGCCAGATTGAAAATCTCCAGGTCCCGAAAACCTCGGCCTCCAAGGTGTTTTGGTCTAGTCATAACATCCCATGCAACCCAGCTAGGCTTTCGCTTCCCCTGTTTGCTTCCCCACCAGAACTGTCTAATGATAGACATAATATTCTCACATAGGCCTCTGGGTAATCGGAAACATGACATCGAAAATACTGGTATAGCCTGAGCCACCGACTAAATTAGCACTTCTTTGCCTGCCGTGGACATGAGCTTCTCCATCCAGCCCTTGATCTTCTCCCAAACACGGTCCCTCAAATATTTGAAAGTACCTATTTTTGATTGGCCTACATCAGTTGGCATGCCCAGGTAGCGTTCACTCAATGACTCCTTGTGCACATGAAGGATGTTTTTCATGGCATCCTTTATGTTTACGAGGCACCTCTTACTGAAAAATATTGAAGACTTGTCATGATTAATCCTTTGTCCCGAAGCTGCACAATAGGTTTCTAGCAGGTTCGACACCACTTCTGCACCCTCTACACTGGTCTTGAAAAGCAACATGTTATCATCTGCAAGCAAAAGATGGTTAACGGTGGGAGCCGTTGGGGCCACCTGAATATCTGCGAATCATGATGAAGAACTGGATTTAAGGAGGCACGAAAGGCCCCCTACTACAATCAAGAATAAGTACGGGGAGATTGGGTCTCCCTGTCGGATTCCTCTGGATGGATTGAAAGATTCGAGCTTCTCCCCGTTGACCATAACCGAGAACGAAACTGATGACACCATGCTAATAAATGTATCTATCCATGATCCAGCAAATCCCAGTTTTGTCATGATGACTTTTAAATATGACCATTCCACCCGATTGTAGGCCTTCATCATGTCTAGTTTTAAAGTGCAGAAGCTATTTGATTTTGACCTAGAACGTTTCATAAAATGCAGACACTCATATGCACTAATAATATTATCTGTTATAAGCTTCCCTGGAACTAAAGCTGACTGCTCCTCATAAATTATATCCGGAAGGATTAGTTTCAACCTATTTGCTACCACCTTGGATGCTATTTTATATAGAACATTGCATAGACTTATTGGCCTATATTGAGACAAAACAGTGGGATTTGTTACCTTGGGGATAAGAACCAGAATAGTGTCATTTAAGCATGCTGGGTTGTCCTCCCCACATAATATCCTCAGGACGATCTTTGTTACCTCTGCTCCACAAATATCCCAATGTCTCTGATAAACGTGAGCGAAGAATCCATCAGGGCCCGGTGATGACCCACAAGTGTAGGGGGTCTATCGTAGTCCTTTCGATAAGTAAGAGTGTCGAACCCAACGAGGAGAAGAAGGAAATGATAGGCAGTTTTCAGTAAGGTATTCTCTGCAAGCACTGAAACTGTAAGTAACAGACAAACGACAAAAGTAAATAGGTGCAGCAAGGTGGCCCAATCTTTTTTATAGCAAAGGACAAGCCTGGACAAACTCTTATGCAAGGTAAAGCGCTCTCGAGGACATATGGGAATTATCGTCAAGCTAGTTTTCATCACGATCATCTGATTCGCGTTCGGTACTTTGATAATTTGGTATGTGGGTGGACCGGTGCTTGGGTCCTGCCCTTACTTGGACAAGCCTCCCACTTATGATTAACCTCTAATGCAAGCATCCGCAACTACAAAATAAGTATTAAGGTAAACCTAACCATAGCCTAAAACATATGGATCCAAATCAGCCCCTTACGAAGCAACGCATAAACTAGGGTTTAAGCTTCTATCACTCTAGCAACCCATCGTCTACTTATTACTTCCCAATGCCTTCCTCTAGGCCCAAATAATGGTGAAGTGTCATGTAGTCGACGTTCACATGACACCACTAGAGGAGAGACAACATACATCTCATCAAAATATCGAACGAAGACCAAATTCACATGACTAATAATAGCAAGACTTCTCCCATGTCCTCAAGAACAAAAGAAACTACTCACAAGACATAATATTGTTCATGATCAGAGGGGTATTAATATGCATGATGGATCTGAACATATGATCTTCCACCAAATAAATCAACTAGCATCAACTACAAGGAGTAATCAACACTACTAGCAACCCACAGGTACCAATCTGAGGTTTGGATACAAAGATTGGATACAAGAGATGAACTAGGGTTTGAGAGTAGATGGTGCTGGTGAAGATGTTGATGAAGATAGCTCTCCCCAAGATGGGAGAGTTGTTGGTGATGACGGCGGTGACGATTTCCCCCTCCCGGAGGGAAGTATCCCCGGCAGAACAGCTCTGCCGGAGCCCTAGATTGGTTTCCGCCTCGAGACGTCGGCGTCTGGTCCCGAAAGCCTCCTCTTGATTTTTTCCAGGTCAAAACGCTTCATATAGGAGAAGATGGTCACCTGGGGCCCACCGGCTGGCCCTCGAGGCAGGGGGCGCGCCATGGGAAGGGGGCGCGTCCCCCACCCTCGAGGCTAGCCAGTGGCCCCCCTCGTGGGTTTCTTCCGCCAGGTATTTTTTATATTTTCCGAAAAAATGTTCTGTGGAGTTTCGGGGTTTTGGAGTTGTGCATAATAGGTTTCCAGAGTTTGCTCCTTTTCCAGCCCAGAATTCCAGCTGCCGGCATTCCCCCGTCTTCATGTAAACCTTGCAAAATAAGAGGGAAAAGGCATAAGTATTGTGACAAAACATGTATGAACAGCCCATAATGCAATAAATATCAACTTATAAGCATGATGCAAAATGGACGTATCAACTCCTCCAAGATTAGACCTCGCTTGTCCTCAAGCGAAAGCCGATATCGAAAAATATGTCCACATGTTTAGAGATAGAGGTGTCGATAAAAACAAAATACAGACATGAGGGCATCATGATCATTCTCATAGCAGCAACTTATATATTAATATAGTCATATGATCATTATGCAAAAGTAACAATTTATCCACAATATCAAGTATGCATCATAAACTTTATTGGAAACTAACAGACTTTGGTCTTGGTCATTGAAGCAATTGCAATTTATTGTAACGTCGGAAAGAGTCAATATAAGAGCTTTTCAGCAAGCCTACATACTCAACTATCATATAGTCTTTCACAATTGCTCACACTCACGCAATACTTATGTTTATGGAGTTTTAATCGGACACAGAGAAAGATAGGGGCTTATGGTATTGCCTCCCAACCTTTTACCTCAAGGGTAATGTCAACAGTAATAGATCATGAGAACTTACATCCAAGTGGGTATATATATCAGGATCTTTCCAACACAGTGTGCTTACCAAAGGGTAAAATGAAAAAGGAAAGGTGGATCTCACCTTGAAACTTATAAGACAAGAATAAAAGATAGGCCCTTCGCAGAGGGAAGCAGAGGTTGTCATGTGTTTTTATGGTTGGATGCACAAAGTCTTAGCATAGAAGAACTTCGCTTTATATTGCCACTTGTGATAAGGGCCTTTATATTGCAGTCCGTCGCTTTTATTACTTCCCTATCACAAGCTCGTATAAAGCTAATTTCTCCCACACTAATAGATCATACATATTTTAGCGGATTTACAACATGACAAGTTAATTGGAAGGATCTTTCTCAATCCATATGTATGTATGGTGGACTCTCATGGCAAAACTGGGTTTAAGGATATATGGAAGCACAAGTAGTATCTCTACTTAGTGCGAGGAGTTTTGGCTAGCATGAGGGGGAAAGGCAAGCTCAACATGTTGGGAGATCCATAACAATATACTTTATTTCGGATATAAGAAGACATAACCCATTATGTTGTCTTCCTTGTCCAACATCAACTCTTTAGCATGTCATACTTTAATGAGTGCTCACAATCATAAAAGATGACCAAGATAGTATATTTGTATGTGAAGCCTCTCTTCTTTTATTACTTCCTATTAATTGCAACGATGGCCAAAACTATGTTTGTCACCTCCCAACAACTTTTATTTATCATACTCTTGTATGTGATGTCACTACTTCCCATAAGATCGATATGATCTCTATGATTGTCCTTTTGTATTCTTTCTTTTTTATCATGACCCAAGTGAGGAAATCAAGCCCTTGACTCAACACTAATCTTTATTATATAGCTCACGGACTCGATTACAAAGGATAAAGCACACAAAGCAAAAGCTCACAACTAGATCATGCTAACATTATTCTAATAGATTAAGATACTACCAAAAGGATCAAACTAAGTAAAACAGTAAAGATAGGAGTGATGGTGATACGATACCGGGGTCACTCCCCCAAGCTTGGTAGTTGCCAAGGGGAGTGCCCATACCCATATGATTATGTCTCCTCCTTCAGGGTTGGTGATGATGGAGTTGCTGTTGACGTAGGCATGTTGTTCTTCCAAGGCATGGGCTCACCATCGTAGAAGGATGATCGAGTCTCCGGGATACTCAAATCTTGGCACTTGAAAACTTGTTTCTCCATTGCTTTGAGTCTTGTCTCCACGCTTCCGGTCCTCCTCGGCCCCTCCACATCACAGATGTGCAGCACCCCCTCATGAAACTCCATGGTTTTGAGGTGGTGCAGCACCTCCACAAGGTAGGGGTTGATGACCTTCTCGAAGAACTTGTCCTTGGGGGTGTTGGAGGACGCCATGATGATCTAGATCTCTCAAAAACAGCAGCTCGAAAAGAAAACAGAGGAATTCTGCGTGATACAGATGTCAAAACCTTCGGGAGTATATATAATGAATTTTCCCCGAACAAAAGGAGTAACCCACAAGAAAACGGAGTCCAGGGGACACACGGGGTGCCCTCGAGGCAGTGGGGCGCGCCCTGGGAAGGGGGCGTGCCCCTACCCTCGAGGCCACCTCGTGTCTCCTCCGGACTGCAGTTTATTTTTCTATTTTTCTAAATATTCCAAAACACAGAAAAATTGCCTTTAGAACCGTTTTGGAGTCGGTTTACTTACCTTATCATGTACCTCTTCCTTTTCGGAGGCTGAATCATTCTGGAAAGTGTCCCTTATGTATTCCTCCGGGGCTATGGTTTCAATAATATTAGTTTCAACATTTATAGGATTACCTGAGATATAATGTTTGATCCTTTGACCATTCACCACCTTCAGATTTGTGCCTTCGAAGTTGTTGATTTTTATGGCACCGGAACGATAAACCTCCTCGATAACGTAAGGTCCTTCCCACTTAGAGAGATGTTTTCCTGCAAAAATTCTTAAACGAGAGTTGTATAACAAAACATAATCACCTAAGTTGAATTCACGCTTTTGTATCCTTTTGTCATGCCATCTTTTAACCTTTTCTTTAAATAACTTGGCGTTCTCGTAGGCCTAGGTTCTCCATTCATCGAGACAGTTAATATCAAATAGCCTCTTTTCACCGGTAAGGTTGAAATCATAATTGAGTTCTTTGATAGCCCAATATGCCTTATGTTCTAGCTCAAGAGGTAAGTGACAAGCTTTTCCATATACCATCTTATATGGAGACATACCCATAGGATTTTTGTATGCAGTTCTATAGGCCCATAATGCATCATCTAGTTTATTGGACCAATTCTTTCTAGACCTATTAACTGGCTTCTGCAAGATTAATTTCAACTTCATATTACTTAATTCTACCTGACCACTAGTTTGTGGGTGATAAGGTGATGCAATTATGTGGTTGACATCATACTTAGCAAGCATCTTACGGAAAGCACCATGAATAAAGTGTGAACCACCATCAGTCATTAAGTATCTAGGGACTCCAAACCTAGGAAATATAACTTCTTTAAGCATCTTAATAGAGGTGTTATGTTCAACACTACTAGTTGGAATAGCTTCTACCCACTTAGTAACGTAATCAACAGCAACTAGGATATGTGTGTACCCATTAGAGGAAGGAAAAGGTCCCATATAATCAAAGCCCCAAACATCAAATGGTTCAATAACAAGTGAATAATTCATAGGCATTTCTTGACGTCTACTTATATTACCTATTCTTTGACATTCATCACATGATAAGACAAACTTACGGGCATCCTTGAAGAGAGTAGGCCAATAAAAACCGGATTGAAATACCTTGTGTGCAGTTCTGTCTCCCGCATGGTGTCCTCCGTAAGCTTCGGAGTGGCACTTGCGTAAGATCTGTTCCTGTTCATGCTCAGGCACACAACGTCTAATAATAGCATCTACTCCTTCTTTATAAAGATGCGGGTCATCCCAAAAGTAATGTCTCAAATCATAGAAGAACTTTTTATTTTGCTGGTATGTGAAGCAAGGAGGTATAAACTTAGCAACAATGTAATTAGCATAATCAACATACCAAGGAGTAGTACGAGAAGTATTTATGACATCTAGTTGTTCATCAGGGAAGCTATCATCAATAGGTTGTGGGTCATCAAGTATATTCTCTAACCTAGACAAGTTATCTGCTACGGGGTTCTCAGCTCCCTTTCTATCGATAATATGCAAGTCAAATTCTTGTAGCAAGAGAACCCATCTAATAAGTCTAGGTTTAGCATCTTTCTTTTCCATAAGGTATTTGATAGCGGCATGATCAGTGTGAATAGTTACTTTAGAATCAACGATATAGGGTCTAAACAAATCACATGCAAACACAACTGCTAAAAATTCCTTTTCAGTGGTAGCATAATTTATTTGGGCACTATCTAGAGTTTTGCTAGCATACTGGACAACATTCAATTTCTTATCAACTCTTTGTCCTAGAACAGCTCCTACAGCATAATCACTAGCATCGCACATAATCTCAAAGGGTAAATTCCAGTCAGGAGGCTGGACAATAGGTGAAGAGATCAATGCTTTCTTAAGTATTTCAAATGCTTCTAGACAATCATCATCAAATACAAAAGTAATATCTTTCTATAAAAGATTAGCCAGGGGCCTGGAAATTTTGGAGAAGTCCTTAATGAACCTCCTATAAAACCCGACATGACCAAGGAAACTTCGTATACCTTTGATATCCTTAGGGCATGGCATCTTTTCAATAGCACCCACTTTAGCTTTGTCAACTTCAATACCTCTTTCAGAAATTTTATGTCCCAAGACAATGCCTTGATTAACCATAAAGTGGCACTTCTCCCAATTCAAGACAAGGTTAGTGTCTTCACATCTCTGCAAAACTCAATCAAGGTTGCTTAAGCAATCATCAAAAGAAGTTCCGTAAACGGAGAAATCATCAATGAACACTTCAACAATCTTTTCACAAAAATCAGAGAATATAGCCATCATGCATGTTTGAAAGGTAGCAGGTGCGTTACATAAACCAAAAGGCATACGTCTATAAGCAAAGGTACCGAAAGGACAAGTAAAGGTGGTCTTTTCTTGATCCCCCTTTGAAACAGGTATTTGAGAGAAACTAGAATAACCATCTAGAAAGCAGAAATGAGTATGTTTGGATAATCTTACTAGCATTTGATCAATAAATGGCAATGGGTAATGATCTTTCTTAGTAGCTTTATTAAACTTACAAAAATCAATTACCATCCTGTAACCTGTAACTATTCTTTGTGGGATCAATTCATCTTTATCATTAGGGACTACAGTCATACCTCCTTTCTTAGGAACGCAATGGACATGACTTACCCACTGGCTATCAGCAATGGGATAGATGATACATGCCTCTAGAAGCTTTAGAATTTCCTTCCTTACCACTTCTTTCATTTTAGGATTTAACCGTCGATGATGATCAATAACTGGCTTAGCATTTTCTTCCAATTTTATCTTGTGTTGACATATAGCGGGACTAATGCCCTTAAGATCATCCAAAGTATATCCAATAGCAGCTCGGTGCTTCTTCAGAGTTTTCAATAATCTTTCTTCTTCATGCTCTGAAAGATTAGCACTAATAATAACATGATATATCTTCTTTTCATCAAGATAAACATACTTAAGATTATCAGGCAAAGGTTTAAGTTCAAACACGGGATCACCCTTGGGTGGAGGAGGATCCCCTAGGATTTCAACGGGCAAGTTGTTTTTCAATACGGGTCCCTGGGTAAGGAACATTTCATCTATCTCCGTTCTCTCATTCAAATGCATATCGTTTTCATGGTCTAGTAGGTATTGTTCTAAAGGATCATTAGATGGCACGACAATAGAAGCAAGACCAATAAGTTCATCCTTACTGGATGGTGCCTTTTCAAGGGGTTGTCTATGGAATTTAGCAAAGTTAAAATCATGAGACATATCCCCTAATCCAATAGTGACAATATCTTTCACACAGTCTATCTTGGCATTAACGGTATTCAAGAAGGGTCTGCCAAATATAATGGGGCAAAAAGCATCTTGTGGGGAACTAAGAACAAGAAAATCAGCAGGGTATTTAACCTTCCCACACAAGACTTCAATATCTCTAACGATCCCAACTGGTGAAATAGTATCTCTATTAGCAAGCTTAATAGTAACATCAATCCCTTCTAACTCAACAGGTGCAATATCATGCATAATTTCGTTATACAAATCAAGAGGGATAATACTCGCACTAGCACCTACGTCACATAAACCATGATAGCAATGATCTCCTATCTTGACAGAGATGACAGGCAAGCCTACAACAGGTTTATGTCTATTCCTATCATTGGGTTTAGCTATTCTAGCAGACTCCTCTTGGATATAAATAACATGTCCATCTAAATCTTCTACCAAGAGGTCTTTAACCATAGCAACACTAGGTTCAACTTTAATTTGCTCAGAGGGTGTAAGTGTTCTAGTATTACTCTTACGGACTACAGCTGAAGCTTGAGCATGATCCTTTATCCTAACAGGGAAAGGTGGTTTCTCGATATAAGCGGTAGGAATAACGGGATCAACATTATAAGTGATAGTCTTTTCTTCAACTTTAATAGGTTCAAATACTTTTACTTCAATAGGGGGATGGTATTTAAACCACTTCTCCTTGGGGAGATCAACATGAGTAGCAAAATATTTACAGAAAGAAGCTACTATCTCAGAGTCAAGTCCATATTTAGTGCTAAACTCACGAAAACATCGGTATCCATGAAAGCTTTAACACAATCAAACTTAGGGGTCATACCTGACTCCTTACCTTCGTCGAGATCCCAATCTTCGGAGTTGCGTTTAATTATTTCAAATAGATCCCATTTAAAGTCAATAGTCTTCATCATATAAGAGCCATAACAAGAAGTATCGAGCATGGAGCGATTATTATGAGAAAGCCGAGCATAAAATTTTTGAATGATCATTTCTCTTGAGAGCTCATGATTGGGGCATGAATATAACATTAACTTAAACCTCCCCCAATCTTGAGCGATGCTTTCTCCTTCGCGAGGCCAGAAATTATAAATATAATTACGATCACGATGAACCTGGTGCATAGGGTAGAACATCTGATGAAATTCCAACTTCAGACGATTATAGTTCCAAGATCCCATATCATCGCATAGCCTAAACCATGTCAATGCATCTCCCTTCAAAGATAAAGGGAAGACCTTCTTATTGATAACATCCTCGGGCATACCTTCAAGCTTAAACAATCCACAAACTTCGTCCACATAGATTAGATGTAAATCGGGGTGAAGTGTTCCGTCTCCTGTATAGGGATTCTCAAGTAATTTCTCAATCATGACCGAAGGAATCTCAAAGCAAACATTTTAATTAGGTGCAGTAGGTTGAGGAGCAACTCTTTGCTCTTCTACTCGGGGTGAAGATACCCCGAACAAGCCCCTCAAAGGATTTTGAGCCATAGTAACAAGTGACAATAAATTTCAGCACACTATATAAATTTTTCCTTACCAAATTCCACATACCAAAGGCGCTTCACTCCCCGGCAATGGCGCCAGAAAAGAGTCTTGATGACCCACAAGTGTAGGGGATCTATCGTAGTCTTTTCGATAAGTAAGAGTGTCGAACCCAACGAGGAGCAGAAGGAAATGATAGGCAGTTTTCAGTAAGGTATTCTCTGCAAGCACTGAAATTGTAAGTAACAGATAGTTTTGTGATAAGATAATTGGTAGCAAGTGACAAATTGTAAAAGTAAATAGGTGCAGCAAGGTGGCCCAATCCTTTTTATAGCAAAGGACAAGCCTGGACAAACTCTTATGCAAGGTAAAGCGCTCCCGAGGACATATGGGAATTATCGTCAAGCTAGTTTTCATCACGATCATCTGATTCGCGTTCGGTACTTTGATAATTTGGTATGTGGGTGGACCGGTGCTTGGGTGCTACCCTTACTTGGACAAGCCTCCCACTTATGATTAACCTCTAATGCAAGCATCCACAACTACAAAAGAAGTTTTAAGGTAAACCTAACCATAGCCTGAAACATATGGAACCAAATCAGCCCCTTACGAAGCAACGCATAAACTAGGGTTTAAGCTTCTGTCACTCTAGCAACCCATCATCTACTTATTACTTCCCAATGCCTTCCTCTAGGCCCAAAATAATGGTGAAGTGTCATGTAGTCAACGTTCACATGACACCACTAGAGGAGAGACAACATACATCTCATCAAAATATTGAACGAAGACCAAATTCACATGACTACTAATAGCAAGACTTCTCCCATGTCCTCAGGAACAAAAGCAACTACTCACAAGACATAATATTGTTCATGATCAGAGGGGTATTAATATGCATAATGGATCTGAACATATGATCTTCAACCAAATAAACCAACTAGCATCAACTACAAGGAGTAATCAACACTACTAGCAACCCACAGGTACCAATCTGAGGTTTGGATACAAAGATTGGATACAAGACATGAACTAGGGTTTGAGAGGAGATGGTGCTGGTGAAGATGTTGATGAAGATAGCTCTCCCCAAGATGGGAGAGTTGTTGGTGATAACGGCGGTGACGATTTCCCCCTTCCGGAAGGAAGTATCCCCGGCAGAACAGCTCTGCCGGAGCCCTAGATTGGTTTCCGCCTCGAGACAACGGCGTCTGGTCCCGAAAGCCTCCTCTTGATTTTTTCCAGGTCAAAACGCTTCATATAGGAGAAGATGGTCACCTGGGGCCCACCGGCTGGCCCTCGAGGCAGGGGGCGCGCCCTGGGAAGTGGGGCGCGTCCCCCACCCTCGAGGCCAGCCCGTGGACCCCCTCGTGGGTTTCTTCCGCTAGGTAATTTTTATATTTTCTGAAAAAATGTTCTGTGGAGTTTCGGGGCTTTTGGAGTTGTGCATAATAGGTTTCCAGAGTTTGCTCCTTTTCCAGCCCAGAATTCCAGCTGCCGGCATTCCCCCGTCTTCATGTAAACCTTGCAAAATAAGAGGGAAAAGGCATAAGTATTGTGACAAAACATGTATGAACAGCCCATAATGCAATAAATATCTACTTATAAGCATGATGCAAAATGGACGTATCAACTCCCCCAAGCTTAGACCTCGCTTGTCCTCAAGCGAAAGCCGATGTCGAAAAATATGTCCACATGTTTAGAGACACAGGTGTCGATAAAAACAAAATACAGACATGAGGGCATCATGATCATTCTCATAGCAGCAACTTATATATTAATATAGTCATATGATCATCATGCAAAAGTAACAATTTATCCACAATATCAAGTGTGCATCATAAACTTTATTGGAAACTAACAAACTTTGGTCTTGGTCATTGAAGCAATTGCAATTTATCGTAACGTCGGAAAGAGTCAATATAAGAGCTTTTCAGCAAGCCTACATACTCAACTATCATATAGTCTTTCACAATTGCTCACACTCACGCAATACTTATGTTTATGGAGTTTTAATCGGACACAGAGAAAGATAGGGGCTTATGGTATTGCCTCCCAAACTTTTACCTCAAGGGTAATGTCAATAGTAATAGATCATGAAAACTTACATCCAAGTGGGTATATATATCAGGATCTTTCCAACACAGTGTGCTTGCCAAAGGGTAAAATGAAAAAGGAAAGGTGGATCTCACCTTGAAACTTATAAGACAAGAATAACAGATAGGCCCTTCGCAGAGGGAAGCAGAGGTTGGCATGTGTTTTTATGGTTGGATGCACAAAGTCTTAGCATAGAAGAACTTCGCTTTATATTGCCACTTGTGATAAGGGCCTTTATATTGCAGTCCGTCGCTTTTATTACTTCCCTATCACAAGCTCGTATAAAGCTAATTTCTCCCACACTAATAGATCATACATATTTTAGCGGATTTACAACATGACAACTTAATTGGAAGGATCTTTCTCAATCCATATGTATGCATGGTGGACTCTCAAGGCAAAACTGGGTTTAAGGATATATGGAAGCACAAGTAGTATCTCTACTTAGTGCGAGGAGTTTTGGCTAGCATGAGGGGGAAAGGCAAGCTCAACATGTTGGAAGATCCATAACAATATACTTTATTTCGGATATAAGAAGACATAACCCATTATGTTGTCTTCCTTGTCCAACATCAACTCTTTAGCATGTCATACTTTAATGAGTGCTCATAGTCATAAAAGATGTCCAAGATAGTATATTTGTATGTGAAGCCTCTCTTCTTTTATTACTTCCTATTAATTGCAACGATGGCCAAAACTATGTTTGTCACCTCCCAACAACTTTTATTTATCATACTCTTGTATGTGAAGTCACTACTTCCCATAAGATCGATATGATCTCTATGATTGTCCTTTTGTATTCTTTCTTTTTTATCATGACCCAAGTGAGGAAATCAAGCCCTTGACTCAACACTAATCTTTATTATATAGGTCACGGACTCGATTACAAAGGATAAAGCACACAAAGCAAAAGCTCACAACTAGATCATGCTAACTTTATTCTAATAGATTAAGATACTACCAAAAGGATCAAACTAAGTAAAACAGTAAAGATAGGAGTGATGGTGATACGATACCGGGGTCACTCCCCCAAGCTTGGTAGTTGCCAAGGGGAGTGCCAATACCCATATGATTATGTCTCCTCCTTCAGGGTTGGTGATGATGGAGTTGCTCCTGACGTAGGCATGTTGTTCTTCCAAGGCATGGGCTCACCATCGTAGAAGGATGATCGAGTCTCCGGGATACTCAAATCTTGGCACTTGAAAACTTGTTTCTCCATTGCTTTGAGTCTTGTCTCCACCCTTCTGGTCCTCCTCGGCCCCTCCACATCACGGATGTGCAGCACCCCCTCATGAAACTCCATGGTTTTGGGGTGGTGCAGCACCTCCGCAAGGTAGGGGTTGATGACCTTCTCGAAGAACTTGTCCTTGGGGGTGTTGGAGGACGCCATGATGATCTAGATCTCTCAAAAACAGCAGCTCGAAAAGAAAACAAAGGAATTCTGCGTGATACAGGGGTCAAAACCTTCGGGAGTATATATAATGAATTTTCCCCGAACAAAAGGAGTAACCCACAAGAAAACGGAGTCCAGGGGACACACGGGGTGCCCTCGAGGCAGTGGGGCGCGCCCTGGGAAGGGGGCGTGCCCCCTACCCTCGAGGCCACCTCGTGTCTCCTCCGGACTGCAGTTTATTTTTCTATTTTTCTAAATATTCCAAAACACAGAAAAATTGCCTTTAGAACCGTTTTGGAGTCGGTTTACTTACCGTATCACGTACCTCTTCCTTTTCGGAGGCTGAATCATTCTGGAAAGTGTCCCTTATGTATTCCTCCGGGGTTATGGTTTCAATAATATTAGTTTCAACATTTATAGGATTACTTGAGATATAATGTTTGATCCTTTGACCATTCACCACCTTCGGATTTGTGCCTTCGAAGTTGTTGATTTTTATGGCACCGGAACGATAAACCTCCTCGATAACGTAAGGTCCTTCCCACTTAGAGAGAAGTTTTCCTGCAAAAATTCTTAAACGAGAGTTGTATAACAAAACATAATCACCTACGTTGAATTCACGCTTTTGTATCCTTTTGTCATGCCATCTTTTAACCTTTTCTTTAAATAACTTGGCGTTCTCATAGGCCTGGGTTCTCCATTCATCGAGACAGTTAATATCAAATAGCCTCTTTTCACCGGTAAGTTTGAAATCATAATTGAGCTCTTTGATAGCCCAATATGCCTTATGTTCTAGCTCAAGAGGTAAGTGACAAGATTTTCCATATACCATCTTATATGGAGACATACCCATAGGATTTTTGTATGCAGTTCTATAGGCCCATAATGCATCATCTAGTTTATTGGACCAATTCTTTCTAGACCTATTAACTGGCTTCTGCAAGATTAATTTCAACTCCCTATTACTTAATTCTACCTGACCACTTGTCCGTGGGTGATAAGGTGATGCAATTCTGTGGTTGACATCATACTTAGCAAGCATCTTACGGAAAGCACCATGAATAAAGTGTGAACCACCATCAGTCATTAAGTATCTAGGGACTCCAAACCTCGGAAATATAACTTCTTTAAGCATCTTAATAGAGGTGTTATGATCAACACTACTAGTTGGAATAGCTTCTACCCACTTAGTAACGTAATCAACAGCAACTAGGATATGTGTGTACCCATTAGAGGAAGGAAAAGGTCCCATATAAACAAAGCCCCAAACATCAAAATAACAATTGAATAATTCATAGGCATTTCTTGACGTCTACTAATATTACCTATTCTTTGACATTCATCACATGATAAGACAAACCTACGGGCATCCTTGAAGAGAGTAGGCCAATAAAAACCGGATTGCAATACCTTGTGTGTAGTTCTGTCTCCCGCATGGTGTCCTTTGTAAGCTTCGGAGTGGCACTTGCGTAAGATCTGTTCCTATTCATGCTCAGGCACACAACGTCTAATAATACCATCTACTCCTTCTTTATAAAGATGTGGGTCAACCCAAAAGTAATGTCTCAAATCATAGAAGAACTTTTTCTTTTGCTGGTATGTGAAGCTAGGAGGTATAAACTTAGCAACAATGTAATTAGCATAATCAACATACCAAGGAGCAGTACGAGAAGTATTTATGACATCCAGTTGTTCATCAGGGAAGCTATCATCAATAGGTTGTGGGTCATCAAGTATATTCCCTAACCTAGACAAGTTATCTGCTACGGGGTTCTCAGCTCCCTTTCTATCGATAATATGCAAGTCAAATTCTTGTAACAAGAGAACCCATCTAATAAGTCTAGGTTTAGCATCTTTCTTTTCCATAAGGTATTTGATAGCGGCATGATCAGTGTGAATAGTTACTTTAGAATCAACGATATAGGGTCTAAACTTATCACATGCAAACACAACTGCTAAAAATTCCTTTTCAGTGGTAGCATAATTTCTTTGGGCACTATCCAGAGTTTTGCTAGCATACTGGATAACATTCAATTTCTTATCAACTCTCTGTCCTAGAACAGCTCCTACAGCATAATCACTAGCATCGCACATAATCTCAAAGGGTAAATTCCAGTCAGGAGGCTGGACAATAGGTGAAGAGATCAATGCTTTCTTAAGTATTTCAAATGCTTCTAGACAATCATCATCAAAGACAAAAGGAATATCTTTCTATAAAAGATTAGCCAGGGGCCTGGAAATTTTGGAGAAGTCCTTAATGAACCTCCTATAAAACCCGGCATGACCAAGGAAACTTCGTATACCTTTGATATCCTTAGGGCATGGCATCTTTTCAATAGCACCCACTTTAGCTTTGTCAACTTCAATACCTCTTTCAGAAATTTTATGTCCCAAGACAATGCCTTGATTAACCATAAAGTGGCACTTCTCCCAATTCAAGACAAGGTTAGTGTCTTCACATCTCTGCAAAACTCGATCAAGGTTGCTTAAGCTATATCAAAAGAAGTTCCGTAAACGGAGAAATCATCCATGAACACTTCAACAATCTTTTCACAAAAATCAGAGAATATAGCCATCATGCATGTTTGAAAGGTAGCATGTGCGTTACATAAACCAAAAGGCATACGTCTATAAGCAAAGGTACCGAAAGGACAAGTAAAGGTGGTCTTTTCTTGATCCCCCTTTGAAACAGGTATTTGAGAGAAACTAGAATAACCATCTAGAAAGCAGAAATGAGTATGTTTGGATAATCTTACTAGCATTTGATCAATAAATGGCAAGGGGTAATGATCTTTCTTAGTAGCTTTATTTAACTTACGAAAATCAATTACCATCCTGTAACCTGTAACTATTCTTTGTGGGATCAATTCATCTTTATCATTAGGGACTACAGTCATACCTCATTTCTTAGGAACGCAATGGACATGACTTACCCACTGGCTATCAGCAATGGGATAGATGATACATGCCTCTAGAAGCTTTAGAATTTCCTTCCTTACCACTTCTTTCATTTTAGGATTTAACCGCCGCTGATGATCAATAACTGGCTTAGCATTTTCTTCCAATTTTATCTTGTGTTGACATATAGCGGGGCTAATGCCCTTAAGATCATACAGAGTATATCCAATAGTAGCTCGGTGCTTCTTCAGAGTTTTCAATAATCTTTCTTCTTCATGCTCTGAAAGATTAGCACTAATAATAACAGGATATATCTTCTTTTCATCAAGATAAACATACTTAAGATTATCAGGCAAAGGTTTAAGTTCAAACACGGGATCACCCTTGGGTGGAGGAGGATCCCCTAGGATTTCAACAGGCAATATGTTTTTCAATACAGGTCCCTGTGTAAGGAATATTTCATCTATCTCCCTTCTCTCATTCATATGCATATCATTTTCATGGTCTAGTAGGTATTGTTCTAAAGGATCATTAGATGGCACGACAATAGAAGCAAGACCAATAAGTTTATCCTTACTGGATGGTGCCTTTTCAAGGGGTTGTCTACGGAATTTAGCAAAGTTAGAATCATGAGACATATCCCCTAATCCAACAGTGACAATATCTTTCACACAGTCTATCTTGGCATTAATGGTATTCAAGAAGGGTCTGCCAAATATAATGGGGCAAAAAGCATCTTGTGGGGAACTAAGAACAGGAAAATCAGCAGGGTATTTAACCTTCCCACACAAGACTTCAATATCTCTAACGATCCCAACTGGTGAAATAGTATCTCTATTAGCAAGCTTAATAGTAACATCAATCCCTTCTAACTCAACAGGTGCAATATCATGCATAATTTCGTTATACAAATCAAGAGGGATAATACTCGCACTAGCGCCTACGTCACATAAACCATGATAGAAATGATCTCCTATCTTGACAGAGATGACAGGCAAGCCTACAACAGGTTTATGTCTATTCCTATCATTGGGTTTAGCTATTCTAGCAGACTCCTCTTGGATATAAATAACATGTCCATCTAAATCTTCTACCAAGAGGTCTTTAACCATAGCAACACTAGGTTCAACTTTAATTTGCTCAGAGGGTATAAGTGTTCTAGTATTACTCTTACGGACTACAGCTGAAGCTTGAGCATGATCCTTTATCCTAACAGAGAAAGGTGGTTTCTCGATATAAGCGGTAGGAATAATGGGATCAACATTATAAGTGATAGTCTTTTCTTCAACTTTAATAGGTTCAACTACTTTTACTTCAATAGGGGGATGGTATTTAAACCACTTCTCCTTGGGGAGATCAACATGAGTAGCAAAATATTCACAGAAAGAAGCTACTATCTCAGAGTCAAGTCCATATTTAGTGCTAAACTCACGAAAACATCGGTATCCATGAAAGCTTTAACACAATCAAACTTAGGGGTCATACCTGACTCCTTACCTTCGTCGAGATCCCAATCTTCGGAGTTGCGTTTAATTATTTCAAATAAATCCCATTTAAAGTCAATAGTCTTCATCATATAAGAGCCATAACAAGAAGTATCGAGCATGGAGCGATTATTATGAGAAAGCCGATCATAAATTTTTTGAATGATCATTTCTCTTGAGAGCTCATGATTGGGATATGAATATAACATTGACTTAAGCCTCCCCCAAGCTTGAGCGATGCTTTCTCCTTCGCGAGGCCAGAAATTATAAATATAATTACGATCATGATGAACCTGGTGCATAGGGTAGAACATGTGATGAAATTCCAACTTCAGACGATTATAGTTCCAAGATCCCATATCATCGCATAGTCTAAACCATGTCAATGCATCTCCTTTCAAAGATAAAGGGAAGACCTTCTTCTTGATAACATCCTCGGGCATACCTGCAAGCTTAAACAATCCACAAACTTCGTCCACATAGATTAGATGTAAATCGGGGTGAAGTGTTCCGTCTCATGTATAGGGATTCTCAAGTAATTTCTCAATCATGACCGAAGGAATCTCAAAGCAAACATTTTAATTAGGTGCAGTAGGTTGAGGAGCAACTCTTTGCTCTTCTACTCGGGGTGAAGATACCCCGAACAAGCCCCTCAACGGATTTTGAGCCATAGTAACAAGTGACAATAAATTTCAGCACACTATTTAAATTTTTCCTTACCAAATTCCACTTACCAAAGGCGCTTCACTCCGGCAACGGTGCCAGAAAAGAGTCTTGATGACCCACAAGTGTAGGGGATCTATCGTAGTCTTTTCGATAAGTAAAAGTGTCGAACCCAACGAGGAGCAGAAGAAAATGATAGGCAGTTTTCAGTAAGGTATTCTCTGCAAGCACTTAAATTGTAAGTAACAGATAGTTTTGTGATAAGATAATTGGTAGCAAGTGAAAAACGGTAAAAGTAAATAGGTGCAGCAAGGTGGCCCAATCCTTTTTATAGCAAAGGACAAGCCTGGACAAACTCTTATGCAAGGTAAAGCGCTCCCGAGGACATATGGGAATTATCGTCAAGCTAGTTTTCATCACGATCATCTGATTCGCGTTCGGTACTTTGATAATTTGGTATGTGGGTGGACCGGTGCTTGGGTGCTGCCCTTACTTGGACAAGCCTCCCACTTATAATTAACCTCTAATGCAAGCATCCGCAACTACAAAAGAAGTATTAAGGTAAACCTAACCATAGCCTGAAACATATGGATCCAAATCAGCCCCTTACGAAGCAACGCATAAACTAGGGTTTAAGCTTCTGTCGCTCTAGCAACCCATCATCTACTTATTACTTCCCAATGCCTTCCTCTAGGCCCAAAATAATGGTGAAGTGTCATGTAGTCGACGTTCACATGACACCACTAGAGGAGAGACAACATACATCTCATCAAAATATCGAACGAAGACCAAATTCACATGACTACTAATAGCAAGACTTCTTCCATGTCCTCAGGAACAAAAGCACCTACTCACAAGACATAATATTGTTCATGATCAGAGGGGTATTAATATGCATAATGGATCTGAACATATGATCTTCCACCAAATAAACCAACTAGCATCAACTACAAGGAGTAATCAACACTACTAGCAACCCACAGGTACCAATCTGAGGTTTGGATACAAAGATTGGATACAAGACATGAACTAGGGTTTGAGAGGAGATGGTGCTGGTGAAGATGTTGATGAAGATAGCTCTCCCCAAGATGGGAGAGTTGTTGGTGATGACGGCGGTGATGATTGCCCCCTCCCGGTGGGAAGTATCCCCGGCAGAACAGCTCTGCCGGAGCCCTAGATTGGTTTCCGCCTCGAGACAGCGGCGTCTGGTCCTGAAAGCCTCCTCTTGATTTTTTCCAGGTCAAAACGCTTCATATAGGAGAAGATGGTCACCTAGGGCCCACCGGTTGGCCCTCGAGGCAGGGGGCGTGCCCTGGGAAGGGGGGCGCGCCCCCCACCCTCGAGGCCAGCCAGTGGCCCCCCTCGTGGGTTTCTTCCGCCAGGTATTTTTTATATTTTCCGAAAAAATGTTCTGTGGAGTTTCGGGGCTTTTGGAGTTGTGCAAAATAGGTTTCCAGAGTTTGCTCCTTTTCCAGCCCAGAATTCCAGCTGCCGGCATTCCCCCTTCTTCATGTAAACCTTGCAAAATAAGAGGGAAAAGGCATAAGTATTGTGACAAAACATGAATGAACAGCCCATAATGCAATAAACATCAACTTATAAGCATGATGCAAAATCGATGTATCACCCGACGCTTGGTTGGGAACATTTGGAAGAGAGCAACTTTTACCTCCTCCTTGGTATAAGGGGCACATAGAGACTCATTCATTTCAGTTGTCACCTTCCCGGGAACGTGGTCTTCCTGGGAACGTGGTCAAGAACAGCATCCATGTTCTGCACCATTTCAGAAGTGTACAAGCTTTGGTAAAACTCATTAACCATAGCCCGCAACTCAGCCGGGTCGTCCACCACCACTCCAAGGGAATTTTGTAGGGCCTTAATAATGTTTTTCTTTCTACGGATGTTGGCCCGGAGGTGGAAAAATTTGGTGTTTCGATCGCCCGCCGAGAGCCACTCCACTCTTGCCCTTTGTTGCCACATGACTTCCTCTCGGTGATATAACTCAATCAGCCTCTCATTGATCTCCAGCTCTGCATGAAAGGGGGCCATCCGCAAAGGATCACCACGGAGCTCCTCTAGAGTCCTTTTCAGCTTCTTTATTTCCTTTTTGACACTTCCAAACGTATCTCTACTCCACTTCACCAACTCTTTGGAGATATTTTGAAGTTTCTGTCTCATATCATCAACTGACAAGCAAGGTGTTTCAGTAGCCCAAGCACTTGTTAGGACTTGACCAAGCCCCTCATGTGATTCCCACATAAGTTCATATTTAAATGATCTTTGCGCCTGGACTTGCGCCATGTTTCCAAAGTCAATGACAATGGGTGAGTGATCAGATGTGGCGCAAGAAAGATGTGTAACTGATGCTAGAGGGAATATGTTCATCCATGCTACATTTGCTAGGGCTCTATTCAGCCTACATTTTGTATAGCTCCCTCCCGAAACCTTCTTCTCAAAGGTCCAAAAATTTCCATTGAAGCCCAAATCTTGCAACATGCAAATATCTATGGTGTCCCGAAACACTTGTATTTGCGCGTTGCTTCGCTGCCCTACACCCTCGTGTTCTTCCGGACGTAGAAACTCATTAAAATCTCCCGTGCACAGCCACGGCAAAGTGCTCAAAGTGCTAATGTTTTTCAAAACTGTCCATGTTTGATGTCTCAAGTGTGTTTGTGCCTCACCATACACACAAGTCAATCTCCAGTCGTCATGATTGTGCTCCTCAATCTTAGCATCCAAATGATAAACCAAATAACCAAGAATCTCAACTTTTATTTCATTATTCCAAAACAAACCAATACCACCACTACGACCTTGACTAGTAACTCCATAAGCATTATCATAACCTAACGTACCTGCTAAAGCTTCTACCCCAGCACCATCAATTTGTGTCTCAATAATACACAATAGGGTAGGGGCAAACTGCCTCGCGAAATCGCGAAGCTCTCGAACCGTCGCGGCTTTGCCCGCACCTGGCAGTTCCAAACAAAGGTACTCATTGGCCCCGGCGGCGCCCGTCGACCGGACCCGCCATATTCAGATCACCTTTCAACTGCGTACCGCCCCTCGCCGAGCTATTCTTTTATGATTCCACGATTAGCTTCGCTCTCTTCATGTCCTGAGTGCCACTGGGGCTAGCTGGAGCAGTAGGAGCAGGAAGAGCTAACTGCTTAGCTTGCTCTGTACTTGTTGACGCTGGTGGTGCAAACTGCTGCGCTAGTGCTGAAACTCTCTTCCTATTATTCTCTGCATCTTGCATATCAGAGTCCCCATTTTATTCAAACTCCCCATATCCAGTAGTGTCCTCGCCGTCCTCTCCCATTGCCCGGGCCTCGGCCCGTCCTCATCGTCCAGGTTGCTCGGAGATCATTGAATACCAGTGCCGACAGAGGATGGACGCCATTCCCATGTTCTTTGCAATGTTCAAGAAATCGTTAACTGGTAGCTGATCGGTCGGTTTAGGAGTAGCGATTAATCGGTGAATCGGCCTATTAACTGGATTAATCGGTCGACCATTAATCGGTAGATTGAATAGGAACTTGCCAACATATATCAAGATTTTTTATGTATTATACCATATTCCCAAGATCACAGGTAGGTAGTATACTAAAACATGCTTCCTTAGACATATGAAAATCATAGAGAGGAGGTAAAATTATTAATCCTAGCTATTAAGGAGCGGGATGGGGATGGAAGGGGTTACGGGTCAAAATTTTGGGCTTTGTTTGCCCACCCATTAATGAACCGGTAGGGATTAATCGGCATGACAACTGATTAATCGGTCTAACTGGCCAATTAATCGTCCCGACAAGTTAACTCGATGAATAGGTGTTATTCGATTCGGCCATGCGGTGAGTAGCGATTAACTGGCCCGTTAACTGATTAATCGGGTGAATTCTTGAACAGTGGTTCTTTGAAAAGATGCCCTAGCATCCCGCAAACGGCACACCAGTCAGGTAATTTCTCATACTTCATGCGGTATATCTGGCGCTTTCCATCGCGGATCATCGAGACAACGTTCTTTGCCAACAAAATCTCGAGATTGTGGTTCTGCATAGAGCACCTCCCCCACCTTTGAAGCCATGGATGGGACTAGGTGTGCATATAGCTCTGACACATCATGTATCTGCACCCATATCTCTATAGAATCGAGCGAAACTGTTGAAGGTTTTACGAGGCCATCATACGGCTTGATGATCACCGCATCTTCTCTAAAGTGCCATGGGCCGTCTAGGGTAACTCGCTCTCAATCACCTAAGCACGAGAATTGGATAGTGTACAAATTGTCTTCCAAGGGTTTGAATTTCACCTCTTGTGCCAGATCCCAAGCAGCCCTCATGTTCTTGAAGAACCAAAACTGGTTGTAGGTCTTTTTTGAGTGAATCCTAGCCAGTGCAATCCATCTGGCTGCCTCTGGTGGATCTTCCTTCTCGTCGAACACGACATCATCCAGATCCTCCTCCCTCAAGCCCAGTTCTTTCATCGTCTTCTCAACCTCATCCGCCTCCCCTTGATCTGAAGCCATCGGTTCTGGAGCCCCGCCTGAAGGCATCTCGAACCCTAGCCCGATTTCAAAACGATCGAACTCTATAGATGCTGCCCTAGTTCCTCCATGATCCCGAGACTCGCCAGCGCGGATCCGGGGAATAATTATGGGGGTAGGGAAAGACGATCTCGACGGCGGTGCAGAATCGCCTCCGGGAGGACCAAAACCCTAACAAGAGGGAAACTAGCTGCTAACGATTTTAAATTCGTATATAGATATATACATATTACTCTATATGATAAATATACCAGCCTATAAGCCCATTACGCTCAGTTCAAGTCTTCAGATGCAACCCACTAGCCCGGCAGCAAAACAACGAGCAACCACGTCTGTCCACACACGTACGAGACAAGAGAGAATCATGCAGCCGCCAGCCTGTTTCATCTTCCAACTGAGCGCATGTCCTGGGTTCGACTTCGAACCCTAGCCTGATTCCTCTTCCCATGTCCTGACCAGGCGGTGGCGCAATCTCTGCCAATGGCAAGCCACGGCCAGGCGAGGGAGCCACCGGTGCCGGAGCCCCCCCCCCCATGATTCCTATGGAGGATGCATGCAAGCCCAGCAATGCCGTGCCCACCGCTGCGTGTGTGGTGGAGATGGGGATGGGACGTTGCAGCACATGGTGTGGGCATTAGCGTCGCGGCGGCGGCCACCGAGGTGGACAACGACGGGGAGGGGAGCATACCGGTGCGGAAATTGGCTACAACAACCCCAATTTCTAAGCGTAAGGTGCATCCTCATCTAATTCTTAAATTGCAACATTGTGAAATCCCCAACTGAGTGTGTAGCCGCTATTCAGATTCAGAGAAAAAGAAAACTGTAGATGACATTGAGGAGTGAGGATCTGTAGTCGATATTGCCATGAACCGGGTGTAATTTTTTTAACACCCAATGTTGAATTCCTGTATCCACCATTGCAACATACATTTTATGTTATAAGACCTTGGCTGACGCATGTACTCGGGATTGTGACAATCCTGCTTTGAGCCGATCAAGCGCCACTCCGTGATTGGGTAGTTACAAAGGTAGGTTTTGGGATTGTCCAGACCCATGCCGCGAGACATGGTCAAGCAAGAGAGATTTGCCCCTCTGATCACGAGAGATATACTCTAGGCCCCTCGTGTGAACTGACCAAGATAATCATGCCCATGCGACAAGGATTATGAGATAATCTGGTGAGTGGTCGCCATCACTGGAATGAGAAAGATGTCGGGCTAGCACAAGGAAGACAGACTCGCCTTGAGCCCGACAAAATATATCATGTGGCAAAGGGAACAGAAGTGTGACATGTTGTACTGGTTCGCCAACCGGCTTCATTGTCTACTTGGTGGTCAGCACGCCTTGCTAGAGGCCACTACCAGCTGAGCAGGTCAGATGTGATCCGACCTGTGACCAAGCCGACTTGAACCTAGGGGGTCGCGCGCTTAAGGAAAGGAACATGTGAGGCCGAATCCGACTCCACGAGTCAGATGTGATCCTACTCGAACTAATATCTAGGCCGAACATATTTTGGGCTTTAGGATCCGTGCGAGGACCAAGTGTTGAGCCCGCAATGGATGCCTATATATAGTGGTGGTGCGGCACACTCATTCGGTTGATCTCTTTGGCACCGTCAGTAGGGCTTTGCATGTGTTGCAAGTAGCCACCTCCACTCGCCGCCGACTGTGTGGTCTGACTTAGCAGTCTACCGCATAGTGTTCCTCCTGCATGCACGGATACCGTTAGAGGTGGTGCACTTGCACTGCTCCAGCGAAGCAGTATGTGG
Organism: Secale cereale; assembly: GCA_902687465.1. NCBI lineage: Eukaryota > Viridiplantae > Streptophyta > Magnoliopsida > Poales > Poaceae > Secale > Secale cereale. The sequence goes on along the minus strand of LR738710.1, from coordinate 257,767,494 downwards.
GATCCGACTACCGGATGTTCGAGGGAGATCGGGCGAGGAGGATACGAACCCCGTGTCCACGCTGCCTCAACTCTACTTCTGTTGCACGGCACTATGCATCTAGTGGTAATGATGTGTGATCCATCTCATGTACCATGTTCTTGGTTTATCTGTTCATAGGAAAATTTAATTTACAATCGACGCACCCTAGTGTAGAACCCAACACTCTCTTGTTGTATCCCTAAAATTTAAAAAGAAGTTAAAAGAGTTAGTCACCTATTCATCCCTCCCTCTAGTTGTCCATACTGATCCTCTAACCGATCTAGGACACATAAACTAAGTTTTGTTGCTAATAACTTAATGTTTTGTACATGGAAATGCATGTATGCTTGAGAAACAGAAGGCGGTGTGCTTGGAAGATTCGGTTGTGCAACATGATTTGTTGTTATTGATTATTGTCATAATTACTATTCCACAATTCAAAAACAAAATATGTGTTGTCGTTTAAAAATATGTCTGATTAATAATTGTAAACATCAATTGTATTTTTCATATATGGAGCTCGCTCCATACCCCAAGAGCCAGGGGGAGATAAATTTCACCTTCTTCCTCCTCACGCCACGGCGAAGCTTTAAAAGTGCGCGACCTTTCATGCACCATCGGCAGAGTCACCCTTTGACCGGCTCTAGCTAGCTGGCCGCCGCCTTTGCAACTGCCTCCTTAATGGTGCCTGCGGTGGCCTATAAATGTTGCACCAGGTGGGGAACTTCCTAAATCCACCACCATACGCCTATCCAATCCACTCTTCCCTTCTTTATCAATGGAGCACCCGGTGGAACACCCCATTATCTTTAATTTTGGGGATGACGAGGAGGATAAACAGTTAGCGGATACTCTCACCGACTTGTGGGCGGAGACAAACCTGGTGTAACGCCCCGAGTGTCAAGCTACAATGATCTCCCCCTAATGATTCCATGTAATCAAATTAAACTAAGCCAAATTATCACTTGATAAAAATCAAAGCCTTTTTCAAATTTAGAATAAAGTCAAAATAATATTTCTTCAAACTTGATATCTAAATTGTTCTTGAAGTAGCAACTAATTCATAACTAATTATCTTTAGAAAAAGAACATCACCAGAATTCATTGTGTGACTCAAACAATATGAATCAACATCAAAACAGAAATTTAAAGTGCCAAATCATTTATTAAAAAGTTGAATGAAATCATTTTGGCTCCAAACCATTTTCTGGCAGTGGTAAATATTGCGCTATAATTATTGAGCTAAGTCACATACTTTACAAAACTCAAATGGTGGCTAAACAAATTGCAAAAAGGAGAAAAAAAGGAAGTAAAAGCCCAGTTGCTACAGTGCCACTGGACCTAACTGCTTCAGTACACGAGGGCCCAACACACTGTGGCTGGCCTTCCCCTGCCTCCCACCTGCGCTAGGGAAAGGCCGCGGTCACGCCATGGCCACCGCGCCCGGCCTCCTCGCGCTGTCGTGCCATGGGAGGGGATAAGAGCATTCCCTGCTCCCTCTCACTCCCGCGCAAACCCTAGGCCCACCCAGAATCTTCTTCCGTGCCCCCCTCGCTCTCCCTCGCGCCGCCTCTCTCTCTCCCCGCAACCACGCCATTGGCGGTATCGCCACCTCGTCGTTGTCGGTGCGACCAGGAGCCACCCCGAGCCGTGGGGAGTTCTCCAGGGGCCTCACCTCGACCCCCTCGACCTCACCAGCACACGGGATCACCCAACCACGTGCTGCAGCGTAGCCTTCATCGGTTTCTTCCCCGACACCGAGGCGGCCACCCAACCGTCGATCCGCGCCTCTCCGACGAGCTCTGGCCTCGTCGAGCCTCCGGCAATGCTCCGCTGTGAGTCTTTTCCTAGCTCCACTTTTTTCTGTCAAGATTCACTGCCGTAGGTGCCCGCGTGCGTCGCTGTCCACCATCCGGCGTTCGTGCTCGCACATCCTCACGCTCCCGCGCGTTGCGTTTCGCGCGCAAGGTAGCAGCTCGCGCCCTTGCTCACCGCCTGCCTCTACTCAGCGCCGCTGCCCCTTCTTGCCCCGCGCGCCGCTTGGTGCTCGCCCGCAGCCGCGCCTGCTGCTGCCGTCCGGCCTCGCCGGCAACCGCCGCACTCCGCCCGTCCCCTCCCTCGATCGTCCGATGCTTGCCGCCGCCCCGGGCGCGTGGCACCGCGCCGGCTCGACCGCGCCCGCCGGCAACGACCTTCGGCCCCCGACGCCGGTGCCGCACGACTCCCAGGCGCGCCCGTTCGGGCGGGCTCCTGCCGCCGTTTCACTCGCCCGCCGCCTAGCCTCGCTCCCCGCCGGCCGCCGCGCCCGTCTCGGGCCCCTCGCGCCTTGGCCATGGCCCGGCGGCCTCCCCGCACTCGGGCGGGCTGCCTAGTCGGCGCCCACATGGGTCCGGCCACCACGGGCGCTCCTGCCTGTTTCGCCCGTGCCCGACGCCCGTTAGGCCTCCCTGGCCTACGACAATTGGGGCCCAGCCCCTTAAAAATAGATATAAAAATACTAAAAATTAATTAATTAATTAGTTAAATAATTAATTAACTTACTTAAATGCTGATTAATTAACCTAATTAACCTTTAACTAACTATACTGTTAATTAGTTAATAGTCAATGACGGTAGGACCCACATGTCAGTTTGACCAAGTCAACTGACTGCTGACATCACCTTGACGTCATGCTAACATCATCCCATACTATTCTGGATAATGTTAGTTTTCAATATATAAATAATTCTAGAAAATTTTATAAACTTTAGAAAATCCTAGAAAATAATTCGTAACTCGGATGAAAAAGTTTTATATATGAAAGTCGCTCAGAACAACGAGACGAATCGAATACATGGTTCGTTCGTCCGCCACACATCTCCATCATACCGAACATGGAACATCCCGCTCCGATTCAACTGTCCGAAAACACGAAACACCGCGGATACTTCCCCGGATGTTATTCCCCTTCGCCGGTGTCGGGTAGCACTGCGCTAGATCACACCGAGCGCTGATTTTTTGCTTGTCATGCAACTATTTGCTTTATATTTACTATTTCTTCCCCCCTCTTCTCTCCGGTAGACCCCGAGACCGATGATGCCCCGGTGATCGACTACATCACCGACGATCGTTCCTTTGCAGCAGAGCTTCCAAGCAAGCTAACCCCCCTTGATCATTCCAATATCGCCCAGTCTCTTCTCTCTTATGCTTGCATTAGAACTGCTACTGCTTTTTCTATGATCCTATTCTGATGCATAGCCTGTTAATACCTGCTTTCATACCTTACATGTTTATACTAAACTGCTTTGTATAGGCTGGTTAGAGATCCACCAGTGACCCCT
>LR738710.1:257665472-257764029 GCA_902687465.1 Secale cereale | reverse complement strand
CCCCCCCACATTGTCCCGACTGCCCCATTGGATTATCAGAAGACCCGATCAACGGGATCGAAGACCAGGCCCCGGCACCGCACATCACTTTCCCCTTAGTTGATCGACACAACTGGGTTACTATCAAGTGCCGAGGGTGAGACCTCTTCAGCACTTCTGATGTTAACCTTGTAGGTTAGTGCATCGGCTATGGTCATCGAGGGTGATTTCCTCCTCCTCCACTCCTGATAATGACACTGCCGTGCAACTCCTCAATAGTGGACCTCGAGGGTGACTCCTCTTTCATTCACCTTGACGACAAACATCACGTGGGATTCCATCGAGGGTGATTTCTTCAGGTTTCCCTTTGGTGTTGGACACACAGTTACTATGGTTACTATGACTTTACACTGAACCTTGTTACTAAAGACGGGCCGACCCATGAGGGGTACCCGCGTGAGCTTAATTGCGAGTGATGTGTAGTCGGTTTGACATGGAAGGTGCCCGCGAGATAAATACGAGGCGTGGCCGGGCACTCGCCCTTGCCGCAAGTCCTCGAGATGGGGCGATGGGGTCACATGATCGTGAGTCTCTGCTCGTTACCGCGTGTTCCCAAGACACTAAACGGTTTGGATATTTGATCCAAGGGGCCTTTGGCCTGATAGCACTAACCATCACGTGGGCATAGTATGGGCGTTCTGCGTCGGATGCATCAGCCGAAGCTTAACTGACATCACGTGACTGAGCGGCGCGCGCCGGGTTGGACTGGTTATGCACCTACCTTTTTAAGGAGGTAACTAGGTCTGCTCACCGGCCACCCACGCAACGTGCAGGAGTTCCCTGGGCGATTGGCCCATGACCCCTGGGGGCAAAGGTTTAGTCCGACGTGCATGACCTCTCTATTAAGCCTAGGTCAGGTTGCGGCGTATTGTTTGGCCAAGGCCGGGCATGACCTGATGGTGTGTCCGGTCGGAGTTAAGCAAGCGTGGTGGGTAAGTTGGTGCACCCCTGCAGGGAAGAAAACATCTATTGATAGCCTGTCCTACGATAACGGACACTTGGAGTTGTATCCCGATCGATACAACTAAAACTGGATGCTGAGGCATGAATTGGATATGTTGCTTCGGGAGTCGTGAAAGGATCCCAGAGCGTGGAAACAACGACATAAATATGACTTATGTTATACTACTCTACTTCCCCCTGTTGCTGCAAGACGGTTATTTCCAGAAGATGCTTGTCTTCGATAGGACTAGCTTCTCCCCCTCTTATCCTGGCATTCTGCAGCTTAGTCCACATATACTATCCTTTTCATTGATACCGATGCATATGTAGTGTATATCCTTGCTTGCGAGTACTTTGGATGAGTACTCACGGTTGCTTTGTTCCCCCTTTTCCCCCTTCTTTCTTCTTTCTGGTTGATGCAACCAGATGGTGGAGTCCAGGAGCCAGAAGCCACCTTTGACGACTGCTACTACCCCGATGGAGGCTACTACTACGTGGAGACAGCTGACGACCAAGAGTAGTTAAGGGGTCCCAGGCAGGAGGCCTTGCCTTTTCGATCGTTGATGCATTGTGCTAGCCTTCTTAAGGCAAACTTATTTAACTTATGTCTGTACTCAGATATTATTGCTTCCGCTGACTCTTGTGTATTCAAGCTTATGTATTCGAGCCCTCGAGGCCCCTGGCTTGTAATTTAAAGCTTTTATTATTTTAATTTGTGTGTAGAGTTGTGTTGTGATATCTTCTAGTGAGTCTTTGATCTTGGTCGTACACATTTGCGTGCATGATTAGTGTACTGTCAAATCGGGGGCGTCACAAGTTGGTATCAGAGCCGACTGCCTATAGGAACCCCCCTTTCCAACTCCTTTGCCGAAGTTGAGTCTAGTCTTTACAAAACTTTTACTAACATGGCTGTGTGGCTTACGAGCCCACGTCTCCATTGGGTGGTATTAAGATCTTTTATTCCTCGTCTATACTCTGGGACTCTATTCTCTCTTCTATTCGGGTTAAATGAATTTACTAACTACATTAGGTTCTTGTGACGACTTTCCCCGAAGAGCCCCTTCATTCAAGATGGTTGCTTGCTTCACCAGAAGTCTTTGAAGATACTCTCCGATCTATTCCCGAGAACTTGTGTCCATTTCTTTTGCAATCCATTAATACCATTGAATCCTTATGGATAACTGCGTACCCTCGCCGTTCATACTTCCATCCGTAGTTGTTCTTGTTATTATAATATACCCAAAAGTATTCTTCAACTTTTGAGAATCCTCTTCCTGGTGCATTGCAGCTCCTTTTCCGCATGAATACATGTATGAATAATTCCTCACACTTACAGGGGATTCGTTCATCCCCAGTTGTTCATGCGTTTCACAAAGGTCCCCGAGAAGCTATTCAATCTTCCAAAATCCTCAGCAACCTATTGCTCTGGAAAATTTTACCTGCTTGCATTATGGTTAATTACATATGTATATCAATATTCATTAAAATCCGTGATTGACTTTCTGATCTTATTGATTCAATAGGTTGCAAATACTCGCAATCATCAGTCAAAGTAGAATTCATTCTTCTAGCTCAGACGTCATTACGAATATGAGCTGGATCTCGTCCTATCAAATTGCCGTCGATTGTACCCCTAAGTCATTTCAACTTACCCATCCTTAATCGGAGCCGTTGCTTCTGATCGCTTGATCTGGAAATCATAATTCCTTTGCATTTGAGATTTGAATTAGTCAGTTGTTTCTATAAACTGATATCCCTGCATTCTTTCTTCTTATGGTTGAGTACCGATGCTCACATCAGATCCCTGGTAGACCACCAGATCCTTTGTTGGATTAATATCCGACAGTGGCCCTCATATTTAATCTCCTTGTGAGTTCTTCCCCGATACATAACGCCTTGGTAAATCGTATCCTCTCTCTTTAAGTTTGTGGTATATGTTCCTAAGATGCCCCTATGGGTTAAACTATGCCTTCCCTAATCCGTGTGAACCCGAGAGTTTTCACGAGTTATACTCTTCTGGTGTTTTGCCAGATATAAGTTCAACACTACGACTTCATTTGAAGCGAGAAGGGAATGGAAGGTTATGCATTGAAGAAGTGGGAGTCGACCTTGAACTTTGTGTTCATGCCCATGGACCCGATGTGGAACTTATCATGGAAGCTTCTCTTAAAATTAATTATCCCCTTGGTATAAGTTCATATTATATCTGGTTTGCAATCGTGGTTCCGACCATGCTCTCCTTTAAATCCGATTCTCGGACAAGTTAAACCACTTGTCCTCTGCAGGTCAATGCACCTGTCCAACCTCTATTATGTTCTACCTTCGAGTATTACCTCGTGGTATCTCGATAATGTCACATAACCATATTACTTCTTATGAGTTCTTCTTCAAGTATTACTTCTCACCGATTCCAATTTTCTCCGGGTTCTGAGTTGTTAGACACTCAAGGACACCGATAAGTGAATCAATTCCGCACTCCGATTCAATAACTCTAAGTAATCTCCATTGCTTATGAGTTTATTAATTCTTCAAGTCATATCTAGCCTGATCGGCTATATCATTATCTTGTATCTTTTTAACTGTACTACCTAGTCCTTCTTCCCGGAGTACAATTTCAGCAATGAGCTAAGCTTACGCCGATCTTCCTCGGCATATCATTTCACCTTGAACAACTAGCTTGATTTCAAGTTTGTATTGTACTAGTGGTTTCAATAACCTTTCGCTCCATCATCCATTTTACTTGACATCATCGCCGTTCGATTACATCTTAATGAAATTTCTCGACAAATGTGGCATGATCATCATCAACAATGATTTACCTTCTTCCAAGTTGTGAATCGAATTCATGATGGGAAATACCATCCTTTCCCCTCGATGATTTGTATTAACATCGACAACATTCTTGCTTTCTCTCCAACACAAACTTGATCTTCTTTTGTGTTATACCTTGAGTTCCTTGTTATCCGACTTATGATATGCTCTACCTTGGAGTACTACCATCTTTCTTGTCAAGAATGTCATGATAATTTCACCACCCTTTATGAATTCTTGATACAATTAACACTTCTCACCATCTTCGTTTGTTCCCTGGTCCCCGTGTTGTTTCTAACCGGAAACCCAACAATTGAAGTATGACATGCGAATTCGAAACTTCTAGCAAACCGAATGCTTTGAAGTGAATGGTCGATAGTTTCTTTCCAACCCTGCTGGTTATTAAACCTCCATACTATCATCGATCTTGCTACTTGGTACATATTTCTAGGTGCATTTCGTTCAGTACTTAATTGTGAATGTTCTCCACAAACACACTTCATTATATACCCTGGTGTGTCCAATGCTATCGCCTTGTTCACTTAATTGTGAAAATTCATGTCTAGGGAAAGTTTCGAGGAGTTGTTTCTGAGCCCGTCGGCCTCATCCTCATCTTCCCTTGCTGAGATTATATGACTTATTTTATAAGTTGTTTCCGATGGATCCTGGTGTATCCAAAGTCTGATCTTTACCCAATGACCATGTCGGTGCTATCTCGAAGCATGTCTGTGGTACTCCGAAGATCCACAAGAACATTGTAAGCGCAAGGCTAAATGTTTCTTGATCAACTATCCAACATCGTTGTGTGGGTACATATCATGATTCTTCTTACCCCTTTTATCTATATGGTCATGACTTTGATCTGCTGACACGTATATCATGCCCTGCTTAATCTTGGGGATGATTTACTCCAATTCATTGTGTTTAAAAAACACATTTTCCTTTCCATTTGTTTGTTTAACCTTTCTTTGATATACATATAATCTAAGCAGTAATAAGTTACTGCTTATGTAAACACATGGGTGTACAACTCAGTCAGTAAGACCCTGTAACTATTGTTGATAACATTCCGGTAACCACCGATGGACGAGAACTTTGCCTATTGGTCCGCCTCGTTCAGCGAGGAGGAAAATGGTGCTCTTCGTTCCTCGCTCTTGGTACATATGTTGTTGCCGACATAACTGACTTGCTATCCTCTGACATACCTTAATTACGAGATTGTGCAAGACGTCACCGCCCTTCCTACTGTTAACCCACATGGTGGGCCCATAACCCACAGTTCCACAAGATTAAAACCTGACTCTTGTGTACACCCCCCCGTTTCCAAGGTTATTCCTCATCCTTGGCTTCGTGTGCAATTTGTGAGCCACCTTCCTAATGATCTATCCTGGTATCAGACACAATACATATTCTCATTGCACTGGACCCCTTTCACGCCTTGTTTCAGACAACGAAAGATTGTCTATCCGTTTGAAACTTCTTATTGTACCATATTACTTTACTCTCGGCGTGTTTTATTCGTTCAAACTCGAGAGATACTCATGTGTTCATTCGTGGGATAACCCCCGATGATTACCCCTTGTAGCATTCTATCATTGACAAGCTACCCTTTCCTATTCGTAAGTAAGATGGAGACCCCGAAGGAAGAATGATGCCTTGAAGCAGAGAACTAAAGACATCAACTATCAGGATCGACTACTTCGGGGAGAGCAACCAAGACCGAGAAGACTCGTTGGAATTTCGTAATCGATTCTTCCCCTTAAGCCTACTTCTTGAATCTCGGGACGAGTTCTTGTAGTAGAGGAGATTTGTAACACCCCGAGTGTCAAGCTACAGTGATCTCCCCCTAATGATTCCATGTAATCAAATTAAACTAAGCCAAATTATCACTTGATAAAAATCAAAGCCTCTTTCAAATTTAGAATAAAGTCAAAATAATATTTCTTCAAACTTGATATCTAAATTGTTCTTTAAGTAGAAAATAATTCATAACTAATTATGTTTAGAAAAAGAACATCACCAGAATTCATTGTGTGACTCAAACAATATGAATCAACATCAAAACAGAAATTTAAAGTGCCAAATCATTTATTAAAAAGTTGAATGAAATCATTTTGGCTCCAAACCATTTTCTGGCAGTGGTAAATATCGCGCTATAATTATTGAGCTAAGTCACATACTTTACAAAACTCAAATGGTGGCTAAACAAATTGCAAAAAGGAGAAAAAAGGAAGTAAAAGCCCAGTTGCTACAGTGGCACTGGACATAAGTGCTTCAGTGCACGAGGGCCCAACCCACTGTGGCTGGCCTTCCCCTGCCACCCACCTGCACCAGGGAAAGGCCGCGGTCACGCCATGGCCACCGCGCCCGGCCTCCTCGCGCTGTCATGCCATGGGAGGGGATAAGAGCATCCCCTGCTCCCTCTCACTCCCCCGCAAACCCTAGGCCCACCCAGAATCTTCCTCCGCGCCCCCCTCGCTCTCCCTCGCGCCGCCTCTCTCTCTCTCCCTGCAACCACACCATCGGCGACATCGCCTCCTCATCGTCGTCGGTGCGACCAGGAGCTACCCCGAGCCCCGGGGAGTTCTCCAGGGGCCTCACCTCGACCTCCTCGACCTCACCAGCACACGGGATCGCCCAACCATGTGCTGCAGCGTCGCCTTCGTCGGTTTCTTCCTCGACGCCAAGGCGGCCACCCAACCGTCGATCTGCGCCTCTCCGATGAGCTCTGGCCTCGTCGAGCCTCCGGCAATGCTCCACTGTGATCTCCTTTCCTAGCTCCACTTTTTTCTGTCAAGATTCACCGCAGTAGGTGCCCGCGCGCGTCGCTGTTTGCCATCCGGCGTTCATGCTCGCACATCTTCACGCTCCCGCGCGCTACGGTCCGCGCGCATGGCAGCAGCTCACGTCCTTGCTCACCGCCTGCCTCTGCTTAGCGCCGCTGCCCCTTCTTACCCTGCGCGCTGCTTGGTGCTCGCTCGCGGCCGCCGCACTCCGCCCGCCCCCTCCGCCGGTCGTCCGATGCTTGCCGCCAGCCCGGGCGCGCGGCACCGCGCCGGTTCGACCGCGCCCGCCGGCAATGACCTTCGTCCCTAGACGCAGGTGCGGCACGACTCCTAGGCGCGCCCGTTCGGGCGGGCTCCTACCGTCGTTTCACTCGCCCGCCGCCTAGCCTCGCTCTCCGCCGGCCATCGGGCCCGTCTCGGGCCCCTCGCGCCCTGGCCATGGCCCGACGGCCTCCCCGCGCTCGGGCGGGCTGTGCCCTGGCCGGCGCCCATGCGGGTCCGGCCACCACGGGCGCCCCTGCCCGTTTTGCCCGTGCCAGACGCCCGTTAGGCCTCCCTGGCCTATGACAATTGGGGCCCAGCCCCTTAAAAAAATATATAAAAATACTAAAAATTAAGTAATTAATTAATTAATTAGTTAAATAATTAATTAACTTACTTAAATGCTCATTAATTAACCTAATTAACTTTTAACTAACTAAAATGTTAATTAGTTAATAGTCAATGACGATAGGACTGACACGTCAGTTTGACCAAGTCAACTGACTGCTGACATCACCGTGATGTCATGCTGACGTCATCCCATACTATTCTGGATAATGTTAGTTTTAAATATATAAATAATTCTAGAAAATGTTATAAACTTTAGAAAATCCTAGAAAATAATCCGTAACTCGGATGAAAAAGTTTTATATATGAAAGTTGCTCAGAACGACGAGAAGAATTCGAATACGCGGTCTATTCGTCCACCACACATCTCCATCATACCAAACATGGAACATTCCCCCTCCGATTCAACTGTCCGAAAACACGAAACACGGGGGAAACTTTCCCGGATGTTATTCCCCTTCGTCGGTATCGGGTAGCACTGCATTATATCACAGCGAGCGCTGTTTTTTTGCTTGTCATGCAACTATTTGCTTTATATTTACTGTTTCTTCCCCCTCTTCTCTTCGGTGGACCCCGAGAACGATGATGCCCCGGTGATCGACTACATCACCGATGATCGTTCCTTTGTAGCAGAGCTTCCAGGCAAGCCAACCCCCCTTGATCATTCCGATATCCCCCAGTCTCTTCTCTCTTATGCTTGCGTTAGAACTGCTACTGCTTTTTGTATGATCCTATTCTGATGCATAGCCTGTTGATGATACCTGCTTTCATACCTTACATGTTTATACTAAACTGCTTAGTATAGGCTGGTTAGAGATCCACCAGTGACCCCCCCACATTGTCCCGACTGCCCCGCTGGATTATTAGAAGACCCGATCAACAGGATCGAAGACCAGGCCCTATCACCGCACATCACTTTCCCCTTAGTTGCTCGACACTACTGGGTTACTATCGAGGGCCGAGGGTGAGACTTCTTCAGCACTTCTGATGTTAACTTTGTAGGTTAGTGCATCGGTTATGGTCATCAAGGGTGATTTCCTCCTTCTCCACTCCCGATAACGATACTGCCGTGCAACTCCTCAAGAGTGGACCTCGAGGGTGACTCCTCAAGAGTAGACCTCGAGGGTGACTCCTCTTTCGTTCACCTTGACGATAAACATCAGGTGGGATTCCATCGAGGGTAATTTCCTCAGGTTTCCCTTTGGTGTTAAACACACAGTTACTATGGTTACTATGACTTCACACTGAACCTTATTACTAAAGATGGGTCGACCCCGAGGGGTACCCGCGCAAGCTTAATTGTGAGTGATGTGTAGTCTGGTTGACCTGGAAGGTGCCCGCGAGATAAATACGAGGCGTGGTCGGGCACTCGTCCTTGCCGCAAGTCCTCGAGACGGGGGCGATGGGGTCACATGATCGTGAGTCTCTGCTCGTTACCGCGCGTTCCCAAGACACTAAACAGTTTGGATATTTGATCCAAGGGGCCTCTGGCCTGATAGCGCTAACCATCACATGGGCATAGTATGGGCGTTCTGCGTCATATGCACCAGCCGGAGCTTAACTGACGTCATGCGACTGAGCGGCGCGCGCCGAGCTGGACTGGTTATACACCTACCTTTTTAAGGAGGTAGCTAGGTCTCCTCATCGGCCGCCCACGCAACGTGCAGGAGTTGCCGGGGCGATTGGCCCATGACCCCTTGATACGTCTCCAACGTATCTATAATTTTTGTTTTTTCCATGCTATTGTTTATGAAGTCTTGGATGTTTAATGGGCTTTATCATTCACTTTTATATCATTTTTGGGACTAACCTACTAACCCAAAGGCCCAGTCCAAATTGCTGTTTTTTTTGCCTATTTCAGGGTTTTGCAGAAAAGGAATATCAAACGGAGTCCATACGGAATGAAACCTTCACGAGAGATATTTTTGGAGAGAATCACGCACGGGAAACTTCAGGACCAAGTCAGGGGACAAAAGGGCTGCCCTCGAGGGTGGGGTCGTGCCTCCCTTCCCAGGGCGCGCCCCCCTGCCTCGAGGCTGGCCCGTGTGGCCCCTGGTGCCCTCCTTCTTCCTATATATACCTACGTACCCCAGAAAGTCCATACGAAGAGAGAAAACCCTAATTCCACCGCCGTAGCTTCTGTTCTCGTGGAGATCCCATCTTGGAGCCTGTTCCGGGAGGGGGATCCATCACGAAGGCCTTCATCATCATCATCATCGCCCTTGAGTTGTGAGTAGTTTACCACAGACCTTCGGGTCCATAGCTAGTATCTAGATGGCTTTTTCTCTCTCTCTGGATCTCAACACAAAGTTCTCCTCGGTCTTCGACGAGATCTATTCGATGTAATCTATTTTTGCGGTTTGTTTGTCGTGATCCGATGAATTGTGAGTTTATGTTCAAGGTTATCTATGAAAGATATTTGGTTCTTCTCTGAACTTTTTATGTGTGCTCATAATATCCTTGCAAGTCTCTTCGAATTATTGGTTTGGTTTGGCCTACTAGATCTATAGTTCTTGCAATGGGAGAAGTGCTTGGCTTTGGGTTCAATCTTGCGGTGTCCTTTCCCAGTGACAGTAGGGGCACCAAGGCACGTATTGTATTGTTGCCATCGAGGATAAAAAGATGGGGTTTTCATCATATTGCTTGAGTTTATCCCTCTACATCATGTCATCTTGCTTAAGGCGTTACTCTGTTCGTATGAACTCAATACACTAGATGCATGCTGGATAGCGGTTTATGTGTGGAGTAATAGTAGTAGATGCAGAATCGTTTCGGTCTACTTGTCTCGGACGTGATGCCTATATACAATGATCATGCCTAGATAGTCTCATAATTATTCGCTTTTCTATCAATTTCTCGACAGTAATTTGTTTACTCGTCGTAGAATATCACTATCATGAGAGAAGCCACTAGAGAAAAGTATGGCCCTCAGGTCTATTTTCAACATATCAATCTACATCTACTTTAGTTTTATTGCTTTTATTTGCTGTTTTATTAAACCAAAAATACCAAAAATATTTTATTAAACCAAAAATACCAAAAATATAACTAGCATCTCTATCAGATCTCACTCTCGTAAGTGACCGTAAAGGGATTGACAACACCTTATCACGTTGGCTGCTAAGTTCTTATTTGTTTGTGCAGGTGCGAGGGACTCGCGCGTGGTCTCCTACTGGATTGATACCTTGGTTCTCAAAAACTGAGGGAAATACTTACGCTACTGTGCTGCATCTCCCTTTCCTCTTCGAGGGAATACAACGCAAGCTCAAGAGGTAGCAAGAAGAATTCATGGCGCCGTTGCCGGGGACGCTTACGCAAAAGTCATATACCAAGTACCTATCACAAACCCTTATCCTTCGCATTACATTTATTTGCCTCTCGTTTTCCTCTCCCCCACTTCACCCTTGCCGTTTTATTCGCCCTTCTTCCGTCGTGTGTTTATCGTTCGCTTGCTTCTTGTTCGCTTGTGTGTGTTGGATTGCTTGCTTGTCACTATGGCTTAGAACAATACCAAATTGTGTGACTTCTCCAATACCAACAACAATGACTTTATTAGCACTCCGATTGCTCCTATTACCGATGCTGAATCTTGTGAGATCAATGCTGCTTTGTTGAATCTTGTCACCAAAAATCAATTCTCCGGCCTTCCTAGTGAAGATGCCGCTACCCATCTAAACAACTTTTTTGATTTATGTGATATGCAAAAGAAAAGGGATACAGATAACGATATTGTTAAATTGAAGTTATTTCCGTTTTCACTTAGAGATCGTGCTAAAACTTGGTTCTCCTCTTTGCCTAGAAATAGTATTGATTCGTGGAATAAGTGCAAAGATGATTTTATCTCTAAGTATTTCCCTCCTGCTAAGATCATCTCTCTTAGAAACAATATTATGAATTTTAAGCAACTAGATCATGAGCATGTTGCACAAGCTTGGGAGAGACTGAAATTGATGATACATAATTGCCCTACACATGGTTTGAATCTATGGATGATTATTCAGAACTTTTATGCTGGCTTGAATTATGCTTCTAGAAATCTTTTAGATTCGGCCGCCGGAGGCACTTTCATGGAAATCACCTTAGGAGAAGCTACCAAACTCCTAGATAATATTATGGTTAATTATTCTCAATGGCACACCGAAAGATCTACTAGTAAAAAAGTGCATGCTATCGAAGAAATTAGTGTTTTGAGTGGTAAGATGGATGAACTTACGAATTTTTTTGCTGCTAAGAGTGCTTCTTCCGATCCTAATGATATGCCTTTGTCCACTTGGATTAAGAACAACAATGAATCTTTGGATGTGAATTTTGTTGGTAGGAATAATTTTGGTAACAATGCTTATAGAGGTAATTTCAATCCTAGGCCTTTTCCTAGTAATTCCTCTAATAATTATGGTAATTCTTACAACAAATCTTATGGAAAGATGCCTTCTGAATTTGAAACTAGTGTTAAAAAGTTTATGATATCGCAAAAGAATTTCAATGCTATGCTTGAAGAGAAATTGCTTAAGGTTGATGAATTGGCTAGAAGTGTGAATATAATTACTCTTAATGTTGATTCTTTGAAACTTAGATCTATCCCACCTAAGCATGATATCAATGAGTCTCGCAAAGCCATGAGAATTTCCATTGAAGAATGCAAAGAAAGACCGCTAGGATGCATGCTAAAAGAAAGAATTATATTAAATCATGTTCTTCTAGTTATCATGAAAATAAAGATGAAGATCTGAAAGTTATTGATGTGTCTCCTATTAGATCCTTGTTTTCTAGTTTTAATCTTGATCAAAATAGAATTGGAGATGATTCTGCTTTAAGTTGTCCCAATAATTCGGAGTTTTTAGATCTTGATGCTAAAATTGCTAAAAGTGGGAGTGAAGAGATTAAAACTTTGCATAGTGATGAACCCACTACATTGGATTCCAAAGGATTCAATTATGATAATTTCTCTTTGATTGATTGTATTTCCTTGTTGCAATCCGTGCTAAATTCTCCGCATGCTTATAGTCAAAATAAAGCTTTCACTAAACACATAGTTGATGCTTTGATGCAATCTTATGAAGAAAAACTTGAGTTGGAAGTTTCTATACCTAGAAAGCTTTATGATGAATGGGAACCTACTATAAAACTAAAAATAAAAGATCATGAATGCTATGCTTTGTGTGATTTGGGTGCTAGTGTCTCCACTATCCCAAAAACTTAGTGTGATTTGCTAGGGTTCCATGAGCTTGATGATTGTTCTTTAAATTTGCATCTTGTGGATTCCACTATTAAGAAACCTATGGGAAGAATTAATGATGTTCTTATTGTTGCCAATAGGAATTATGTGCCCGTAGATTTAATTGTTCTTGATATAGATTGCAATCCTTCATGTCCTATTATTCTTGGTAGACCTTTCCTTAGAACGATTGGTGCAATTATTGATATGAAGGAAGGAAATATTAGATTCCAATTTCCGTTAAGGAAGGGCATGGAACACTTTCCTAGAAATAAAATCAAATTACCATATGAATCTATCATGAGAGCCACTTATGGATTGCCTTCCAAAGATGGCAATACCTAGATCTATCTTGTATCGTGCCTAGCTAGGGGCGTAAAACGATAGCGCTTGTTGGGAGGCAACCCAATTTTATGTTTTTGTTTTTGTTACTGTTAGGGAATAAATATTGCATCTAGCCTCTCATTAGATGTGGTTTCATGTTTTTTGTGTGTTTGTGCCAAGTACAACCTTTGGTAAGTCTTGTGCGAAGTTTATTTGATCTTGCTGTGAAAAACAGAATCGTTAGCGCTCGCTAAAGTAGTCGTGGTATTTTACTGGAGCGTGATTTTTAGTTGATTCTTTTTTCTGCTAATTGATAGACAAATTTCGCAAATTTACCAATTTAGTTTGAATTTTTTGGAGTTGCAGAAGTAGGCGAACCCTGCAGATTACTACAGACTGTTCTGTCTTTGACAAATTCTGTTTTTCGTGTGTTGTTTGCTTATTCCGATGCATCTATGAGTAATATTGGAGGATATGAACCATAGAGAAGTTGGAGTACAGTAGGTTTAACACCAATATAAACAAAGAATGAATTCATTGCTGTACCTTTGAGTAGTGGTTTGCTTTCTCATACTAACGGAGCTCACGAGAATTTTTGTCTAAGTTTTGTGTTGTGAAGTTTTCAAGTTTTGAGTATTGCTTTGATGGACTATGGAACAAGGAGTAGCAAAGGACTAAGCTTGGGGATGCCCATGGCACCCCAAGTAAATTCAATATAATCAAAATCCTAAGCTTGGGGATGCCCCGGGAAGGCATCCCCTCTTTCGTATTCTTCCATCGGTAACTATACTTGGAGCTATATTTTTATTCGCAACATGCTATGTGTTTTGCTTGGAGCGTCTTGTATAATTTGAGTCTTTTCTTGTTAGTTTGCCACTATCATCCTTGCTGGACACACCTATTTGAGAGAGTTAAATATGCCCTAGAAATTATTAGAACACTCTATGTGCTTCACTTATATCTTTTGAGTTGAATAGTTTTTGCTCTAGTGCTTCACTCGTATCTTTTAGAGCATGGTGGTGGTAATATTTTCTAGAAATTGTTGAACTCTCATGCTTCACTTATATCTATTTGAGAGTCTATTAGAACAGCATGGTAATGTGGTTAGGCTAAAGAAACTAGTCTTCACATGATAAACATCCAATGTCAATGTAGTAAAAAAATTCACATCAAGTGCATTGAATAGAATGAGATGTTGGATACTTGATAATTGTTTTGAGACATGAGGATAGTGATATTAGAGTCATGCTAGTGGAGTTATTATGAAATTGAGAAATACTTGTGTTAAGGTTAGTGATTCCCGTATCATGCACGTATGGTGAACCGCTATGTGACGAAGTTAGAGCATGAGGTATTTGTAAAGTGTCAACCTTTTTATGGAGGTCGGGGGCGCGTGATGGTTAACTCCTACCAACCTCCCCCCTAGGAGCATGCGTTGATTGCTTTGTTTTGATGACTCGTAGATTTTTGCAATAAGTATATGAGTTCTTATGACTAAAGCTGAGTCCATGGATTATACATACTCTCACCCTTCCATCATTGCTAGCCTTTCTTGTACCGCGCAACTTTCGCCGGTACCATAAACACACTATATATCCTTCCTGAAAACAGCCACCATATTGTTCCTCAAAACAGCCACCATACCTACCTATCATGGCATTTCCATAGCCATTCCGAGATATATTGCCATGCAACTTTCCACCGTTCCGCTTATATGACACGCATCATATTGTCATAGTGCCATGCATGATCATGTAGTTGACATCGTTGTTGTGGCAAAGCCACCATGCATAATTTTTCATATATGTCGCTTTTGATTCATTGCTCATGCCGGTACACCGCCAGAGGCATTTATGTAGAGTCATACTTGTTGTAGTATCGAGTTGTAATTTCGAGTTGTAACAAAAGTGTGATGATCATCATTATTAGAGCATTGTCCCATGTGAGGAAAGGCCAATAAAAAAAGGCCAAAAAAATAAAATAAAGAGGGGCTAATAAAAAAAAGAGAAAGCCCCTCCAAAAAAAACAAGAGAAAAGAGAGAAGGGACAGTTGCTACTATCTTTTTCCACACTTGTGCTTCAAAGTAGCACCATGTTCTTCATTGTAGAGAGTCTCATGCTTAGTTACTTTCATATACTAGTGGGAATTTTCATTATAGAACTTGGCTTGTATATTCCAACAATGGGCTTCCTCCAATGCCCTAGGTCTTCGTGAGCAAGCAAGTTGGATGCACACCCACTAGTTTCTTTTGTTGAGCTTTCATTCATATTTCGCTCTAGTGCATCCGTTGCATGGCAATCCCTACTCACTCACATTGATATCTATTGATGGCCATCTCCATAGCCCGTTGATACGCCTAGTCGATATGAGACTATATCCCTCCTTTTGTCTTCTCCACAACCACCTCTATTCCACCCATAGTGCTATATCCATGGCTCACGCTCATGCATTGCGTGAAAGTTGAAAGGTTTGAAAAGATAGAGTATGAAAACAAATGCTTGGCTGAAATCGGGGTTGTGCATGATATGAATATTTTGTGTGATGAAGAGGGAGCATAGCCAGACTATATGATTTTGTAGGGATAACTTTCTTTAGCCATTGTATTTTGAGAAGACATGATTGCTTTGTTAGTATTGCTTGAAGTATTGTTATTTCTTATGTCAATATAGGCTTTTATCTTGAATCTTTCAGATCTGAACATTCATGCCACAATTAAGAGAATTACATTGAAAAACTATATTGGTTAGCATTCCACATCAAAAATTCTTTCTTTATCATTTACCTACTCGAGGACGAGCAAGAATTAAGCTTGGGGATGCTTGATACGTCTCCAACGTATCTATAATTTTTGATTGTTCCATGCTATTATTTATGAAGTCTTGGATGTTTAATGGGCTTTATCATTAACTTTTATATCATTTTTGGGACTAACCTACTAACCCAAAGGCCCAGTCCAGATTGCTGTTTTTTTGCCTATTTCAGGGTTTTGCAGAAAAGGAATATCAAACGGAGTCTAAACGGAATGAAACCTTCGCGAGAGATATTTTTGGAGAAAATCACGCACGGGAAACTTCAGGACTAAGTCAGGGAACAGAACGGCTGCCCTCGAGGGTGGGGGGCGCGCCCCCTTCCCAGGGTGCGCCCCCTGCCTCGAGGCTGGGCCGTGTGGCCCCCGGTGCCCTCCCTCTTCCTATATATACCTACGTACCCCAGAAAGTCCATACACAGAGAGAAAACCCTATCCACCACCGTAGCTTCTGTTCCCGTGGAGATCCCATCTTGGAGCCTGTTCCGGGAGGGGGATCCATCACGGAGGCCTTCATCATCATCATCATCGCCCTCACCATGAGTTGTGAGTAGTTCACCACAGACCTTCGGGTCCATAGCTAGTATCTAGATGGCTTCTTCTCTCTCTCTGGATCTCAATACAAAGTTCTCCTCGGTCTTCGAGGAGATCTATTCGATGTAATCTCTTTTTGTGGTGTCTTTGTCGAGATCCGATGAATCGTGAGTTTATGATCAAGGTTATCTATGAAAGATATTTCGATCTTCTCTGAACTTTTTATGTGTGCTCATAATATCCTTGCAAGTCTCATCGAATTATTGGCTTGGTTTGGCCTACTAGATCTATAGTTCTTGCAATGGGAGAAGTGCTTGGCTTTGGGTTCAATCTTGCAGTGTCCTTTCCTAGTGACAGTAGGGGCAGGAAGGCACGTATTGTATTGTTGCCATCGAGGATAAAAAGATGGGGTTTTCATCATATTGCTTGAGTTTATCCCTCTACATCATGTCATCTTGCTTAAGGCGTTACTCTGTTCGTATGCACTCAATACACTAGATGCATGCTGGATAGCGGTCGATGTGTGGAGTAATAGTAGTAGATGCAGAATCGTTTCGGTCTACTTGTCTCAGACGTGATGCCTATATACAATGATCATGCCTAGATAGTCTCATAATTATTCACTTTTCTATCAATTGCTCGATAGTAATTTGTTTACCCGCCGTAGAATATCGCTATCATGAGAGAAGCCACTAGAGAAAACTATGGCCCCCGGGTCTATTCTCAACATATGAATCTACATCTACTTTACTTTTCTTCCTTTTATTTGTTGTTTTATTAAACCAAAAATACCAAAAATATAACTATCATCTCTATCAGATCTCACTCTCGTAAGTGATCGTAAAGGGATTGACAACACATTATCGCGTTGGCTGCGAAGTTCTTATTTGTTTGTGCAGGTGCGAGGGACTCGCGCGTGGTCTCCTACTGGATTGATACCTTGGTTCTCAAAAATTGAGGGAAATACTTATGCTACTGTGCTGCATCTCCCTTTCCTCTTCGAGGGAATACAACACAAGCTCAAGAATTAGCACCCCTGGGGGCATAGGTTTTCTCCGGCGGCATGACCTCTCTATTAAGCCTAGGTCGGGTTGCGCGTATTGTTTGGCCGAGGCTGGGCATGACCTAATGGTGTGTCCAGCTGGAGTTAAGCAAGCGTGGTGGGTAAGTTGGTGCACCCCTGCAGGGAAGAAAACATCTATCGATAGCATGTCCTGCGGTAACAGACACATGGAGTTGTATCCCGATCGATACAACTAGAACTGGATGCTGAGGCATGAATTGGATATGTTGCTTTGGGAGTCGAGAAAGGATCCCGGAGCGTGGAAACAACGACATAAATATGACTTATGTTATACTACTCTACTTCCCACTGTTGCTGCAAGACAGTGGTTTCCAGAAGATGCTAGTCTTCGATAGGACTAGCTTCTCCCCCTCTTATCCTGGCATTCTGCAGCTTAGTCCACAGATACTATCCTTTTCATTGATACCGATGCATATGTAGTGTAGATCCTTGCTTGCGAGTACTTTGGATGAGTACTCACGGTTGCTCTGTTCCCCCTTTCTCCCCTTCTTTCTTCTTTCTGGTTGATGCAACCAGATTGTGGAGTCCAGGAGCCAGAAGCCACCTTTGACGACTGCTACTACCCCGATGGAGGCTACTACTACGTGGAGACAGCTGACGACCAGGAGTAGTTAGGAGGTCCCAGGCATGAGGCCTTGCCTTTTCAATCTTTGATGCTTTGTGCTAGCCTTCTTAAGGCAAACATGTTTAACTTATGTCTGTACTCGGATATTATTGCTTCCGCTCACTCTTGTGTATTCGAGCTTATGTATTCGAGCCCTCGAGGCCCCTGGCTTGTAATATAAAGCTTGTATTATTTTAATTTGTGTGTAGAGTTGTTTTGTGATATCTTCTAGTGAGTCCTTGATCTTGGTCGTACACATTTGCGTGCATGATTAGTGTACAGTCAAATCGGGGGCGTCACACCTGGCCATGATGGAGGCTGCGCGGATGGACCTGGTCATGGAGGAGCCAGCCCAGATATTAGGGGAGCCGGAGGAGCAGATAGACCTGGCCATTATTTTTATAGAACAACTTATTAATTTAGTGCCTAGTGTCACTTCCTGTTTTCTGTTTGTTTTTGGTTTCGCAAAAAATCAATGTCTACGAAGGTCAAAATATGTTGTCGATTTAACACGCTTTTTTGGGCAACAAGAAATGCTAGAAGCTTAGGGAGATATTAAGATGAGTCACCTGGGACCCACAAGGACAGGTGGCACAGCCAGGGGGTGGCCGCATACCTTGTCCTTGTGGGGCCCACAAGCATCGCCTTAGTCAAATTCAACCACCACAATTCTCTATAAATACCAAAACCATCTGTCGTACCTCCAGAGGAATTTTATCGCCGTCGCAAACCTCTGTTGCAAAGAGACCCCATCTGGAGCCCTGCTAGAGGGGATCCATTGCCGGAGGCCTATTCATTAACCTTGCTGCCTCATGACATGTGTGAGTAGTTCCTTCTGGACCTACGGGTCCATAGTAGTAGCTAGATGGCTCTCTCTCTCTCTCTCTCTCTTGGATCTTCAATATCATGTTCTCGTTCTTGATCGATATCAATTCGATGTAATATGTGGTGTGTTTGTTGGGACATGATGAATTCTCACTTTATAATCAGATTGTTCATTGATAATTTATTTGGGTTTTCTTGCTGCAAATTAAATAGCTATGTAATGCTCCCTGATCTATCTATCTTCTTTGGCCAAGTTGGATTGATTTATTTTCAGTGCGAGTAGTGCTTTGTAGTGGGTTCAATCTTGTTGTGCTCCATCCGAGTGACAATAAGGGCCAAGACACGTATTGTATTGTTGCCACAAAGGATAAAACGAGGGTTTTTTGTCATATTGATTGACTTCTTTCTGTCTACATTATGCCATTTTTCTTATTGTGATACTTTGTTTCTTGCAAACTTAATGCCTTGAGATGCATACTGGATAGCGTTTTTGGCGGAGTATTAGTAGTAGATGTAATTGGATTAAAGGTCTACTTATTAGGGATGTAATGCTTATATGATATTACACCATGAATGGTCAAAATCATAAATATTGCAATATTTTTAATCGTTTAACTATTATTTGTTCACCATGTCATTCACATGTTTTGAGAGAGATGCCACTAGTGAATCTATGGCCCCCGAGTCTATTGTCCATCAATTGATTCTTCTACAAAATCGCCTCTTTATTTTACTACTATCATTCATCTTTATTTGTCTTTAATCTTGTAACTAGCAAGACAAGGGGCTTAACAAACCCCTTGCAAAGCTGGGTGCAAGTTTTTATCTTGTTTGCGTGTGCTGCTGCATATCTTGTTAGCTTACACGCTCCTACTGGTTCGATAAACCTTGATTTTTAACCGCGGGGAATCTTTGTTGTTATCTACATCACCCTTCCTCTTTGGGGAACCCAACGACTGCTGTGGGAGTAGCAATGTGCCTCATGCCACTCTGTGTTCCCATTTAACGAGACTCAACTTAAAGGCTCATGCACGGTCGTCTGGTCTTCGCATGGGCTAACCCACACAATTCTAAGGGTCCACAACGGCGCTCCGTAGCCGTTGGCTTTCGAATGAATGACCACCCCAAGACTTGGCTTAGTATGGGCTCGTTGACATGATCGTGACATATTTGCGGTGGCCATAAAGGTTATTGTGGGAGACGAAAATAAAGCAAAATTTGTGCGGCGACTACTAAAGTTACCGTGGGAGTGATACATCCATTTTGCATCATGTTTTCTAACTGATATTTACAATGTTTTTATCCATAATATTACTTTTTGGAGTAATTTTAATTCCTTTTTGTCTCATAATTTGCAAGGTACACACCAAGAGGAAGAATTCGGGCAGCTGGAAATCTGGACCTGAAAAAGCTACGTCACGCCACCTATTTTGCACAACGCCAAACAAGCTGAAACTCCACAAAGATTTTTCATGGAATATTTAAGAAATATTGGAGCCAATAAACACCAGAGGGGGGCCACCAGGTGGGCACAACCCACCTAGGCACGCCAGGCCCCCCTGGCGCGCCCTGGTGGGTTGTGGCCTCCTTGGCCCACCTTCGGTGCCAATCTTCTGGTATATAAGTAATTCTGGCCTAGAAAAAGTAAAGAGAAGACTTTTGGGATGGAACGTCGTCGTCTCTAGGTGGAACTTGGGCAGGAGCACTTTTTCCCTCCGACGGAGCGATTCCGTCGGGGGAACTTCCCTCCCAGAGGGGGAAATCATCGTCGTCATCATCACCAACCACTCTCCCGTCTTGGGGAGGGCAATCTCCATCAACATCTTCACCAGCACCATCTCATCTCAAACCCTAGTTCATCTCTTGTGTTCAATCTTGTTACTAGAACTATAGATTGTTGCTAGGGGGTGACTAGTAGTGTTGATTACATCTTGTAGTTGATTACTATATGGTTTATTTGGTGGAAGATTATATGTTCAGATCTATTATGCATATTAATACCCCTCTGATCTTGAGCATGCTCATCACTTGTGAGTAGTTACCTTTGTTCTTGAGGTCACAGGAGAAACCATGTTGCAAGTAATCATGTGAATTTGATATGTGTTCGATATTTTGATAGTATGTATGTTGTGATTCCCTTAGTGGTGTCATGTGAACGTAGACTACATGTCACTTCACCATATTTGGGGCTAAGGGAATGCATTGTGGAGTAGTAAATATATGTTGGGTTGCGAGAGTGACAGAAACTTAAACCCCAGTTTATGCACTATTCCGTAAGGGACCAATTGGATCCTAGAGTTTAATGCTATGGTTAGAATTTATTCTTAATACTTTTATCGTAGTTGCGGATGCTTGTGGGAGGGTTAATCATAAGTAGGAGGTTTGTTCAAGTAAGAACAGCACCTAAGCACCGGTCCACCCACATATCAAATTATCAAAGTAGCGAACACAAATCAAACCAACATGATGAAAGTGACCAGATGAAATTCCCGTGTGCCCTCAAGAACGCTTTGCTTACTATAAGAGACCGTTTTGGCCCGTCCTTTGCCTCAAAAGGATTGGGCTACCTTGCTGCATAATTGTTACAATTGTTGTTACTTGCAAGTTACAAATTACCTTGCTATCAAACTACTCGCTACTTACAATTTCAGCACTTGCACACACTACCTTGCTGAAAACTACTTGTCATTTCCTTCCGCTCCTCATTGGGTCCGACACTCTTACTTATCGAAAAGAGCTACAATTGATCGCCTATACTTGCGGGTCATCAAGGCTATTTTCTGGCGCCTTTGGTAAGTGGAATTCGGTAAGGAAACATTTATATAGTGTGCTAAAATTTATTGTCACTTGCTACTATGGAAAACAATCCTTTGAGGGGGTTTGTTCGGGGTATCTATACATCATCCGGAAACATAATTAGCTACCCCTCAACCCGCTGCACCTACTGAAAATATTGAATATGAAATCCCTTCGGGTATGATAGAACAACTGCTAGCTAATCCTTATGCAGGAGATGGAACCTTCCTGATATGCATTTGATATATGTGGAACAAATTTGTGGATTGTTTAAGCTTGCAGGTCTACCCAGGGATAAAGTTATGAAGAAGGTTTTTCCTTTATCTTTTAAGGAAACAACATTAGCATGGTATAAGTTATGCGATGATATTGGATCTTGGAACTGGAATCGATTGAAAATGGAGTTCCACCAAAAAAATTATCCTATGCATCTAGTTCATCGTGATCGGAATTATATATATAATTTTTGGCCTCGTGAAGGAGAAAGTATCGCTCTAGCTTGGGGGAGGCTTAAGTCAGTGTTATATTCATGCCCCAATCATGAGCTCTCAAGGGAAATCATTATCCAGAATTTCTATGCTCGGCTTTCTCATAATGATCGATCCATGCTTGATACTTCTTGTGCTAGTTCTTTTATGAAGAAGACTATTGAATTCCGGTGGGATCTTTTGGAAAGAACTAAATGCAACTCTGAAGATTGGGAACTCAACGAAGGTAAAGAGTCAGGTATAAAACTTAAGTATGACCGTGTTAAAATATTTTATGGATACTAATGCTTTTCAAAAGTTTAACACTAAATATGGACTTCACTCTAAGATAGTAGCCTCCTTTTGTGAATCTTTTGCTGCTCATGTTGATCTCCCTAATGAGATGTGGTTTAAATATCACCCACCTATTAAAGAATAAATTAAGGAACCGGTGTCCATTAAAGAAGAAACTATACTTTATCATGTTGATCCAGTTGTTCCTTCTGCTTATATTAAAAAACCACCTTTCCCTGTTAGGATAAATGAACACGCTAAAGTTTCAACTGTGGTTAACAAAAGTTATATTAGAGCACCTAAACCAGATGAGCAAATTAAAGTAGAGGCTAATATTGCTATTGTAAAGGATCTCTTGGAAGAAAATGTAGATGGGCATGTTATTTGCTTTAATGAAGAGGCTACTAGAATTGCCAAACCTGATAAAATGGACAAACATAGACCCGTTGTGGGCATGCCTGTTATTTCAGTTAAAATAGGATATCATTGCTATCATGGTTTATGTGACATAGTTGCTAGTGTGAGTGCTATTCCCTACTATTTATACCAAAAAATTATGAATGACATAGCACCTGCAGAAATAGAAGACATTGATGTCACTATTAAACTTGCTAATAGAGATACTATATCACCAATAAGGATTGTTAGAGATGTTGAAGTCTTGTGTGGGAAAATAAAATACCTGACGGATTTTCTTGTTCTTGGTTCCCCACAAGATGACTTATGTCCCATTATCTTTGGTAGACCTTTCTTGAACACCGGTAATACTCAAATAGATTGTAAGAAGCAACCTGTTGGTGTTAGTTTTGGTGATGAGTCTCATGAGTTTATTTTTTCCAAGTTTAGTAGGAAACTTCTTGAAAAATACTTGCCTAGTAAGGATGAATTAATTGGTCTGGCTTCTATTGATGTGCCACCCACTGATCCTTTAGAGCAATATTTACTAGACCATGAAAATGATTTACATATGCATAAAAGAAATGAAATAGATAAAAAAATTCTTTGAACAACATCCCCTACTTAAACACAATTTTCCTATTGAAACTCTTGGAGGTCCTCCTCCACCTAAAGGTGATCCTGTGTTTGAATTAAAACAATTGCCAGACCCTTTGAAATATGCTTATCTTGATGAAAAGAAAATACATCCTTTTATTATCAGTGTCCTTTCAGAACATGAAGAAGAAATATTATTGAAAGTTCTAAGGAAGCACCGAGCTGCTATTGGATATACTCTTGATGATTTAAAGTGCATTAGTCCCACTCTATGTCAGCACAAAATTAGTATGGAACCTGATGCTAAACCAGTTGTTGATCACCAACGTCGATTAAACCCGAATATGAAAGAAGTGGTAAGAACGGAAATATTAAAACTTCTGGAAGCAGGTATAATTTATCCCATAGCTGATAGTAGATGGGTAAGTCCCGTTCATTGTGTCCCTAAGAAAGGAGGTATAACTGTCGTTCCTAATGATAAGAATGAACTTATTCCACAAAGAATTGTTACAGGCTATAGAATGGTAATTGATTTTAGAAAATTAAATAAAGCCACTAGAAAAGATCATTACCCTTTGCCTTTTATTGATCAAATGCTTGAAAGACTATCTAAGAACACACATTTTTTGCTTCCTTGATGGATACTCTGGCTTTTCACAAATACACGTTTCTCAACCTGATCAAGAAAAGACTACCTTTACTTGTCCCTTTGGAACTTATGCTTATAGACGTATGCCTTTTGGTTTATGCAATGCACCTGCTACCTTTCAAAGATGTATGACTGCTATATTCTCTGACTTTTGTGAAAAGATTGTAGATATTTTCACGGATGACTTTTCTGTTTATGGAAAGTCTTTTGATGATTGTTTAAGCAATCTTGAGCGAGTTTTGCAGAGATGTGAACAAACAAATCTCGTCTTGAATTGGGAGAAGTGCCACTTTATGGTTAATGAAGGCATTGTCTTGGGTCATAAAATTTCTGAAAGAGGTATTGAAGTGGACCAAGCTAAGGTTGATGCTATTGAGAAAATGCCATGTCCTAAGGACATAAAAGGTATTCATAGTTTCCTAGGCCATGCTGGTTTCTATAGGAGGTTTATTAGAGACTTCTCTAAAATTTCTAGGCCTCTCACTAGTCTCTTGAAAAAGGATATTCCTTTTGTTTTTGATGATGATTGTCTCGAAGCCTTTGAAACACTTAAGAAAGCCTTAATATCTACACCTATTGTTCAACCACCTGATTGGAACTTGCCTTTTGAAATTAGGTGTGATGCTAGTGATTATGTTGTTGGTGCTGTTCTAGGACAAAGAGTTGATAAGAAATTGAATGTTATTCATTATGCTAGTAAAACTCTAGACAGTGCTCAAAGAAATTATGCTAATACGGAAAAGGAATTCTTAGCAGTGGTGTTTGCTTGTGATAAATTTAGACCTTATATTGATGACTCTAAGGTATCTATTCACACAGACCATGCTGCTATTAAATATCTTATGGAAGAGAAAGATGCTAAGCCTAGACTTATTCGTTGGGTTCTCTTGTTGCAAGAATTTGATCTACATATCATTGATAGAAAAGGAGGTGAGAACCCCGTAGCCGATAACTTGTCTAGGCTTGAAAATGTGCTTGATGACCCACTACTTATTGATGATAGTTTTCCTGATGAGCAGTTAGTTGCAATAAATGTTTCTCATAGTACTCCTTGGTATGCTAACTATGCTAATTACATTATTGCTAAATATTTTCCACCTAACTTTACTTCCCAACAAAAGAAAAAAAATTCTTCTATGATTTAAGACATTACTTTTGGGATGACCCACATCTTTATAAAGAAGGAGTAGATGGTATTATTAGACGTTGTGTACCTGAGCATGAACAGGGACAAATCCTACGGAAATGTCACTCTGAGGCTTATGGAGGGCATCATGCCGGAGATAAAACTGCTCACAAGGTATTGCTATCTGGATTTAATTGGCCTACTCTCTTCAAGGATGCCCGTAAGTTTGTCTCATCTTGTGATGAATGCCAAAGGATAGGTAATATCGATAAGCGTCAAGAAATGCCTATGAATTATTCACTTGTTGTTGAACCATTTGATGTTTGGGGATTTGATTACATGGGACCTTTTCCTTCCTCTAATGGGTATACATATTTTGGTTGCTGTTGATTATGTTACTAAATGGGTAGAAGCTATTCCAACTAGTAGTGCTGATCACAACACCTCTATTAAAATGTTGAAGGAAGTTATTTTCCCAAGGTTTGGAGCCCCTAGATATTTAATGACTGATGGTGGTTCACACTTTATTCATGGTGCTTTCCGTAAAATGCTTGCTAAGTATGATATTAACCATAGAATTGCATCACCCTATCATCCTCAGTCTAGTGGTCAAGTTGAACTTAGTAATAGATAATTTTGCAAAAGACTGTCAATAGATCCAGGAAGAATTGGTCTAAGAAATTAGATAATGCACTTTGGCTTATATAACAGCATATAAAAATCCTATGGGTATGTCTCCTTATAAAATGGTTTATGGAAAAGCTTGTCATTTGCCTCTTGAGTTATAACATAAAGCATACTGGGCAGTTAAAGAACTCAACTACAATTTCAAACTTGCTGGTGAAAAGAGGTTATTTGATATTAGCTCATTAGATGAATGGAGAACCCAAGCTTATGAAAATGCAAAGTTATTCAAGGAAAAAGTTAAAAGATGGCATGACAAAAGAATCCAAAAGTGAGAGTTTAAAGTCGGAGAATATGTTCTTTTGTACAACTCTCGTTTTAGATTTTTTGCAGGGAAACTCCTCTCGAAATAGGAAGGCCCATATGTCATTGAGGAGGTTTACCGGTCTGGTGCCGTCAAAATAAATAATTCTGAAGGTACAAACCCGAAGGTTGTTAACGGGAAACGAATAAAGCATTATATCTGAGGTACACCCATTAACGTTGAAAGTAATATTATCCAAACTTTGACACGAGAAGAGCACATAAAAGAGTCCTTCGGGAACACTCCAGAATCGTGAAAATAAGGAGGTACTTGATACGGTAAGTAAATGGACTCCGAAAAATCCACAAAAATATTTTCTATCAGTTTTGGAATATTTAAAAAATTTGGAAATAAAGAAACTTCCATGAACTGTCCTGGTGAGCACAATACACCAGGGCGCGCCAGGCATGCCTAGCGCGCCCAGGTGGGTTGTGCCCCCCTGGGACACCTCATGCACTCTGTATTTCTTCCATGTACTTGTCCTCCAAGATAAAAAAATCTATATATACTTCCCGAACCTGTTGACCACCATATCGCAGAGAAATCTTCTATTTTCTCTTCTTGCTATTTTTCTGTCAGATCTGAAATCATGTCGTCTCAAGGCT
Source organism: Secale cereale (assembly GCA_902687465.1). Lineage (NCBI taxonomy): Eukaryota > Viridiplantae > Streptophyta > Magnoliopsida > Poales > Poaceae > Secale > Secale cereale. The sequence goes on along the minus strand of LR738710.1, from coordinate 257,737,531 downwards.
TAGGAGATGACAACCTTCCTCCCCACGAGTCTTTTGATATCTATGTTTTTAAGCCCGCACATGCTTGGTCCACGGATGAGGAAGAAGATGAGCCTCTTCCTCCCTGCTTCCAACGGGATACCAAGGAAGCGTTGGGAAAGTTGGAAGAGCTCACGATTTTATCTCCACCACCAACTTCTTCACCATCAAAAGAGAACTAAGCATCTGGTATGGGCACTCCCCTTGGCTTCCGCCAAGCTTGGGGGAGGTGCCCCGGTATCGTATCACCCCCTTTACTTATCTTATTTCAATCTTTTGCTTAGATGAATAAAGTTTAGTCCATTTTTTCTTCTTTGAGAGTTTGCTTAGTGATCTATCATTGTTATCATGCACGAGTTATATAATAAAGTTAGTTCGACTTTTACTTTCTTTACTTTCATGTTGCAAATAAAGAAAAGAAAAAGAGAAAGAAAGGTTATAATTGTTTGAATCAAAAGAAAGGAAATAAATTAAGATGATCATATGCTAATCTTATGTTAGGTGATGGCACCACATAAGGAAAAGTATAAGTAGAAAATTTTGTTAGAGAATTGATAAACATAGCATTGGTCAATGATGCAACTCATGAAAGAATTAATAAGGGAAGAGAAGATTCACATATAAATATACTATCCTAGAAATCTTTTATGATTGTGAGCCCCCATCAAAATATTATATGCCAAAATTGTTGACATTGGACAAGAAAGACAACTTAATGATTTATGTTTGTTCATATTTACATAGAAGTCATATTGTCATAGATCCTTTAACATGTGGTGCTTGCCCAATATCTTTTCTAGCCAAAAATTCCGCACTAAGTAGAGATACTACTTGTGCATCCAAAAAATCCTTAAACCCAAACCTTTTTCAAGAGTCCACCAGACCTACCTATGGATTGAGTAAGATCCTTCAAGTAAGTTGTCATCGGTGCAAAAAGGCAATAAAAATTGCTTATAAATATGTGAGATCATTTAGTGTAAGAGAAAATTGAGCGTTGTACCAACTTGGATGACAAAGAATAAAAGCAACAGACTGCATAATAAAGGTTGTCATCTTAAGGGGCAATACAACGTGACATTCCCTTGCACTAAGGGATTGAGCATGCAAACAAATAAGCGCATGGCAACCTTTTCTTCCCTCTGCGAAAGGCCTTTCTTTTACTTTTATGCAAAGAGTCAAAGTTTTCCCTCTTTCCTCTTTTATTTTTATCCTTTGGCAAGCATCATGTGGTGAGGAAATATCTAGGCACATATGTATAGTTCGATATGAGTGACATGAGTTATTATTGTCGACATCACCCTTGAGGTGAGTATCTTGAGAGGCGAAACTATAAGCCCCTATCTTTCTATATGTCCGGTTGAAACGTTTTGCTCATGTGTATGCAGTGAATGTTAGCAATCATAGAAGACTATATGATGGTTGAGTATGTGGACTTGCCTAAAGGCTCCGATACCGTAATGACTAGGATGGGACTATACCTCCTACGTGTCGAGGCACGACTTAAAGGTATAAGCCCATTCTTGAATGATCTCAAGTTCGGTATCTATGCACATCTCATGTAAAAATAGGGATGAAAAGGAAAAGAGATAGTTGGCATACACTCACCACGTCACACAATTCATTACATAGCCAAACATCATCCAAATAACATCACAACCCGACTACGGGTGAAGATCCAAATGAAAGATACCAAAAATACACAAAGCCACAGGTTCGAATCGTCCCTAGTAGAAACCACTACTGATCATCTGGATAGTGCACATAGTAACGGCTACGCTCTTCGTCGTACTCCCAGTACAGCTCTGTGCCATCACCTGAGTAGTTCACCATGGTACCTGCATCTGGTGTGGTGTAGAATCTGTGAGCCACGGAGGACTCAGCAATCCCGTTCCCGGGTAGCAAAACTATCTAAGACTTGGGTGTGGAACAAGGCTGAAGAAAGAATAAAAGGTTGCAGCTGCACTAGCACTAGCTTACGTAATAAGAGCGAGAAGAGAAGTGCCACGAGCGGATAAAGTGATCACGAAGTGATCCTAACTAAGCACGACAAACATAACCCCACCGTGTTCACTTCCCGAACCCCTTTCGGAAAATGACCGTCACGGTACTCACGCTGGTAGTGTGTTCTGAACATGGTGTCAAGTTTTCTACAATTGGATATTAACAAATTACCATCTGCCACATAACCGCGGGCACGGCTTTTGAAAGTTCAAAACCCTGCAGGGGTGTTCCAACTTGGCCCATTACAAGCCCACGATCCGCGGAGTCGCAACTCCAAGGTGGGAAGTCCCGAGTATTCTCGGAATCCCGTGCTCAAGATACTCCGACTAAGGTAAGACTAATCCAGCAAATCCTCCCGGCGTGCCGACACCCTGACAGTAGCCGCGCGTATCGAGTCTCAGGCCACGACCGGATGAGCGAAGCGTACAGGTACCAGATACCCCAAGTTGCCAAGGGGCGGACCCGCACAGTGCTCTAGTTTGGACCAACACTCATGTGGAGCACTGGCCTGGGGGTTGATTAATAAAAGGGGATAGCTAGCCCCTATGCAAGTTTTAGTTATTAGGCAAATGAAGTACCAATGCTGGGACTTGCTGGAAAAGACTTAGCGCTAAGCGGTTTATCGAGGGGGTCCCATAACCCCAACCGTGTGAGGAACGCATAATCAAGGAACATAACACCGGTTTAAACGGTTCCTAGGGCGGCATGAGTGGAACAAAGCACCAAGCAAGAGGCTTAGCCTTCCACCCATTACCAATATATATATGATTTAGTATAAGAGTTAATATAGTGTGATATCCCAACAAGCTTCAACATGAAGCAAGAATCTTCAAATCTTCTCCTGCAACTAGCAATGCTATAAGAGGGGCTGAGCGAAGCATACGTAGCCAATCAAAGGTTTGCATAGGTAGGGTGGTTAGACAGATTCATGGTTACAATAGGAGGCTGACAGACAAACATGGGCATTGAGGCAAATAAGCTAAAGAGCGAGACTTCTAGCAATAGGCAAAGATAGTAATGATATCTGGGTCAGGTCATCTTGCCTGTCGAGTCGTCGATGGGATCGTAAGACGGCTCCTCGTTCTCAACCTCGGTAGTAACCTCGTTCTCGTACTCGGCCTCGGCTTCCGGCTCTACTCAACACAAGAACACATGAGGCACGAAATCAAACAAGGTGCAATGCACAAACTACAGGATGCATGTATGATGCACTTAGGAAGCACTGCAGATGCACTTAGAATGCACAACATGACAACATAGGAAGCACAGAGAAACAACACAGGAAACATGACAATATGCTCAAGCAAGTAGGATGCAAGACAAGTCTATTTAGGATGCAAAACATGGCAAGGTAGGAAGCACAGAGAAACAACACAAGAAACAACAGGTTTAAATGAGGCCGGAAACTACTTAAGACAAATCCGGTAAGTCCTCATATGCATAGTTTGAAATTAGTCTAGATCTGAACAAACCTTAAGTTAAAGTTGTTAAACAGCAAGTTAACATACACCATGATGATCTACACGAAATTCTAGTCAAGTTTCATATAAAGTTTGTTTAAAACGGAGCTACGGTCTAAAAGATTTGATCAAAACAAGATAAGCATGGCAACGGTGCAAAATGCACCCAAACATAAGAAAACATACTCCAAACATGTTAACAAGATGATATTATAAATCTACATGCAAAACCACACAAGTTTCATGTAGGACTCACCCAAAGCGGAGCAACAGACTAAAAGATACAACCGAAACAAGAAACAATACAAAGCGGAAACTAACAGCCACATAGCAACTTTGGAGCAAGAAATATATATTCTACAACACTCAAACATGGTGACAAGAAGCATGGACATGAAGTAGACATATCCTACAGCAAACAACTCCATTGGAGCAACTCCATAGGGGGCATGGATCAATAGCAACAAGCTACAACATTTTGAACATGACAATAAAAACCTGACAGCAATATTTTATAGCAACTTGGGAGCAAGAATTAAATATGCTACAGCAACCCAAATGAGCATGTGAGGGCATGTATGGATAGACAACAACATATACAACAAGTAATGACCAATGGCCACCCCAAAACTAACATGGATTTGCCTAGGACAACAAGCAAACATAGCATCAGGATATTACAGATTCCAGACTTAGTGAAATTTCACTAAGTGTTAAAACAGTAACATTATCATGGCATGTTTAAGTCACCTCAAAGCATATCATGGCAAAAGGTTTGCACCACAGCAAATATCACATGATGGGGATTCTAAAACATATAAGCATGCAACATGGGGACAAACACATCAATAGCAACGCGCTCTTCAACTAGGCATCTCGTAACAAGTTACAAAACCTTATAGCCACATGCACTTTTGCAACATGGATAAACATGGAAATTTGAACTCTAACATGCATGCTATAGCAACCAACATGTAGAGCATCTCATGATGAACATTTGGACATATCATTTGGTTCATTTGGATAAACATGCACCAAGTTATCACATCTCAAACATGGCATGAAAACAACTAATAGCAGCAGTTTATATCATATAGCACTCTTTTCATGAAGATTAAGACATCTAGATGGACTCAAACAAGCATGACACAATGGAACAAAACGTAGTACATGTCACCACGATCATTTTGACATATCATACGCACAAAACGGACAAGCACAGTAAAAGTTATAGCCATCACAATAATGCATCAGACAATGAAAATAACTAAAAGACTTAGAAAAAACAGGGGATCACCTCGCGGTTAACGCGGATCGGGCCGGTCAAACGGGTCCGCGGGCGCGCCCGTTAGGGTTCGGGGCAGATTGCCCAGATCGGATCGGTGCCGCGCCGCTGCTGGCTCGACGGGTGGCGGCCCTCCCGGCGGCGGGCTGGAGAAGGCCGGTGAGGGGACCCGGCTGCGAGGAGGCTCGGGCTCGGGGCGGCGAGCTCGATGGGGCCGCGAGCTGCGGGCGATGCAGAGGTGAGGTCTTGAGCGCGCGGCGGCGGGGAGCTCCTGCGTCGGCGGCGGAGGGCGGCGCTCTCCGGCGGTGGGGCGCGGCCGGCGTCGGGCGGCGGCGTGGCCGGCGCCGGCGACGGGGCGGCGGAGGCCACGGGCAGAGGCGGCGGCGCGGGATCTGGCCCGATGCGGCCCGGAGCGGGCCGGAGGCGGGCTCCGCGGGGCCCGGCGGCGAAGTGGGGCTCGGGGGTGACGTGTCGCGCGCAGATTGGTCCGATCGTCGGCTGGACGTGTCCGCCGGCGGTCGGACGTGTCCGGCTCGGGGGTGGAGGTTGGATCTAGGGTTTTTTGGACGAAAAATGGAGGGGTGGACGTTTTTATAGGCACAAGGAGCTAGGAGACTCCAAATGGGGAGCGGTTTTCGGCCACGCGATCGCAAATCGACGACCGAGATGATGGGAAGGGTTGTGCTGAGTTGGTGGGCTGTTGTGGAGGGGGTCTTGGGCCTGAAAGAGGAGGTACTTTTAGCCCACTAGGTTAACCATTGGAGTACCAAACGAACTCCAAACACGACGAAACTTGACGGGCGGCCTACACGTACCAAAACAACATCGCACGACAAGTCTCACGCCAATCCAGAAATATTACACGGCCACACATGAAAGAAGGGCTCGGGGATGCCACGGACACATGTGAGAGCGTCGGAACTCGAAATGGACAACGGGAAGGGATGAGTGGGACCGGATGCAAGTGACAACACAAATGCAATGCAATGCACATGACAACATGACATGGATGAATGCACACACGCACATGACAAAACGACGAAAACCCGAAAAGACGAAGAACCCGAAATGGAACTGATGAAGCCAAAGTTTATATATTGCCATATAGGGAAATTGTTACATCCGGGGCATTACAAACTCTCCTCTACTACGAAAAGATCTCGTCCCGAAATCTAGGACTGGAAGAAGGAAGGGTACTCGGAACGAAGGTGATCTTCTCGTTCCCACGTAGCTTCTCGGTCGGTATGGTGTGACCACTTAACTTTCAAGAACTTGATTGACTTGTTGCGGGTCTTGCACTCGGTTTCTTCGAGAATAGCAACGGGGTGCTCTCGGTAAGACAAGTCTTGTTGAAGATCAATCTCCTCAAACGGAATGGTGCGTTCAGGTGTCTTGAAGCACTTGCGGAGTTGAGACACGTGAAACACATCATGAACATTAGCGAAGTTAGAAGGGAGCTCAAGTTGATAGGCTAGATCGCCTCTTTTGCCAAGGATCTTGAAAGGGCCCACGTATCTAGGAGCAAGCTTGCCTTTGATACCGAATCTTTGGGTGCCTTTCATAGGAGAAACACGGAGATAGACATGATCACCAATGTTGAAGGCCAAATCACGATGCTTGCCGTCATAGTAGCTCTTTTGATGCGACTGAGCGGCCTGGAGATTCTCACGTATGACTTTGCACATTTCTTCGGCTTCTGAGATCAGGTCATTGCCTAGAAGTTGACATTCACCAGTCTCGGACCAGTTGAGAGGAGTACGGCACTTTCTGCCATAGAGGATTTCAAACGGAGCTTTGCCGGCACTTGCTTGGAAACTGTTGTTGTAAGAGAACTCAGCAAACGGAAGGCAATCCTCCCACTTCATGCCAAAAGAGATGACACAAGCTCTGAGCATGTCTTCTAGGATCTGGTTCACTCTCTCGACTGGACCACTAGTCTTAGGGTGAAATGCAGTGCTGAAATGGATCTTAGTGCCCATGGCAGACTGAAAGGAGTCCCAGAACTTGGATGTGAACAAACTTCCACGGTCTGAGGAGATAACTTGAGGAATGCCATGTAAGGACACAATTCTGGAAGTGTACAACTCTGCCAGTTGAGCTGCATTGATGGATTCTTTGACTGGAAGGAAGTGAGCTACTTTGGTAAGCTTGTCAATCACCACAAAGATAGAATCATTCCCTTTCTTGGACTTGGGAAACCCAGTGACAAAATCCATTTCAATGTGGTCGAATTTCCACTCGGGGATAGGAAGAGGTTGGAGAAGACCGGCTGGACGTTGATGCTCTGCCTTCACTCTTCTGCAGACATCACATTCATTCACGAATTGGGCAATCTCCCTTTTCATGCGTGTCCACCAGTAAGATTGCTTGAGGTCTTGGTACATCTTGGAACTTCCAGGATGAATCGAGAGGAGGGAGTCATGTGCTTCGTTCATTATGAGCTTCCTGAGATCACCCTTGGGAACCACAAGTCTGTCCTCAAAGAACAAGGTATCTTTCTCATCAATGCAATAGCACTTGTATTTGGGAGTACCCTTTGCAATACCATGTTTCACTTTCTGCACCATAGCATCACTGTGTTGGGCCTCACGGATCTGATCTTCCAACGTAGGAGCAACTTGAAGATTTGCAAGAAAGCCTTGCGGAACAACTTGGAGGTTGAGCTTCCTGAATGCTTCACAAAGCTCAGGCTGAAACGGCTTGATAAGGAGACTTTTGTAATATGCATTTCTACTCAAGGCATCTGCAATGACATTGGCCTTGCCAGGTGTGTACTCGATGCTTGGATCATACTCTTGGATCATCTCAACCCAATGAGTCTGGCGAAGGTTCAGGTTCGGCTGTGTGAAGATGTACTTCAAGCTCTTGTGATCGGTGAAGATGTCGACTTTTCTGCCCAACATAAGGTGTCTCCACGTAATCAAGGCGTGTAACACAGCTGCTAGCTCGAGATCATGTGTGGGGTAGTTCTTCTCACTTGGCTTCGGTTGACGAGAAGTGTATGCCACAATTTTCTTGTCCTGCATTAGCACACCACCAAGTCCTTGAAGAGAAGCATCACAGAAAACTTCGTAGGGCTTGGACTCATCTAGAGGGGTAAGAACTGGAGCAGAGATGAGCTTTTCTTTGAGAGTTTTGAATGCCACATCACAATCCGGAGACCAGTTGTACTTGACATTCTTCTGCAGCAAGTTGGAGAGAGGCTTGGCAATCTTGGAGAAGTTCTCAACGAACCTTCTGCAATAGCTAGCAAGACCAAGGAAGCTTCGGAGTTGCTTGACGTTCTGAGGAGGTTCCCAGTTGACAATCGCTTCAACTCTCTCGGGGTTGACCGCAATACTGTCAGCGGAGATGATATGGCCCAGATACAAGACCTTATCGAGCCAAAATTCGCACTTGGAGAACTTGGCATATAACTTATGTTCACGGAGTCTGTCGAGAACCAGACGGAGGTGCTTTTCGTGATCCTCTTCATTCTTGGAGAATACCAAGATGTCATCCAGATACACAAGCACAAATTCGTTGGTTTAGGGGTTGAAAATGTAGTGCATCATTCTCGAGAAGGTAGGTGGAGCATTAGCGAGGCCAAAAGACATGACTGTATATTCATAGGAGCCGTAGCTCGTTCTGAAGGCAGTCTTGTGGATATCTTCTTCACGAATGTGAATCTGGTGATAACCCATTCGGAGATCGAGCTTTGAGAACACTTTTGCTCCTTTGAGCTGCTCGAACAATTCATTGATGTTGGGGAGCGGATACTTGTTCTTTATTGTCTTCTTGTTCAATGGCCGGTAATCAACGCAAAGGCGCTCCGTGACATCCTTCTTCTTGACAAATAAGACACCACAACCCCAAGGAGAAGTGCTAGGCCTGATTAGGCCCAGGCGCTCTTGCCCATCGAGCTGCTTCTTCAACTCCTTCAACTCTTCAGGGGAGAGCTTGTACGGACGTCGACATGCTGGCTCAGTACCAGGCTCGAGTTCAATGACGAATTCAACTTGACGGTGCGGAGGCATGCCTGGAAGCTCTTCAGGGAAAACATCTTCATATTCATTGACCACCGGAATTTGAGAGATGGCATTAATCTCGCCCTTGTCATTGAGAGAGAATAGCCTGATTGTGTTATCCCGAGAGGCGAACATAATCACGTCTCTGTCGGAATGAGTAATCTTGACTTCCTTATTTGCACAATCAATGTGAGCATCATGCTGAGAAAGCCAATCCATCCCGAGAATAAGATCAATGTCGGAGTTGCGGAGAACAACCGGAGAAGCCAGAAAGCGGTAATCATCCATGCGAATAGATACATCCCGAACAATTGAGTTGGATCTCAACAGAGAACCCGGATAAATAATGCGCAAAGGTTTATCCAAATAAGATGATGAGAACTCATGCTTGGTAAAGAATGGCCTTGACATGAAACTGAGTGATGCACCAGAGTCAAACAATATTTTTGCAGGAATTGAGTTAACTGAGAGGTTACCAAGTATCACATCTGAAGAATTCTCTCCTTGACCTGCATTCATCAGATTCACTCTTGCTGACTTGGGGTTATGCTTGACAATAGCAGTACTGACAGGTGGAGGAGGCGGAAGGCGCCTTGGGTTGGGGCACTTGTTAGCATAGTGACCCTTCTGGCCACACTTGTTGCAAACCGCTTCTGAGAGAGGACGGAAATGAGGAGCACTTGACTTCGAAGCTTGAAAATGATTCTTAGACTGGTTGCTTGGGTTGGGTGGGTGGAAGAAAGCACGGCCACCAGAATTCTTCTTGTTGTTGTTGGGAGCTCGGATCACTGGAGGAGGTGGAAGCCAAAACTTCTGTTGCTTTGCGACCACTTAAGAAGAAGAGGAGGAGTGAACAGCGTCTCTGATCCTCTTTTTGGAAGCTTCCATCTTGAGCTGGGCTGCCTCTTGCTTAAGTGCCATGTTATAGAATTGATCAAACTCATCAGGCTCGAACAAGGTGAGAGCTAGTTGGAGTTCATCCTTCGGACCACCTCGGAACTGATAGATCTTACTCTTGGCATCTGGGATGTCTTGCTTGGCATAGCGGGCAAGGTTCTGGAACTTGACATTATATTGGTAGACAGACATGGAGCCTTGCTTTAGGTTGCGGAATTGCTCAAGCACACCCTCGATGACACTTGTTGGAATGTGGTGAGAATGAAAGTCCTTGCAGAAGTCATCCCAGGAGATTACACGCCCTGCTCTGGAGTCTTTGTACTGCTGCCACCAATCAGCTGCTTGGTCCTTGAGTTGGAAGGCTGCAAACTTCACATAGTCCTCGGGCCTGACGTTACTGCACTCGAAATGCTTCTTGATATCTGTTATCCAGTCTTCAGCATCTAGAGGGTCCACGCAGTAACTGAATGCCTTTGGTTGATTTGCCAGGAACTGGTTGAGCGTAGCAAAATGAGGTTGGTTGAACAAATTGCCTTGGCCTTGGTTCCCATGAGCACCCTGATTTTCTTGAATGTTCTGCATCATTTGCAAAAGCATCTAGGTGTTCTGATTCTCGCTTGCATAATTGCTCTCCAGGCCTCAGACGGAGGAGGAGGTGAAGGAGGACGATCAGGAACCTCTTCACCCTCTGGGTTAGCGTTGGGACCCTTTTAGGAGCCATCCTGAAAGAGATGACCACTATTAGCCATTGATTGAAAGAATATATAAGCTGAATCAACGGCTAGAAATTGCAGCATAGTCTTCACAAGAATCATTCGAACAAGAGGAACGAATGAAATTCACAGTTTAATAGTAACAACAATCTTCACGAGAAGCCACTTGGGAGACAAAAGGTAAATAAAAAAACAACAAGGAGCAGATAGAACAAATACAAGATATAAGCTTCGTTCGACATATTCGTGCTGAAAGCTTATGGAACGTGTTACAAAGGGTTTCGCAATCCCCGGATCAGCATAGCCAAGGACCCTTTAAGATGCAACTCCCGATCGGAACAACTGCCATAAAACTACTTCACTCAATGTAGAACCCCGAACTCCATATCATGCATTCGTTGGAAGAATGCCTATGAGCTACTAGATGAACCCACCTATTAATTTCCGAAAGTTTCCAGTTATGCAATCAGGTGTTGGGGATACAGGGGAAGCATCGCGCACTCAACTCTAATCCTACATCCAGTTGTATCCATCCTTCAACACATAACCAGTTATTTCCGGAAACCGTCTACCTCGGACCTTCGAAACGCATCTACTATACAAGCTATGGCAATACTCCCGAACTACCTCCCCAGTACTGGGTGACGTCGGGGTTATCTTGCCACTAACCGCATAGGAGAGTTTTCGATGTCGGCTGTCTTAAGTATTCCAGAACTGATGCGATATATTTGTGACGACAACACCTCGGAGCTCAACTCCCCGGGACACTGTCTGTGACGCCCGAAGACCGACGTCCCAGAAGATTCCAGATGTTCCGGGTTCTCCCGTGTGTTTCATTTGTTATTGTGTTATTTATTTTTTGCATTGCATCATGCCATCATGCCTTTATTCTTTTGCATTTCTAAATAAACCGTATGGATCCTCGATCCATTTAAATTGAGGGATACTCACTATGGTGACTTCTCTTTATAACATATCCTCCTAATATTATGGAGCTATTATAGATAAATATTCCATTTGTTTGGAATTAACCCAAACACACTTGCATATATTCCCCATGCCTTTTCTACTTCAAGTTTCATTGTCAAAACCTTGTCTATAATTCTTTTCCCGTTTATCGAGGTTCCTCGAAAAAAATCCGAGCATTTTTGGACACTTCAAAAATCAAGTCTTAGTTCAAACCCATTTGAATTAAATTCAAATATGTTTGAATTATATCTCGATCTTGCCACTTCTATTTTTCTCAGACTACGCTCATTTTTATGAGCCCGAGAAAAATAATCCCATGTGCTAAATCTTTCCCTAAGCCTCCCTTTCTTTTCCTTCTTTCTCCTTTTTTCTGTTAAAGAAAATCGGTAGAAAGAGAAGGGACAGAGAGAGCCGGCCCACCTAAGCCTTCTAAGGCCCAGCAACCTCTCTCTCCCTTGCTTAACCCTAGCCCGTGCCTTACTCTCGATCTCCCCCTCCCTTTCCCTCTGCGCCGCCACTCATCGCGACCGAGAGGAGGCGAGCCCGACCCCCCTCGCTCGGTCTGCTCCCCTCGTCCGCTCTATCCCCTCTTTCTCCCCATCCTCGCGCCAGCCGCCTCCCCATCGATCTGCCCTTCTCCTCCTCCGCGGCTCGCCGCCCCGCTCTCCTCCGCGCGCCCGCGGCCTCCCTCCTCCTCGGATCGGAGCTGCGTCGCCGCCCTCGCGAGCACCACCGGCTGGCCAGGAGTTCGTCGAGCCCCTCAGCCAGGCACACGCGCCCGATCCCCATCGTCGGATCCGGCCTCTTCCCCATCGTCTTGGCCTTCTCCAGCATCGCCCGGCTCCTGCGCCGCTGACCTCGCCTCTGCTTCGACTCGTCGGCGGCCACCAGGAGCTTTGCCTCCTCTAGAGCTCCGTCACCGGACCAGCGTCGCCCTGCCCCGCGACACACCTGCTCCTCCCGCCTTCTCGCATCGGTGCAAGCTCCCTGCCCCGCCCCCTGCTCCGGCCAAGGGTACTTCACCTCCAAGCCGCTGTTCTGCTTCTCGAGCTGCCACTCGAGGCTGTAACCCCTGTGTGTTTTCTTTCGAAAACCTCTTCAAGCACCAGGAACACCGAGGCCATCTTTGGGATCTTGCCAAGTACCAGGACCACCGAGTTCGTCCACCGCCGTTTTCGGTTACGCCAAGTTCGACTACAGCACGAGGATATGTATGACTACAGGGATTCGCCAAGTACCACATCGGCAAGCATGTACGCCCGAACGACTACCTTCGCCGAAGATCCCGTGTACAACTACCGTCGCAAGAAACGAGAATGACTATATCCTCTACCGTCGACGTCGGAGACCCGTGGATGCGCCAAGTACCCCTTCGGTCCGGAACACGGCAAGTACCACGACACGATAACGTGAACGACTACTTCCACGACGTCCGAGAACGACTACTTCCTCTACGACGCGTGAACCACTACTTCCTCTACGACCTCGAACCGCCCCGAAACGAACGCTTCGAAGGTATACCCCGGGATGATGACCGTGGACGAATGCTTGTTGTGTTGTATGAGACGAATCGGATGTTTGCATCGTGTCCGTTGTGTCCCTCTTTTGCCTTGTCGCCGACCCGTGGGAACCGGGCAACTAGGTTCACCCCATCTCTTTTGCATGTCACTCTCTCCGCTATCTTTTGCACCAGTCTCTCAACGAGTTACCGGAACCGATATGTTGCGTGGCATCATTTTCGGATTCGCCGCCGTGGCCCCTTTCTTTCCACCACGGTGACAAATACTTCATATCTCTTCATGTTAACGATTACTAAAAATTGCATAAAACTTGATCATGTCATCTGCATCATGTTAACAACATTAAAATGTGTGAATTGTTGTTTGCTTAAAATTGCTAAACATGCATATGGGGATTTCCGGAATTGTTGTTGTAGTTTTCGGCCTCATTTAAACATGTTGCTTGTGTTGTTTTTCTGTGCTTCCTACCTTGCCATGTATTGCTTCCTGTATAGACTTGTCATGAATCATACCTTGCCATGTATTGCATCATATAGGCTCGTGTTGTTTTTTTGTGCTTCCTGCCTTGCGATGTATTGCTTCCTGTATAGACTTGTCATGCATCATACCTTGCCATGTATTGCATCATATAGGCTTGTGTTGTTTTTCTATGCTTCCTACCTTGCCATGTTTCGCTTCCTGTATAGACTTGTGGTGCATCCTATATAGAACTGTCTTGCATCATACTTGGTTGAGCATATTGTCGTGTCTCGTGTTGTGTGTTTACCGTACTGCTTGCTTCTTCTCGTTAGTGCTTGTTACGTTGCGATCGTGAGGATTCGTTCATCTACCCGTGGTTCGTCTTCGAGGCGTCTTCTTCGTCTTCTTCATGGATCCGTTCTTCTTCCTTGTGGGATCTCAGGCAAGATGACCATACCCTTGGATACCTTTACTACCATTGCCATGCTTAGTGTCTTGATGCTATCGTTATATGTCGCGCTACCCATCTTTATTGTCAGCCCCTCTCCTTGTTGCCATGAAACCTCTAACCTTTGAAACCTTCCTAGCAAAACCATTGTTTGTCTTGTTACCCGCTTGCTCAACCTTTCTTATAGCGTTGTTAGTTGCAGGTGAAGATGAAGATCGTTCCAGGTGGGAACTTGTTGTTGGAATATCACAATATCTATTATTATTATTAACACACATATATATACTGGGCATGGGTGGAAGGCTTGGCCTTTTGCTCGGTGTTTTGTTCCACTCATGCCACCTTAGGCGCCGATAAACCGGCATTATGTTCCTTGATTTTGCGTTCCTTACACGGTTGGGTATATGGGGACCCCTTGACACTTCGTCTTTGAATAAAACTCCTCCAGCAAGGCCCAACATTGGTTTTAATTCGCCTCATAATAACAACTTAATTAATTAATTAAATTTGCATAGGGGGTCGCACCCTCGGGATTCTTTTCTACATAGCAGGGGGGCCAGTGCTAATGGTGTTGGTCCCAAACGGGCAGACTGCGGGACCGCCTCGGGGAAACTCGAGGTATCTGGCTCCTGTAGGATGTCCCATCCGGTTGTGGCCTGAGACGAGATACGCGCGGCTACTATCAGGGTGTCGGCACGCCGGGAGGTCTTGCTGGACTTGTTTTACCATTGTCGAAATGTCTTGTGCACCGGGATGCCGAGCCTGATCGGATTTCCCTAAGATAAGGGGTGATGATATTATATTTATCACTTCAGCTGATCGTGAGAGCTTGTGATGGGCTAAGTTGGGACACCCCTGCAGGGTTATGATCTTTCGAAAGTCATGCCCGTGGTTATGTGGCAGATTGGAATTTGTTAATGTCCGGTTGTAGAAAACTTGACAGAGGATCCGAAGTAAAACACACAACTGTGTGAGTAACCGTGACTGTCTCTTTTCACTTTGAGAAGAGAACACGGTGGGGTTATGTTTGACTCGTAGGTAGTTTAGGATCTTTAGCGATCACTACTAGTTTGAGACCGTTTGCGTAGATGCTCATCTTATTCTTGTACTCATAAGTTAGCCATCATATTATGCTTAGCCGCTGCTGCAACCTCACCACTTTACCTCTTCCTACCCATAAGCTTTGCTAGTCTTGATACCCATGGTTATGGGATTGCTGAGTCCTCGTGGCTCACAGATACTACAGCACCAGATGCAGGTTCAGCCGAGATGATGCAGGAGATGGATCAGAACTTCAGTGGGAGTTCGATGAAGAGCGTAGCCGTATGTTTGTGACGTTTTCGACGATCAGTAGTGGTTTCTACTAGGGGCGATTCAGACCTGTGGCTTTATGTATTTGGTATCTTTCATTTGGATCTTCGCCCGTAGTCGGGTTGTGATGTTATGGATGATGTTTTGCTTATGTAATATATTGTGTGACGTGGCGAGTGTAAGCCAGATATCCTTTTGGCAATTTCATCCCTATTTTTACATGAGTCGTGCAAAGGTACCAAACTTGAGATCATTCCAGAATGGGCTTATACCTTTAAGTCGTGCCTCGACACATAGGAGGTATAGTCCCATCCTGGGCATTACAAGTTGGTATCAGAGCCTTCTCCGACCTAGAAGCCCCCACTGATTGATCGAATCGTTGACGGTTGAGTCTAGGCACACACTTAAAATGTTTTGAGTCCTATATATATCGGAGAGTAGGATTTCTTTTACTCCTCATCTTTTATCACTCTGGTGAGGACTCCTGACGATTACTTTTGTCTCTTCTACTCTCAAAAATTCACCAATTTTTTTTAGGATCACGCGAGTATTGTTTGGATTGTTTTGATGTCTTTGTGACGAGAACATTGTTCTCGATGCCTCCTGTCATTTAGGGGTTGTGGCAGTGTCCCGGGGAGTTGAGCTCCGAGGTGCCGTCACAAATATATCGCAGCAGTTCTGGAATACTTAAGACGGCCGACATCGAAAACTCTCCTATGCGGTTAGTGGCAAGATAACCCCGACATCACCCAGTACTGGGGAGGTAGTTCGGGAGTATTGCCATAACTTGTATAGTAGATGCGTTTCGAAGGTTCGAGGTAAACGGTTTCCGGAAATAACTGGTTATGTGTTGAAGGATGGATACAGCTGGATGTAGGATTAGAGTTGAGTGCGCGATGCTTCCCCTGTATCCCCAACACTTGATTGCATAACTGGAAACTTTCGGAAATTAATAGGTGGGTTCATCTAGTAGCTCGTAGGCATTCTTCCAACGAATGCATGATATGGAGTTCGGGGTTCAACATTGAGTGAAGAAGTTTTATGGGCGTTTGTTCCGATCGGGAGTTGCATCTTAAAGGGTCCTTGGCTATGCTGATCCGGGGATTGCAAAACCCTTTTGTAACACGTTCATGAGCTTTCAGCACGAACATGTGGAACGAAGCTTCTATCTTGTATTTGTTCTATCTGCTCCTTGTTGTTTTTATTTATATTTTGTTCTCCCAAGTGGCTTCTCGACAAGTTGATGTACCTACGGAATTCATTCGTTCAATTCTCTGTTCGAATGATATTGTGAATATTATGTTGCAACATATCTATCCTTTGCTTCGTTTTGATTCTGGTATTCGAGTTGCTTCGATGTCAAATGTTGATTCCATACCTTCCTAATCGGTGTTCTCATATTTCTATGGGAGTGCAAATTCTTCTTGACCATCGAGATTTTCATGTTAAATTATTTTCAACCGGCGTGCTTCTCTTCAAGTTAATCTGTTCTCTTCATCTTTTGCAAGATCATCTCTCAATATTCTCTCAACGGGTCTGTTTCATTCATCCCAAGTTGTCTTTGTTCTTCCCCACCCTCCCACCCTTCTTCTTCTCGGAGTCAGAAATTCTAGAATGAATTATCCATTTTATTCTTGTGATGTTTCCTCATTCTTTTCCTTCAATGTTCTTATCCGGTGATTTATCATGAAAATGCTCAAGAGTTTCAAGTTCATCATTCTTAATTCTAACATTCTTCTCCGGTGGACTAAATCCAAGCTTCCGTATTGATCATATATGTGCCTCTTGTTTCACATGTTTTCCAATGTGGAAATTTCTTATCCGAAGTCTCTCTTGATTATTCAACTGTCTAATTCTTCTCCGGAGTGCTGAAGATATCTCGGAAGATTCGTGTTTCAATTCATGATCCGTTCAAGCTATTTTGATATTGTTATCTCACCCAAGCCATTTAATTCAACCGGTGCAATATATCAAGTAACCATTCCAACTGTGATTTCTTTAGTGGCCCCTAACCCACAGGTCTTTTTCCAGGATCTTACCTGACTCTTCCAATTTTCCGGAGTTTTACTCAAATTCTTTTCAAAGTGTGACGTAAGAATGATTTCCATCAGTCACAAGCCTTCTCCAAGATCGTTTTCAAATTCTTTTTTATGTTTTGTTAAACCTTCCATTTTTTATTCTTCCAAAGCATCTCGCAATTCTTCAAGGTGTTTATCCTTGTCATTTCTCAATATTTGAAGATCGGAAAAGAGTTTCTCTTAAATCTTGGCCCATTCTCTTGATGAGTTGTGGTTCTAGCTTCATGCCATCCTCATTATTGTTCGGATTGTGAGGAATTCTTTTTATACCCGTCCGAAGCATTTCATGAATTCTTTCCATTGTGATCCTCTGAAGGCCATCATTTCAGAATATTTCTTCGTTCTCAGTTTTCAACTTGTCCTCCAAATATTCTACATTGATGCCTCTTCGTTCGTCTCCATATTCTTACGGTGGTTCTTTCAAATTTTCTCTTCCGTTGTTATCGTACCAATTCATTTGTTCTTTTCTTAATCCTACCGGTGCTTTGTGGAATATTTATCCAAGGTTGTACTAGATCTCTCTTTAATTCTTTGCAACGAGAATAAGTAGTATGCCAAATCCATTGCTTGTCGTCAATTCAAATTGATGAAGGATATGCATAACATAATTCTTATTCTTATTTCATCCAAGTGGATTAATCCCTTTGTTTAGAGTTTATTCATGAGGAATAAATTCTAGGTTTCAAGTTGTTCATCTTGTTTTCCGGAGCTCCAAGTAATTTCTATTATATCATTTCAAAGCTCCATCTAATTCATCGCAGGCCTTGAATCTTATTATTTTCATCTTTCACTTCCCATGCTTTCATTACCGGAGTTCTCATGATGGTTGATCAAGATTTAATTCAATCCTCGAAGTCTTCATCAAGATTCTTGTTGGAGCTCAAGCATTCTTCATCATGCTTTCCGAGTGCATTTCTTTCTACCTTTTTTGTTTGAGAGGGTGGTATGCCATTTTTGACAATTTCCCTTCATGTTTCATGATTCACAAGTTGTCATGAATGAGATATTTAAAACCATCATTTTCCTTGTTCAGGAGATCTTTTCAACCCTTCAATTATTCGTTGGAGTTATCTTGGGTTATAATTCACCTAAAAGCTTTTCCTAACAATTGTTGCTATTATGGTGCTTATAAATGACCCAAGTTCTTCATTTATCATTCCGGTGAAATAAGTTTTTCGTCTCCTTGTTGATCTCAATCCAATCAAATGTTTTCGTCAGTGGCTGGTTGTCACCTCTTAATCTTGAGATGTTTTCCATAATCCCACATGAAGCTTATTCTTTTCGTTGTTGAATTTCCAACAACTCTATTCAATCTATCGTGGTAAGATGCTTTTTCAAATTCATTCGTGGGAGAAGTTGTCATTTTCTTGTCCGTTCTTTTCTTTCCAACGACCTAGCATATATTCTTTCATTCCGGAGGCATTGTGATGTTGCTCTCTCTTTGACCATCATCTCGTTTTTATCAAGATCATATTCTTCCCTTGCTTGTCTATTGAACCGGAGTGTTGTGTCCTCCATTCTAATTCACTAATCTTATCAAGTTTTGCCTCTCTTTTCGACCGGAGTGCTGTCTGAAATCTTTCTTACCTCTTGTGCCATTCTTTTAATTGTTTCGGAGGCAATGTGCTGCTGATTTCATCAAGTATCTTTCCAATCTTCTCAAGCTCATGTTAATTCCTTCCATTTTCAGTCGGAGTGCCACCCAAATTATGTCATTCTTATTCCTTGGCTATACCGTTGCTGTTTCATATTCTTTTGGTTCGTAAGCTCTTGTTTCATGTCTTTCAACCTACAAGGTTCTCATAATGCTCCTTGTTACTCTTTCTAACGGAGTGTTTTCATATTCGTTCATCTCCATTGTATTCTTCTTTCAATTTGGTCAACCTCTCAGGTTCGTGGTTTCATTCGTTTGTCGAAGAAGCAACTTTGTTTTACCTCTTCCTTTTTCCGTTTCACCCGGTGCCATCTCTAGGATCTCGGGTCGAGATCCTCTGAGTGTGGGAGAGTTGTGACGCCCGAAGACCGACGTCCCAGAAGATTCCAGATGTTCCGGGTTCTCCCGTGTGTTTCATTTGTGCTTGTGTTATTTATTTTTTGCATTGCATCATGCCATCATGCCTTTATTCTTTTGCATTTCTAAATAAACCGTATGGATCCTCGATCCATTTAAATTGAGTGATACTCACTATGGTGACTTCTCGTTATAACATATCCTCCTAATATTATGGAGCTATTATAAATAAATATTCCATTTGTTTGGAATTAACCCAAACACACTTGCATATGTTCCCCATGCCTTTTCTACTTCAAGTTTCATCGTCAAAACCTTGTCTATAATTCTTTTCCCGTTTATCGAGGTTCCTCCAAAAAAATCCTAGCATTTTTGGACACTTCAAAAATCAAGTCTTAGTTCAAACCCATTTGAATTAAATTCAAATATGTTTGAATTATATCTCGATCTTGCCACTTCTATTTTTCTCAGACTAAGCTCATTTTTATGAGCCCGATAAAAAATAATCCCATGTGCTAAATCTTTCCCTAAGCCTCCCTTTCTTTTCCTTCTTTCTCCTTTTTTCTGTTAAAGAAAATCAGTAGAAAGAGAAGGGACAGAGAGAGACGGCCCACTTAAGCCTTCTAAGGCCCAGCAGCCTCTCTCTCCCTTGCTTAACCCTAGCCCGTGCCTTACTCTCGAACTCCCCCTCCCTATGCCTCTGCGCCGCCACTCATCGCGACCGAGAGGAGACGAGCCCGACCCCCCTCGCTCGGTCTGCTCCCCTCGTCCGCTCTATCCCCTCTTTCTCCCCATCCTCGTGCCAGCCGCCTCCCCATCGATCTGCCCTTCTCCTCCTCCGCAGCTCACCGCCCCGCTCTCCTCCGCGCGCCCGCGGCCTCCCTCCTCCTCGGATCGGAGCTGCGTCGCCGCCCTCGCGAGCACCACCGGCCGGCCAGGAGTTCGCCGAGCCCCTCAGCGAGGCACACGCGCCCGATCCCCATCGTCGGATCCGGCCTCTTCCCCACCGTCTTGGCCTTCTCCAGCATTGCCCGGCTCCTGCGCCGCTGACCTCGCCTCTGCTACGACTCGTCGACGGCCACCAGGAGCTTTGCCTCCTCTGGAGCTCCGTCACTGGACCAGCGTCGCCCTGCCCCGCGACACACCTCCTCCTCCCGCCTTCTCGCGTCGGTGCAAGCTCCCTGCCCCGCCCCCTGCTCCGGCCAAGGGTACTTCACCTCCAAGCCGCTGTTCTGCTTCTCGAGCTTCCACTCGAGGCTGTAACCCCGTGTGTGTTTTCTTTCGAAAACCTCTTCAAGCACCAGGAACACCGAGGCCATCTTTGGGATCTTGCCAAGTACCAGGACCGCCGAGTTCGTCCACCGCCGTTTTTGGTTACGCCAAGTTCGACTACAGCACGAGGATATGTACGACTACAGGGATTCGCCAAGTACCACATCGGCAAGCATGTACGCCCGAACGACTACCTTCGCCGAAGATCCCGTGTACAACTATTGTTGCAAGAAACGAGAACGACTACATCCTCTACCGTCGACCTTGGAGACCCGTGGATGCGCCAAGTACCCCTTCGGTCCGGAACACGGCAAGTACCACGACACGATAATGTGAACGACTACTTCCACGACGTCCGAGAACGACTACTTCCTCTACGACACGTGAACCACTACTTCCTCTACGACCTCGAACCGCCCCGAAACGAACGCTTCGAAGGTATACCCCGAGACGATGACCGTGGACGAATGCTTGTTGTGTTGTATGAGACGAATCAGATGTTTGCATCGTGTCCGTTGTGGCCCTCGTTTGCCTTGTCGCCGACCCATGGGAACCGGGCAACCGGGTTCACCCCATCTCTTTTGCATGTCACTCTCTCCGCTATCTTTTGCACCGGTCTCTCAACGAGTTACCGGAACCGATATGTTGCGTGGCATCATTTTCGAATTCGCCGCCGTGGCCCCTTTCTTTCCACCACGGCGACAAATACTTCATATCTCTTCATGTTAACGATTACTAAAAATTGCATAAAACTTGATTATGTCATCCGCATCATGTTAACAACATTAAAATGTGTGAATTGTTGTTTGCTTAAAATTGCTAAACATGCATATGGGGATTTCCGGAATTGTTGTTGTAGTTTCCGGCCTCATTTAAACATGTTGCTTGTGTTGTTTTTCTATGCTTCCTACCTTGCCATGTATTGCTTCCTGTATAGACTTGTCATGGATCATACCTTGCCATGTATTGCATCATATAGGCTTGTGTTGTTTTTCTGTGCTTCCTACCTTGCCATGTTTCGCTTCTTGTATAGACTTGTGGTGCATCCTATATAGAACTGTCTTGCATCATACTTGGTTGAGCATATTGTCGTGTCTCGTGTTGTGTGTTTACCGTACTGCTTGCTTCTTCTCATTAGTGCTTGTTCCGTTGCGATCGTGAGGATTCGTTCGTCTACCCGTGGTTCGTCTTTGAGGCGTCTTCTTCGTCTTCTTCATGGATCCGTTCTTCTTCCTTGTGGGATCTCAGGCAAGATGACCATACCCTTGGATACCTTTACTACCATTGCCATGCTTAGTGTCTCGATGCTATCGTTATACCTCGCTCGACCCATCTTTATTGTCAGCCCCTCTCCTTGTTGCCATGAAACCTCTAACCTTAAATCCTCCTAGCAAAACCATTGTTTGGCTTGTTAGCCGCTTGCTCAACCCTTCTTATAGCGTTGTTAGTTGCAGGTGAAGATGAAGATCGTTCCAGGTGGGAACTTGTTGTTGGAATATCACAATATCTATTATTATTATTAACACACCTATATACTGGGCATGGGTGGAAGGCTTGGCCTTTTGCTCGGTGTTTTGTTCCACTCATGCCACCTTAGGCGCCGATAAACCGGCATTATGTTCCTTGATTTTGCGTTCCTTACACGGTTGGGTATATGGGGACCCCTTGACACTTCGTCTTTGAATAAAACTCCTCCAGCAAGGCCCAACATTGGTTTTAATTCGCCTCATAATAACAACTTAATTAATTAATTAAATTTGCATAGGGGGTCGCACCCTCGGGGTTCTTTTCTACATAGCAGGGGGGCAGTGTTGATGGTGTTGGTCCCAAACGGGCAGACTGCGGGACCGCCTCGGGGAAACTCGAGGTATCTGGCTCCTATAGGATGTCTCATCCGGTTGTGGCCTAAGACGAGAAACGCGCGGCTACTATCAGGGTGTCGGCACGCCGGGAGGTCTTGCTGGACTTGTTTTACCATTGTCGAAACTCGAAATGTCTTGTGCACCGGGATGCCAAGCCTGATCGGATTTCCCTAAGATAAGGGGTGATGATATTATATTTATCACTTCAGCTGATCGTGAGAGCTTGTGATGGGCTAAGTTGGGACACCCCTGCAGGGTTATGATCTTTCGATAGCCGTGCCCGCGGTTATGTGGCAGATTGGAATTTGTTAATGTCCGGTTGTAGAAAACTTGACAGCGGATCCGAAGTAAAACACACAACTGTGTGAGTAACTGTGACTGTCTCTTTTCACTTTGAGAAGAGAACATTGTGGGGTTATGTTTGACTCGTAGGTAGTTCAGGATCTTTAGCGATCACTACTAGTTTGCGACTGTTTGCGTAGATGCTCATCTTATTCTTGTACTCGTAAGTTAGCCACCATATTATGCTTAGCCGCTGCTGCAACCTCACCACTTTACCTCTTCCTACCCATAAGCTTTGCTAGTCTTGATACCCATGGTTATGGGATTGCTGAGTCCTCGTGGCTCACAGATACTACATCACCAGATGCAGGTTCAGCCGAGATGATGCAGGAGTTCGATGAAGAGCGTAGCCGTATGTTTGTGACGTTTTCGACGATCAGTAGTGGTTTCTACTAGGGGCGATTCGGACCTGTGGCTTTATTTATTTGGTATCTTTCATTTGGATCTTCGCCCGTAGTCGGGTTGTGATGTTTTGGATGATGTTTTGCTTATGTAATGTATTGTGTGACGTGGCGAGTGTAAGCTAGATATCCTTTTGGCAATTTCATCCCTATTTTTACATGAGTCGTGCAAAGATACCAAACTTGAGATCATTCCAGAATGGGCTTATACCTTTAAGTCGTGCCTCGACACGTAGGAGGTATAGTCTCATCCTGGGCATTACACTGTCACAACCCCTAAATGACAGGAGGCATCGAGAACAATGTTCTCGTCATAAAGACATCGAAACAATCCAAACAATACTCGCGAGATTCCTAAAAAAAATTGGTGAATTTTTGAGAGTAGAAGAGACAAGAGTAATCGTCAGGATTCCTCACCAGAGTGAAAAGAGATGAGGAGCAAAAGAATTCCTACTCTCCGATATATATAGGACTCAAAACATTTTAAGTGTGTGCCTAGACTCAACCGTCAACGATTCGATCAATCAGTGGAGGCTTCTAGGTCGAAGAAGGCTCTGATACCAACTTGTAATGCCCAGGATGGGACTATACCTCCTACGTGTCGAGGCATGACTTAAAGGTATAAGCCCATTCTGGAATGATCTCAAGTTCGGTATCTTTGCACATATCATGTAAAAATAGGGATGAAAAGGAAAAGAGACAGTTGGCTTACACCCGCCACGTCACACAATTCATTACATAGCCAAACATCATCCAAATAACATCACAACCCGACTACGGGTGAAGATCCAAATGAAAGATACCAAAAATACACAAAGCCACAGGTTCGAATCGCCCCTAGTAGAAACCAATACTGATCATCGGGATAGTGCACATAGTAACGGCTACGCTCTTCGTCGTACTCCCAGTACATCTATGTGCCGTCACCTGAGTAGTTCACCATGGTACCTGCATCTGGTGTGGTGTAGAATCTGTGAGCCACGGAGGACTCAGCAATCCCGTTCCCGGGTAGCAAAACTATCTAAGCCTTGGGTGTGGAACAAGGCTGAAGAAAGAATAAAAGGTTGCAGCTGCACTAGCACTAGCTTACGTAATAAGAGCGAGAAGAGAAGTGCCACGAGCGGATAAAGTGATCACGAAGTGATCCTAACTAAGCACGACAAACATAACCCCACCGTGTTCACTTCCCGAACCCCTTTCGGAAAATGACCGTCACGGTACTCACGCTGGTAGTGTGTTCTGAACATGGTGTCAAGTTTTCTACAACCGGATATTAACAAATTCCCATCTGTCACATAACCGCGGGCACGGCTTTCGAAAGTTCAAAACCCTGCAGGGGTGTTCCAACTTGGCCCATTACAAGCCCACGATCCGCGGAGTCGCAACTCCAAGGTGGGAAGTCCCGAGTATTCTCGGAATCCCGTGCTCAAGATACTCCGACTAAGGTAAGACTAATCTAGCAAATCCTCCCGGCGTGCCGACACCCTGATAGTAGCCGCGCGCATCTAGTCTCAGGCCACGACCGGATGAGCGAAGCGTATAGGTACCAGATACCCCAAGTTGCCAAGGGGCGGACCCGCACAGTGCTTTAGTTTGGACCAACACTTATGTGGAGCACTGGCCCGAGGGTTGATTAATAAAAGGGGATAGCTAGTCCCTATGCAAGTTTTAGTTATTAGGAAAATGGAGTACCAATGTTGGGACTTGCTGGAAAATACTGAGCGCTAAGCGGTTTATCGAGGGGGTCCCATAACCCCAACCATGTGAGGAACGCATAATCAAGGAACATAACACCGGTTTAAACGGTTCCTAGGGCGGCATGAGTGGAACAAAGCACCAAGCAAGAGGCTTAGCCTTCCACCCATTACCAATATATATATGATTTAGTATAAGAGTTTATATAGTGTGATATCCCAACAAGCTTCAACATGAAGCAAGAATCTTCAAATCTTCTCCTGCAACGAGCAATGCTATAAGAGGGGCTGAGCGAAGCCTACGTAGCCAATCAAAGGTTTGCATAGGTAGGGTGGTTAGACAGATTCATGGTCACAATAAGAGGCTGACAGACAAACATGGGCATCGAGGCAAATAAGCTAAAGAGCGAGACTTCTAGCAATAGGCAAAGATAGTAATGATATCTGGGTCAGGTCATCTTGCGTGTCGAGTCGTCGATGGGATCGTAAGACGGCTCCTCTGTAATGCCCAGGATGGGACTATACCTCCTACGTGTCGAGGCACGACTTAAAGGTATAAGCCCATTCTGGAATGATCTCAAGTTCGGTATCTTTTCACGACTCATGTAAAAATAGGGATGAAATTGCAAAAGGATAGTTGGCGTACACTCGCTACGTCGCACAATACATTACATAAGCAAAACATCATTCAAAACATCACAACCCGACTACGGGCGAAGATCCAAAAGAAAGATACCAAAAACATAAAGCCACATGTCCGAATCGCCCCTAGTAGAAACCACTACTGATCGTCGAAAACGTCACAAGCATACTGCCACTCTCTTCATCGAGCTCCCAGCGAAGTACTTGAACCAGCTCCTGCATCAATCTCGGCTGAACCTGCATCTGGTGTTGTAGTATCTGTGAGCCATGAGGACTCAGCAATCCCATAACCATGGGTATCAAGACTAGCAAAGCTTTATGGGTAGGAGGAGGTAAAGGGGTGAGGTTGCAGCAGCGGCTAAGCATAATATGGTGGCTAACTTACGAGTACAAGAATAAGATGAGCATCTACGCAAACGGTCGCAAACTAGTAATGATCGCTAAAGATCCTAAACTACCTATGAGTCAAACATAACCCCACCATGTTCTCTTCTCAAAGCGAAAAGAGACAATCACAGTTACTCACACAGTTGTGTGTTTTACTTCGGGTCCTCTGTCAAGTTTTCTACAACCGGACATTAACAAATTCCAATCTGCCACATAACCGCGGGCACGGCTTTCGAAAGATCATAACCCTGCAGGGGTGTCCCAACTCAGCCCATCACAAGCTCTCACGATCAGCTGCAGTGATAAATATAATATCATCACCCCTTATCTTAGGGAAATCCGATCAGGCTCGGCATCCCGGTGCACAAGACATTTCGACAATGGTAAAACAAGTCCAGCACCCTGATAGTAGCCGCGCGTATCTCGTCTCAGGCCACGTCCGGATGGGACAAGCTATGAGTAAAACCAGCCCTCGGGTTTCCCCAAGGTGGCCCCGCAGGTTGCCCGTTTGGGACCAACACCATCAGCACTGGCCCCTTGCTATGTAGAAAAGAGTACCCGAGGGCGCGACCCCCTATGCAAATTTAACTAATTAATTAAGTTGTTATTATGAGGCAAATTAAAACCAATGTTGGGCCTTGCTGGAGGAGTTTTATTCAAAGACGAACTGTCAAGGGGTCCCCATATACCCAACCGTGTAAGGAACACAAAATCAAGGAACATAATGCCGGTTTATCGGCGCCTAAGGTGGCATGAGTGGAACAAAACACCGAGCAAAAGGCCAAGCCTTCCACCCATGCCCAGTATATAGGTGTGTTAATAATAATAATAATAGATATGGTGATGTTCCAACAACTAATTCCCACCTGGAACGATCTTCATCTTCACCTGCAACTAACAACGCTATAAGAGGGGCTGAGCAAGCGGGTAACATAGCCAAACAATGGTTTTGCTAAGAAGGTTTCAAAGGTTAGAGGTTTCATGGCAACAAGGACAGGCTGACATAAAAGATGGGTAGCGCGACATGTAACGATAGCATCGACACGACTAAGCATGGCAATGGTAGTAAAGGTATCCAAGGGTATGATCATCTTGCCTGGGATTCCGCAAGGAAGAAGAACGGGTCCATGAATAGGACGAAGAAGAAGCCTTGAAGAAGAACCACGAGAAGTCGAACGAATCCTCACGATCGCAACGGACCAAGCACTAACGAGAAGAAGCAAGCAATACGGTAAACACACAACACGAGACATGACAATATGCTCAAACAAGTATGATGCAACACAAGTCTACATATGATGCACTACAAGTCTATACAGGAAGCAAAACATGGCAAGGTAGGAAGCACAGAAAAACAACACAGTCCTATATGATGCAATACATGGCAAGGTATGATGCATGGCAAGTCTATACAGGAAGCAATACATGGCAAGGTATGATGCAATACAAGATTAAATAGGCATGGCATGGCAAAGTGCAACAAACAAAACTACAATTAAGTGGAGCTCAATATGTGACTCTCGTTTATTTACAAGACAAAATTAAATGTTTTTTAATATGGCAAGAGGTGAAGCATAATAAAACTACACTATTTAGGCATTTTAAATGAGGCCGGAAATAACAACAACAATTCCGGAAAATCCCCATATGCATGTTTAGCAATTTTAAGCAAACAACAATTCACACATTTTAATGTTGTTAACATGATGCGGATGACATGATCAAGTTTATGCAATTTTTAGTGAAAGTAACATGAAGGTATATGAAGCACTTGTCACCGTGGTGGAAAGGGGTGCCACGGCGACGATAACCAAAATGATGCCACGGCATCATATCGGTTCCGGTAACTCGCTGAGAGACCGGTGCAAAAGAAAGGTGGCGGAGAGCGTGTCATGCAAGAAGAGAGGTGGGGTGATCCCGTCACCGGGTTCCCACGGGTTGGCGACGAGGCCACCGAGGGGCATGACAAGCGACGAATCGGGCACGGTGCACACAAGTGGAGCATCTCATACAACACACATCGTTTGTCCACGGGGTCGTCTCGGTGGTATACCTTCGAAGCATTCGTTTCGGGGCGGTTCGAGGTCGTAGTGGAAGTAGCCGTTCCGTTCGTAGTCGTACACGGGGCATCGGGGTCGTCGTTGACGTAGAGGTACTCGTTCCGTTTCAGAGAGGTAGTTGATGAATCCATCGTTTCCGGGGCGACGGTAGTGGTACACGGTTCTTCGGCGACGGACGTCGTACACGTTCCGTAGATGTTCATGTTCCGTAGAGGTACTTGTCGCGGCGTCGGACGTAGTGGTACTTGACGCGTTCGTTCATGGTTCTTCATGCGTCGTGGTACTTGCCGTCTTGGTCTTCGGTGTCGAGGTACTTGGCGAGTAGATGAACATGATGGGTACTTGACGTCCTAGTACCTGGCGTCCTCACGGCCTTGAGAGAGATGAAACAGAGCGCAAAGGTGCACGATCTTCGCGGTCCAGGGTACTTGGTGTATACATCCAGGGAGGATACGATGGAGATGATGTTCGTCTTGTGTGGAGCTCCAGGAGCCATGGTGCGCAGCAGGCAGGGCATCCCTGTCCTTGAGATGGGGTCCTAGTGGACAAAGCAGCAACAGCCGCTAGGCGGGGTAAAGGAAAAGCGGCGGAGCTCCTTCGGCTGGAAGCTGGCGAGGCGGAAGGACCGCGAGGAGCGGGGGCTCTAGCCTGGTTCAGCGGAACTTGGCGCAGACGATGGCAAGGCGAGGTCCAGGCGGCGACCATGGCGGGCTCGGCGATGATGGGGCTGGAGCAGAGGCCATGGCGCGTCGGCGAAGGCGAGGTCCTGCAGACGAGGGGAGCGAGGAGGAAGGGGGGTCGCGGTGCTGGTGGAGCTCGGCGACGACGGTGCTGTCGCGGTGGCCGGCGAGGTCGGTCGATGAAGGGCGCGGCAGCGGACGGCCAGAGGCGAGGTGGCTGTGGTGGAGGAGAAGGACGGTGGCGCTGGTGGGAGAAGGCGGCGGGGGCGCGCTGGATCGGGAGGAAGTGTGGGTCGTGCAAGGGGAGAGGTCGAAGGATGGGGATCGAGAGGGAGAAGAGGCACGGGATCGTCGATCCTGTGTGCGGCGGCGGCGTGGGAAAGGGTCGAGAGGGAGAGGAATGAGAGGGATCGAAGGAAGAGTGGGTCGGGGCTCTACTCGCTAGGGTTAGGAGGGGAAGTTAGATGGGCCAGCGGGAGCAGGGAGGCTCGGCAAGAAAAAAACAAATGGGCCAGCTCCTATTAAAATAAGAGAAGTGAATTTTCCTTGTTTAGCAAACAAATAGGGGTTTTAGAAATATAGAGGAGATAGAAGAAGAATTTGAGCAGGAGGCCAATGTGCAAATGGGCCGGACTGGAGGTGGAAAAGCAGCCCGGCTCAGCTCTCTCCCCCCCCCCTCATATTCTTTTAGAAGAAAAGAATAAGAGAGAAGAAAAAGAAAGATAAGGTTAAGGAAAGAATTGGGCATGGGGATTATCTTCCCGGACTCACAAAAATGTAAGGAAATTAATAAAAATGTTGGAAGGTTTATGGAAGATGAAAATTCAAACAAGTTTGAATATAAGTCAAACTATTTGAATTTAGAAAACCCTTTAGAAGAATCCAAAGGGGCTAGAATTTGAGGACAAGTCTGAGGCCGGGAATTAAGATAACAAAGGCAAGAGAATTAATTGCAAGTGTGTTTGGATAATCCAAATTAATGGATTAATTATAATAGCTCCATAATTATTAGGAGGATATGTTATAAAGAGAAGTCACTCTTCCCTCAATTTAAATGGATCGAAGATCCACACAATTTATTTGGTTGAGTTGCAGAATTAAAGTCATGATGGCATGCTGACATGATGCAATGCAAAAATAAATAACACAAGCACAAATGAAACACACGGGAGAACCCGGAACATCTGGAATCTTCTAGGACGTCGGTCTTCGGGCGTCACATCCTCATTCTCAACCTCGGTAGTAACCTCGTTCTCGTACTCGGTCTCGGCTTCCGGCTCTACTCAACACAAGAACACACGAGGCACGAAATCAAACAAGGTGCAATGCACAAACTACAGGATGCATGTATGATGCACTTAGGAAGCACTGCAGATGCACTTAGGATGCACAACATGACAACATAGGAAGCACATATAAACAGCACAAGAAACATGACAATATGCTCAAGCAAGTAGGATGCAAGACAAGTCTATTTAGGATGCAAAACATGGCAAGGTAGGAAGCACAGAGAAACAACACAAGAAACAACAGGTTTAAATGAGGCCGGAAACTACTTACGACAAATCCGGTAAGTCCTCATATGCATAGTTTGAAATTAGTCCAGATCTGAACAAACCTTAAGTTAAAGTTGTTAAAGAGCAAGTTAACATGCACCATGATGATATACGAAATTCTAGTCAAGTTTCATATAAAGTTTGTTTAAAACGGAGCTACGGTCTAAAAGATATGATCAAAACAAGATAAGCATGGAAACGGTGCAAAATGCACCCAAACATCAAGCAAACATACTCCAAACATGTTAACAAGATGATATTATGAATCTACATGCAAAACCACACAAGTTTCATGTAGGACTCACCCAAAACGGAGCAACGGACTAAAAGATACAATCGAAACAAGAAACAATGCAAAGCGGAAACTAACAGCCACATAGCAACTTTGGAGCAAGAAATATATATTCTACAGCACTCAAACATGGTGACAAGAAGCATGGACATGAAGTAGACATATCATACAACAAACAACTCCATTGGAGCAACTCCATAGGGGGCATGGATCAATAGCAACAAGCTACAACATTTTGAACATGACAATAAAAACCTGACAGCAATATTTTATAGCAACTTGGGAGCAAGAATTAAATATGCTACAGCAACCCAAATGAGCATGTGAGGGCATGGATGGATAGACAACAACATATACAACAAGGAATGACCAATGGCCACCCCAAAACTAACATGGATTTGCCTAGGACAACAAGCAAACATATCATCAGGATATTACAGATTCCAGACTTAGTGAAATTTCACTAAGTGTTAAAACAGTAACATTATCATGGCATGTTTGTGAGCATGTTTAAGTCACCTCAAAGCATATCATGGCAAAAGGTTTGCACCACAGCAAAGATCACATGATGGGGATTCTAAAACATATAAGCATGCAACATGGGGACAAACACATCAATAGCAACGCGCTCTTCAACTAGGCATCTCGTAACAAGTTACAAAACCTTACAGCCACATGCACTTTTGCAACAGGGATAAACATGGCAATTTGAACTCTAACATGCATGCTATAGCAATCAACATGTAGAGCATCTCATGATGAACATTTGGACATATCATGTGCTTCATTTGGATAAACATGCACCAAGATATCACATCTCAAACATGGCATGAAAACAACTAATAGCAGCAGTTTATATCATATAGCACTCTTTTCATGAAGATTAAGACATCTAGATGGACTCAAACAAGCATGACACAATGGAACAAAACGTAGTACATGTCACCACGATCATTTTGACATATCATACACACAAAACGGACAAGCACAGTAAAAGTTATAGCCATCACAATAATGCACCAGACAATGAAAATAACTAAAAGACTTAGCAAAAACAGGGGATCACCTCGCGGTCAACGCGGATCGGGCCGGTCAAACGGGTCCGCGGGCGCGCCCGTTAGGGTTCGGGGCAGATCGCCCAGATCGGATCGGCGCCGCGCGGCTGCTGGCTCGACGGGTGTCGGCCCTCCCGGCGGCGGCGGCCCTCCCGGTGGCGGGCTGGGGAAGGCCGGTGAGGGGACCCGGCGGCGAGGAGCCTCGGGCTCGGGGCGGCGAGCTCGATGGGGCCGTGAGCTGCGGGCGATGCGGATGTGAGGTCTTGAGCGCGCGGCGGCGGGGAGCTCCTGCGCCAGCGGTGGAGGGCGGCGCTCTCCGGCGGCGGGGCGGGCCGGCATCGGGCGGCGGCGTGGCCGGCGCCGGCGACGGGGCGACGGAGGCCACGGGCAGAGGCGGCGGCGCGGGATCTGGCCCGATGCGCCCCGGAGCGGGCTGGAGGCGGGCTCCGCGGGGCACGGCGGCGAAGTGGGGCTCGGGGGTGACGTGCCGCGCGCAGATTGGTCCGGCCGTCGCTGGACGTGTCCGCCGGCGGTCGGACGTGTCCGGCTCGGGGGTGGAGGTTGGATCTAGGGTTTTTTGGACGAAATATTGAGGGGTGGACATTTTTATAGGCACGAGGAGCTAGGAGACTCCAAATGGGGAGCGGTTTTCGGCCACGCGATCACAAATCGACGACCGAGATGATGGGAAGGGTTGTGCTGGGTTGGTGGACTGTTGTGGAGGCGGTCTTGGGCCTCAAAGAGGAGGTACTTTAGCCCACTAGGTTAACCGTTGGAGTACCAAACGAACTCCAAACGCGACGAAACTTGACAGGCGGCCTACACGTACCAAAACAACATCGCACGACAAGTCTCACGCCAATCCGGAAACGTTACACGGCCACACACGAAAGAATGGCTCGGGGATGCCACGGACACATGTGAGAGCGTCGGATCTCGAAACGGACAACGGGAAGGGACGAGTGGGACCGGATGCAAGTGACAACACAAATGCAATGCAATGCACATGACAACATGACATGGATGAATGCACACACGCACACGACAAAACGACGAAAACCCGAAAAGACGAAGAACCCGGAATGAAACTGATGAAGCCAAAGTTTATATATTGCCATATAGGGAAAGTGTTACATCCGGGGCATTACAGATACATGACCTTTCCTGAAAAGATGATGAATTGTAGTTGCAAAAGTTGACTGAAAACATAGTTTGTTGGTTTCTAGTAGAGTTCATGCTTTATACTTCAGTTGTGTGATGAACTGTCACTTATTCATGAGAAGTTTATGATACAAGTTATATGATAAAAGTCTTATGTTTAATTCTATTGCTGTTATAATAATCAACATGATGCTTATATGTCCGTATTTTGTTTTTATCGACATCTCTCTCTCTCTCTCTCTCTCTCTCTCTCTCTCTCTCTCTCAAAGCATGTGGACATGCTTTTCGATTTCGGTTTTCGCTTGAGGACAAGTGAGGTCTAAGCTCGGGGGAGTTGATACGTCCATTTTGCATCATGTTTTCTTACTGATATTTACAATGCTTTTATCCATAATAATACTTTTTGGAGTAATTCTAATGCCTTTTTCTCATAATTTGCAAGGTACACATCAAGAGGGAGAATTCGGGCACCTGGAAATCTGGACCTGAAAAAGCTACATTAG
The DNA here is from genome assembly GCA_902687465.1 of Secale cereale. Taxonomy (NCBI): domain Eukaryota; kingdom Viridiplantae; phylum Streptophyta; class Magnoliopsida; order Poales; family Poaceae; genus Secale; species Secale cereale. The sequence continues at coordinate 257,704,447 of LR738710.1, read as the reverse complement.
GCCACCTATTCTGCATAACTCCAAACAAGTTGAAACTCCACGGAAATTTTTTATGGAATATTTAAGAAATATTGGAGCCAATAAACACCAGAGGGGGGCCACCAGGTGGGCACAACCCACCTGGGCGCGCCAGGCCCCCCTGGCGCGCCCTGGTGGGTTGTGGCCTCCTCGGCCCACCTCCGGTGCCCATCTTCTGGTATATAAGTGATTCTGGCCTAGAAAAAAAATAAAGAGAAGACTTTCGGTATGGAACGCCGCCGTCTCGAGGCGAAACTTGGGCAGGAGCACTTTTGCCCTCTAGTGGAGCGATTCCGCCAGGGGAACTTCCCTCCGGGAGAGGGAAATCATCGTCGTCATCATCACCAACCACTCTCCCGTCTTGGGGAGGGCAATCTCCATCAACATCTTCACCATCACTATCTCATCTCAAACCCTAGTTCATCTCTTGTATTCAATCTTGTTACCGGAACTATAGATATTGTTGCTAGGGGGTGACTAGCAGTGTTGATTACATCTTGTAGTTGATGACTATATGGTTTATTTGGTGGAAGATTATATGTTCAGATCTATTATGCATATTAATACCCCTCTGATCTTGAGCATGTTCATCACTTGTGAGTAGTTACCTTTGTTTTGAGGTCACGGGAGAAATCATGGTGCAAGTAATCATGTGAATTTGATATGTGTTCGATATTTTGATAGTATGTATGTTGTGATTCCCTTAGTGGTGTCATGTGAATATCGACTACATGACACCTCACCATATTTAGGCCTAAGGGAATGCATTGTGGAGTAGTAAATAGATGGTGGGTTGCGAGAGTGACAGAAACTTAAACCCTAGTTTATGCACTATTCCGTAAGGGATCGATTGAATCCTAGAGTTTAACGCTATGATTAGAATTTATTCTTAATACATTTCTCGTAGTTGCGGATGCTTGCGGGAGGGTTAATCATAAGTAGGAGGTTTGTTCAAGTTAAGAACAACACCTAAGCACCGGTCCACCCACATATCAAATTATCAAAGTAGCGAACACAAATCAAACCAACATGATGAAAGTGACTAGATGAAATTTCTGTGTGCCCTCAAGAACGATTTGCTTACTATAAAAGACCATTTTGGCATGTCCTTTGCCTCAAAAGGATTGGGCTACCTTGCTGCATACTTGTTACAATTGTCGTTACTTGCTCGTTACAAATTACCTTGCTATCAAACTACTCGCTACTTACAATTTCAGCACTTGCACACACTACCTTGCTGAAAACTACTTGTCATTTCCTTCTGCTCCTCGTTGGGTTCGACACTCTTACTTATCAAAAAGAGCTACAATTGATCTCCTATACTTGTTTGTCATCAGGGAGACGGAGTTAAATCTCAATTTTGGCATTCTCCTTGGCTTGAGGGCATTAGACCAAGAGACATCAACCCCAAGATCTTCAACCTCTCTCACAAAAAGAGTTGCACGGTTGGCATGGCTCTGCAGGATAACTCTTGGGTACGTCAAATTGACCCTCGCCTTGGCATTTACTTGGAACACATTCAAGAGTTTGTCAACCTCTAGGGAAAGCTTGCTCATACTCACCTCTCTCAAGGGACTCAAGGACACAATTTCTTGGAAATTCACTTCCAATGGGGAGTACTCCACGTCCTCGGCGTACAAGGCACAATTTGCTGGCATGACCTCCATGACCATGCATGGTCTCACTGTTTGGAGGGGTTTGGTCTCCCCCCAAGTGCAAGTTCTTTGCCTGGCTTGTCATCCAAGATAGAGTCTAGACAACCGATAGATTGCTCCGACGTGGATGGCCGAATTGTGGGCTGTCCCTCTTTGTATGTAAGTTCCGCCTTGCACCTCATTTGTCATTGCCGCTACACACACCGAGCCAGGGTAAAGGTCACTTCTTGGCTTGGACTCCATCGCATCATGATTCCGGATTGGCGTCTTATGGCTTCGGTGAAGGAGTGGTGGATTGAGATGACTAGTACGATGTACCAAAACATAAGGCCATCTCCTCCTTGAAGATGTTTGTTACATGGGAAATCTGGAAAGAGCGGGATGCCAGAGTTTTCCGCAACCTCAGCGTCCCCACGATTGTGATTGTGACAAAGATCAAGGAGGAGGATCAACTTTGGGCAGTGACAAGAGCCACGCACTTGAGTATTATAATGCCGCATGAATAACTATTTATATATCCCCGCTGTGAGGGCCATTTTATAAATCTTTTTTTAATTGATGAAATTGGCAATTCTTTTTGGCTTTTTTTCTTGTTTTTTAAATGTACTCCCCCTGTAAACAAATATAAGAGTGTTGATCTTATATTTCTTTACGGAGGGAGTACCTAACATCCCATAGACCGTAGTAAATTCAGATGGTTTTAGCTAACGAATCCAAGGAATGGTTTTGCCATCCGAGGTCTGCAGCATTTCCCTTTGCGTTTGCCCGAGGGCGAAGTTTCGGCAACTGTTCTTCCCATATCCACAGGAAACCTCAAGCAAAGAATTCAAGAATAAGTTAGTCGGGGCCGCAGAATATGTAGTACTACCTTTTACAGGCAAGGGAACTTACTTTACAACATGTACATCATACGTTTACAGAGAAACGATGCGGAAGAATCATACCACGACAGAGAAAAATATCCGTAAATAAACCGAAGAACGTATGCTCACCAATCCGCTTAAACAGAGCTCGCCCTTTCGGGTTATTCGGTTTCACTTTCCAGCAGTCCAGCTCTGTCAAAGCCAGCCTCATGGGAATCAACATCCAGTACGTTCATCGGCAGTTTTGCTTGCGTGCTAGCGTCTGCCATCTTTGGCGCACGGCAAGAATATCACTGCCTTGCGCACCGTGGCATGCATGGCGCATGTGGACCTATAAAACGCCACACGCAAGCATACGCATCACGTACACCAACCAGCGTCACGAACAACACACGTACAGGTACAGCACCGGCGCCGGTCGATCGATCAGCCATGCCGCGGAACTACCGTCTGCCGTCGTACCACCGGCAGAGCCCGGCGATCCGGTGCCTCAACTTCCTCTGCGCGGTGCTGCTCACGCTCGTCCTCATCGCCGGCATCATCTTCTTCGTGCTCTGGCTCAGCCTCCGCCCGCACCGCCCCAAGTTCACGCTCGCCGACTTCAGCATCCCCAACGTCAACCGCCAGTCCGGCGCCGCCAACCTGCCTGTCAAGTTCGCCGTCAACGAGCACAACCCCAACCAGAAGATCGGCATCCACTTCGAGGCCGTCTACGGCTCCGTCTACTACGACGACGAGCTCATCGCGTCCGGCCCCGTCATGTACCCCTTCTACCAGCCGCCCAAGGGCGACACGCTGGTGCAGGGCGAGCTCGCCGCCTCCGGCCCGACGCCCACCGACCCCGCGTGGCAGCGCTTCGCCAGCGAGGTAGGCGCCGGCAGCGTCGGGCTGCGCCTGGTGCTCAACTCCACGGTGAGGTTCCAGGTGAAGCTGTGGGACACCAAGGAGCACCACATGAAGGCGGACTGCGGGTTCAAGATCAGCGGGGACGGCAGCCTCCACCAGGAGGACAGGAACACGCCGTGCACGCTCTACTTCTAGTTGATCATTCCAGCTGCTCTTCTATTATTTTTTCCTTCCCTCTGATTTACTTCTCTTTCTTCTTGAACATAACTGCTTGTCACTTGGGTTTGGGGTGGATTCGTTTGTTTTAATTCATGCGCTTGATGTACATGTATTGGTGACTACATTTTATAGACTGCGATCTTTTTCTAATGCTAAACAGAATGATATGAGCATCAAAGGGCGCTGAAAATTGCTTCCAGATGCCTACATGTCATGAACCTTGTGATCATTGTAAATTTGTAATGAAGTGTGAATGCATGTGAGAATCGAAAGGTTCCAAATGTCTTGCAAAATAAAAAGAAGACAAATCATATTTAACAATAGAATATCTGATGAAAAACATAAAAGAACACAACATATTTAACAACTGACTATCCAATGCAAAACATACAAAATATAGTTAACCGTGGTCTGAAAGGGCACGCTCTTCTATTTTAGAAGCAAGCATCTATTTATACATATGCTTAACCTTTCACCATATGCATTTTTCAAACTAGCCGTGCAGCCGTACCTCCTGTTTCTTCTGACTTTGTGCAAGCATCTAATTGTACCAATACCGAAGCTTTATAACTCTCTTAACCAATTTGATTTTTCGGAGATGCAGTCCAGTTGTATCTCTCGCTTAAACACAGCACATCAAACCAATAATCACATGATTAACAATATAAGAATGATCAGGACTGACTGTCTACAAGAGGCCAAATATCAATACAGCATCTACTGATAAGAACACCAATGCTTGCGTGTTACACTAACCGATCATAAGATATTAAAAGATCATAGGCGCACATCCATTCAATAGCAAAACCACTACGCGTACAATGCTTCATGGTCCGATTTGTGTACGACGCAAAATCTGATGCTCCACTGCAGTTTAGTTCAGCGCATCAACGGCTTTGATCTAGTGCGTCGTGTAGAAATCGGACAACTAGTGTCATGTATAGCAAGGTCGATTCAATAGTTCTTTCTTGCGAAGCACATGCTACTGATTCTGTCAAACTGCAAACAAATTTACAGCAAAACTGCGGTGGTCATTTCCACATGCCCCAGGACTCACTTGGGTGATGAACAGATTACAAGGCAACTAAAGGGGGAAATCCCTCAACTAACCATGAGCGCCAGAGTTCACTGATAGCTGTTTAGTTTTCCTCTAGTCTCCTCAACACAGATTCAGCAAACATGCGCTGCCTGAAAATTGAAAAGGCTTGTTAGAAATTAAGCAAACTTAAAATGGTTAACTGGCTAGTTTGACCAAATCAATATCCTCTATTATACTCCCTCCGTTCCAAAATAGATGACTCAACTTTGTACTAACTTTCTAAAGTTAGTACAAAGTTGAGTCATCTATTTTGGAACGGAGGGTTACTATTAAGATAAGAGGGGGAGAGAGAGAGATTTTACACACTTTTCCTCGGTATGTTTTGGGCTAGGGCGGTTATGTTTCAGATAGCCATCCCATGGAACCTTCTTAAGACCAGCCCGAGCAGCTATCATGTCCCTCACTCTGTACAAAGCATTGCATCAGGTATAAAAGATTGCTCTGACCCTTGGTATTTTTTTAGAAAAAAGAGCATTATCAAAACTTTTGTGTTACCTTTCAGTAAATTCTATGGCTGTCTCCCCTTCTCTGAGGTACTGAGGTTCCAAGAACCAAACATCACAAACAACAGCCCACGATGTCATAAGACGAACCAAATGCATTGTAAAAGATTGCCTGGTAAACATTTCAAATGTGGTAATATGTGAAAAAAGGAAGGTATACAGGTGTGAACAAAGTAAATGCATATATTTGTTTGTATTCCATACTTCTTACTATTCCAGAAGGCGTCAACAAATATTTTATTATATTTGATAGCTATTGGACATACAGCACAGCCAAGCTCAAAAGCTCCCTGGAAATATAAACATGGAAACAATTTAATCAATGCATAGTTGCGTGATCACGCTCAACAAGCAAAAATGACAAAGCATATGCACACAATAGATGATTGATTTCCCATGTTTGTTTTAACCATCTTGTGTACTGAGTGAGAAGAAAAGTAATTTTCTTTCGTTTTCTTTTGTCCAAACTCAGTTACAAGTCTTAACAATTTGATCTGCATGCAGAGAACTCCGATACAGATAAAAAAGATGCTATACTGATACCATGCATATGATCACTTAAGTCCCTGCAAAGAATGGAATTATGAATTTTCTCTTGCATAAACTTTGTACTATCATAGAATATTCAAAGAGATTTGTATGGCCATTAAAAAGATCAGGTGTACCACTTGACCTTCTTGAACATCACAGTGTACTGATTATTTACACAAGTTCCTTCTGGGAAAATCAAGAGAGGATTGTTGTCTGGATGCTGAACATGATCACGTAACCTGATAAGAAAAAAAGACACTGAATAAACAGATCTTGAAACAGAAAGAGTTGCAAAGGAAAAAACTTACTTTCTTCCAACTACTTCACGATCCTTGAGATCATTACGGTTAAACCAGATGCAACCCACACTTTCCAGAATAGTCTTCTGAATAAATCCTGAGGGGAAATAATAAATAAATCAAAATTCTAGCATTGAGAACTAAACAAAAACTAGAGAAGTTTCTGAAGAATAGGAAACTGACCAACCCATCCAGGATGCTTTTGCATGATGACAGCAAATGCTGTCATCTGCTCCAGAATAATAAAATCTATCATTGATGTATGGTTTGCAACAAATACCTGTTGTAATAATTAGAAGATTATTGCTAGGGTATAATCATGCTGAGAAGTTTATAGTGATAAAGAAATGAATGTTACTTATTCATAAGAACGTGGACCTGTAGATAGGGTTCGGAAAAAAAAAGTGTTTACATGGCACAGACCACACACATGTTCCATAATTAAAATTCAGAAGTACTCCCTCCGTTCGGAATTACTTGTCTCGGAAATGGATGTATCTAGAACTAAAATACGTCTAGATACATCCATTTCTGCGACAAGTAATTCCGAACGGAGGGAGTATGTGATAGAAAAACATCTTTTGGCTTATGCTACCTTTCCATGTGATATTTCATGGGAACAAGCCTTTAGTTTAACACCTGTTATGTTTACACCTCAAAAGTGCAGCGTGCAGGTGATCACACTTCTCTCTTGTGTTCGTACATGTTCACAACCACACACGTAGCTAGGGATGAAAACGGAGCGGAAACGGACGGAACTGAGTGCTACCACATTTGTTTTCATATATTCTTGCAGAAGCGGAAACGAATACAGAAACCCTGGAAATGAATACGGAAACAGATACAACCAGAAACGGACACGGAGCGAATACAAAGCGGACACGAAAATAGAAGTGGACGCTGACCAGAACTTATACACCCCTTGTATCATGAAATACACAGAAAAACAGACAAATTTGATGAATTGCTAACATGGTAACAAAACAATATCATTATGTTATCAACTTAAGATACTATTGCAGTAGTACTGGAGAATTGTGTATAGGGTGATGCTGAGTACATGTTTGGTAGTAGAAGTTATTACTCAAATGATGCTTGTGTTGTTTGGTGGTTGGGCTACGAAGCAGAAACGGAAACTCCATATTCTCGGAAACAGAAAGTTCCGTTTCCACTGGAAAAAGCCGTTCCACTTTTGTTTCTGTTTCCGCATTAGAAAATAAAATCCATTTCCACCTCCGTTTTGTAAATTTCCGTTTCTGTTTCCATATTACCTCTCCGTATCCATTTTTCTTGCGGAAAAGCGGAAAGTTTCCACTCCATTTTCATCCCTACATCTAGCCCAGATATTAGTAAATGAAGCAAACAAAGTTAACCTGATAAGGTCGTGAGCTTGGGCGTGGTCCATGGTACTTGATCACTCCAGTCCAAGAAGCAACAAAAACACTGCACATCATTTCAACCAGCTTTCTCTGCACAAAGCTCAAAACAAATTAATGAACTCAGAATCCAAGAAGTTTTAAAGAAACACCACACTAATGTGAACAAAGTTGGCAAAACAAACATGAAGATGCAAGGCCTAGAGAAGTAATGGTGGCAGGCAGGACCAAACAGCTGACCTATATGTCGGTTTATACGACTCCAGAGAGTCTAAATGCAATAGCAACAGTTTATGTGTACAAGTACATGTGAGTGCATAAGCCTAGTTAACTCAATAAGTGACGAGGAACAATAGATGAGGAAAATAAAAATATAATCATATGTCAAATCTGTTTGGCTACTTCTAGGTACTTCTATTGCAGTCTAGTATTTCTTTTCTTTTCTCAACCGTAGCTACAGTTTTCTAGAGTCTTCTAGCTATGAGTAGAATGGTGAATCTTAAGTAATGCTTTCTGGAGTGTTCTAGCCATAAGGAGAAGTATGTGAAGGCTTCCCAAAGCCCTATAAATAGAGGTCCTCACCTCTAGTTTGTGGGCATACGGCAGCCTATGTACCCCCACTACCTATAATAGAACTTGGTGTTCTTATCTAAGAGCGATCTTGGGAGTAGATCTTGTGCTCTAGGAGTTCTGGATTGAACTCCTGCTGGCATATCAGCCCTACCTCCGCCCCTAGAGTGATATCTAGCGCAACACGTTGAAGTAGTTCCTTCAACACTTGTGCTGTACACATTGTAGCAGCAAGGTGAAGTTGCTCCTCCACAACCTTGTGGTGCTTCAATAAGCTTTAAGGGTTATCTAACAAATAAGCTTACTAGGCTTCAAAGATATAATCACAATAAACTAACTTACATTACAACATAAGATATAACCGGATTGCTTGTAGGAGCTAGACCCCTAAAAGATGTCAAAAAGGGATTAACTGATGGAGTGCCAATTATCGTTATGTGTTGGTATTCACTGGGAAAAGGGAAAGATCTCGATCCCTACGATTCAGCATAAAAAAAAAAGCAGAAATGAACTTGCGATAGTTTGTTATTAATTCATCATTCCATTGAAATTTGAAGCAGCACAGAAAGGTGCACTGATTTACCGCATTCACCCAACCACAAACCCTAAGAACCACGGACATGAATGCACACACACAAACACATGTAATTGCCACTGTTAACCAAGAGTCCAGTTAAAGCTTCACGCCAGACCGCTCATGAGGTCATATACACTGAATATGGACATATCCAAAATAAGAGATAAACTTGATTCATGAAAATAAAATAGCTCACCTCTATTTTACTTTTCATCCTATTTTTCCCGTTCATAAGGAAACGCACGGGAAAAAAGGCAGTAAAGAAGGCCATCCATCCTAGTACAAGTGTTAAGAACCTGATACACAATTAAGTTATCAGATGACTAGATTCGATATTTACAAAGCAATCAATGAAAGCAGAAGATACACTGGATGAATTAATTAGTAGTAGTAAACACTAGCATACAAAGACAAGTATAGAGAAGACCAATGTTTCTCTGCAAAAATTTACATAAAATGCAATTATTTTCCAGTACATTACTTGTATTGAATTATTTTACAAGTTTTGGAGAAGAAAACTTACAGCCTCAAAGGGAACATGAAAAACATTCTAGGCATCAAAGGAACAAATGTAATTGCACATGGAACACGTCAATAATTTTACACCAATGGGGTTATGATAGGCTAAATAATACTTGCAGAAGGGCACAAAATGTGCAAACTCCAAAGCCTGGTTTAGTGCAGGTTGCATGACCCACAGCACTCAAAAAGAAAAGGGCAAAGAGTGAAACATCATTTGAAAGAGCTATAGAATGTAAACTCCATTGTGTTATTCTACTGCATTGTCCTAGAACCAAACCACATATATTTTGACAATAAATCAATAAGGCAGAATAACAGAAGTGCCGATATCAAATCAAAAGAGGAAAAAGAAGTACAAACAGTAAATAAGAGAATAAGCAATATCCCAAAAGCTCAGTACGAAATTCAGGTCATAGGACAAAAGTACCTTAGCGGAAACAGTAGTCCATATCTTATGACTACTCCCAAGCACCATAATGGGAACAAATAGATGTTCCAGTTCCATGGCTCCGGAGAATTTGACTTAAAGCAACGCGTGAATGAATCCTGCATAAGTGCAAACACAAGCAAGGTCATAACTAGACACCTGAACAGGTAAAAAAGAATCATAGCACAGCTAAGACACATATACTCGGTGGAATAAGACATGACATAAAGATGTCAGAACTTGAACTTTCAGAACAAGGTTTAAGCTAGGGTTGAAGATTCGGCGAGTGGGCGCCCAAGGGAGATTCTGCGGTTAGGGCTGGAGAGCCCTACGCTGAGGAGAGGGAGTTGAGCAAGTAAAAGGATAATTTCATTATATTTCTTTGCTGGTCTCATATCACAAGTCCCTCCCTCATTACATAAAGGGGCTGCCTTACAAGTGAGAATCAAACCGAAAGAATAGAACTCCTTAACCCATTTGAATACAAACTGGACCCTGATAGACTTATAGTACTATACTAGGACAATGCTCGTGCATTGCAACGGGATATAAACATTCTAGTATGTTAGCTTGTGATTTACCTGCCCATAAATGTGATTGTGTAAATAAATGTTTATCAAATCCTGCCCGTGGTTTACCTTATTTTGATGAGAAGTTTGGTAAGTAAATTAAAGTGGAATTGGTTCAGAAAGTAAGTAAATTAAGGTGATTGATTATCATATGAAGAAGGTTATACGAAGGGGTGGTGAGAAGAAAAGTGAAACATGGAACCCCACATTCCTTTTAAGTAGTAGAGATAATCCCCTCCCCACCTCCACCTCCTCAAATATGAATGACCCCTATTATTTTCTAATTTACAACCTGCTCAGACTTGCAGGTTTGGCTTCCTCTTGCATTGGATAAGGCGAATATTATGCCATAAGACACACAAAAAAAACACATTCAAATTATGTGCACCTCAAACAACAGGTATTTCATTTTCAAAATATAGAGGCTATGAACATATACATACACGAAAGATGCTCAAGTTCATATCCATGAAGGATGACAAATGTTCAATGTTCTATTTTACATCTCCATTAAGGGGTTGCTTGGATACCTAGATTATAGAGAAGTAGTTTTTCTTGAACCTGATTTCTGGTGTGACAACCTGAAACATAGTTTGGATTATCTAACAAACTCGTGGATATGTATTATATTAAAATGAGTTTTCCAAAAGCTCAAAAACCCAGTTTATACAAAACGCCTAATAGACGTTTCTATATAAACGATTTTTCTGTATGCATCAGGAGATCAATGAAGTCCGACGCGCTGATCACGGTACACTCCGCCAGCCTTGAAGCAGCTTGACAAAGCCAAAAGCCGCCATTGCCGACCTCGGTCAGGCACCCAGGAGCAGGTTGCGATGCTCCACCTAGCCCAGCGTCTCCATGGTGGATGCAGACTTTGGCCAGCTGCCATTGTGTCCATCGGCCACTTCACAACCACTGTCGTCGCCCATATGCTCCAGCTTGTGCGTCATCGTCGTGCCTCCCTAGCATCTGTGTTGTGCTCTGCTGTTACCGGCGAATAAATCCAGCAGCTAGGTGTTACATGCGTGCCCGGCCTGAGAATCAATCAAAGTGCTTTACGCCGTGTACTTGTGTCTTGTCATATGTGAGCTGTATGTACATGCATCTTCATGGCGGAAAGAATTCGTCACCGGAGCAACGTATGGGGACCTGGACCAGCATTCATGAAACCGGCGAACAAAGCAGAGCACAATCAGGCGAGCAGCGTGACCACCAACTCTGCTGGAGAGCCGTTTACGGCGTGGTTGTCCGCCGCTGTGCGTGTAGGTGCCAAGAGCGAGCCGAAGCAGCACACCTCCACGAATTGTTTTTCCCCCAAAACGAAGAACTCGAAATCGTGTTTTTCTATTTTTCCCATCCAAACAAGGTATTGTATGTATCTACCTTAACAGAATAACTAACCAAAACTGGTTTTCCTAAACATCCTCCAAAAACTATATCCGAACAACCAATAGGGAGAGTTGTGACAGTACTAACTACTGAGTTATTATCACTTCCTAAAAAGTTGACTTTATTGAGCAAAACAAAATGATCAGCAGTTATACGATTTTTCATCCGATCCAAAAGTTGAACTTAACAATGGCAAGAACTTCTGTAATCTGCAGTCACTATATGAAAGGAATACTCATCCACGCACCACTGGTTCTAGCGAGAGAAAAGTGTTAGCCCTATCAATTGGGTGTTCGCATAAGCTAGGTCTTAAGTTAGTGGCATACCCAGCCAGACCAAAGCCTTCATAACTATCTTTCAAAATTACATAATGGTGAATACTAACCGCGCAATTCCAAGAGTTAAAAATTTGGAAAATATAACAAAACCCCTCCCCGATAAACAGAAAAAACAAACAGTCTTTCGAATGACTGACCATATTGCTTTCCATCTAATCCAGGATCATTCGCTATTTTAAGCCAAATCCATAAACTACAGCTGGAGATGTGTTGAATAAGAATAGCCAAACAGATAATAATGGCAGTAAACAACAAGCTAACCCTCAAAAGGTCAAGAGGTCTTAAATCAAGGTGGAAATGACAGGACATCCAGCTAATAGAAACATGCTAGAATCCTACACGAACTGAACCAAAACCACACAAATTAAACATTTGTAAATCAAAACTATAAATCTTACACACCTTTCCACCAAATAGTAAGGTGAAAGAGGGTCGTTTCTCCTTATCCTAAACCTTGCAGATCATAAGCCTAGAAACGACTAGTGACCTCATACATTCCCACAGGAAACGAGAGAGAAGGTAAAAGGATCAGAACCACTCACATCGACGATGGCGCCCGCGGCCTCGGTGAGCACTGGCGAGATGTCCAGCAGATCGCGCCTGTAAACCCGCATCAAATGCCTCAATAAGCTAGCTGGAATCGATAATCAAACGAACGAGATCGAGAAGCAAGCAAGGCGCAGCGGCAGGGGTTAGGGCTGTTACAGGGTGAGACTCCTGGGGGGTTCCTGCGGGAGCGAGTCCGCGGGAAGGTAATCATCGAGGTTGGGCGCGTCCAGCGACGACGCCATCTCCTCCCAGCGGCCGACGCCGGCGAGACGACGGCGACGGGGATGACGCCGAGGAAGGCTTGGCGATGGGGCAACGGGTGTGAGATTGGGCGCAATGAGTCGTGGTACGTCCAGCGAATTGATGGTGCGTGGATCAGACGTACAGCGAGGGGGCGGCTCATAAACAAGTGGACACCACCGTTCTGCTGACATGTGGGGCCTGTATGCGAACATGGGCCAAAGTGTCCATCTCGGCCCACGTAGGATCCATATAGTCCAGGTCGTTCGTTACTCCGGCTACCCTCCATACCCTTGCCCACCCTCGCCGCCCGCCGCCCGCCGCCACTGCACCCCTAGCAGCAGCCGCCATGGCGCCGACGGCCGACTCCGTCGACCACAAGGGTCAAAAGAAGGCCAAGAAATCCAATTCCAAAGATGAGAGAAAGCACCGGAAGGATAAGCATGAGCGTCCCGCCGGGGACGAAGCGTCTCTTGGCAACGAGGCCAAGCGCAAGCACAAGGGCGGGCAGGAGGGGAAGGAGCACGACAAGAAGCCCAAGAAGGAGAAGAAGGCTGGGACTGAGGCCGATGCTATGGGGGCGGGGGCCACGGAGGTGAAGCGGGGAAACGATAAGATGAAGCGGGCGATGGAGGACGAGCGGTTCTCGGCGGCGCGGACCGACCCGAGGTTCAGGCCGATGCGGCGGAGGGAGGCGAAGGTCGCCCTGGACTCGAGGTTCAACGGCATGCTGACCAACCCGATGTTCGCTTCGTCGGAGGCGCCGGTGGACAAGCGCGGCAGGCGCCGCAAGAAGGGCGCCAAGGAGAACCCCATGCTGCATTACTATCTCAAACAAGAGGAGGGGGGTGAAGAGGAGAAGGAGAAGGAGAAAGTGAAGCTGGTCCAAGAAGACGATGACGATGAGGTGGAAGAAGAGGATGAGCAAGTTGAAGAAGAGAGTTCTAGTAGCGATGACGAAGAGGAGGAGGAGGACGACGACGATGACGAGGTGACGTTTCCCATCCAATTCTATGATGTTTCGTTTGTTTTGATTACCTTTACCTGCTACTCCGTATTATATAGGTTGCATCCTCTCCATTTTGGCATATGCTCTCGCTTGTGAATTGGGAGAGAATAAAACTATAATCGCACATCCTTATGTTGATAGTATGTGAGATGTATGGTCTTGTTGGTCGTTTGTAATTATTTGATATTCAATTTGATCTTTCATGTGGATAGCACATATGCTGTTTTAATCCCAACTATGGGGGATTTCTTCAGCTTGTGGTGTATGTTTGTGCTTGCTGTAGTGTTCTTTTTTTCTTGTAGAACCTTTTCTTTAGATCTTTCTTATTGAGAGATGCTTGTTAGAGACAGAGAAATTGCGTGTCCCTGTAAGCCACACATCTCAATATGTGACTACAAGAACCTTTTCAAACTGGGACTCTTGATCTTATTTCTAGGATTTTTTTTTCTGTACTTACTGCATAGTTAGTTTTATTGCCTGCCAATATGGGTCTCCTAGGTTATGTGATTTTATTTCTAGGATTTCCATATGGTTACTAAATTATCTTGATGGGACACTCTACTAGCTGCATTTTTCTTGTCGCCAAGAGAGACATTTTTTTTTTGCATTCCTTATAATTTCTACTCTTTTTTTTTTTCTTGCAGTGCTCTGTCGGCAGTGACATTGCTCATTACTTGATGGCGCAGCATGATGATACACCTATGATTGATAAGGAAACTCATAGGCTTGCTGTTGTTAACATGGACTGGGATCACATTAAGGTGTGTGCACTAATTCATTAATTCTATTATCCTGATAAGCATGGTTTTTGAGTCGCCGACTAGTCGCTGTATAGTCGCCGACTAATCGCCAAGTCGTTTTCCGAAAATCAGGGCGACTCGCGACTATACAGCGACTTATGGCGACTATACAGCGACTTTCGTCGACTATACGCCGAGCCGCAGGGCTCGCGGCGACTCGCCAAGTCGCGACTCAAAAACCTTGCTGATAAGTAATCCTCTGCGCCTAAACTATTTTAGCCATGCTCAAAAGGCAATTTGGTTATTTCTGTTGCTTGAGAATCCACCTCGAAAGAATTTTTTTAGGCCACTTGCATTTCTTTTCAGCTTTTGCATTTGCTTGATAAACCTTTAAGGGCTCTTTGGATGGCATTTAAAAAAAATAGATGATGGTAAACAGGACTTTCGGAAAGAAAAAAATATGTTCTTTTGCTGGTTTGTTTGTTCTTTTAGATGGAATGCAAAAGCCTTGTGTCTCAATGCATTGATAGAAGAAGTTGTATGTACAAGCCTACGAGAGGCCACACCCAAAAGTACAAAGCAACACATGAGGTGGTAGGCGCTGCAGGCAAAATCGTCTAAGGCCCGTCACCACTGTCCCTGCGCACAGTCTGACCTCAGCTTCGATTCTGTCAAGCAAACTGGCGACGCTAGGGATGGTTTTATTGTGCTGCTTCCAGTCCACCTATTTTGGGACTGCCTTTTTTACCAAAACTGTTGACAGATGATCATTCCTAATAAGAACAGAGGAATATCATTCTTTGATGAGGCTCTTCCAGCCATTCAAGACTTGCCTAATACAATTGCTCTTGAACTAGTAATCATGCGCTGCTGGAGCACATGTACACTTAAGGAATGAGAAAAAAAAATCATAATGCTGCCCCACATGTTCAAGGGTGGTGCAACATCCTCAAGAAAGACCTCAAGATCAGAGCTAAGAGCAAATCATCACAATGCTGCAGAAATCAGGAATTGTATAGATGTATATCTTTAGGGATCTGTTTGGTTTCAGTAATGAAGTAGAATGTAATGGGTCTGTGACGTCCCTGATCTCGGTTCCTGCGTTTGGCTCGAGAGGAAAACAGAATGCACCGAATCCACCTGAGGGGAATATACCCCCGAGATGCGGACACACTCATTCCTCTCACCCTCTCTCGTCTCACCCCAACAAGCAGCCACCACCAGGGGAGCCGCGCCCGATCCCGCGCGCTCAGCTTCCAGTTGGCCTGGCCGCTCGTCCATCGCCCTCCTCCCTGCAGGCTCCTTCACAAGAGGCTCCCAAACCCACTTCTACCTTGCTGCCCGGTCGCCATGGACGTCGCCCGCAGCGCCGTGCAGCCAAGCCGCCATCTGCTCGCGTCCGGCCGGTGTTGTGGCCTCCCTGCCTGCATCTGCTTCCTCTCGATTGTGCCTCCATGCACCCTGCGCGCCTGACAGCCACTCCTCTATGACCTTGCCTCTGCACAGCTCTATCACCGGCTTCGGCAGACGCCTCCTCCATCACTGTCATGGCCATGCCAGCCTCATGGCCAAGCCGCCATCTGCTCGCGTCCGGCCGGCGTTGTGGCCTCCCTGCCTGCATCTGCTTCCTCTCGATTGTGCCTCCATGCACCCTGCGCGTCTGACAGCCACTCTTCTATGACCTTGCCTCTGCACAGCTCTATCACCGGCTTCGGCAGACGCCTCCTCCATCACTGTCATGGCCATGCCAGCCTCTGCCGCCACCTCTTTCTGCACAACGGTTGACCCCAACAGCCACCGTCATCAACCGCTGACCTGCGCCCATCCGAGCTCCGACCGGCTGCTCCTCCACCTCCACCACGCCAGGACCCGATAACCCGGCCTCCTGAGCACAGCTCTCCGTCGTCACCACCTACCCTGGTGCTGCCCACCAAGGAAGGCTGATTTGGGCAGCGAACTGACTAGGCGGCACCCTGACCTGAGTAAGGTGCAAGGAATCAAATCCTCGGCGCTTACTTCTATCCCGCTCGAAGATGTGTATAGATGCACACGGTGATGCATTACTTTTACAAATGATACTTAAGTACCAGTACTAGTTGACATGAATTTAATACTAGTAGTTGCTAAATGATGTTTACTGTCAGCATTAGCATTGACTTTAGACGAAACCAAACAACGGGATGGAACCATTTCATTCCATCTCATTAGCTCTACGAAACAAGGAGATGGAACCATTACATTGCATTCTACTTTGTTCTACATCCAAACACACCCTAGGTTTATTTAGCTCTTTTCATTACTTTTATTTACATATTTGAACTTTTCTTTAATAGAAATTACCATAGAACAATTCCAGAGTAAAAAACAAAACAAAAAAAGAACACGACGTAAACATGATCGCCAATTAAGCCCCCCTTGCGTGTGGCAGTGGGCATCTGGAGGACGGTTTGCTATCACCACTCCACAAAGTCATCCCTGGGAATGGGCCGACGAGCAGTCAGTCAGATTCAGTAGAGGACGTGGTGCCGCAAAGTGTGTGACTGGTTTGTTAGGTTGAAGTACGATACATAGATTCATGTTGTTTGGCTTAAAGATGTTTATGTTTCTATTCTTTTTGTTTTGTTGAGAACAGGTGAGATATCTAGCAGTAAAACTTCCCAAAGAAATCCCTAATCCCCATCACTCAAATGCACTTGTAATGATAGTATTTTCATTTAAAATATGTCCAATATTTTTTTAAAGTATTGAAGCACTTCCTGTGATTTTTATGGCAACCCAACAAATGTCTTTGATACTTAATATTCTGATAACCGAATGAAATCCCGCTTTTACTAGAACTGAGGATACAAACGACTCATTGGGATTTACCTTTTTTTTGCTCGTAGCAATTTCCGTTTTGCTTCTTGAGTTCAGTGATATTATCCCTTTGTTTTGCCCCTTTCAACAGGCGGTGGACCTGTATATGGTGATGACATCTTGCGTCCCAAAAGGTGGACGAGTTCTATCAGTCTCAATATATCCGTCAGAATTTGGACTGAAGTGCATGAACATTGAGACAACTCAAGGCCCGTCTACTCTTCTTGGTATTCATGGTCATAGTGATGGTGATGGTGGGGAAGATGACAATGATAATGACAATGACAGTGACAGTGATGAAGAGGATGACGAAGAAGATCGTGAGCATGACTCTGAAGATGACAGTGATAATGACAATGACGGTGATGAAGACGATGACAATGACAGTGATGAAGACAATGACGAAGAAGATGAGCATGACTCTGATTCTGAGAACAACAAGCTGCGAACATATGAGCTAAACAGACTGAGGTTAGGAATAAAACATAGATATTTTTTGCTGATTGTCATCATGTTTATTTATCTGTTTGTCTAGGACTAACTGAGATGGGTTTGAACATGCTTTTTAAAACCATGATCTGAATCTCCATATTGTTAACTGAAATATTAAAATGTTCAAATCCTATGTAATTGTAACTACGGCGGCTTCTACTTCACATGTTTGGGATTGTGCGCATATGTCCAAATAGCCTTGTCTGTCCATCTTTTATACTATAGTCCATATACAGTTACTTTCCAAGAGTTTCTTATTGTGTTCTCTTGTGATTATGTTCTTGCTGCAGGTACTACTATGCTGTTGTGGTGTGTGATTCCAGTACAACTGCAAATCACCTATACACGACTCTTGATGGTACCGAGTTATTGAAAACAGCAAATGTGTTCGATTTGCAGTTTATTTCGGACTCTATGGAGTTCAAACATCCTGCTCGCGATGTGGCTACAGAGGTATCTTGTAGCTGCACCCATATTTGTTGGTATTCATATTAAACTGTTCGTACCTGGCAGCATAAATGTTACCCTTTTCAGAAGTGGCTGAATACGTTATGATGTTATTTAAGCACAACTTGCCTTCCCCTCGTGCTAAGTAGTATTTTCAGTTCATAATTTGTTTGACTCCATGCAGGCACCTCCGAATTACAAGGAGCCTGATTTTGAGACTCGTGCTTTGCAACATAGCAAAGTTAAGCTCACATGGGATGATGATGAGCCAGAGCGTAAGAAGAAACTGAGGCGGAAGTTCAATGATGAACAGGTTAGCTCTATTACTTAAAACTCAATAATAAATGTGAAGGGGGGAAGTAAAGTGTCATAGTGGACTCTTGTATTTTTTTTAATCTTCTTGGGACAGTTGTGAATTATGTTGATGACATGCATTTTCTACCCTTTTCTTCTCATGTAAACTTTCAATCCATATGTCATTGTTTCTTGTCCTTCTATTTTTTTTCTTTGGTTTGACATTTTTATCGTCTTCTCTTTTTTGTGTCGCAGTTAGATGACCTTGGTGTATTTTTAGCGAGTGATAGTGACTCGGATGATGATGTGGATGATTCTGGTGATGAGCCTCGACCAAATGGAGTAGCGAAAAGAAAGTTAACAAATAAGGAGCGGCTGGCTCTTTTACTTGAAGGAGATAAATCGGATGAGGAACAAGCTGATGACCAGGACATGGAGATAACATTCAACACGGAGCTTGAGGACCTTAGCAAACGTATCCTTGAGAGAAAGAGCAGCGAGAAGAAGACTGTCTGGGAGATGCACCAAGAAAAAATGAAGGAAAAGCGGAAAGCTAGGAAGAGGTCGTCGAAGGATGATGATGATGACGACGATAGCAACGAAGATGGTGCTGATGAAGATGATGATTTCTTTGAGGATGAACAGTCTGATGAAGACGTTAAGCCAATGAAGAAACAGAAGGTGAAGGCTAAAGGTAAAGAAAAAGGGAAAGGAAAGGACAAGCTTCCAGAGGAACATTTCGAACCAGAAGCAACTAAAGAAGAGTTGGAGCTCTTGGTTGCTGATCAGGATGCAGGCCATGGTGCAAAGGGCTATAACATAAAACACAAGAGTAAAAAGGGCAAGAAGGGCAAGGATTCTGTGGAGGACAAACATCCTCATATTGATCTTAGCAATGACAAGAGGTTTGATCCCATGTTCACGTCTCATCTGTTTGCTCTGGATCCTACTGATCCCCAGTACAAGAGGTAACTACCAATATCCATCACCTTCACTTACCCATCCTACTATTGTATAATCTGCTTGACCTGCATTTGTGTATTGATGCTGACTCTGAATGGTTTTGTACAGGAGTGCTGACTTCAAGCGAAAGCAAGCTGGGAAGAAGGGCGCACATGCAGGCACATTGGATAGTGAACCACCTGTGGAGGAGTCATCTCCAGGGAGTACGTTGCCACCTGATGATGCATCGACTAGTAGGAAGATGAAGCAGAAACATGATGGGGCGTCCACGGAGAAGCTACAAATGCTATCTGCTGTTAAGTCTCTCAAAAGGAACCTTACAGCGTTCAAGAAAGGAAGCAGCACGAGTGAACGGTAGAGAAGATGATCGTCTTGGCCTGATATAGCTTTCCTGATGAAAATGCCTCTGAAGCCTTCAGAATAGTTTGAAGGTTTGATGATATGCCATTTTTTGGACTTTGATAGCACAATGGTCCAGTTGGACAAAAAAATTCTGTTAGGCTTTCTCAGTCTTTCATGTGCAATAGGCATGTTTGCAAGGGTTGTGCTTACTGGCTGTTACGGTATTCAACTATAGTGAATTTTGGCTTTTTTGCTAAAAAGACTTTACTTTAGCTTGTGGCACCATCCATCTATCAGCACAAGTTCTCCTATGTCGTTTGACGTGGCTCCTTTTTCCTACCCTTCGTCTATTGCCCGGCGAGGTCACTGTCCTCGACCGGCCTTCATTGTCTCTTTGTACGGAGTACTCCCTCCTAGCACTAATTTGTTTCTCGGGCTAATTTGTTGCTCGAATCGATGTATCTAGCACTAATTTGTTGCTAGATACATTAATTCGAGGGACAAGCTTTTTCGGGCTAGATACATTAATTTGAGGGATAAACTTTTTCAGACAGAGAAAATAGCTCCTAGCACTGGCAGCCTCTAGCACAAATCAACGTTCGCCAACTCTGAAGCCAAGGCCGTTGCAGAATATCCGTGCGCTCGAAATACACTAGTTTTCCGAATCACCGTAAAATTCCGCGCGCACTCGACCAACGTATCGGACAAAACAAAAATGTTCTTATTGTTGACGTATATAAATACATGACCCGCATTTCACATCAGCTTGACCTTTTTGGGTGATTTTTTTTAAGAGTGCACCTAGGTGTATCTTAACTTTATCAATCTTGTTAAGTCTTAGTCGATTGAAAGAGATCCTTGCAAAAATTTCTTTTCAGTTTTTTTTCTTTTCTCTTTTGCATGTTATATCATTTGATTGAGACTTGGTTAAATCTCAGTTGACTGAGACCTAACCACACCCTAACTTTATAAAAGGCAGAATTGTAAGTACAAAAATACTATCACTCATTGCGAATAATGAGAACAAGGTAAGACCATTACGACCACCCATAGCTAAACAAAACTACAAAGCAAAAGCGTCTGCCCTAACTAAGAACAACACTGCGCCTCGACCAACGCCGGGCACCTCTGAAGATCACCGGCTCTCACTAAACCTCGCATGTCAACGCACCTTCCACCCTGAATGCCTAAGAGGAGATGGCCAGTGAATGACATGACTTGATTAGAGCATCTCCAGGCGTTGGCCCCCCAGGACGCGCCGAAAACCGCCGCCTGGGGGCGAGCCGACGCTAGTTTCGGCTTGGGTGCCAGTTCGTTCCCAGTCGCCGGCCCCCCAGGTCGCCCCCAGGTGCCGATATCGGTCCATTTTCGGTGCTTTCAGTCCATTTTCGGCGCTTTCCAGCCTATTTCCGGCGCAAAACGGCCCAGGCTCGACGTTCTCGTAGATAGTTAACACAGATAGATAGATAGTTCACATATATAGATAGATAGATAGATATTTCATACGATAGATAGATAATAGATAGTTCACATAGTCTTCTCCTACGACCTACTACTAGTCATTCTCCGAATCGGACTCTTCCTCGGTGATGTCGTCCTCCGACGTCTCAGCGTAGGCGTCAAGGAACCGCTCGTTGGTGAAGTCCCAGGAGGACGCATCTCCTTGCTCGACGTTGGACTTAGCGACCGCCCTCCGCGCTCGCTTGTCCTCGCGATAAGCCGCTCGCTCCTTCCTCCTCTTCTTCCTCTCCGCCCTCCTCTCGGCCAAGAACCGGTGCTCGTCGATGAAGTCTTGCGGGAAGTTTTGGCGCCACGTCGCCATGGCTTCCTCATCCATCTCGGCCAAGTGGAGACGGTGCGCCCGCCTACGGTTCTTCCGACGATCTTCGTCGGTTCTAAGCCGCGGGGGAGGCGCCAGCTCCTGTGCCCGCTCCAGAGTTGGCACGTCCGTGAAGTTCATGTCCCAACGGAAACGTCGGAGGCGCCACGCCACAGCGTCGTACGCGCGGGCGCCCTCCTGAGCGGTGTCGAAGGTTCCGAGGCGGAGTGCTAGGTGGCTTCTCACCCCTCGTTGGTTACCCCAAGTGGAAGGTTTGAGATGCAGTGTAGCAGAAGTTTTCCCTTGGTAATACCAAGGATCGATTTCCCAGAGACTCCCAGTTTCAACAAGAAGGTGTCAACTGCTAACGGCGCCGGATATTAGCAATCAACGTGGACCTGCACACAGATACAAATAACTTTCCTCCCAACGAGTACAGAGAGGTTGTCAATCCCTCCGGCCTTGTAGTTTACAAAGGATCAAACGCAAGTGATAATAGTGATAGGTATAATTGCAATAGTAAGTAAATAGCGGAAAAGTAAATAGCGGATGTGATCAATGATGGTAATATAGACCGGAGTCTCATGATGTTCACTAGTGATGTCTCTCTCCCAAAAGACGATAAAACAGCTATGTGAGGTAAACGAATTACAGCTGGGCAATTGACAGGACCATGTGCGCAAACCAATGCTGACTACATTGCAAGAAAGGTTGAGGTTCAAAGCATGGGCGGTACGCCAAAGTAAGTAGACCGAAATCCATCAATATCTACTACTAATCATCCACCTTGAGATATCTATCCAGAACATCTCGCTGGTATTAAGTTGCGAGCCCCATCCATAGTGTAAACTCAAAGCAACAGACAACTGCATTAAAAGAACTTTGCGTAAAGTAAACAATCCTTGCACCCGCGGGCACAAGCACCGTTGTTTTCCCCCTTGTGGCAACAGCACATCCCCTAGACTCATGTTTCTGTCACTCAAGCTAGTCATCGAGGGGCATGAACCCACAATCAAGCATAACGTTCCCTCTTGGAGTCACTACCTACTTCTTGGCCAAAGCAATAAATAACAACGGAGAACATGCAAGAATTACTTACGAACATAAATATAAAAGAGGTAGATCAAATATATTACTCAAACACAATCTGAACATAATCTCATAATCCATCGGATCCCAGCAAACTCATCATAGCAACAGCATAAGGATTACATATGTGCCTCGATCATGTAGGGCAGCTCACGAGGACTAATTAGTGAAGCACAAGAACGGGAGGAGAACATCACATAGCTACTGGTCATGGACCCATGGTCCAAGGGAGACTACTCACAACTCATCCGGGAGGCGTCCATGGTGGTGGAGAAGCTCCCGGTGGTGATCCTCCCCTCCGGCAGGGTGCCGGGAAGGGTTCTCCTGGTGCTCCCGATCTTGGAAGCGGCGGCGGCGGCGGAACAGAGATGAGATCGCGAAAAAGAGTTCCTGTTTCGAGGGTTTCGGGAGACGCGTTAAATATATGCCAAAGAGGGGCATCGGAGGAGCCTCGGGGGGCCCAGGCGCCCCCCCCCCGGCGCGGCCCAGGGGGGGCGCGCCGCCAGGGCGCCTGGAGCCCTGGTGCCCCCCCCCCGGCTGTCCTTCGGGCGCACGGTAGGTTCTGGAACGCTGATTTTTTATATAATTTTTCTGGATTTTTCCTGGCAGTTCTCGTAACGTGAAAACCTGAAATACAAAAACAGCCGAAAACAGAAACTGGCACTGGGGTGCACTGAGTTAATAGGTTAGTCCAAATATGATCAAAAGTGTATGGAAGTGTATAAATATCATAGCAATATCACCCAAAAGAGGCATGGAGCAAGCAGAAATTATAGATACGTTTTGGACGTATCAACATCCCCAAGCTTAATTCCTGCTCGTCCTCGAGTAGGTAAATGATAACAAGAATAATTTCTGTGGTGACATGCTATTAACCATATAGGACTTTTCATAGTCATATGACAAAAGTTTACTGAGACAATGAATCTGTAGTAATTAAGTTGCCTCATGAGAAAATCACAAAGAACTGAAAGTTTTATAATATGATACTGAAACATCAAAAAGATTTGCAATGAATATGATGTGCAAATATGATAAAGTGATATCTAGCTTGCCCCATTTAGTGAAGCATAAATGCAGGGGCACCTTCAAGGTTTAAGTGATGACTAGATACAATGATTTCAGAATAAACGATATCACAATCATGCAAAAGACAATGCTACTTTGGGACAATGCACATTACACTCAGAATGACAATCATGCTCTCAGTAGTTGGTGCTTTGAAGAAAGAAGGTGGAGACTCAACATAAAAGTAAAAGAATGGCCCTTCGCAGAGGGAAGCAGGGATTACTCATGTGCTAGACCTTTTTATTTTGAAAACATAGAAACAATTTTGTCAACGGTAGTAGTACTTCATATGTGTTATGCATAAGACATCCTATAAGTTGCAAGCCTCATGCATCGAATACCAATAGTGCTCGCACCTTGTCCTAATTAGCTCGGATTTCCATGGATTGTCATTGCATTACATATGTTTCAACCAAGTGTCACAAATGGGTACCTCTATGTCACCTGTACAAAGGTCCAAGGAGATAGATCGCATTTGATTTCTCGTTTTTGATAGATCTCAACTTGAGGACATCCATACCGAGACAACATAGAAAATAGATAATGGACTCCTCTTTAATGCTTAAGCATATTCTCATAAGAGATTGAGGATTAATGTCCAAGCTAAAACTTCCACCATGATACATGGCTTCGGTTGGCGGCCCAATGTTCTTCTCTAACAATATGCATACTCAAACCATTCAACCCATGGCAAATCACCCTTACTTTAGACAAGACGAACATGCATAGCAACTCACATGATATTCAACAAAAGTGTAACAGTTGATGGCGTCCCCAGAAGCATGGTTACCGCTCAGCAAGCAACTTATAAGAAAATAAGATACATAAGCAACATATTATTTACCACAATAGTTTTTAAGCTACTTTCCCATGAGCTATATATTGCAACTGAAGGTTTTAAAGGTAGCACATGTAAATTTACTTGGAGTGGCGGTGAAATACCACATATAGGTAGGTATGGTGGACTCATATGGCACAACTGGTTTAAAAGGATGTGGATGCACAAGCAGTCAGTCCGCTTAGTACAGGTGGAGGTTAGCAAAAGACTGGGAGCGACCAACTAAGAGAGCAATGACGGTCATAATCATGCAGAGCGACAAAGCAACATTGAATCAGGCATGGAAGTTATATCGCTACTCAGTAATAAAAGATTATCAAGGCTTGACAGACTTTCTTTACAGTCTTAAATATGCGCGAGCATACGCCAAGTTAATCAAAATAAATTCTTGAGGGAAGATATTACTAAACCATAACACATCATTGGCAAACAAATCATGTTGGTACTCCAATAACACATTGGGAATCCCCCAGCTATTTGAGACTAACCATAAGAAAACCCGAACTACTAAGCGCCATTATGCACGTAGCATCTTTATCATAGACATATCAACCAATGCAACTGAAGCAAACTCTCTTAATAAGATAAGCATGATAATTAAAGAGAGTTCAAGCAACCAAGTAAACACAAGCTCTTTAAAAAGATAAGCATGAATACTAAGAGCAGAGCATGATAGTAGCTATTTAAAAGACAAAGAACACACACATCAAAGATAGACATGAAAATTCTATGTTATGTTCTAGGTAGAAGTGGAGCGTGTTTCTCTCCCACATAAAGAACGCTGAGTTCCGACTCGTTATGAAAAACTAAAAAGGAAACTAAAAGCAAGACGCTCCAAGCATAGCACATAACACATGAAGTGATTAAAATATAGTGGAACGAAAGACGAACTGATAATGTTGATGGAGAAGGGGATGCACGGGGGCATCCCCAAGCTTAGACGCTTGAGTCTCCTTGAATATTTCTTGGGGGTGCATGGGGGCATCCCCAAGCTTGAGCGCTTGACACTCCTGAATCTTTTTATCATCTTCCCTCGCACACTTGAAAACTCCCTTCATACATAACTCATCATAATCTGATTAGCGAGGTTAGTACCCATAATAAAATAATTATACCTTGATGGAAAAAAAGATATTCTTGAAGGTCTACTGTTTCTCAAGATTGCCAAAAGGTTTTTGCAAAGAAAAAGCAAGCTCTAGGTTTGCAAAATGAAGGAAAGGCAAAATAGGACAGAATCTGTGAAAAACAGAACAGCAGGTAGTAAATGATTTGTTCGGGGCACTTCTGCAACTCAAATAAAAAAACTCAGAACAGACGCACGAAAGACAATTATATAGAGAACTCTGTCGAAAAAATTCAGACCAAAAAGATGATCTGTTGATTTTATATGATTTTTTCTATCCAAGGACAAAATCTGTTTCCTGGACAGCACCTCACAACTTTTGAACTTTCTAGCAATCAGAGGCTATACTTGGCACAAAATTGAAAAGTAAAGATACAATGATGATGCTACAGTAGTAAACAACATCAAGACACACCAAAAGCAAAATAAATTTATTCATTGGGCTGCCTCCCAAAAGCGCTTTCTTTTATGCCTTTAAGCTAGGCATAATGCATATAGATCAAGTTTTATCAAGAGTAAAAGAATAGCTAGCCCGTACAACGGACTCAAAAGGTAACTTGATCTTTTTTCGAGGGAAGTGTTCCATCCCTTTCTTGAGAGGAAACTGAAATTTTATATTACCCTCTTTCATGTCAATGATAGCACCAACGGTGCGCAAAAAAGGACGTCCCAAAATAATTGGACAAGAAGGATCACATTCAATATCCATAATAGTAAAATCAACGGGAACATAATTATCATTGACAACGATAAGAACATCGTCGATCCTCCCCAAAGGTTTCTTTATGGAAGAATCAACGAGACGAACACCAAAAGAACAAGAATCATAAGGTTTCAATTTAAGCATATCATATAGTCTTTTGGGCATAATGGAAGTACTAGCTACAATATCACATAAAGCATAGCATGATAAGTTGTTTATCTTAATTTTAATCATAGGATCCCAACCATCTTCTAGCTTTCTAGATATGGAGGCTTCTACTCTAAGTTTCTCCTCCCTAGCTTTGATGAGAGCATTAGTGACATGCTCTGTGAAGGCAAGATTAAGCGTGCTAGTGTGGGGATCTTTGGCCATTCCTTGCAGAAAGGTGACAACTTCTGAAATACTACAATTATCAAAATCAATTTTATCATCATTGGGCAGAATTGTAGTGTCATCCTCTTTGTTTGAATCGCTCTCTATTATAAGAGTTTGAACGTCTTCCCAAGTTTGGGGAAGCTTAGGAGCAATTTTAAACTAAGGCTCATACTCTTTTCCGGGAAGACCATGCCATGGGCATAACCCTCCGTCAAGACTAACATAATCACAAGGTTTATTACTTTTGTAGATCCCGACAGTGGTGATTGGTGTAATGGAAGAAGGGGTGTACTCCTCCCATCTAGTGTTTTTGGTGGAACCCATAGTAGCAAGCAAGCAAGATAACTATTTTTGTGATTTTCGATAAAAGATACTAAAGCAAAAACTGAAAGGTAAACTAACAAGACTAAAAAGCAAAGGTAAAAGATAGCGTGCAACTCCCCTATCCTGAAGAGTGGAGTCCCCGGCAACGGCGCCAGAAATTGCTTTGCTAGGTGGCTTCTCACCCCTCGTTGGTTACCCCAAGTGGAAGGTTTGAGATGCAGTGTAGCAGAAGTTTTCCCTTGGTAATACCAAGGATCGATTTCCCAGAGACTCCCAGTTTCAACAAGAAGGTGTCAACTCCTAACGACGCCGATATTAGCAATCAACGTGGAACTGCACACAGATACAAATAACTTTGCTCCCAACGAGTACAGAGAGGTTGTCAATCCCTCCAGCCTTGTAGTTTACAAAGGATCAAACGCAAGTGATAATAGTGATAGGTATAATTGCAATAGTAAGTAAATAGCGGAAAAGTAAATAGCGGATGTGATCAATGATGGTAATATAGACCGGAGTCTCATGATGTTCACTAGTGATGTCTCTCTCCCAAAAGACGATAAAACAGCTATGTGAGGTAAACGAATTACAGCTGGGCAATTGACAGGACCATGTGCGCAAACCAATGCTGACTACATTGCAAGAAAGGTTGAGGTTCAAAGCATGGGCGGTACGCCAAAGTAAGTAGACCGAAATCCATCAATATCTACTACTAATCATCCACCTTGAGATATCTATCCAGAACATCTCGCTGGTATTAAGTTGTGAGCCCCACCCATAGTGTAAACTCAAAGCAACAGACAACTGCATTAAAAGAACTTTGCGTAAAGTAAACAGTCCTTGCACCCGCGGGCACAAGCACCGTTGTTTTCCCTCTTGTGGCAACAGCACATCCCCTAGAATCATGTTTCTGTCACTCAAACTAGTCATCGAGGGGCATGAACCCACAATCGAGCATAACGTTCCCTCTTGGAGTCACTACCTACTACTTGGCCAAAGCAATAAATAACAACGGAGAACATGCAAGAATTACTTACGAACATAAACATAAAAGAGGTGAATCAAATATATTACTCAAACACAATCTGAACATAATCTCATAATCCATCGGATCCCAGCAAACTCATCATAGCAACAGCATAAGGATTACATATGTGCCTCGATCATGTAGGGCAGCTCACGAGGACTAATTAGTGAAGCACAAGAACGGGAGGAGAACATCACATAGCTACTGGTCATGGACTCATGGTCCAAGGGAGACTAGTCACAACTCATCGGGGAGGCGTCCATGGTGGTGGAGAAGCTCCCGGTGGTGATCCTCCCCTCCGGCAGGGTGCCGGGAAGAGTTGTCCTGGTGCTCCCGATCTTGGAAGCGGCGGTGGCGGCGGAACAGAGATGGGATCGTGAAAAAGAGTTCTTGTTTCGAGGGTTTCGGGAGACGCTTTAAATATATGCCAAAGGGGGGCATCGGAGGAGCCTCGGGGGGCCCAGGCGCCCCCCGGCGCGGCCCAGGGGGGGGGGGCGCCGCCAGGGCGCCTGGAGCCCTGGTGCCCCCCCCGGCTGTCCTTCGGGCGCACGGTAGGTTCTGGAACGCTGATTTTTTATATAATTTTTCTGGATTTTTCCTGGCAGTTCTCGTAACGTGAAAACCTGAAATACAAAAACAGCGAAGACAGAAACTGGCACTGGGGTGCACTGAGTTAATATGTTAGTCCAAATATGATCAAAAGTGTATGGAAGTGTATAAATATCATAGCAATATCACCCAAAAGAGGCATGGAGCAAGCAGAAATTATAGATACGTTTTGGACGTATCACGGAGGCGCACGTTGCCCGACTGAATCTCGGCGGAGTAGGTGCCGGACGGACGAACCCGGACGCCGCGGTAGCCCGCACCTCCCCGACGGCGAGGCGGCATGGGGGCGGAGTGCGTGTCGGCGACGAAGCAGCCAGCGGCCGGCGACGAAGCAGCCAGCGGCCGGAGGGGCGCAATGCGTGGCAGTGCGGAGGAGAGTGCGGTGGGCGATGTGGCTGCGGTGTGGGCGTTCACCGACGAGGTAGGATGTTTTTATAGCCGGAGCTCGCGCGGTGAGAGGCGCATGCCAGGCGACGCATGGAGGTCGCCCGTGGTGCCGGGCGACGTGCCAAAAAACGCCTCGCCCGGTGCCCCCAGGCGACCCCCAGCGCCCCGAGATCGGGTTGGGTCCGCCGGCGGCAGTTTCGGCCCAATCCGGCGATTTTCGGAGTCCTGGGGGCGCGACTGGGACATTTTTTTGGCGTCGGCGCCTAAAAAGTGGCCTTGGGGGGCCTATTGGGGGCGCGGCTGGAGATGCTCTTAGCTTCAAGGAAGACACCGGCGACGGGCGTACATAGCGTTGTCGAAGATCAAAAAAGGGCGATGGCGAACACCAAAGGAAAAGAATGAGGAATCAAGCCTGTCTCCAAAGATGATGCTCCCAACAGAGGAGCGACGTTGAGGACGCCACCATCATGTTGATCCTACCGAATCGAGGTTTTCGCCCGGAGACAACAACCAACTCCACACGAGCGAGGGAAATGTCGAACATGTCTCCAAGGAGGGGAACAACACCCATGGATGCCATCGCCGTTGGGTTGGCAAAATCCCTGCAAGATTTTCGTCCTATCATTGCAAATCTCCGCACCTCAAAGAAATTGGGCAGCCCGTTCAAGTAGCCTCGCACCGCCGCCACCGCAACACCTCGGTATCGTAGCTACGAATCCAAGGACTACTAACAGACTGCACGGCAGAGAGAAGTGTGGTCCAACAAACACCTTCCACCTGGCTGAGGGACAATAACCACCCAACACCTCCGACAAGAGCCCGAACCGCCTGCTAAGGCTATCACCCGCTCCAAGGGACTGCCTTGCAACGACCCGGCACCTTGCCACGAACAACTCCCGCGCCGGCACCATCGGGAGAGCCCCACCACTCGCCACACATCCCAGAGCCCCACCATCGGGAGAGCCCCATCGGGTGGCCCGACACTCGCTGCTCGCCAAGAACACCATCTTAGCTGAGCCATCACAGCGTCGCCACCGGTTTGCTCAGTAGATGGCGTTGCCGCTCCAGATACGCCACCACACGAGTCTGCCTCACCGCACTACTGCATCTTCCCGCCAAGACCATCGCTCCTTCGTGCCTCCCGTTGTGCACCGTCGATGACCACCACCACACGGAGCCACCACCGCAGTCGCCTGCACCACCATAGTGCTCACCAACCATGGAGGCTCGGAGTCACCACGCTTGAATGTAGCAGCGGCCGAATCCCGGCCGACCAGATCCAGATCAGGACGAGCAGGATCGCGCGAAACCGAGACTCCCAGCCGTCGCCACCACAGGCTATAACATCGGACGGGGAAATGCCCCACCACCACGGGCACCGCGTCGGGCTGCCGCCCCATGCTGCCAAGCTCAGCCAATGGAGGGCGCCACGCCATGGTCAAGGAGGAAGGGGGCCATGCCGAGGACAGTCTTTGCCCGACAGCGGCCCTCGGCGGCGACGAGGGGGAGGAGAAGGACGGGCGGAGCTGTAAGGCCCCCCCTGTGTCACCACAAGGAGGGGCGCGGGGTTCAGGGGTTCTTTTCAGGACTCTTCGGTCATGCCGCGGTTTGAAACGTTTTTGGGTGAACTGCTTGGTGCGTCCAATTCTACACTTACTCCCTCCGTCCGGTGAAGAGTGTATATTTGGCTTCAAAATTTGTCCACAAAATAATGTACATCTATCTTCCCAATGCATTTTAAAGTAGAAAAAAAATGCTTCCCTCTCATCACACGGTAATCAAGACCAATAAGATTCTACATATGATCTTCTTAATTTCTACACGCACTTAGGTCATTGGAGGTTGAGAAATTAAAGATGAGAGAGATGATGGCTTATACATTTTCAATGCATTTTTTATTCTACTCCATAATTTAATCCTAAAAATTTTATATGTATACTTTTCACCGGATGAAGAGAGTATACTCCCTCCATCCTTTAAATAGTGTATGGTCAAATTATCTTAGAGTTTGATCGAGTTTGTGTAAAAATATATCAACGTTTGTGAAACCAAATAAGTATATGATGAAAATATATATTTATTATAAATCTAATGATACTAATTTGATGGCATAAGAGCAACTTCAACGGGGCGACCCATTTTGTCCGCCGACGTCCGTTTGGGTCGGCGCAGACACAAAAGGCGGCTGAGCGCGCCGACCCAAACAGACGCGCGTCCGCTTGGCGACCCATTCTCAGCCCAATTTTGAGCCGAATTTGCGTCGACGCGGACACGAGACGGATGCGTGCGCGCGCCTTCTCCTCTCCCTGGGCCCGCCGGTCGGTGGCAGCCACCACCATGTCCCCCCATTTCCCCCAAAAATCCTCCCGCCCGTGCGCTCCCGCCCCACACCCGCCATGGACGACGACATCGACCTCGACGCCGCCGCCGACCTCGCCTCCCTCGCCTCGTCCGACGCTGCCGCCCCCTCCGAGAAAGGAAAGCCTCGTGCCCCGCACAAGAACGCTGTCGCGACCAAGACAAAGAAGCCGCTGACGCCCGAACAGCGGGCAAGGGAGTCGGCCAAGAGGAAGGGCTGGAGGCATGCCGCGGACGTGAGGGGTGCGGCCGCCGCACAGGCCACCGTCGTCGCCGCCGCGCAGTAGGAGGTCACTAACGCCCGCGTCGCGACGACAACGAGGGAAGCGCTCTACATGCTAGGGTTAAACCCTGGCCAGCACGACCTCGTCCGCCGCCATCGCTGCGGCCAGCACCGGCTCGTCGGCATTTCCTCGGATGGTGCTGCCCGACTCTCCCCGCGCGCAACCCGGTGCCAGGCTTCCACGTCTACCCGCAGACCTCCCGCCTCTCCGATGAGTGCTCGCCCGACGTGAGCGTGGCCGCGCCTTCCACGCCCGCGCCCGCGCCCATCGCCCTCAACGTCACCCCAGTGGCAGGTGGCTCGTCATCCGGTGGCGCCAGGAAATGCGCGCGGCAGAGGACGACCGGCGTGCTCCCGGATGCCTGCAACATATTCGAGGGAATGCATGCCGTCCGCCGTCGACGAGGACTACATGCAGAACCTCATCTTCGAGGGCGGTGCACCAGCCGCTGGCTATGATCCCGACGAGACACAAAGCCAGGACGGTCGCGGGGCGTTCACGCTGGCCGCTGGCTATGATCCCGATCAGGCGGCCTTCATGCGTGATCAGGTCAGCATCGACCTGAAGGAAATATGCCCTAGAGGCAATAATAAAGTTGTTATTTGTATTTCCTTATATCACGATAAACGTTTATTATTCATGCTAGAATTGTATTAACCGGAAACTTAGTACATGTGTGAATACATAGAAAAAATAGAGTATCCCTAGTATGCCTCTACTAGACTAGCTCATTGATCAAAGATGGTTATGTTTCCTAGCCATAGACACGAGTTGTCATTTGATCAACGGGATCACATCATTAGGAGAATGATGTGATGGACAAGACCCATCTGTTAGCTTAGCAACTTGATCGTTTAGTTTTACTGCTATTGATTTCTTCGTGACTTATACATGTTCCTATAACTATGAGATTATGCAACTCCCGAATACCGAAGGAACACCTTGTGTGCTATCAAACGTCACAACGTAGCTGGGTGATTATAAAGATGCTCTATAGGTGTCTCTGAAGGTGTTTGTGGTGTTGGCATAGATCGAGAGTAGGATTTGTCACTCCGAGTGTCGGAGAGGTATCTCTAGGCCCTCTCGGTAATACACATCATAATAAGCCTTGCAAGCAAACGACTAATGAGTTAGTCACGAGATGATGTATTACGGAACGAGTAAAGAGACTTGCTGGTAACGAGATTGAACTAGGTATGATGATACCGATGATCGAATCTCGGACAAGTAACATACCGATTGACAAAGGAACAACGTATTTTGTTATGTGGTTTGACCGATAAAGATCTTCGGAGAATATGTAGGAATCAATATGAGCATCCAGGTTCCACTATTGGTTATTAACCGGAGATGAGTCTCGGTCATGTCTACATAGTTCTCGAACCCGTAGGGTCCGCACGCTTAACGTTCGATGACGATCGGTATTATGAGTTTATGTGTTTTGATGTACTGAAGGTAGTTCGGAGACCCGGATGTGATCACAGACATGACGAGGAGTCTCGGAATGTCCGAGATATAAAGACTCATATATTGGAAGGTTATATTCGTGTAACAGCCTCAAAATTGGGTTATCAATTTTGTGCTGTTATTTCTTCCTCGCAACCCTTTCTCAATTTTTCTCAGGAGAATTTCTAGATGACCCTGAGATTTCTGGTCATTTTCAACCTTTCAAAACCTTGCTCATGTCTCTGTCAGTGGGCAAGACCTCATCTGCAACACCTCAAATTTCTCTCAACTTTAATTCCAAGCTTTTGGAATTTCTAGGTGGCCTTTGTGATTACAAAGGAGCCATCATTTGCATTGATCTGTTGATCACTCCATCCTTTCCAAGAGCCCACCTTGTCTTCATAATTCTTGGATATGCAAAAATATTGTTAATCATATGCAATATTTTTGATTTGGGCATTCATTCCTTTTATTGTCTGTTTGAGGAATAAAATCCAGAGGCATAGTTTTGCATCTCAAAAATCCATGAGGATTGGTGGAGATGATACCCATGCCTAATCCAAGCTCTGGCAAGAATATTGGCCACAATTAAAATAAGGAAAATTGCCTTTTCCTATTTTAGCCAATATTGCATTTTTGCCACTTTCCAAAGGAACTATTATTTTTATAGCAGAGAAAATTCTCCCATAAATGGTGGAGCTTGCCCTTGCTATATAACCATTAGTTCCATCATTAAACATGTCCCACAGTTCAATTTTTTGGCACATGATCCAATGCAAGTTTCTGCCTTCTCTGAAACTTTATAAAGGAAGTGTCATATTCTTAATTCTGATTGAGCTGTAATTTGGCAGGGTGATTAACATTGATAAATCACCTATGGACACCAAATATGAGCTCATTCCTTTCATCCTAGCTCCTTGTACAATTTTCAAAGTTTCTGACCAGAATGCAAGTTTGTGAAGGAAGTACCTTCATAAATATTTCAAATGTGATGAAACTCTTCCATCCTCTCAAATACTCCAAATCATTAGTCTCTACCCAAGTTTAGCTCATTTTATTGAGCTATGTGAGCACAGAAGCAATTCTTGCTTTCTGTCAAATTTTTCAGCTTGTGAAGCAAGTGCATTTTTCCTTGCTCCATTTTAGCTGAAAATATTCTGAAGCCCTCTCCTAGTAATATAACTCATCTTCCCAAGATATTGGCTCAATCCATGTAGCCAATATTTCCCTATATTTTTCCTAAAGTTTTGATCAGAAATGATGTTTGTGAAGCAAGTGCTAATTTGGCAAGTCCATTTGGTGTGATCTTTTTACAGCATCACAGTATGACCAAATCATCAAGATTTGCCAAATTTCAGCACATTCCATCACTCCTAGTGAGTGCTTCATCATCATTTGTTTTCTGGACAGATTTTGGCAGTTGTTAAGCAACCATGTTAAAGACTTGTCCTAATGACCTCAAAACTCCCAGGATCATAGTCCTTGTTAACCTAAGCCTCCCAGACATCTTGGTTACTTTTCTACTCCTCTAGTTTCACCTCCAGAATGTTGCCAAGTTTGCAACGGCAAACTTGTGGAGCTTATTCTACTCACCTCTTTTTGTCTCTGCATACTTCTTTACCATGGTAAATCCCTACCTTCTAAGGACTATGCAGTAGACATGTTTTCACCTCAGTAAGAACTCTGGGACACGCCTTATCCGTGGTGACAACGCGGAGCACCAGCCAAAACGGTGGTCTCGCCACTATTGTCAGCGACACCGCTGCTCCGACCGGCCCTGGCTTCGCCACTATTGCCAAACAGCTCCCCCTCGCCGTCTTCTTCCCCTGGACCTCCTGCCTCGCTCGTTTTCTTCTTCGGCGAACAGTGCCACTGATCGAACAGTGCGCCACTGTGCGTCGTCGCGTTCCCCTCCTCTGTACTCTTCCTCTGCTCGTCTCAGTGCCCGTGCTCGACTCGGTGAAGCTCTGGCGCTCTCCTCGTCCCCTTCCCGTCGCTCCCAGTGAGCTTTGGCCACGTCTATCGACACCGTGCGCGTCGCCGGCGCACGGACATGTCGCGAGCCGCGTGTTGTAATGCCCAGGATGGGACTATACCTCCTACGTGTCGAGGCACGACTTAAAGGTATAAGCCCATCCTAGAATGATCTCAAGTTTGGTATCTTTGCGCAACTCATGTAAAAGAGGGATTAAATTGCAAAAGGAGATAGTTGGCTTACACTCGCCACTTCACACAATACATTACATAAACAAGACATCATTCAAAACATCACAACCCGACTACGGGTGAAGATCCAAAAGAAAGATACCAAAACAACATAAAGCCACAGGTCAGGATCGAATCCTAGTAGAAACCACTACTGAACATCGAAACGTCACAAACAAATGGACACACTCTTCAACGAGCTCCTGGTGAAGAACTGATCCATCTCCTGCAACCAACTCGGCTGAACCTGCATCTGGTGTGGTGAAGTAACTGTGAGCCACAGAGGACTCAGCAATCCCGTTCCCGGGTAACAAGACTATTTAAGCCTTGGGTGAGGACAAGGCTGAAGAAAGAACAGGAGGTGAAGGAACAACAAGAGTCTGCAGCAGCAACTAGCACTAACTTACGTAATAGAGAGCGAGAAGAGAAGAGCATCGGTCGAAAGATGATCACGAAGTGATCCTAACTAAAGCCGGTCAAACATAACCCCACCGTGTTCAACTCCCGAATCCCTATTCGGAAATTGACAGTCACGGTACACACGTTGGTAGTGTATTGAAACATTGTGTCAAGTTATCTACAACCGGAATTAACAAGCTCCCATCTGCCACATAACCGCGGGCACGGCTTTCGAAAGTTCAAACCCTGCAGGGGTGTTCCAACTTGACTCATTACAAGCCCACGATCCGCGGAGTCGCAACTCCATAGGTGGGAAGACCCGAGTATTCTCGGAATCCCGTGCTCAAGTTAAACCGAACTAAGGTAAGGCTAATCCAGCAAATCCTCCCGGCGTGTCGACACCCTGATAGTAGCCGCGCGTATCTAAGTCTCAGGACACGACCGGATGGGCGATTCTACAGGACCCAATCCTCGAGTTTCCCCGTGGTGGTTCCCGCAGACTCCCCGTTTGGGACCAACACCATCGGCACTGGCCCCCCCTGCTATGTAGAATTAGGAATCCTCGAGGGAGCGACCCCCTATGCAATTTTAATTATTTAATTAAGTTATTATGAGGCAAATAGTACCAAAAGTTGGGACTTGCTGGAAAAGACTTATCACTTAGCGGTTTATCAAGGGGGTCCCATACACCCCAACCGTGTTAGGAACGTATAATCAAGGAACATAACACCGGTTTA
Source organism: Secale cereale (assembly GCA_902687465.1). Classification (NCBI taxonomy): domain Eukaryota; kingdom Viridiplantae; phylum Streptophyta; class Magnoliopsida; order Poales; family Poaceae; genus Secale; species Secale cereale. The sequence continues at coordinate 257,667,923 of LR738710.1, read as the reverse complement.
TACGGTTCCTAACGGCATGAGTGGAACAAATCACCAAGCAAAAGGCTTAGCCTTCCACCCTGCCAGTATATAGATGATTTCATTTTAAGCATTTATATAGTGTGATATAACCCAACCAAACTTCAACATGAAGCAAGCATCTTCAACCTTCACCTGCAACTAACAATGCTATAAGAGGGGCTGAGCGAAGCGTACTTAGCCATTCAACGGTTGCATAGGAAGGGTGGTTAAACAGGTTCATGGTTACAATAGGAGGCTGACAGGAAAACATGGGCATCGAGGCAATATACTAAAGAGCGATACTCTAGCAATAGGCAAAGATAGAAATGGTATCCGGGTTCGGTCATCTTGCCTGGGATTCCACAAGGGAGAAGAACAGATCCAAGAAGTAGACGAAGCAACATACGAGCGGATCCTCACAACTCCGGAACAAAACCGAAGCTAACAAGAGAAGCAACCGGAAAGAAAGAACAACACGGTAAACACACAATCATCAACATGGCATACGATGCACATCCAAGTATGATGCATGTCCGGTTTAAATATGCAAGGCATGGCAAAGTGCACAAACAAAACTACAAGTTAAGTGGAGATCGATATGCAACGAGTTGCATATTGACGAAACACCACATTTAATTATTTAATTGACTCTCGTTAATTTACAAGACAAGATTAAAAGTTGGTTAACATGGCAAGAGGTGAAGCATAAAGAAACTACACTACTAAGGCAATTTAAATGAGGCCGGAGAATAACAACAACATATTCGGAAAATCCCCATGAGCATGTTTAGTAATTATAAGCAAACAACAATTAACATTTTAGTGTTGTTAACATGATGCGGATGACATGATCAAGTTTATGCAATTTTTAAAAGGTTGACTTAAAAGAGATATGAAGCATTGTCACCGTGGTGGAAAGAAAAGGGTGCCACGGCAACGATCCGAAAATGATGCAACGGCATCATATCGGTACCGGTAACTCGTTGAGAGACCGGGCAAAAGATGAAGGTGGCGTGAGCGAGTCAAACGAGATGAAAGGTGGGGCGATCCCGTCACCGGGTTCCCACGAGTTGGTGACGAGGCAACCGAGGAACATGACAAAAGGGACGAAACGGACACGAAGCACACACGGGAAACATTTCATACAACACAACAAGCAAGCATCACACGGGTCACGTCTCGGGGTTATACCTTCGAAACAATTGTTTCGGGACGGTTCGGGATCGTCGAGGGACGTAGTGGAAGTAGAGGAAGTAGACGTTCTCGTTTCCGAAGGGGTACTTGTCGCGGCATCGGACGTCCTCGGGGCGACGGTAGTCGAACTTGACATCGGTAGGGGTACTCGTTTCTTCCGAAGGTAGTGGAACTTGACGTTTCGCCGTGGAGTCGAACTTGATATCGGGCGTCGAGGTACTCGTACATGTAGTGGTACTTGTCGGGTCCCGTGAAGTAGTCGAACTTGGAGCTCGTTTTCTCGTAGAGGTTCGGGTCGTCGTGGTACTTGGGTCTTCCGGCGAGGGTAGTTGTTCGGGCGTCGATCTCGTACACGGTTCGTTTTGTAGATGTTCACGGAGCTCGTTCGTAGATGTTCGGTTCGTCGTGCACTTGCTGCTCCATGTTCAAAAGCTGGACAAAACAAAACGCAAAAACCGAAAAAAAAGAGAAGCACAGCAGCAGCAACTAAACAACCCCGGCACGGAGGAAAACAGGCGACCGGAGAGGCTGCACGGGCGAAGACGGGCGCGGAGGCTCGAAGGAGCTGCTGGAGGAGGCGTCCGACGCGGTTCCTGGCCAGCCCACGGGCGACGCCGGACGGGGCTGCTTCGAGAGGAAGGGCTGGCCGCGGCCGGAAGGGAAGGGGCGGCGAAGAGGAGATCCTCGCGGCGACCGGCGGCTGCTGGAGAAAGGGCGGACGAGCTTCGGCCATCTTGCGCGGCTCTAGCACGGCGGGGCGCTCGGGCGCGGGGTCTTGGGCGCGAGGAGACGAAGAACGAGGGCACGGCGCTCGTGCGCGGCGCTCCCGCGGCGGGGCTGGCGAGGACGGCTGGAGGCGCGGCGTCGGCTGCTCTGGGATGCGGCGCTCGGGGCCATGGAAGCAGGGAAGGGGAGCTATGCGAGGCGCGGATGAAGGAGGAGGGAGCCCGCACGCGGGGCAGCTCGTCGGGGCCCTGGGCGAGGCCCTGGCCGACGGGAAGGGAAGGGCGTCGGCCTGGGGCTGGACGCGGGTTGTGAGAGAGGGAGGCAGAGGGCGAGGAGATCGGGCTCTCGGAGTGCGGGGTCGAGGGGTTCGGTCGGGCCAGAGCGAGCGAGCGAGAGGGACGAGGGGAGGAAGAGGTGGCGGCGGCGCACGAGAGGGAGAGATGCTGCGAGGGATGCATCGGGCTAGGGTTTAGGGGAAAAAGGGGAGGCTGGGCCATTGGGCCAAAGGGCCAGGAGGCCTGGGCCGGCTGG
>LR738710.1:257540629-257657222 GCA_902687465.1 Secale cereale | reverse complement strand
GCGGCTGAGGCTGATGCTGGGCCAGCTGTGGCTGCTGGGTTGCCTCCTTTCTTTTATTTCTTAGCAGAAACAAAAGTGAAGAACGAAAAAAAAGGAGGGGGTTAGGGAAAAGATAGCACATGGGAGCATTTTTCTCGGGCATCATAAAATGAGCAAGGACCGAGAAAAATAGAAAATGCATGATCGGAAAATAATTCAAACATATTTGAATTTAATTCAAATAGTTTTGAACCAAGACTTGATTATTGAGGTGTCCAAAAATGTTCGAATTCTCGGAGGAACCTCGAAACAACGGAAAATAATTATTGGCAAGATTTTTAAGGTGAAACTCGAAGTGAAAAGACATGGGGAAAATTATGCACGTGTGTTGGGTTAATTCCAACGAATGGAATATTATTTATATAGCTCCCTAATATTGAGAGGCTTTATATGTTATAAAGAGAAGTCACCTTCCCTCGATTTAAATGGACCGAAGGTCCACACGATTTATTTAGGTTGAGATGCAAAATAAAATATGACATGATGGCATGATGACATGATGCAATGCGAAAAAATAAATAACACAAGCAGAACTGAACACACGGGAAACCCGGAACATCTGGAATCTCCTGGAATCTTCTGGAATCTTCTGGGACGTCGGTCTTCGGGCATCACACGTGTCCTCTCCTCCCTCCCCCTCGCGCCTGCCCCGCGCCTATTTACGCCCTCCTCGAGCTCTCCCGCAGCCCACAAGCCCTCCCACGCCTCGCCCCGAGCTCCCGAGCCATCGCCATGGCCGCCATTTCTGTAGCCTCCATCACCGCGGCCTCCCCTCCTCTTTACTCCTCCCCGGCGGCCCCTGTGCCTCAGAATGGGACCGCCGCTCCACCTCGCATCCGTCGGTGCCCTCGGCCAGACCAAAGACGGCCAGAGCTGGCCGGCCCCTTCGCCGCCACCATCTCTCTGTCCTCCCCTGCCCTCTCCCGTCGCCGCCTCCCCTGCTCTCCCCGGCGTGCCCCGTCCCTCTGGAAGGATGCGGCCAGCTGAGCCGCGCCCGCCGGTGGCCTCTCCCTGGCCGGGCGTGGCCGGAGGCAGCCAGGCCGGCGCCGGCGTCTCCTGCTCCGCCTCCTCTGTTCTGTCATGGAACAGAACGAGGGGAGGAAGACGACGACGACCCCAGCCCCGCGGACCCCACCTGTCGGCCGCACGGGCGTTGACCCGGTTGCCAGCGCGGTTAAGTGACGGGCCCCGCTACCCGTGGGACCCGCCTGTCAACGACCCAAGCGCCCGGGCCCCCACTGCCACTCTGGATAAGTGGATGCGTACTTCCAGAAGTACGTTTTCACGTGGGGTAAGCATCTCTCCTCTATGTTTCAGCCCAGAATGCGTTTTCTTAAACAAAAAGCGTATTTCTAACTTTTCGCTTCTGCCTTATCCACTCAGGGACTTGTTTGTGATGATATTTTTGCAGAAAAGTCCGTGAACTTCAAACCTTCATATCTTTTTACCCGCAACTCCAAACGAGGTGATTCCAAAGCCCATCTCTTCGTATCGCTAAGTCCGCTCTGTTGGTATCATTTTCATATTATTTTGGCATTGTGAAAATGACCATTTTGCCCTTGCCGTAAATAGCCCCCTCCGAGAGAGTACTATTTCCGGCGATTCTTTTCGCGAGCTTTCCGCACTTTCCTCCGGAGTATTTGTCGACCCCAGGCAAGCCAACCTCTTATCATGAGCCCCGAACTCACATGTTGACTTTGCTTGAGCCTTGTGTATGTGTAGTTGCAGCCGTTGGCTTATTGTTTTCATCTGCAATCTTTCCTTTATGTATTTTCATGCATGCTTGTGTTGTCATGATATCTCTTGCCATGCTAGTTAGGATGTTGTTAATAATGCCATGCTACTACTTGCTTTTTATGTCATTGTTATAAATGGCTATGATGTTTTTAACACACCGTTAATATGCTAGTACTTAGTTTTGTCATATTCTTTAGGTTTACTTGTGCACCTGAGAAGTTCAATATTTTGTATATGCTTTTGTATGTGGCATGCTCATTGTTGCATTCTTGTAAATATGCTCATGATGATGGAGAGTTAATAAAAATGAATTAATCATAACAAACTCCTCCGTCATCGATGGGATCGGTTCATGGTGCCACCAAATCGAACTTTTTTAGTGCAGCCACATTTGCCTTTGTGGGAAGGCCTTAATACGAACTATTGTTGTGCCTCTCACAGTGCCTCCAACGAGGGAAGGTTATGGACACGTACTACCCTGATCAGGTAGGCGGACATAGACGTTGTGTGCCCGTAGTTGTTTTTATTATGGTACCGGGTCCCCATTTGGGACAGTTTGGCCACGACGGTGGTCGGTGTGTCTTTGGTAGACACAGGGCCACCCAGGACCAGCCGAGTAGGGCAAGAGTCGGAGTGGCCGGGAGAGTGTCATGACAGTAGGTCGGTTTTGTCGAAACGCCGTTGGTCCACCCGAATGGGATGACGAGGCCATGGGTTCCGTGGTGTGGGTACAGTGTGCTACCTCTGCAGAGTGTTCATAAAGTCTATCGATAGCACACAGTTCGTAGTAGGTCACACTATCAGGTCTTGATCGAAATGGAGGATAAACCAAAGATAATAAAAATGCATTAATAAAATAGTCGTGCGAAGTCACGGCGATGTTGTCGGTGAATATGGGAGACCAAGTGTTGGTTGTGGTTGCGATCACCAAAAAGATCGCGATTATGTGGTAAGATAACCCGTTGGTATTCCGATGGAATCGGTGTACAAATTTGATTATTCTGTATGTTTAATAGTTTGCATTTTTTTAACAAGCCGTGGTAGTGCTAGATTTTGTTGCATAAAGTAATATGTTATATATGCATTTGATTATGTATGGACACTTGTTTATTTTTAGCTTAGTCTCATGATGCCATGCCATGCTTTGTTTTATTAAGTTAGGCCCTAGCTTACTATGTTGTTATCACCATGTTGTAATCATATTGTTCATGCCATGCTTTGTTTTATTAAGTTAGGCCCTAGCTTACTATGTTGCTATCACCATGTTGTAATCATATTGTTCATGCCATGTCATTACTGGATTAGTAGATGCTATGTAGTAGTTCATGCTTCTTAAATCTAAATTCATGTCATGTTTTGATATGAGGTAGTTTGTTGCATGTGCTTGGTTCTTGCCTTGTCTTCCTGCCCGTTTGGATGATATGTTTTTGGTTGTCTTGCAAGTACATTCAATGTACTGACCTGGCGTGTCATGCCAGTTTTGTAGGTCACACTTGTTTGGATCGCTTGCTCCATCGCGCTAGGCCGTAATCTTGCTAGTCATGTGAGTTGTGGAGCCTAGCCAGAGTTGCTATGCCGCTAAGCCAAGACTACTGCCGCCAGTTCAATAGACTTCCGCTGCCATATTAATAGCCTTAGGGCTATGCCAGATAATTTATATTCATCAATGATGCAATCATATACCTTGATATTTTATGAATATTGTTGTACCTGGAATGCTGTATCTTGGACCTGTCGTGCGTTAGGTGTATTCCTGGGCTGACGTGCGAAGGCCCCCTGTTCCATGCGAATCGGGGTGCCACAGGACAATGGTATCAGAGCAGCCAGGCTGGCATAGATTATCCTAGCCTTAGATCACCACCACCATCAACCCTTAATGACCCTAAGGGATTTGGCCCGTCCCAGTCATCCGGCATGGCCACTATTAATCAACAGGTGGCGTAGTCGGGACCGACACGTCCTCAACCCGCTGTCCCCGCCTAGTTATCCGTGGGGAGAATAGCGCCCTTATCTTTTTCGGTCAGGCTCACCGCTTACCCATCAGGGTAAAGTGCCGCACCATGCGGGCATGCCCCGCATAGCTGCCTATAAAACCCCCTTTCTGCTAGCCGGACCGCTCACTCCTCAGTCCGCCATGTCTCTGCAGAGAAGCCTAGCTAGTAACACTCCGGCCATGACTAGAGCCCTAAAAGCTTCCAAGTTTTACATCCGCACCTTTGCTGTCAACCACCGTGGCTTTCCACCTCTACTCATTGAGATGCTCAGCAAAGCCTTGGGCTGTAACGCCAGCCCCGAATACCTGGTGTATCAGTCATCACTCGTCCCTCACCTTCATCGCTATGATGCAAGGGTGCACATCTGCCTAGGTCCCGCAGTAGATGGTCAGTCCTTGGTTCTTCAGGGCAGAGCCATGCCCACTACTGATTTGGCTATTCAGGCCGCTGCTATGGAGGCCATCCTTCACCTCCGAACCAAGTTCCCGCAAGTGGCAGAGAAGCGAGAGTTCTGCTTTTTCCCCATTTTGGAGAAAGCAGTAATGCAACCTTCTCCTGTTATCCAAGGGTATGATCCCACAATCGCTCGCCTGGTGCAGTATATCACTGCTTAGGGGATGATGATTTCCAAGATTCTTGCCGAATTTACAACCCTGGACAATGATGCGGTACGAGTTGTCAAGGAAGCCTACCGTGAAGCTCCTCGGTTCGCATCTCAAGTTGTCCAGCCCATGCCTTCTGAACCAGTGTTACCTTCTTGACCTGTGATGTGGCCTAGACCAACCCCCATCTCCTTCGACCAGGCTCTTTACCAGATCCCCCAGCAGCATTTACTGGGATCAACCTCAGCCACACCCGTAGTAGCCGAATCCCCACCCATAGTGTTGTCAGACGATGAAGATGGAGATTGTCTCACTCTTCGTCCTCCCGGAGAGCCCCGGCAAGCTCAGCCTTCTGCATGACTTTAGTCACGCAGTCAGGTGTTTTTGCAAGTAGGTCAGTCAGTATGTTCGTCCTCAATAGGAGGATAACCTTTTGTATCCCGGAGAGAGTAGTCTCGTGTAGCGCGTAGCGCGTTCGTACTTTTGTTGGATGCTTGTAATAGTGTAATCTGTAAGATATGTATGTTTGTGTGCTTTTGAGTTTTGTTTTGTTTTTGCTTGTCGCTCTGTCAAGCAGAAATGTTTGACAGGGTTGGCGGTATATTGCTAACCAGCTTTTAACTTAGTAGATCACATACACTAAAATAACATTGACTCGTCCCGAGTCTAAAATAATAAAATGCGCGCTGGTGTAGGTATATGTGTACCAGGATTTCATATACCCGTTAGCATTAAAACAATTTAGAATGTTTTGCCTGGTGTTTTTTTTTCATTACCTGTTTATTGCATCTATTTGAGAGTTGGGATTATGCTGCATGTCACACGCACACTTGGTTCACCCACGGGTACTTTTTGGCAGTACTTCTGGGCATGCAAAGTCACATATCTTCTCTCTATCGGTGCACACCTCATGTGACCGGCTTTCCAAATTAGAGCCTAGCAAAGGCCTTTCTATCTGCCAAATTCTCATTTCCGATTTCATTTTCGTAGAAACGCTGCCAATTTTATCTCTCTCACACCAGTACATGGATTGCAATACAGCTTTCCACTCTGATTCTACCTCTACACCTACTTTTTTGTGGAATCATCCGCGAAAGCTTTTCCCGCACCCCAGTATGCATCTTGAGCTGGCGCAGCCACCTCACAAGTATCTGGACCCCGTCACCCTCGTCTTTGCCTTGCGTAACGCAGGCAAGTCGCCACCCCGCTCCACCGCAGCACACACTTACTCCGCCGGCGCAAAGCGACGGAGAACCAAGCATGGCGGAGGACCACCCAGTACACCATCTTCTCCTGCACCTCGATCCATCACCCCGAGCCACACATTGCCTCGAGCCCGCTCATTCCTAATGAGTATCATCAGGAGGAACGACGAGCCGATTAGTGTGCCCAACAGAGCAGCAAGGAACCACCGCAGCGCCACCAAGAACACCGCCTCGCCGAAGGAGCTTGGAGCGATCTCGTCCAAACCGAAGAGGTAGTAGAGCGGCATTGCGTTGGTGTGTTGGAGGAGAAGCAGCGCTGCCGTTTTTATAGCCCAACTCCGATGTACGGTGAGCGATGTCCAGGGAAATTGCTCGTCGCCCGATCACCGGCGTCCAGGAGGCGAATCCGCGAGTAGTGCCGACAAGGTGCTGGCCCGCGACGTGAGTGCTCGCTGCACCGTCGCCGTGCACGCCGTGCACTATGGCACTAGGGTCCTCATCGCCCTAGGAGCTAGATGCGCGCTACGCTAAGCCGCATGCGGAGCAGCGAAGGAGATGAAGCAGCCAGCCGGAGGTAGAAGAAGGAGGCTGCCAGTGGGCCCTGGACCCACATGTCAGCGGGTGAAACCACTGTTCATTGCGGTGCATCCAGCATTTGTCGTGAGTTTGATCTCGAGTGCCCCTATGCGTGGAGGTAACCCTGTTTTGCCCATGACTCTCTTTGGGTGTACCAATTATCGGTACCCCAACTCGTCTGAATCCAGCCAAAGGGTTAATTGTAACCCACGGGTTTTCCCGAGATGGATGTCTTTAATGGTTGCAGTAACCCTAGGAATCTCAAGGACGAGATTCTTTTTAAGGAGGGAAGAGTTCTAACAGCCTCAAAATAGGGTTATCAATTTTGTGCTGTTATTTCTTCCTGAAACCCTTTCTCAATTTTTCTCAGGAGGATTTCTAGATGACCCTGAGATTTCTGGTCATTTTCAACCTTTCAAAACCTTGCTCATGTCTCTGTCAGTGGGCAAGACCTCATCTACAACACCTCAAATTTCTCTCAACCCTAATTCCAAGCTTTTGGAATTTCTAGGTGGCCTTTGTGATTACAAAGGAGCCATCATTTGCATTGATCTGTTGATCACTCCATCCTTTCTAAGAGACCACCTTGTCTTCATAATTCTTGGATATGCAAAAATATTGTTAAGTCCTATGCAATATTTTTGATTTGGGGATTCATTCCTTTTATTGTCTGTTTGAGGAATAAAATCCAGAGGCATAGTTTTGCATCTCAAAAATCCATGAGGATTGGTGGAGATGATACCCATGACTAATCCAAGAGCTGGCAAGAATATAGGCCACAATTAAAATAAGGAAAATTGACTTTTCCTATTTTAGCCAATATTGCATTTTTGCCACTTTCCAAAGGAACTATTATTTATATAGCACAGAAAATTCTCCCATAAATTGTGGAGCTTTCCCTTGCTATATAACCATTAGTTCCATCATTAAATCATGTCCCACAGTTCAAATTTTTGGCACATGATCCAATGCAAGTTTATGCCTTCTCTGAAACTTTATAAAGGAAGTGCCCTATTCTTAATTCCGATTGAGCTGTAATTTGGCAGGGTTATTAACATTGATAAATCACTTAAGGACACCAAGTATGAGCTCATTCCTTTCATCCTAGCTCCTTGTACAATTTTTCAAAGTTTCTGACCGGAATGCAAGTTTGGGAAGGAAGTACCTTCATAAACATTTCAAAAGGGATGAAACTCTTCCATCCTCTCAAATACTCCAAATCATTAGTCTCTACCCAAGTTTAGCTCATTTTATTGAGCTATGTGAGCATAGAAGCAATTCTTGCTTTCTGTCAAATTTTTCAGCTTGTGAAGCAAGTGCATTTTTCCTTGCTCCATTTTAGCTGAAAATATTCCCAATCCCTCTCCTAGTCATATAACTCCTATTCCCAAGATATTGGCTCAATCCATGTAGCCAATATTTTCCTATATGTTTCCTAAACTTTTGATCAGAAATGATGTTTGTGAAGCAAGTGCTAATTTGTCAAGTCCATTTGGTGTGATCTTTTTACAGCATCACTGTATGACCAAATCATCAAGCTTTGCCAAATTTCAGCATATTCCATCACTCCTAGTGAGTGCTTCATCATCATTTGTTTTCTGGACAGATTTTGGCAGTTGTTAAGCAACCATGCTAAAGAATTGTCCTAATGACCTCAAAACTCCCAGGATCATAGTCCTTGTTAACCGAAGCCTTGCAGACATCTTGGTTACTTTTCTACTCCTCTAGTTTCACTTCCAGAATGCTGCCAAGTTTGCAACAGCAAACTTGTGGAGCTTATTCTACTCACCTCTTTTTTTCTCTGCATACTTCTTTACCATGGTAAATCTCTACCTTCGAAGGACTATGTAGTAGACATGTTTTTACCTCTGTAAGAACTCTGGGACACGCCTTGTCTGTGGTGACCACGCGGAGCGCCAGCCAAAACGATGGTCTCGCCATTGTTGTCGGCGGCACCGCTGCTCCGACCGGCCCTGGCTTCGCCACTGTTGCCAAACAGCTCCCCCTCACCGTCTTCTTCCCCGGGGACCTCCTGCCTCGCTCATTTTATTCTCCGGGGAGAAGTGCCACTAATCAAATAGTGCACCACTGTGCGTCGTCGCGTTCTCCTCCTTTGTACTCTTCCTTTGCTCGTCTCAGTGCCCGTGCTCGACTCCGTGAAGCTATGGTGCTCTCCTCGTTGCCTTCCCATCGCTCCTAGTGAGCTTTGGCCGCGTCTGCCGACACCGTGTGCGTCGCCGGCGCACGGACACGTCGCGAGCTGCGTGTCCTTTCCTCCCCCCCTCGAGCCTGCCCCGCGGCTATTTAAGCCCTCCTCGAGCTCTCCCGCAGTCCACAAGCCCTCCCACGCCTCGCCCCGAGCTCTCGAGCCTCTCTGACCCGCGCCATCGCCATGGCCGCCATTTCTGTAGCCTCCATCACCGCGGCCTCCCCTCCTCTTTACTCCTCCCCGGCAGCCCCTGTGCCTCTGAATGGGACCGCCGCTCCACCCTGCATCCGCCAGTGCCCTCGGCCGGACCAGAGTCGGTCGGAGCTGGCCGACCCCTTCGCCGCCCCCATCTCTCTGTCCTCCCCTGCCCGCTTCCGTCGCCGCCTCCCCTGCTCTCCCCGGCGTGCCCCGTCCCTCTGGAAGGATGCGGCCGGCTGAGCCGCGCCCGCCGGTGGCCTCTCCCTGGTCGGGCGTGGCCGGAGGCAGCCAGGCTGGCTCCGGCGTCCCCTGCTCCGCCTCCTCTGTTCTGTCATGGAACAAAACGAGGGAAGGAAGACGCCGACGACCCCAGCCCCGCGGACCCCACCTGTCGGCCGCACGGGCGTTGAACCGGTTGCCAGCGCGGTTAAGTGATGGGCCCCACTTCCCGTGGGACCCGCCTGTCAACGACCCGAGGGCCCGGGTCCCCACTGCCACTATGGATAAGTGGAAGCGTACTTCCAGAAGTACGTTTTCACGTGGGGTAAGCATCTTTCCTCTCTGTTTCAGCCCAGAATGCATTTTCTTAAACAAAAAGCATATGTCTAACTTTTCGCTTCTGCCTTATCCACTCAGGGACTTGTTTGTGATACTATTTTTGCAGAAAAATCCCTGAACTTCAAACCTTCATATCTTTTTACCCGCAACTCCAAACGAGGTGATTCCAAAGCCCACTCTTCGTATCGTCGAGCCCGCTCTGTGGTATCATTTTCATAATATTTTGGCATTGTGAAAATGACCATTTTTCCCTTGCTGTAAACAGCCCCCTCCGAGAGAGTACTGTTTCCGGCGATTCTTTCCGCGAGCTTTCCGCACTTTCCTCCGAAGTATTTGTCGACCCCAGGCAAGCCAACCTCTTATCATTAGCCCCGAACTCGCATGTTGACTTTGCTTGAGCCTTGTGTATGTGTAGTTGCAGCCGTTGGCTTATTGTTTTCATCTGCAATCTTTCCTTTATGTATTTCCATGCATGCTTGTGTTGCCATTATATCTCTTGCCATGCTAGTTAGGATGCTGTTAATAACACCATGCTACTACTTTCTTTTTATGTCATCGTTATAAAAGGCTATGATGTTTTTAACACACCGTTAATATGCTAGTACTTAGTTTTGTCATATTCTTTAGGTTTACTTGTGCACCTGAGAAGTTCGATATTTTGTATATGCTTTTGTATGTGGCATGCTCATTGTTGCATTCTTGTAAATATGCTCATGATGATGGAGAGTTAATAAAAATGAATTAATCATAACAAACTCCTCCGTCATCGATGGGATCGGTTCATGGTGCCACCAAATCGAACTTTTTTTAGTGCAGCCACATTTGCCTTTGTGGGAAGGCCTTAATACGAACTATTGTTGTGCCTCTTGCCGATGCCTCCAACGAGGGAAGGTGATGGACACGTACTACCCTGATCAGGTAGGCGGACATAGACCTTGTGTGCCCGTAGTTGTTTTTGTTATGGTACCGGGTCCCCGTTTGGGACAGTTTGGCCACGACGGTGGTCGGTGTGTCTTTGGTAGACACAGGGCCACCCAGGACCAGCCGAGTAGGGCAAGAGTCGGAGTGGCCGGGAGAGTGTCATGACAGTAGGTCGGTTTCATCGGAACGCCGTTGGTCTACCCGAATGGGATGACGAGGCCATGGGTTTCGTGGTGTGGGTACAGTGCGCTACCTCTGCAGAGTGTTCATAAAGTCTAGCGATAGCACATAGTTCGTAGTAGGTCACACTATCAGGTCTTGATCTAAATGGAGGATATACCAAAGATAATAAAAATGCATTAATAAAATAGTTGTGCGAAGTCACGACGATGTTTTCGGTGAATATGGGAGACCAAGTGTTGGTTGTGGTTGCGATCACCGAAAAGATCGCAGTTATGTTATAAGATAACCCGTTGGTATTCCGATGGAATCGGTGTACAAATTTGATTATTTTGTATGTTTAATAGTTTGCATTTTTTTAAGAAGCCGTGGTAGTGCTAGATTTTGTTGCATAAAGTAATATGTTATGTCTGTATTTGATTATGTATGGACAGTTATTTATTTTCAGCTTAGTCTCATGATGCCATGCCATGCTTTGTTTTATTAAGTTAGGCCCTTGCTTACTATGTTGCTATCACCATGTTGTAATCATATTGTTCATGCCATGCTTTGTTTTATTAAGTTAGGCCCTAGCTTACTATGTTGCTATCACCATGTTGTAATCATATTGTTCATGCCATGTCATTACTGGATTAGTAGATGCTATGTAGTAGTTCATGCTCCTTAAATCTAAATTCATGTTATGTTTTGATATGAGATAGTTTGTTGCATGTGCTTGGTTATTGCCTTGTATTCTGCCTGTTTGGATGCTATGTTTTTGGTTGTCTTGCAAGTACATTCAATGTACTGACCTGGCGTGTCATGCCAGTTTTGTATGTCTCATTTGTTTGGATCGCTTGCTCCGTCGCGCTAGGCCGTAATCTTGTGAGTCTTGTGTGTTGTGGAGCCCAGCCAGAGTTGCTATGCCGCCAAGCCAAGACTTCCGCCGCCAGTTCAATACCACCATCAACCCTTACCTGATCAGGGTAACGCGTGCCCATAACCTTCCCTAGTTGGAGGCACCGGGGAGAGGCATGACAATAGCATCGTATTAGGGCCTTCCCATAAAAGGCAAATGTGGTTGCACTGGGGAAAGCCCGGTTCGGTGGTACCTGACCAACTTAATGACGGATTTTATCTCAAAAAATTTAGCTGTGATACAGATACTCTGGTATCAATTATCAAACTAGTAATCCAAGTCATAGCAGTATACAACAAATAATCAAAAGCTTAATAACATCATAACAAAATACTCCAAGGATAGCATGACATTTTTATCATGAAGAATCCAAGAAAGATAACACTACTATGCAAATATCAAGAACTAAATATATAGCTATGATCTACATGCAAACATCATTTCCATCATCATTCTCCAAAACATAACATCAACTAGCATCATGATGAAACTAACACTAGCCATTAATAAATTCCAAAGGCAACATGATATCCAAAGTAATATTCCAAAAAAATAATACCATATACTATCATGAAAATAACCACTAAGAATCCAAAGGTAACGTGTCATCCACATAATAATAAAAATATAAGTCCTAGAACTCCAAGTGATATCATGGCAATAACAAGATCAAAGTACAACTCCGAGAAATGCCAACAAGATCATACATAGCTAATGGAATATTTTAAATAAGTTCAAATAAAGAACCATGTCATTGCATTGCAATCATGCAAGTGGAGGGTGTGGCTTGCCTGGGGTGGAAGAGATCACCGGAAGAAAGTGCGGAAAGCTCGCGAAAAGAATCGCCGGAAAACATTCTCTCTCGGAGGGGGCTGTTTAACGGCAAGGAAAAAATGATCATTTTCAGAATCTTATAACATAATGACAATGATGCCAACAGAACGGGCTCGACGAGACGAAGAGATGGGCTTTGGATTCACCTCATTTGGAGTTGTGGTTGAAAAGTTATAGTTGTTTTTCTGCCAGGGACCCATTTGTAACTAAAATCATCACAAACAGGCCCTGGACAGAAAAACAGAATGCGCACTCGAGGAAATACACTTTCTCTAAGGTGAAAACGTATTTTGGGCTGAAGTGGAAGAAGAATGCGCTTTCGGGAATAGAAGACGTATTCCGTGGAATACGTCTCCACTTATCCACGCTGGCAAGCGCGGGGCCGTGGCTGGCTCACTGACGCGTGGGGCCCTTGGGGCGGGGCCCGGCACTAATCCAGCTAGGTGGGCGGGGTCAACGCTAGCCTGCCGCCAGGTGGGGCCCGCGCCTTGACTAGTCTCCCCCCCGTGCCACCTTCTTCTTTCTCTCGCGCCTGCTCCTCCTCTCCTCGACAGAACGCAGAGCAGGGGGGTGGTCGTCGCCGGGCACGGTGGTTCCGGCCATCCCCGACCAAGGAGAGGGCACCGATGGACTCGGGACGGAGGTCCGCACCCATCCAGGGGCTGCACGCACGCCGGGAAGGAGTAGTGTGGCGACGCCCCGAGCGGAACAGACGGTGGCGACGGGCGCAGATGGGGACCGAGGCCATAGGCCAACAGAGGAGGAGGGAACGACGGGGAGGCACCGAGGAGTGTGGTGGAGGTCTCTGGTGTTGGAAGGACGGCGAGGGAGGGCTCGAGTGGCCAGAGTTTAGGCGCATCCGAACGGCGGCCATGGTGGCGATGGGAGGGAACGAGAGCTCTTTGGGCTCGGGAGAGAGGCCGAGGGGGTCTAGAGGAGGGGGTAGAGGAGGCTGGTGAGCACGGGGGCCTCGGGGTGGCCTTATATAGGCAGGGGAGGGAGGTGTGCCGCGCTATCGTCGCTGCGGACGCGTGTCTGACGTCGTGGAAGCGTGCCTACGCCCGCGATCTCGGAGGCACGCGATGAGGGGGGACACTGTGGATGATCTCACGGGGCAGAGGCAGCCAAGAGGGGAGCAAGGAGGGTGTCGACGGCGATATCCGAGCCAAACCGCATCGTTCGCCCGTGGGCGCGCGGCGGCTTGCTTCGGTGAGGAAGCTGCCGACGGGGAGAGGAGTCCAGGGGAACGACGACGGTGATGTGAGGCCAACGGACATGCTCACACGCGCGAAGACGACAAGAGGGGGCGTGCCGAAGCACAGACAACGCCTGGGCGCGGCCGCAGTGCACAGAGCGCGTGCACAGGCATGCCACTGGCGCAGTCACCGCGTGCACTGGTTGGTAGTGGTAGAAATGAGCTGTAACTTGGTGTCTACTGATAAGATCATCCTTGGTAAGTATCAGCTACGGGGGTTGATTGGTGAAAATCTCTAGGGTTAAAGGGTAAAGGTCCTCTGAAGTTTACTGCAGTAAACGTTGAGGAGAACTGCTGATCAACAACAAATGTTTTGGAGGCAAAGAGCTTGTGTGGGGTTTTGAGGTAAAGAAGAACTCTTATCCTGGTAAGTTTGAGAAGATTAGGACAAATATTTAATGTAATTGCTTAACAACCACATAAATCTAGCCAAAAACTAGATCAAGATGTTGCACTCAATTGGTGACTCCATTTGGGCTGAAATTTGGCAAGGCTTAGGTATTTGGTCATAGTAAGATGATGTAAGAATTTCATAATAATTGGATTTACCAAAATGGTACTTCCTTCACAAGCATCCTCTCTGTCCAGAAACTTAGGAAAATACCTGAGGAAACATGGCTACATAAAATGTGCAAAAAATTGGTGGAGGTAGGTTATATGGGTTAGAGAAGGTCCTGGAATATTTTCAGTCATAGTGGAGCAAGATAAAATATACTTTCTTCACAAACTCAAAATTTGGACATAAACAAAGATTTGAATGTGTGCTCACATGGTTGATTGGATGGAGCTAAATTTTGTAGGAGTGGGATAATATGATCACCAGAAGAGGCATGCAAACTTTCAACTCATTTGGATGTCCCTAGCTAGTACTTCCTTCACAGTGGCTTCTATTTGACAGAAACTTTGAAAAATCACTAAGGAAGATTGGCTAGGCAAATAGAGTTGAATTTTGGCATGGGGCAATGATTTGGACATAAGAAGATGTTCAACAAGTTTGGGGTCAACTGGGCAAAGATAAATAGCACTTGCTTAACAAAGTGCCATTTAGGGCAGAATAGGAAAAGGAATATTTGAGAATTATTTTTGAACATGGCAAGGAAAAGTTTTGCCATATTTGATGAAGATATGACCTAAAATTTTTATTAAAATTTATTTGGGTATTTTTGGAGTGACAGAAATATAGGTTGCTTCACAACCTAGGGCAGACAAGGTTATTCCTTTAATAGAAAAAGGAATATTCCCTAGAAAAATAAATTAGGATTTGGTCAGGCAGTGGACTGACATGACCTTGGAAAGGTTTTGAGAATGATGAGCCACTTGGGAGGTCAAAAGAGGATGATTTCCCAGGTGAGAAGGCCATAGAACCACTCCAAAAAAATAGAGCAAAAACCAATAAATCAAAAAGAAAAAGAAAAGGGCCAAAAACGAGGCTGTCACAAACCTCCCCCCTTTGTCTCAAAAAAAAAACTCCCCCCCTTAAAGAAATCTCGTCCTCGAGATTTGATGGCTCAGGAAACAAGTATGACTTGAGGATACCATTTCCAACTCGGATATCCATTTCCTTTATTTATTTGTTCCCCCGAGAATTTCTCATGATTTGATTAACTTTGCTCGGAGGTGGTTTGCTTCACCTTTCCCCAAATTCTGACGGGTTTTTGCTCCCACACCCAATCCTTTTGCTGACACTGATTTTTCCATATATGCAGTGGTATCCAACGCATTTGAGCATAAATTTTCTTTTGGTCATGAAAACCTTTTTACTTCTGCGATGGGGTGGCTTCAAATAAATGCATGCCTTCTGGTTCCAATAAATGCTGAGAATTATTTATGGCCATCTTCTGACGGGATCTGGCCTCTCATAAGTGGTATTGATTTATTTTGATATATTCCTTTGGCTCGAGCATGAGATATGAGCCAAAGATTTGACTGCCTTTTGTCGTGAACAACATAACCCTGTATGGAGTTATAGCTGTGTCATAACTCAAATATTTACATCTTGAGACTGGACCGACAGCGAGCTGACAGACAAATGCTTTTCCTGACAGACTGATCGTGTACTTGATTCCGTCGATGGCTATACCGGGTCTGAGCTGATTTGTTTGACTTTTGATTTTCTCGTTTTGTCGGTATACTCCTTTGGATTTTCCATACTAACCATTCCAAGCGGGTCAGCGGAGTATGAAATCCTTGTAAAACAGAGTAGGCCACTGAGAGTATGCCTTTGTGGATCCATATGGAATTACGGCTTTCGATTGACTCGGGTATCCGGACCCTGATGGTCGCGCAAAAATCATCATACCTTTGCTGTCAGCCTCATCCTCTGACGGTCATGATTTGCTTTGTCAGGATACCTTACTGAAATAACTTGGCCATGCTTGTCCTTGGTTTTTCGGATGACCATGGATGTGATTAGTGCAATATTTTTGACATTATTCCGTATGCATGCTTGCTGACCTGGGTCCGCACATATATGATATATACCGGGGTTTGTGGCTGTACGAAGCTCATTGCTGAGGTCATCCATACCAGAAGGTGAAAAGGTTTTAGGATATCTCCTTGTCAGTTGCGCGAATAATGACCTTGATGACCATTGTCAAGACTGTGGATTTCGTGATGTCATCTCCAGATCTTGTCGATCCTTGTAATTCATGAGATGTACCCCTGCTTATTTTTCCTTTGCCTGACTCGTGAGGTTGTTGGATCTGTACCTTCCTTAGGTATATTCGCTGGATTCTGGCCGCATCTCATACGAGTGACTGATGTGACTGGAGATGCATGCTCACCATATGTAAAAATCATATGCAGCTGAACACTTGATTTCCGAAGAAGACACATGCCCTGGCGCATTTGTGCTTCTGACAAAATGTTGCGAGTCTGATTCTTGAGCGGTGCTGCCATACATTGGCAATTCATCATATAACCTCTGAGGACGGTGCAATAGTATGGTACTGATGCAGGCTGAATCGCTTACGAGAGAAGCCATCCGAGTAGCTTGCTGAGGAGGACTTGTTAGTTTCTGCGCAAATCTTTTGTCTGGGTATCGTGCAGAAGAAGGTTTTGTATCTTACACACGAAGCTGGGTCTGATTATTGTGCTGGAGAAGCCTGAGTTCCGTACTTGAGAAGCTTCCCCTCGGGTTTGCTTGTTTGAGAAAAAATTATTTTCGTCTGTCACAAGCTTTTACCGAGGTATCTTTTTGAGAAAGACCAGGTATCTTAGATCGGAAATTGTTCACATATCATGCTTTGAGAAAAATTGAGGAGCCTGGCCTCATAAATTTCTTCTGATGGCGTGTGGAATAATGTTGAGTTTCTTATATCCAAAACTTCATACTTATATGCACACTGAAATCCATACACACGCCCATAATATTCTGTGGCTGATTATTTGCATGAGAAAAATAGTTTGACTGTCTTCCACGAGTATATCACATTCTGACTTTATTTTGGATGATAACATATTTCAAGCACCATGCCTTGCTGAGCCAAAATTTTGTATAAGGTCCATACCTTTGCCAGAAAATATACCATTGATCTGGTACCTGACTTGCCTTGCTGCTGACTTGACTATTACTGCTGTGAGTATTTTGTACTGATGTAGACTTGAGTTATCAGTACTGTTGTGAGGAGTGCTCACTGATGCAAAATTGATTATCAGTCTCAAAATCAGATATTTCCCCATTTCACTGCAGTCGGCTGAAAATTCCATTCTGTTTAGTTGAGTTTCCAAATATTTGTACTCCTTATTACTTCTTCGTGTCCGATGTCAGTTCATGAGCCATTCTTTATAGGGGAAAAATAATGTAACACCAGGGACCAAAAAGAAAGAAGCGAAAGAAAACTCGACTAAACAAAAGCACACAACAACAATCAATTCATACACAATCAATGTCACATATTACTACTAGTCACACAATATGCATACCTACTTAAGCTCACAAAATCTCGTGGGATCTCCGGTTCTACGATCTAGCAGGCTGTGATGATGTGCACGAGGACGAATAAATGTGTGTAAGAATTGGTGTAAACAACGCTACACCAAGTGCTAGCTTAGCCGGATAGCAACCTGGACTAGCTCGGAGGCGAGGACGTACTTGGTAGCCCTGTAGCAGGACACGAATGTCGCAACCACATAATTATCAAGCAGACGGAAAATATCCATACTCGTCCAAGAAAATAAGGGAAAAACTGGGTCTGCTGGCATTGCCCTTTCTTGATGACTAAGACCATTAAGGGTTGCCAACACGACAAGAAAAAAGACAATCCGGGGTAGAAGCATGTCTACCACCGAAACAAAATGGAGCTGAAGGAAGGAATTCGGCACGATACTTGAGCACCGTTTTTGCAAACCGTGTCAGGATCACTTAGCATCACTCTGCTGGGACAGAAATGACGCCAAACACCGAAGAACGAGCAAGAGAAGAAAACTAGAGAAATGCAGGGGCTGTGCTGTAGTGGATTTGAACCGATGCCATCTACACTCACCAGATAAATCGTTAGTATCAAAATAAAAAGGCTATATGCATGCTATGCAACAAACAAATGCAACAACCAAATGCAATAAACAAGCCAGACTCTATACTACTGTTTTCTACCGTTCACGCAGTCAGGTGTTTCTGCAAGTAGGTCAGTCACTCTGTTCGTCCTCAATAGGAGGATAGCCTTTTGTATCCCGGAGAGAGTAGTCTCGTGTAGCACGTAGCGCGTTCGTACTTTTGTTGGATGCTTGTAATAGTGTAATCCGTAAGATATGTATGTTTGTGTGCTTTTGAGTTTTGTTATGTTTTTGCTTGTCGCTCTGTCAAGCAGAAATGTTTGACAGGGTTGGCGGTATATTGCTAACCAACTTTTAACTTAGTAGATCACATACACTAAAATAACATTGACTCGTCCCGAGTCTAAAATAATAAAATGCGTGCTGGTGTAGGTATATGTGTGCGAGGATTTCATATACCAGCTAGCATTAAAACACTTCAGAATTTTTTGCCTGGTGTTTTTTTTTCATTACCTGTTTATTGCATCTATTTGAGAGTTGGGAATATGCTGCATGTCACACGCACACTTGGTTCACCCACGGGTACTTTTTGGCAGTACTTGTGGGCATGCAAAGTCACATATCTTCTCTCTATCGGTGCACACCTCATGTGCCCGGCTTTCCAAATCAGAGCCTAGCAAAGGCCTCTT
Organism: Secale cereale; assembly: GCA_902687465.1. NCBI lineage: Eukaryota > Viridiplantae > Streptophyta > Magnoliopsida > Poales > Poaceae > Secale > Secale cereale. Next base: position 257,638,833 of record LR738710.1, on the reverse strand, counting down.
TATCTGGCAAATTCTCGTTTCTAATTCTCGTTTCCGATTTCATTTCCGTAGAAACGCTGCCAACTTTATTTCTCTCACACCAGTACATCAATTGCAATACAGCTTTCCACTCTGATTCTACCTCTACACCTACTTTTTCGTGGAATCATCCGCGAAAGCTTTTCCCGCACCCCAGTATGCATCCTGATCTGGCACAGCCACCTCACAAGTATCTGGACCCCGTCACCCTCATCTTTGCCTTGCGTAACGCAGGCAAGTCGCCACCCCACTCCACCGTAGCACACACTTACTCCGCCGGCGCAAAGCGACGAAGAACCAAGCGTGGCGGAGGACCACCCAGTACACCATCTTCTCCTGCACCTCGATCCATCACCCCGAGCCGCGCATTGCCTCGAGCCCGCTCGTTCCTAATGAGCATCATCAGGAGGAACGACGAGCCGATTAGCGTGCCCAGCAGAGCAGCAAGGAACCACCGCAGCGCCACCAAGAACACCGCCTCGCCGAAGAAGCTTGGAGCGATCTCGTCCAAACCGAAGAGGTAGTAGAGCGGCACTGCATTGGTGTGTTGGCGGAGAAGCCACGCTGCTGTTTTTATAGCCCAAATCCAGTGTACGGTGAGCGATGTCCAGGGAAATCGCTCGTCGCCCGATCACCGGCGTCCAGGAGGCGAATCTGCGAGCAGTGCCGACAAGGTGCTGGCCTGCGACGTGAGTGCTCGCTGCACCGTCACCGTGCACGCCGCGCACTATGGCACTAGGGTCCTCATCGCCCTAGGAGCTAGATGCACGCTGCGCTAAGCCGCACGCGGAGCAGCGATGAAGATGAAGCAGCCAGCCAGAGGTAGAAGAAGGAGGCTGCCAGTGGGCCCTGGACCCACATGTCAGCGGGTGAAACCACTGTTCATTGGGGTGCATCCAGCATTTTTCGTGAGTCTGATCTCGAGTGCCCCTATGCATGGAGGTAACCCTCTTTTGCCCATGATTCTCTTTGGGTGTACCAATTATCGGTACCCCAACTCGTTTGAATCCAGCCAAAGGGTTAATTGTAACCCAGGGGTTTTCCCTAGATGGATGTCTTTAATGGTTGCAGTAACCCTAGGAATCTCGAGGACGAGATTCTTTTTAAGGAGGGAAGAGTTCTAACAGCCTCAAAATTGGGTTATCAATTTTGTGCTGTTATTTCTTCCTCGCAACCCTTTCTCAATTTTTCTCAAGAGGATTTCTAGATGACCCTGAGATTTCTGGTCATTTTCAACCTTTCAAAACCTTGCTCATGTCTCTGTCAATGGGCAAGACCTCATCTGCAACACCTCAAATTTCTCTCAACCCTAATTCCAAGCTTTTAGAATTTCTAGGTGGCCTTTGTGATTACAAAGGAGCCATCATTTGCATTGATCTGTTGATCACTCCATCCTTTCCAAGAGATCACCTTGTCTTCATAATTCTTGGATATGCAAAAATATTGTTAAGTCTTATGCAATATTTTTGATTTGGGGATTCATTCCTTTTATTGTCTGTTTGAGGAATAAAATCCAGAGGCATAGTTTTGCATCTAAAAAATCCATGAGGATTGGTGGAGGTGATACCCATGCCTAATCCAAGCTCTGGCAAGAATATTGGCCACAATTAAAATAAGGAAAATTGCCTTTTCCTATTTTAGCCAATATTGCATTTTTGCCACTTTCAAAAGGAATTATTATTTTTATAGTAGAGAAAATTCTCCCATAAATTGTGGAGCTTGCCATTCCTATATAACCATTAGTTCCATCATTAAATCATGTCCCAGAGTTCAAATTTTTGGCACATGATCCAATGCAAGTTTCTGTATTCTCTGAAACATTATAAAGGAAGTGCCCTATTCTTAATTCTGATTGAGCTGTAATTTGGCAGGGTGATTAACATTGATAAATCACCTATGGACACCAAATATGAGCTCATTACTTTCATCTTAGCTCCTTGTACAATTTTTCAAAGTTTCTGACCAGAATGCAAGTTTGTGAAGGAAGTACCTTCATAAATATTTTAAATGGGATGAAACTCTTCGATCCTCTCAAATACTCCAAATCATTAGTCTCTACGCAAGTTTAGCTCATTTTATTGAGCTATGTGAGCACAGAAGCAATTCTTGCTTTCTGTCAAAATTTTCAGCTTGTGAAGCAAGTGCATTTTTCCTTGCTCCATTTTAGCTGAAAATATTCCCAAGCCCTCTCCTAGTCATATAACTCCTCTTCCCAAGATATTGGCTCAATCCATGCAGCCAATATTTTCCTATATTTTTCCTAAACTTTTGATCAGAAATGATGTTTGTGAAGCAAGTGCTAATTTTGCAAGTCCATTTGGTGTGATCTTTTTACAGCATCATTGTATGACCAAATCATCAAGCTTTGCCAAATTTCAGCACATTCCATCACTCCTAGTGAGTGCTTCATCATCATTTGTTTTCTGGACAGATTGGCAGTTGTTAAGCAACTATGCTAAAGACTTGTCCTAATGACCTCAAAACTCCCAGGATCATAATCCTTGTTAACCTAAGCCTCCCAGACATCTTGGTTAATTTTCTACTCCTCTAGTTTCACCTCCAGAATGCTACCAAGTTTGCAACAGCAAACTTGTGGAGCTTATTCTACTCACCTCTTTTGTCTCTGCATACTTCTTTACCATGGTAAATCCCTACCTTCGAAGGACTATGCAATAGACATGTTTTTACCTCAGTAAGAACTCTGGCACACGCCTTGTCCGTGGTGACCACACGGAGCGCCAGCCAAAATGGTGCTCTCGCCACTGTTGTCGGCGGCACCACTGCTCCGACCGGCCCTCGCTTCGCCACTATTGCCAAACAGCTCCCCATTGCCGTCTTCTTCCCCCTGGACCTCCTACCTCGCTCGTTTTCTTCTCCGGCGAGCAGTGCCACTGATCGAACAGTGCGCCACTGTGCGTCGTCGTGTTCGCCTCCTCTATACTCTTCCTCTGCTCGTCTCAGTGCCCGTGCTCGACTCCGTGAAGCTCTTTTTACAGCATCACTGCCGACACTGTGCGGGTCGCCGATGCACAGACACGTCGCGAGCCGCGTGTCCTCTCCTCCCCTCCCCCTCGAGCCTGCCTCGTTGATACGTCCAAAACGTATCTATAATTTCTGCTTGCTCCATGCCTCTTTTGTGTGATATTGCTATGATATTTATTCACTTCCATACACTTTTGATCATATTTGGACTAACCTATTAACTCAGTGCACCCCAGTGCCAGTTTCTGTTTTCTGCTGTTTTTGTATTTCAGGTTTTCCCATTACGTAAATTGCCAGAAAAATTCCGGGAAAAATATATAAAAAATCAGCGTTCCGGAAGCTTCCATGCGGCCAAAGTAGGGCCAGAGGGGGGCCACCAGGGCTCCAGGCGACCAGAGGGGGTGGCCCCCCTCCTGGCCGCGCCGCCAGGGCGCCTGGGCCCCCCTGGCCTCTTCTGACGCCCCCCCTTTGGCATATATTTACACCGCGTCCCGAAACCCTCGAGGACGGAACCCTTTTTCGCGATCTCATCTCTGTTCCGCCGCCGCCGCGCTTCCAAGATCGGGAGCACCAGGAGAACTCTTCCCGGCACCCTGCCGAAGGGGAGGATCACCACCGGGAGCTTCTCCACCACCATGGACGCCTCCCGGATGAGTTGTGAGTAGTCTCCCTTGGACCATGGGTCCATGACCAGTAGCTATGTGATGTTCTCCTCCCCTCTTTGTTCTTCACCGATTAGACCTCGTGAGCTGCCCTACATGATCGAGGCACATATGTAATCCTTATGCGATTCCTATGATGAGTTTGCTGGGATCCGATGGATTATGAGATTATGTTCAGATTGTGTGTGAGTAATATATTTGATTTACCTCTTTTATATTTATGCTCTTGAGTCATTCTTGCATGTTCTCCGCTGCTGTTTATTGCTTTGGCCAAGTAGTAGGTAGTAACTCCAAGAGGGAACGTTATGCTTGATTGTGGGTTCATGCCCCTCGATGACTAGCTTGAGTGACAGAAACATGAGTCTAGGGGATGTGCTGTTGCCACAAGGGGGAAAACAACGGTGCTTGTACTTGCGGGTGCAAGGATTGTTTACTTTACGCAAAGTTCTTTAATGCAGTTGTCTGTTGCTTTGAGTTTACACTATGGGTGGGACTCGCAACTTAATACCAGCGAGATGTTCTGGATAGATATCCCAAGGTGGATGATTAGTAGTAGATGCAGATGGATTTCGGTCTACTTGCCTTGGCGTACCGCCCATGCTTTTGAGCCTCTACCTTTCTTGCAGCATAGTTAGCATTGGTTTGCGCACATAATCCTGTCAATTGCCCAGCTGTAATTTGTTTACCTCGCTTAGCTGTTTTATCGTCTTTTGGGAGAGAGACATCACTAGTGAACATCATGGGACCCCGGTCCATATTACCATCACTGATCACATCCGCTATTTACTTTCTGTTCTTACTTACTAGTTGCAGTTATACCTATCACTATTATCTCTTGCGTTTGATCCTTTGTAAACGACAAGGCCGGAGGGATTGACAACCTCTCTATACTCGTTGGGAGCAAAGTTATTTGTATTTGTGTGCAGGTCCTGTCAATCGCTAAGTTGCGCCGCTAGCAGTTGACACCTTCTTGTTGACCCTCAGAGTCTTAGGGGATTCGATCCTTGGTATCTTTGTCAAGGGAAAACTACCGCTACACTGCATCTCAAACCTTCCACTTGGGGTAACCAACGAGGGGCGAGAAGCCATCAAGCAAAGTTTTCTGGCGCCATTGCCGGGGACTCCACTCTTCAAGATAGGGGAGTTGCACGCTATCTTTTACTTTTGCTTTTTATTCCTGTTAGTTTACCTTTCAGTTTTTGCTTTAGTGTCTTTTATCAAAAATCACAAAAATAGTTATCTTGCTTACTTGCTGCTATGGGTTCCACCGAGAACACCAAGTTGTGTGACTTCACTAGTCATAACAACGATGACTTTATCTGCACGCCCATTACTACACCTGCCACTTCAGCACCTTCTTATGAAATTAAACCTGCTTTACTGAACCTAGTTATGAAAGATCAATTCTCCCGTGCTGGAGATGATGCTGCTTTACACTTAAACAATTTTGTTGAACTCTGTGATATGCAAAAGTACCAAGAAATAGATGGTAATATTGTTAAGCTTAAGCTTTTTCCTTTCTCCTTGAGAGGAGGAGCTAAAATTTGGTTTCAATCCTTGCCTAGAAATAGCATAGATTCTTGGGACAAGTGCAAGGATGCCTTTATTGGGAAGTACTATCCACCTGCTAAAATTATCCAACTAAGGAGTAACATAATGAATTTTAAACAATTGGATAATTAACACGTTGCCCAAGCTTTGGAATGCATGAAATCTCTTGTCAAGAACTGCCCTACTCATGGTTTGACTACTTGGATGGTTATCCAAACTTTTATGCAGGCTTGAACTTTACCTCGAGGAACTTGTTAGATTCGGCCGCGGGAGGAACCTTTATGTCAACTACACTTGGTGCTGCCATGAAGCTTCTCGATGAGATGATGACCAATTATTCCCAATGGCACACCGAACGCGCTCCAACAGGTAGGAAGGTAAACTCTGTCGAGGAGATTTCCTCCCTAAATGAAAAAGTTGACTTGATCATGTCTCTACTTTCCAAGCAATCTTCTATTGAACCTCGTGATGTTCCTTTAAATCCTTTGATTGCTCAAGAACAAGTAGATGTGAACTTTATCTCTAGAAACAATTTCAATAACAATGCTTATATGAGTAATTTTGGTAGCAATCCTAGACCGTTCCCCTCTAATTCCTATGGGAACAACAATGCTTATCCTAGCACCAAGAACTCCACTTCTGAACTAGAGATTATGCTTAAAGATTTCATCACTACCCAAAAAGCCTTCAACAAGAGTGTAGAAGAAAAACTAGCCAAACTAGATGATCTCTCTTCGAAGGTAGACAATTTAGCCCATGAGGTAGAGTTGCTTAAAATTTGAACTTCCCCTCTTGAGGAGAGGAAGACCACTCCTATGAATGCTATTCAAGTACAAATTAATGAAAACATTAGGATGTTGGCTAAACTTAAAGAGAGATGGGCTAGAGAAAAGGAGGAATAAGATAGAATTAAGAACCTTCCTACCCACCACACTATTGCTACTATCCAAGTTGTTGAGGATATCCAAACTCTTAGCACCCAATGCACTCTTGGTCCCATTGGACCTATTAATGGTGATGCTATGACCATAGAAACTACCAAACAAGTGAGCCTAAAGGACACCACTACCACTTTACTTGATAGTAGTGACCTTGATTTTGATAATTGCACCCTTATCGAAGTGATTTCCTTCACAAGATGTCCAGAGATCCCCGCACTAGCACACTTAACCTTGCCTTCACCGAGCATATCACTAATGCTCTCACCAAAGCTAGGGAGGAGAAACTTAGGGTAGAAGCCTCCATACCTAGAAAGCTAGAAGATGGTTGGGATCCTATGATTAAAATTAAGTTGAATAACTTCTCTTGCTATGCTTTATGTGATGTTGGAGCTAGTACCTCCGTTATGCCCAAAAGAATATATGATATGCTTAAATTGAAACCTTTTGATTCTTGTTCTTTTGGTGTTCGTCTTGTTGATTCTTCCAAAAAGAAACCCTTGGGGAGGATCGACGATGTTCTTATCATTGTCAATGACAATTATGTTCCCGTTGATTTTACTATTATGGATATTGAATGTGAACCTTCTTGTCCAATTATTTTGGGACGTCCTTTTCTTCGCACCGTTGGTGCCATCATTGACATGAAAGAGGGGAATATAAAGTTACAATTTCCTCTCAAGAAAGGGATGGAACACTTCCCTAGAAAGAAGATTAAGTTACCTTTTGAGTCCGTTATACGGGCTAGCTATTCTTTTACTCTTGATAAAACTTGATCTCTTTGCATTATGCCTAGCTTAAAGGCATAAAAGAAAGCGCTTTTGGGAGGCAGCCCACAATGAATAAAATTTTATTTTGCTTTGGTTGTGTCTTGATGTTTTTTACTACAGTAGCATCATCATTGTATCTTTACTTTTCAGCTTTGTGCCAAGTTTAGCCTCTGATTGCAAGAAAGTTCAAAAGTTGTGATGTGCTGTCCAGGAAACAGATTCTGTCCTTGGACAGAAAAATTCGTATAAAATCAACAGATCATCTTTTTGGTCTGAATTTTTTCGACAGCGTGCTCTATACAATTGGCTTTCGGTCGTATGTTCTGAGTTTTTTGATTTGAGTAGCAGAAGTGCCCCGAAAAAATTCTTTACTACCTGCTGGTCTGTTTTTCACAGATTCTGTCCTGTTTTGCCTTTCCTTCGTTTTGCAACCTTGAGCTTGCTTTTTCTTTGCAAAAACCTTTTGGCAATCTTGAGAAACAGTAGAACTTCAAGATTATCTTTATTTCCAGAGTGGAAAAATTATTTTATTATGGGTACTAACCTCGCTAATCAGATTATGATGAGTTATGTATGAAGGGAGTTTTCAAGTGTGCGAGGGAAGATGATAAAAAGATTCAGGAGTGTCAAACGCTCAAGCTTGGGGATGCCCCCGTGCACCCCCAAGAAATATTCAAGAAGACTCAAGCGTCTAAGCTTGGGGATGCCTCCGTGCATCCCCTTCTCCATCAACAATTATCAGTTCGTCTTTCGTTCCACTATATTTTTATCACTTCATGTGTTATGTGCTATGCTTGGAGCGTCTTGCTTTTAGTTTCCTTTTTAGTTTTCTTTAGCTTTGCTTGCTGTTCATAACGAGTTGGAACCCATCTTTCTTTGTGTGGGAGAGAAACACGCTCCACTTCAACCTAGAACACAACATAGAATTTTAATGTTTATCTTTGCTGTGTGTGTTCTTTGTCTTTCAATAGCTACTGTCATGTTTAGCTCTTAGTTTTCATGCTTTTCTTTTTAAAGAGCTTTTGTTTAGTTGGTTGCTGGAACTCTCTTGAGTTATCATGCTTATCTTGTTAAGAGAGTTGGCTTCTGTTGCACTTGTTGATATGTCTATGATAAAAATGCTATGTGCATAATGGTGCTTAGTAGTTCATGTTTTCTTATGGTTAGTCTAAAATATTCGGGGGGTTCTTAATGTGTTATTGAAGTACCAACATGATTTGTTTGCCTATGATGTGGTATGGTTTAGTGATATCTTCCTCTAAGAATTTATTTTGATTGACTTGGCATATGCTCACGCATATTTAAGACTATAAAGAAAGTCTATCAAGCCTTGATGATCTTTAATTTCTGAGTAGCGATATAACTTCCATGCCCGATTCAATGTTGCTTTGTCGCTCTGCATGATTATGACCGTCATTGCTCTCTTAGTTGGTCGCTCCCAGTCTTTTGCTAACCTTTGCCTGTACTAAGCGGACTAACTGCTTGTGCATCCAAAATCCTTTAAACCAGTTATGCCATATGAGTCCACCATACCTTCCTATACATGGTATTTACCTGCCATTCCTAACGAAGACTTTCGTGTACCATCTCGAAATTAATCAAAAAAGCATTTCTCTTTTGTGCCTCTATTTTAGCTCATGAGGAAGTAGTAGTTAATTCATGATCTTTTTAAGTTGGACAAGCTTCACCCCGGGATTGCATGTCTAATGTGCAAACCCCTAATACGAGAAGGAACTGGCAAAGAGTGCGCCCGGCTCATTAAAAAATATACAACAAACGAACCCTCCTTCACGCTTTGTTCATGAGAAATCAGAAAACTTTGGCAGTGATAAACAAAGGAGATTAAGAGGATGTGATCGTCCTCGTGCGGGAGCCGTTCCTCGAAACTTGTCCAGCTCGAGAAGTAATTGAGTTATCTACTAGCATTCGTTGACAAAATATGCATCTCTAAAAAATAATTATTACCTCTGTTTTTAAAAACCAAGAGCTCTGGTACATGTTTAGTTTTTGTTTCCGACCACGGGTTTTCAACCTTGCCATCAAAAGCCACGGTTCGAGAGTCTCCACCTTCTTTCTTTAAAGCACCAACTATTGAGAGCATGATTGTCATTCTGAGTGTAATGTGCATTGTCCCAAAGTACCATTGTCTTCTGCATGACTATGATATCGTTTATTCTGGAGTTATTGTATCTAGTCGTCACTTAAACTATGGAGGTGCCCCTGCATTTATGTTTTGCTTCACTAAAGGGGGCAAGCGAGGTATCACTTTGTCATGTTTGCACACCATGCTCACTACAAATATATTGAGTGTTTCAGTATCATATTGTAAAACTTTCAGTTCTTTGTGATATTCTCATGAGGCAACTTAATTACTAAAGATTCATTGTCTTAGTAAGCATTTGTCATGTGACTGTGAAAAGTTCTTATATGGTTAATAGCATGTCACCACAGAAATTATGCTTGTTATCATTTACTCGAGGACGAGCAGGAATTAAGCTTGGGGATGTTGATACGTCCAAAACGTATCTATAATTTCTGCTTGCTCCATGCCTCTTTTGTGTGATATTGCTATGATATTTATGCACCTCCATACACTTTTGATCATATTTGGACTAACCTATTAACTCAGTGCACCCCAGTGCCAGTTTCTGTTTTCTGCTGTTTTTGCATTTCAGGTTTTCCCATTACGTAAATTGCCAGAAAAATTCCGGGAAAAATATATAAAAAATCAGCGTTCCGGAAGCTTCCATGCGGCCAAAGTAGGGCTAGAGGGGGTCCACCAGGGCTCCAGGCGACCAGAGGGGGCGGCCCCCCTCCTGGCCGCGCCGCCAGGGCGCCTGGGCCCCCCTGGCCTCTTCTGACGCCCCCCCCCCTTTGGCATATATTTACACCGCGTCCCAAAACCCTTGAGGACGGAACCCTTTTTCGCCATCTCATCTCTGTTCCGCCGCCGCCGCGCTTCCAAGATCGGGAGCACCAGGAGAACTCTTCCCGGCACCCTGCCGGAGGGGAGGATCACCACCGGGAGCTTCTCCACCACCATGGACGCCTCCCGGATGAGTTGTGAGTAGTCTCCCTTGGACCATGGGTCCATGACCAGTAGCTATGTGATGTTCTCCTCCCCTCTTTGTTCTTCACCGATTAGACCTCGTGAGCTGCCCTACATGATCGAGGCACATATGTAATCCTTATGATGTTGCTATGATGAGTTTGCTGGGATCCGATGGATTATGAGATTATGTTCAGATTGTGTGTGAGTAATATATTTGATTTACCTCTTTTATATTTATGTTCTTGAGTAATTCTTGCATGTTCTCCGTTGCTGTTTATTGCTTTGGCCAAGTAGTAGGTAGTAACTCCAAGAGGGAACGTTATGCTTGATTGTGGGTTCATGCCCCTCGATGACTAGCTTGAGTGACAGAAACATGAGTCTAGGGGATGTGCTGTTGCCACAAGGGGGAAAACAACGGTGCTTGTACTTGCGGGGTGCAAGGATTGTTTACTATACTCAAAGTTCTTTTAATGCAATTGTCTGTTGCTTTGAGTTTAATTACACTACGGGTGGGACTCGCAACTTAATACCAGCGAGATGTTCTGGATAGATATCTCAAGGTGGATGATTAGTAGTAGATGCAGATGGATTTCGGTCTACTTGCCTTGGCGTACCGCCCATGCTTTTGAGCCTCTACCTTTCTTGCAGCATAGTTAGCATTGGTTTGCGCACATAATCCTGTCAATTGCCCAGCTGTAATTCGTTTACCTCGCTTAGCTGTTTTATCGTCTTTTGGGAGAGAGACATCACTAGTGAACATCATGGGACCCCGGTCCATATTACCATCACTGATCACATCCGCTATTTACTTTCTGTTCTTACTTACTAGTTGCAGTCATACCTATCACTATTATCTCTTGCGTTTGATCCTTTGTAAACGACAAGGCCAGAGGGATTGACAACCTCTCTGTACTCGTTGGGAGCAAAGTTATTTGTATTTGTGTGCAGGTCCTGTCAATCGCTAAGTTGCGCCGCTAGCAGTTGACACCTTCTTGTTGACCCTTGGAGTCTCAGGGGATTCGATCCTTGGTATCTTTGCCAAGGGAAAACTATCGCTACACTGCATCTCAAACCTTCCACTTGGGGTAACCAACGAGGGGCGAGAAGCCATCAAGCAAAGTTTTCTGGCGCCGTTGCCGGGGACTCCACTCTTCAAGATAGGGGAGTTGCACGCTATCTTTTACTTTTGCTTTTTATTCCTGTTAGTTTACCTTTCAGTTTTTGCTTTAGTGTCTTTTATCAAAAATCATAAAAATAGTTATCTTGCTTGCTTGCTGCCATGGGTTCCACCGAGAACACCAAGTTGTGTGACTTCACTAGTCATAACAACGATGACTTTATCTGCATGCCCATTACTACACCTGCCACTTCAGCACCTTCTTATGAAATTAAACCTGCTTTACTGAACCTAGTTATGAAAGATCAATTCTCCGGTGCTGGAGATGATGCTGCTTTACACTTAAACAATTTTGTTGAACTCTGTGATATGCAAAAGTACCAAGAAATAGATGGTAATATTGTTAAGCTTAAGCTTTTTCCTTTCTCCTTGAGAGGAGGAGCTAAAATTTGGTTTCAATCCTTGCCTAGAAATAGCATAGATTCTTGGGACAAGTGCAAGGATGCCTTTATTGGGAAGTACTATCCACCTGCTAAAATTATCCAACTAAGGAGTAACATAATGAATTTCAAACAATTGGATAATGAACACGTTGCCCAAGCTTGGGAACGCATGAAATCTCTTGTCAAGAACTGCCCTACTCATGGTTTGACTACTTGGATGGTTATCCAAACTTTTTATGCAGGCTTGAACTTTACCTCGCGGAACTTGTTAGATTCGGCCGCGGGAGGAACCTTTATGTTAACTACACTTGGTGCTGCCACGAAGCTTCTCGATGAGATGATGACCAATTATTCCCAATGGCACACCGAACGCGCTCCAACAGGTAGGAAGGTAAACTCTGTCGAGGAGATTTCCTCCCTAAATGAAAAAGTTGACTTGATCATGTCTCTACTTTCCAAGCAATCTTCTATTGATCCTCGTGATGTTCCTTTAAATCCTTTGATTTCTCAAGAACAAGTAGATGTGAACTTTATCTCTAGAAACAATTTCAATAACAATGCTTATAGGAGTAATTTTGGTAGCAATCCTAGACCGTTCCCCTCTAATTCCTATGGGAACAAGAACAACAATGCTTATCCTAGCACCAAGAACTCCACTTCTGAACTAGAGATTATGCTTAACGATTTCATCACTACCCAAAAAGCCTTCAACAAGAGTGTAGAAGAAAAACTAGCCAAACTAGATGATCTCTCTTCGAAGGTAGACAATTTAGCCCATGAGGTAGAGTTGCTTAAAATTAGAACTTCCCCTCTTGAGGAGAGGAAGACCACTCCTATGAATGCTATTCAAGTACAAATTAATGAAAACATTAGGATGTTGGCTAAACTTAAAGAGAGATGGGCTAGAGAAAAGGAGGAAGAAGATAGAATTAAGAACCTTCCTACCCACCACACTATTGCTACTATCCAAGTTGTTGAGGATATCCAAACTCTTAGCACCCAATGCACTCCTGGTCCCATTGGACCTATTAATGGTGATGCTATGACCATAGAAACTACCAAACAAGTGAGCCTAAAGGACACCACTACCACTTTACTTGATAGTAGTGACCTTGATTTTGATAATTGCACCCTTACCGAAGTTATTGATTTCCTTCACAAGATGTCCAGAGATTCCCGCACTAGCACACTTAACCTTGCCTTCACCGAGCATATCACTAATGCTCTCACCAAAGCTAGGGAGGAGAAACTTAGGGTAGAAGCCTCCATACCTAGAAAGCTAGAAGATGGTTGGGATCCTATGATTAAAATTAAGTTGAATAACTTCTCTTGCTATGCTTTATGTGATGTTGGAGCTAGTACCTCCGTTATGCCCAAAAGAATATATGATATTCTTAAATTGAAACCTTTTGATTCTTGTTCTTTTGGTGTTCGTCTTGTTGATTCTTCCATAAAGAAACCCTTGGGGAGGATCGACGATGTTCTTATCATTGTCAATGACAATTATGTTCCCGTTGATTTTACTATTATGGATATTGAATGTGAACCTTCTTGTCCAATTATTTTGGGACGTCCTTTTCTTCGCACCGTCGGTGCCATCATTGACATGAAAGAGGGGAATATAAAGTTCCAATTTCCTCTCAAGAAAGGGATGGAACACTTCCCTAGAAAGAAGATTAAGTTACCATTTGAGTCCGTTATACGGGCTAGCTATTCTTTTACTCTTGATAAAACTTGATCTCTTTGCATTATACCTAGCTTAAAGGCATAAAAGAAAGCGCTTTTGGGAGGCAGCCCACAATGAATAAAATTTTATTTTGCTTTGGTTGTGTCTTGATGTTTGTTACTACATTAGCATCATAATTGTATCTTTACTTTTCCGCTTTGTGCCAAGTTTAGCCTCTGATTGCAAGAAAGTTCAAAAGTTGTGACGTGCTGTCCAGGAAACAGATTCTGTCCTTGGACAGAAAAATTCGTATAAAATCACCAGATCATCTTTTTGGTCTGAATTTTTTCGACCGCGTGCTCTATACAATTGGCTTTCGGGCGTCTGTTCTGAGTTTTTTGATTTGAGTTGCAGAAGTGCCCCGAACAAATTATTTACTACCTGCTGGTCTGTTTTTCACAGATTCTGTCCTGTTTTGCCTTTCCTTCGTTTTGCAAACCTTGAGCTTGCTTTTTCCTTTGCAAAAACCTTTTGGCAAGCTTGAGAAACAGTAGAACTTCAAGATTATCTTTATTTCCAGCAAGGAAAAATTATTTTATTATGGGTACTAACCTCGCTAATCAGATTATGATGAGTTATGTATGAAGGGAGTTTTCAAGTGTGCGAGGGAAGATGATAAAAAGATTCAGGAGTGTCAAACGCTCAAGCTTGGGGATGCCTCCGTGCACCCCCAAGAAATATTCAAGAAGACTCAAGCATCTAAGCTTGGGGATGCCCCCGTGCATCCCCTTCTCCATCAATAATTATCAGTTCGTCTTTCGTTCCACTATATTTTTATCACTTCATGTGTTATGTGCTATGCTTGGAGCGTCTTGCTTTTAGTTTCCTTTTTAGTTTTCTTTAGCTTTGCTTGCTGTTCATAACGAGTTGGAACCCATCTTTCTTTGTGTGGGAGAGAAACACGCTCCACTTCAACCTAGAACACAACATATAATTTTCATGTTTATCTTTGCTGTGTGTGTTCTTTGTCTTTCAATAGCTACTGTCATGTTTAGCTCTTAGTTTTCATGCTTTTCTTTTTAAAGAGCTTTTGTTTAGTTGGTTGCTGGAACTCTCTTGAGTTATCATGCTTATCTTGTTAAGAGAGTTGGCTTCTGTTGCACTAGTTGATATGTCTATGATAAAAATGCTATGTGCATAATGGTGCTTAGTAGTTCATGTTTTCTTATGATTAGTCTCAAATAGCTGGGGGGTTCTTAATGTGTTATTGAAGTACCAACATGATTTGTTTGCCTATGATGTGCTATGGTTTAGTGATATCTTCCTCCAAGAATTTATTTTGATTGACTTGGCATATGCTCACTCATATTTAAGACTGTAAAGAAAGTCTACCAAGCCTTGATGATCTTTAATTTCTGAGTAGCGATATAACTTCCATGCCCGATTCAATTTTGCTTTGTCGCTCTGCATGATTATGACCGTCATTGCTCTCTTAGTTGGTCGCTCCCAGTCTTTTGCTAACCTTTGCCTGTACTAAGCGGACTGACTGCTTGTGCATCCAAAATCCTTTAAACCAGTTATGCCATATGAGTCCACCATACCTTCCTATACATGGTATTTACCTGCCATTCCTAACGCAGACTTTCGTGTACCATCTCGAAATTAATCAAAAAAGCATTTCTCTTTTGTGCCTCTGTTTTAGCTCATGAGGAAGTAGTAGTTAATTCATGATATTTTTAAGTTGGACAAGCTTCACCCCGGGATTGCATGTCTAATGTGCAAACCCCTAATACGAGAAGGAACTGGCAAAGAGTGCGCCCGGCTCATTAAAAAATATACAACAAACGAACCCTCCTTCACGCTTTGTTCATGAGAAATAAGAAAACTTTGGCAGTGATAAACAAAGGAGATTAAGAGGATGTGATCGTCCTCGTGCGGGAGCCGTTCCTCGAAACTTGTCCAGCTCGAGAAGTAATTGAGTTATCTACTAGCATTCGTTGACGAAATATGCATCTCTAAAAAATAATTATTACCTCTATTTTTAAAAACCAAGAGCTCTGGTACATGTTTAGTTTTTGTTTCCGACCACGGGTTTTCAACCTTGCCATCAAAAGCAACGGTTCGAGAGTCTCCACCTTCTTTCTTTAAAGCACCAACTATTGAGAGCATGATTGTCATTCTGAGTGTAATGTGCATTGTCCCAAAGTACCATTGTCTTCTGCATGACTATGATATCGTTTATTCTGGAGTTATTGTATCTAGTCGTCACTTAAACTATGGAGGTGCCCCTGCATTTATGTTTTGCTTCACTAAAGGGGGCAAGCGAGGTATCACTTTGTCATGTTTGCACACCATGCTCACTACAAATCTATTGAGTGTTTCAGTATCATATTGTAAAACTTTCAGTTCTTTGTGATATTCTCATGAGGCAACTTAATTACTAAAGATTCATTGTCTCAGTAAGCATTTTTCATGTGACTGTGAAAAGTTCTTATATGGTTAATAGCATGTCACCACAGAAATTATGCTTGTTATCATTTACTGGAGGACGAGCAGGAATTAAGCTTGGGGATGTTGATACGTCCAAAACATATCTATAATTTCTGCTTGCTCCATGCCTCTTTTGTGTGATATTGCTATGATATTTATGCACTTCCATACACTTTTGATCATATTTGGACTAACCTATTAACTCAGTGCACCCCAGTGCCAGTTTCTGTTTTCTTCTGTTTTTGTATTTCAGGTTTTCCCATTACGTAAATTGCCAGAAAAATTTCGGGAAAAATATATAAAAAATCAGCGTTCCGGAAGCTTCCATGCGGCCAAAGTAGGGCCAGAGGGGGGCCACCAGGGCTCCAGGCGACCAGAGGGGGCGGCCCCCCTCCTGGCCGCGCCGCCAGGGCGCCTGGGCCCCCTGGCCTCTTCTGACGCCCCCCCCCTTTGGCATATATTTACACCGCGTCTCGAAACCCTCGAGGACGGAACCCTTTTTCGCGATCTCATCTCTGTTCCGCCGCCGCCGCGCTTCCAAGATCGGGAGCACCAGGAGAACTCTTCCCGGCACCCTGCCGGAGGGGAGGATCACCACCGGGAGCTTCTCCACCACCATGGACGCCTCCCGGATGAGTTGTGAGTAGTCTCCCTTGGACCATGGGTCCATGACCAGTAGCTATGTGATGTTCTCCTCCCCTCTTTGTTCTTCACCGATTAGACCTCGTGAGCTGCCCTACATGATCGAGGCACATATGTAATCCTTATTATGTTGCTATGATGAGTTTGCTGGGATCCGATGGATTATGAGATTATGTTTCAGATTGTGTGTGAGTAATATATTTGATTTACCTCTTTTATATTTATGTTCTTGAGTAATTCTTGCATGTTCTCCGTTGCTGTTTATTGCTTTGGCCAAGTAGTAGGTAGTAACTCCAAGACGGAACGTTATGCTTGATTGTGGGTTCATGCCCCTCGATGACTAGCTTGAGTGACAGAAACATGAGTCTAGGGGATGTGCTATTGCCACAAGGGGGAAAAAACGGTGCTTGTACTTGCGGGTGCAAGGATTGTTTACTTTACGCAAAGTTCTTTTAATGCAGTTGTCTGTTGCTTTGAGTTTAATTACACTATGGGTGGGACTCGCAACTTAATACCAGCGAGATGTTCTGGATAGATATCTCAAGGTGGATGATTAGTAGTAGATGCAGATGGATTTCGGTCTACTTGCCTTGGCGTACCGCCCATACTTTTGAGCCTCTACCTTTCTTGCAGCATAGTTAGCATTGGTTTGCGCACATAATCCTGTCAATTGCCCAGCTGTAATTCGTTTACCTCGCTTAGCTGTTTTATCGTCTTTTGGGAGAGAGACATCACTAGTGAACATCATGGAACCCCGGTCCATATTACCATCACTAATCATATCCGCTATTTACTTTCTGTTCTTACTTACTAGTTGCAGTCATACCTATCACTATTATCTCTTGCGTTTCATCCTTTGTAAACGACAAGGCCGGAGGGATTGACAACCTCTTTGTACTCGTTGGGAGCAAAGTTATTTGTATTTGTGTGCAGGTCCTGTCAATCGCTAAGTTGCGCCGCTAGCAGTTGACACCTTCTTGTTGACCCTCGGAGTCTCAGGGGATTCGATCCTTGGTATCTTTGCCAAGGGAAAACTACCGCTACACTGCATCTCAAACCTTCCACTTAGGGTAACCAACGAGGGGCGAGAAGCCATCAAGAAAAGTTTTCTGGTGCCGTTGCCGGGGACTCCACTCTTCAAGATAGGGGAGTTGCACGCTATCTTTTACTTTTGCTTTTTATTCCTGTTAGTTTACCTTTCAGTTTTTGCTTTAGTGTCTTTTATCAAAAATCACAAAAATAGTTATCTTGCTTGCTTGCTGCTATGGGTTCCACCGAGAACACCAAGTTGTGTGACTTCACTAGTCATAACAACGATGACTTTATCTGCACGCCCATTACTACACCTGCCACTTCAGCACCTTCTTATGAAATTAAACCTGCTTTACTGAACCTAGTTATGAAAGATCAATTCTCCGATGCTGGAGATGATGCTGCTTTACACTTAAACAATTTTGTTGAACTCTGTGATATGGAAAAGTACCAAGAAATAGATGGTAATATTGTTAAGCTTAAGCTTTTTCCTTTCTCCTTGAGAGGAGGAGCTAAAATTTGGTTTCAATCCTTGCCTAGAAATAGCATAGATTCCTGGGACAAGTGCAAGGATGCCTTTATTGGGAAGTACTATCCACCTGCTAAAATTATCCAACTAAGGAGTAACATAATGAATTTCAAACAATTGGATAATGAACACGTTGCCCAAGCTTGGGAACGCATGAAATCTCTTGTCAAGAACTGCCCTACTCATGGTTTGACTACTTGGATGGTTATCCAAACTTTTTATGCAGGCTTGAACTTTACCTCGCGGAACTTGTTAGATTTGGCCGCGGGAGGAACCTTTATGTCAACTACACTTGGTGCTGCCATGAAGCTTCTTGATGAGATGATGACCAATTATTCCCAATGGCACACCGAACGCGCTCCAACAGGTAGGAAGGTAAACTCTGTCGAGGAGATTTCCTCCCTAAATGAAAAAGTTGACTTGATCATGTCTCTACTTTCCAAGCAATCTTCTATTGATCCTCGTGATGTTCCTTTAAATCCTTTGATTACTCAAGAACAAGTAGATGTGAACTTTATCTCTAGAAACAATTTCAATAACAATGCTTATAGGAGTAATTTTGGTAGCAATCCTAGACCGTTCCCCTCTAATTCCTATGGGAACAACAATGCTTATCCTAGCACCAAGAACTCCACTTCTGAACTAGAGATTATGCTTAACGATTTCATCACTACCCAAAAAGCCTTCAACAAGAGTGTAGAAGAAAAACTAGACAAACTAGATGATCTCTCTTCGAAGGTAGACAATTTAGCCCATGAGGTAGAGTTGCTTAAAATTAGAACTTCCCCTCTTGAGGAGAGGAAGACCACTCCTATGAATGCTATTCAAGTACAAATTAATGAAAACATTAGGATGTTGGCTAAACTTAAAGAGAGATGGGCTAGAGAAAAGGAGGAAGAAGATAGAATTAAGAACCTTCCTACCCACCACATTGTTGCTACTATCCAAGTTGTTGAGGATATCCAAACTCTTAGCACCCAATGCACTCCTGGTCCCATTGGACCTATTAATGGTGATGCTATGACCATAGAAACTACCAAACAAGTGAGACTAAAGGACACCACTACCACTTTACTTGATAGTAGTGACCTTGATTTTGATAATTGCACCCTTACCGAAGTTATTGATTTCCTTCACAAGATGTCCAGAGATCCCCGCACTAGCACACTTAACCTTGCCTTCACCGAGCATATCACTAATGCTCTCACCAATGCTAGGGAGGAGAAACTTAGGGTAGAAGCCTCCATACCTAGAAAGCTAGAAGATGGTTGGTGTCGGGGGAAACTGTCCACCACGAGCACCTATGGGACCGGAGCCCCTTGCTTGTGCGGTAAGAGGGCGGAGGGAGCACGAAGAGCAGATCGTGGAGATCACGCAGGCAGTTTACCCAGGTTCGGGCCGCGGTGAACGCGTAAAACCCTACTCCTGCTTAGTTTGTATTGAGTTGGGGAGCTCGGGAGCTTGAAGAACTAGCTACACCAAGCGTATGAGCGATCTAGGTTCCGAACCCCCCCTACGTTGTGCATGGGCCTCCTTTTATAGTGCAAGGGGTCACCGACAGGTGTCAACGTAAGAGAAAGGGGTAAAAACGTAAAAGAGGTGGTAGTTGTAATAGTGCGGGAATAGTGGAGCTACAGTGTATGAACAATGGTCGCTACCTACTTTGACAGTGGGGGACAAGAGCATTTAATGCCCGTCGCCGTCGACCCCAAAAGCGCCCGCCCTTGCGTCTCCGTTCGCCACGGCGATGGCTTTACCACCGTGGAGTGCCATCGTGTCCCCAGGCTGCACAGCCATCCGCCACGCGTCCCTGGAGTGGCCCCAGGGCGACGCGTGGTTCGATGAGCTGGAGCGCGGGCACACAGCGTAACTCTCCCCGGCAAGCACCTTGCCGGGGTCTTGACCTTGCCGGGCCCGGGAGCTTGTCGGGCTCTGAAGCTTGTCGCTCCCCGGGCCCCGCCGGGGCGCATATAGCGCCGAGGCATGTCTTCTGTAATGTTATCCTCTGGCCTTCCTGGCAAGCTCCTCTTGCCAGGCTCTTGTGCTAGTGAGGTAATCTTGAGCCTGGGACGGCCTTCCCGGCAAGCCCCACTTGCCGGGGTCTCGATCTTCTGTCTTGCATACTTTGTTTTTGAATGGTTTTATATGGAGCAGGAAGGTCTCCGGCAAGCGCGTGGTAGGCCCTGCCGTGGGAAGCTGCTACTGCCCGTGAACAAGTTGGGGTACTGAGGCACCCCTACCTTAGTACACCGATAGGAGCCCCCGGGCCTGGGCCACACACGGTGCCGAGCGCTGTTGGGCCAGGCCCAAAACAGTGCACGGGCACGCGAGGCCCACAGCGTGCCGAATCCACTTCCGCATCCGCCGCGTCCCTCCGTAATGGCACGCGTCAATTGCGGCGTCGTGGGATGGGACGTGGCCACGATCTTTTAATGGAAAGAGCGAAACGTCCCCCACTTCCCCATAAAAGCAGAGGAAGCAGGAGCGGTTCCCCTCCTACGCCTTCATTGCCTCTTCTTCCATCTCCGGAGATCCCTTTTGCGCTCCGCCTCCACATCTCCTCCGCCGCATTCCGCATCTGCGGCGCCGCCGGATTCTTCGCCCCTCTTCCCTCGCCGCCTCCGCCATGGCCCCGAAGACCGAGAAGGCGAAGGCGGAGAAGACCAAGAAGGAGAAATCTGACCAGGTGGCGAGGCTTGCTTTGCTGCGGAAGCGGAACGTCGTCTTCTCGCCGAGGCTCAGCGCGCGGGAGCTCTGGAACAAGTACTACTTGTTCTGGGCCAAGAAGACCAAGGCGCACCCCCGCACCCGAGCCTATCCGGCCGCCGCCAAGGACAACTACCCCGGCGGGTACTTCTTCTTCGCAGCTTTCTTCCACTGCGGCCTCTGTCCCCCTTTTTCCGAATTTTTCTGTGATATAATGCACACCTACGGCCTCCATCTTCTAGACTTCACCCCCAACGCCATCCTCACGATGGCGGTTTTCGCACATATGTGCGAAAACTATATTGGGATATACCCGAACGTAGCGCTGTTTAGGCACTTCTTCACCCCTAGAGTAGAAGCCGGCGCTCCCCTCTCCGGGGGGGATTTCTTGGGTCTTCCGCTTGAATAAGAAGGAGTCCTACTTGCCGGGGGAGCTCCGCGGCAAGTGGGAGGAGTGGCGTGCAGACTGGTGTTGGATTGTTGAGGACCAGCCGCAGCCCTTCACCGCGCCGCGCACAACACCTATCGTGCGCGGCAGGGACTGGAGCGAGCTGGATTCGGACGACGGCAAGCTCGACGTCGCCCTCATCAGAATTCTTCGTCTCCGGGTAGCAAGGTTGTCTGTCGGAGAAGTAGGCACAGATTTCCTCCGCCGCCGCATCGCCCCTCTTCAAGATAGGAAGAGGCCGGCCTGGGATTACGGCAACGCGACGGACATAATGAGGCTGCGCCCCGGGCTCAACTTCAACTTCACGTCGCTGGAGCTGAAGGGGATGGTCCGGGAACTATTTAAGCATGACCTGGCCCACCCAGAGTGGTTCAGAGCTCCCCGGGGAGTGGTGCCTCTCTGCAATAGCACGGCCCGGGATTCCCTTCGCGCCATGATGCCCGCGTGTGACTCGCACGGCATCGACCGCACATGGATTCCGCCCAAGCCAGACGTCATCTTGAACTTCTTCGACAACTTGGTGGAGGTGGCGAAGAACAAGGACAAGATCAAGGGGCTCACACGGGACACCACCAACCAGGAGATAGCGTATATAGCTTCTCGGGTTGAAGAGGCCGCTGCAGCCGCAGCGGCAGGAGAATTTGGCTTTACGCCCGAGGAGGCTTAGGCTGCGGAAACGTCCTGCCAAGCAGAGGAGGCGGAGATCCGCAGGCTGCTGAAACTTCCTCCCGACGAGCTCGCCGGGGTCCCATCCTTGAGGCACTCCGGGATCCCCGGAATCCTGGCCGAGGCCGCGGCAAAGGGCAGCGCCGCCGGAGGAAACAGAGGCGCCGCAGGGAGCGGAGGCGCCGGAGGGAGCGGAGGCGCCGGAGGGAGAGCGGCCACAGTGGAGGGCGCTAGGCCCATCAAGCCTGCCGAGGAGGAGGAGGAGGAGGAGGACGCCGGGGTCGACAAAGATTCCGACGGATCCCTGGGGCTCTACGCCGACGACCTCTCCTCGTCATCGGAGACCTCCCCGCCTCGGGCAAGCCCTAGGCGCTCTCCGCTGAAGCGTCTCCGCAAGACGGCGACAGGGACGAGGGCGCAGGCGCCCCGGCAACAACCAGCTCGCCGGGCGGCGCGAGCTACCCGGGGGAGCCAAGCTGCGACGGGGGCGCCAGGCGCACCAACCACGGCGGAGGCGGCCCGCACGCAGGCCACGGCAGAGGCGCCCCGCAAGCAGGCCACGGCAGAGGCGCCCCGCAAGCAGGCCACGGCAGAGGCGCCCCGCAAGTCAGCGCCGAGTGGAAGGGAGTCTTCACAGAGCGGAGCGGCGGCTCCGCCCGCTCCCCGGGCCTCGGCTACCACAGGGGCTGGATCTTCGCAGCCCCAGCCCCAGGGACCGCCAAGCGCCCGAGGGAGTCTTCGCCTCCTGCTCCCCGCGCGGAAGCGCCTCAGGAGGAGTTTGACTTCTCCGCCCTGAGCGACGACGACGACGAGGAGGAACAGGAGTAAGGACTTGAGGTTTTTGCATCTTCTTTAACACTATCTTGATTCTTGTTGATGCTAATCTTGCTTTTGCTTTGATTTCAGGACCTTGGCCCAGCGAGTGGCGAAGAAGGCCAAGGTGCCCGTGGTCGAGGTCGCGGACGACTCGCCCGTCGCGGCGACTGGGGACGTGCCGGAGCCAAGCCTGCCGGACCCGAGCGCTGCTCCGAGGAGCAGCCCCCAGCGCAGCCCCCAGCGTAAGTCAGGGTTCCGTACTTCCGCTCGTCGGGTGCGCTTGAGAATTCCATCTTGTGCTGATATCTTGATTGTTTTGTGCAGAGGTGGAGACGCTAGCTCAGGAGCATCCGGAGGTCGCTCCCGAGGAGCCACAGGCCCCGCCGTCCCCGCCAAGGCCGAACTCCCCGGCAAGGGAGAGCACTCCGCCAAGGGCGGGTACTCCGCCAAGGGCGAGCAGCCCGGCGAGGGCGGCCACTCCGCCAAGGCAGAGCTCCCCGGCGAGGGAGCCCGCCGCTGATGACGTCCGTCAAGGTAAGTTCCGTCACTTTGTCTTCTTGGATTCGTCTCTTTTTGGATATTTGCTTGAACTTCTTTTACTTTTTCTTCTTCTTCTAGATCCTCCTCCCCCCGAGCAGATGGAGACGGAAGTCATCGTCGTCGAGGAGGAGGGCGCGCAGGGCGGTGGCGGCGATGCCCCTGTCGCTGAGGACACGGCGGGAGCCGCCGAGCCGGCTGCGGAGGAGACTGCCCCGACTGCAGACGCAGCGGCCGGGGAGGGGGACGGCGACCGCACTGCCGGCCCGGAGGCGGCAGGAGCATCAAGTGCTGCACCGGCCGCCGACCCCTCCGCCGAAAAGGAGCAGGCGGGCTACTATCTTGAAGCTCCCAACGGCGTCTTCATCCAGGTGCCGTGGGGTTCATCGTCGCGAGCCCCCGCGGAGGGCGAGGCCTTCGATGGAGAAGTGCTCGCCTCCGCGGGACTGAAGATCGTCGAGGCGCCCGGCGGAAGCGACGGGCCCGAGGAGGAGAAGCTGCTTCACCAGCTCCTGGCCCTTTACCGGGCCAGGCAGGCGAAGCTTGCTTCTCGGGAGGCCCTTGCCGCCAAGGCCGCCCTCGAGATGGAGAAACGCGCGGCGGAGCTCCGCGCCGCCAACCAGGCTGCCCTCCGCGAGGTGGCGGAGGAGCGCGAGAGGCTCGCCGGGGAGTACCAGGAGTGGTTGCTGGAGAAGGCCGAGGCCAAAGAGCAGCAGCGGCTCGCCGGGGAGGAGCTGTCCCGGCGAGAAGGAGAGCTGACCCAGCGGAAGGTCAACCTCGACTCCCACGAAGAAGACCTTGCCGCTCGGGAACAGGCCCTTGGCGGAGAGCTGAAGGAGGCGAAAGCCGCCGCGGTTGCCGCGGAGACCGCCAAGGAGGAGCTTGCCGCCAAGGTCGCGCAACTGGAGGAGTCACTGAAGGCGAGCGTGGAGAGGGTCGCCGCGCTCAACACAGAGCGCGAGAAGGACGCCCACACCAACTCCGAACTCCAGGTGCGTCTCTCCAAGAAGGGCGACGAGCTGAAGGCCGCCAAGGATTCTATTGAAGATCTAGAGCTGAAGGTTTCCACGTTGAAGGACTCGCTTGACGCCGTCCGGGACCGGGAAACCAAGCTGAAGGAAGAGCTCCGCAAGGAGCGAGGCTTGGTGGAGAGCGCCAACATAGCGGCCGAGAACTTCCGCCGGACCGTTGAGGTGTGGACCGACGACCTGGTATCTTCTGCATCCAACATCGACCAGGAGCTGCTGGCGCTGAAGCTGGAGCATCTCATCTACTCTCCGGACCCAAACCTCCCTCACAGCGCCAAGCTCAGCCTCTTCTTCAGAGGAATCGCGCCGGCTCTTGCAGATCTTCGGAAGAAGATTCCCGCGCAACTGGCCGAGGAGTCGCGCCAGCTCTGCACGGGAACCTTGGAGCGCGTACTGACGAAGACTGTATACCGCAATCCCGGTATAAACCTCACCAACGTTCTCCGCAGCTTGCCGGCCGACGCGAACATGGAGGCGCTGAAGGCGCAGGTCGCCCACATCATTGCCAAAGTGAACAAGATCTCCAGGGTTGAGGGCGACCGCGTAGATTAGGCCTCCTTTTCCTTTATCTCTTTTGTTGCTGCATAGGGTATTATGAACTCATTAATTATTGCGACAAGTTATCCTTTGTAAGATATTCATCTCATTTTGATCAATCAGTGCAGTGTTATCTTCCTTGTCTTGGTCATCTACTTTGTACGTTTTTCACCCTACGCTTCCGGGAAGCTTGCCGGCAAGGGCCCTTTGCCGCGAGCGTTGAGTGCTGGACTCTGAGCAGCCTGCTGGCCAAGGTCTTACCGGCAAGCAACCTTGCCGCAGCTAGTCGCAACGCACTCAGCTTGTTGAGTGAACTCGAAAACGAAACAAGGGCGCGACACTTGTCGCAGCTCACTCAAATCATTGAGCGTACTCGAAAACAAGACAAGGGTGCGGCTAGCTACGGGTAGGTTCCTCCGCGCACAGGTTTTCCATACAAAGTGTGATTGTTCAAGGAAGACAACTTAAAAATTAAAAATTTGAACTGCTCAAATTCTAATAACTTAGCTTTCATATCTTTCTTCTCGGTAAGGCTTCTCTTTCTTGAACAACACTTGGTTCCTCTTCCATCTCTTTCCCCCCCGGCAAACTTGTGCGCGAGGAACATTCCTTCTGCTTAAGAGGCAAGGAAAAAGAAGAGGGAAACAAGTATACGGCCTTTCGGCGCGCTAATGCTTACCGGATATGTATGTTGCACAAGATGCCAAATAACACATGCAAATAGCGAAGAAAAGCATGCAAAAGGTGAATAGCGCAAAACGCAGAGCTTTACTGATGCACGGGGTCTGCGCCCGGCTTTGTACAAAGGGTTACATGCAACAGCGGCAAAGCTTGTACAAAAGGTGGTTGCCGGAGCGGATCACGGCAACCGCGCCTTATGGGTGAAACTTGCGAAGATGCTCTATGTTCCAGGAGTTGCTCACCGGTAAGCCTTCTTCGGTCTCGAGGCGGACAGCGCCGGGCCTCGTGACTTGTCTCACCCGATAAGGGCCTTCCCACTTCGGCGTCAACTTGTTGGAATTCTTGGCGGACTGAACACGCTGAAGAACAAGGTCGCCTTCCTCGAGACTCCTGGCCTTGACCTTGCAGCTATGATAGCGGCGCAAGGCTTGCTGGTATCGAGCAGCTCGTACAGCAGCCTGGAGACGTCCCTCCTCGAGGAGCAATGCATCATCTTGCCGCAGTTGCTCTTGCTCGAGCTCATCATAAGCGAGCACTCGAGGAGATCCGTATACGAGTTCCGTGGGGAGAACTGCCTCTGCTCCATAGACTAGAACAAAGGGTGTCTGTCCGGTGGCTCGACTTGGTGTCGTTCTGATTGACCAAAGAGCCGCCGGTAGCTCCTCTATCCAGTTTCTTCCGCACTTGCGCAGCCTGTCAAAGGTCCTTGTCTTGAGTCCGTGCAACACTTCAGCATTTGCCCTCTCCGCTTGACCGTTGCTCCTCGGGTGAGCAACAGAAGCGAAACAGACCTTGGTGCCAAGGTCTTGGACGTACTGCATGAAGGTGCGACTAGTAAACTGTGTACCGTTGTCGGTGATGATCCTGTTAGGGATTCCGAAACGGCAAACAATCGACCTCAAGAACCTGACCGCTGACTGTGCTGTCACCTTTCTCACTGGTTCCACTTCTGGCCACTTTGTGAACTTGTCGATCGCAACGTACAAGTACTCAAAGCCCCCGACAGCTCGAGGGAAAGGGCCGAGGATATCGAGCTCCCAGACCGAGAAGGGCCAGGACAAAGGAATTGTTTGGAGAGCTTGAGCTGGCTGATGAATTTGCTTTGCATGGAACTGGCACGCTTCGCACTTGGTTACTAGTGCAGTCGCATCTTGGAGGGCTTCTTGCCAAAAAAACCCTTGCCGGAAAGCTTTTCCGGCAAGCGCCCTTGCGCCAATGTGGTGGCCGCATATGCCTCCGTGTATTTCTGCCAACAGCTTCCGTCCATCTTCCCTGGAGATACACTTCAACCTGACACCATTGAGCCTTCTTCTGTACAGCTCGTTATCCACGAACTGGTACATACTTGACTGCCTGGTTATCTTCTCTATTTCTTCTGGGTCATCGGGAAGTTCTCCAGTTTGCAGAAAACGGACGATGTGCTGCGCCCATGCCGGAGCCCGGGGTTCAACGGCAAGGACTAAAGGCATGAGGGCCGCTGCGGGGACCTCAGCTTCTACGGCAAGAACCTCTGGTTCCGCCGGAGCTGATGGTCCCCCGGCAAGCTCGCCGGGGCGAGGCTTGTCGGCAACACATGCTTCAACTGCACAGATCCTTGGATCTGCAGGAGCAGGCTGTTCCTCAGCGTTCTGATTGCTGATCTTGGGGACCTTGGCGGCGGTTTCAGGAAGATCCGCCGGCAAGTAGTCGCCGGAGACCAACTTTCTCTTCTTGGACTGCCCAATTGATGGTGTAACGGATGGTTGAGTCAGCTTGAGCAAAAAGGTCCCTGGTTCCACAGGTAACTTCATCGAAGCACACTTTGAAAGGCCGTCTGCAATTTCATTCTGAGCTCTCGGGACGTGCTCCATTTGCAGACCTTCAAAGTGCTCTTCAAGCTTCCTCACTTCATCTACATAAGCTTCCATCAAAGGGCTCTGGTAACTCTTGTTAACTTGTCGGACCACCAACTGAGAATCTCCCCGCACAATCAGCTTCCTTATCCCAAGTTCGGCCGCAATCCTGAGGCCGGCGAGCAAACCTTCATATTCAGCAGTGTTGTTTGTCGCTTGCTCTCTTGGGAAGTGCATCTGGATAACATACTTGAGGTGCTCCCCGGTGGGCGCGATGAGTACCACGCCAGCACCGGCGCCTTGCAGTGAGAAGGCACCATCAAAATACATTACCCATTCACTTGTTGCTTCTTGTACGGGTACACTTGTTTCTTGGACTTCTTCATCGGGCGTCGGGGTCCACTCAGCTATGAATTCTGCCAAAGCTCGACTCTGTATGGTTGAGGTACTTTCAAACTTGAGTCCAAAGCTCGACAGCTCTAGTGCCCACTCAACGATCCTGCCTGTTGCTTCTGGATTGTGCAATATCCTCTTCAGCGGAAAGCGAGTGACCACTGTTATCTCATGTGCCTGGAAGTAATGGCGCAGCTTCCTCGAGGCCATGAGGAGGCCGAAAAGCAACTTCTGCACCCCGGAGTATCTTGATCTAGCCCCCTGCAAGAGGGAACTCACAAAATACACCGGGCGCTGCACCATCTTCTTCCACACTTCTTCCTGTTCCTGCGCAGAGTTGTCCTTGTCGGGGCCAGAGCTTGTCGGAGCA
The DNA here is from genome assembly GCA_902687465.1 of Secale cereale. NCBI lineage: Eukaryota > Viridiplantae > Streptophyta > Magnoliopsida > Poales > Poaceae > Secale > Secale cereale. The sequence goes on along the minus strand of LR738710.1, from coordinate 257,610,927 downwards.
GCCCCCTGCTTGTCGCTGGATTCGCTTGCCGGTGGTGCAGATTCCTCGTCGGCCTCCCTCTCCGCTACTAACGCAGCACTAACCACCTGGTTGGTTGCCGCTAGGTATAGCAACAACTTTTCCTGTGGTCTAGGTGCGACAAGTATTGGAGTGGAGGATAAGTACCGTTTCAAATCTTGCAGCGCTGCCTCCGCTTCCAGAGTCCACTTCATGGGACCTGCCTTCTTCAAGATTTTGAAGAAAGGTAGGGCGCGTTCTGCAGACTTCGAAATGAACCTACTGAGGGCAGCCACACAACCTGCAAGCCTTCTGACATCCTTGACGCGCTTCGGGGCCTCGATCTGCTCAATGGCTTTAATCTTGTCGGGGTTAGCTTCAATCCCCCTTCTGTGACACAAAGAACCCGAGAAGCTTGCCGGAGGGGACTCCAAAGACGCACTTCTCAGGGTTCAACTTGAGCTGTATCTTGCGCAGGTTCTGAAACGTCTCTTCCAAATCTTGGACCAGGGTATCCTTGCTCTTACTCTTCACCACGATGTCATCCATGTAAGCCTCTACATTTCTGTGGATCTGTGGCTCGAAAGCAGTGTGCACCACCCTTGCAAATGTTGATCCCGCATTCTTCAGTCCAAATGGCATGCGTATGAAGCAATAAGTGCCACATGGAGTGATAAATGCAGTCTTCTCTTCATCTTCTTTGGCCATGAAAATCTGATGGTAGCCTGAATATGCATCAAGAAAAGAGAGTAGCTCACATCCGGCAGTGGAGTCAACGATCTGGTCAATGCGCGGCAAGGGGAATGGATCCTTGGGACATGCTTTATTCACATCGGTGAAGTCTATACACAGTCTCCACTTCCCGTTGGCCTTGCGCACGACGACTGGGTTTGCTAACCACGTCGGATGGATCACACCTCTCACTAAACCTGCTGCCTCTAGCTTCTTGATTTCTTCAGCAATGAATTCTTGGCGCTCCACGGCTTGCTTCCTCACTTTCTGCTTGACGGGCCGCGCATGAGGACAAACAGCAAGCTTGTGCTTAATTACCTTCCTGGGGACACCGGGGATGTCAGATGGTTGCCAGGCAAACACATCGACATTCGCCCGCAGGAAGGCAACGAGCGCGCTTTCCTATTTGCTGTCAAGTGTGGCACTGATGGTGAAGGTACCACCAGTGCCGTCCTCCTTGGCGGACACCTTCTTGGTTGCCGGAGGAGCGGCCATCCCCTTCTTACACTTGCCGGTGGAGCTCGATGGAACGTCCTCGACAGCAGCGCAGCACTCCGAAGAGGTGCGGTTGCCGGAGTGGGCCCCAGAGCACTTGCCGGACTTGGTCTTCGTCTTCTTCCCCCCGGGAGCTTCAGCGGCAAGTGTGTCCTTCTCTGCCGCAGCTGCTGCATCCCGGTAGATCTTGTCGGCGCAGACAAGCGCATCTTTCTTGTCGCCATGGACGGTGATGACGCTTATCGGCCCCGGCATCTTGAGTACGTTGTAGGCATAGTGGGAAGCTGCCATGAACTTGGCGAGGGCGGGACGGCCGAGTATTCCATTATACGGCAATGGAATATCGGCGACGTCGAATGTGATGCGCTCAGTTCTGAAGTTGAGCTCCCCGCCAAAGGTCACTGGCAGAGTGATCTTCCCCTTGGGCTTGCTCCTCCCCGGGTTGATTCCTTGGAAAGAACCGGTTTCTTCGAGCTCGCCATCTGGGATCTGGAGTTTCTTGATCACAGCAGAGGAGATCAAGTTCAGCCCGGCCCCGCCGTCAACCAACATTTTGGTGACCTTGAGGTTGCGGATGGTGGGTGAGACCAGCATCGGCAAGCACCTGACCGCAGTGGTGCGGTCAGGGTGATCCTCAAGGTCAAAAATGATGGGCGTGCTGGACCATTTGAGGAGCCTGCGCGACACCACGGGCGGCTCTGCTGCATTCACCTCGCGCACCCACTGCTTGAGCTGGCGGTGGGAGGTGTGCAGAGAGGCGCCACCGTCGACGCACAGGACCTCCGTGGCCTTCTGGAACTCCTGCTCGCTGTTATCCTCATCCTCCATGTCTTCGTCGTCGTCTTCTTCATCCTTGTCGCGGCCCCGGGGAGGTCGGTCACCTTGCCGCTGCTTGGCCTTGCCGCGGCGTCCTCCCCGGCCATTGAATGGCCGCTTCTTGCTTGGTTCTCCTCCGCCACCTTGGGCCTTCTCCTTGTCGCGCCTCTCGTACTCAGCTTTCTGCTGCTCGACGAGGTACTCGACGCGTTTGCAGTTGGAGAGGTCGTGACCCTTGGTGCGGTGGATCTTGCAGTATTGCTTGTCGGAGCCGTCCTGCTTGTCGGCTGCCGCCACAGGGGCAGGCTCCTTGCTAGAGCCGCCAGCCTGTGTTTGCTTGGCGGGAGCCTCCTTGCCGGACTTCTCGACGGCAAGCACTTCCTTCTTGTTCTTCCTTCTATTGTTCCGCCGCCGGCTCTTCTTTGCCGGGGCGGCGTCGTCGCTGTCGCTTCCTCCTGCGCCCGCATCCTCCCCGGGGAGTCTCCTCCCCTCTTCTGCGCGTGCGCACTTATCAGCTAGAGCATAAAGCCCGCTGACATCCCGTATCTTGGTCATGGCCATTTCTTCACGCATGCGGCGGTTACGCACGTTCTGGTGGAACGCGCTGATAACCGCGGCAGGGTGGACGTCGGGGATGTTGTGCTGCACTCGACTGAAGCGCTGGATGTACTTGCGCAGGGATTCTCCTTCCTTCTGGGCCAGAATGTGGAGATCGCTCTCCTGGCCGTGGGGTTTGTGGCCGCCCGTGAAGGCACCGACAAACTGGTGGCAAAGATCTGCCCTAGAAGAAATGGAGCCTTCCGGCAAGTGCATAAGCCACGAACGAACGTTCGGCTTAAGCACGAGCGGGAAGTAGTTTGCCAAAATCTTCTCGTCGTGCCCCCCGGCAGCCTGCACCGCAATGGTGTAAATGCTGAGGAATTCCAAGGGGTGCGTCTTGCCGTCGTACTTCTCCGGTACGTCGGGCTTGAAATTCTTCATGCTGGGCCACTGGACGCGTCGCAGCTCGCGGGTAAACGCAGGGCAACCTGCCGCGTACGGCAAGTCGCCTGGTTCACCGGGCGCGCGCGCGTCGACAGCGTTCCCAGCTCTCTGGTCCGATTGTCGCCGAGCTTCTCGGCGGCGCTCGATTGTTGTTCGAGCGTCTTCTTGTCGCCGGTCGTCAAGGACTTGGCGCTGGTCCCGACGAGCCCGCGGATCCGACGACGCCGTGGAGCCGTCGTCGGCGTTGTTCCGGCGGGGCGGCGTCTTCTGCTTCTCCGGCGGGGAGTGCACGGTGGTTGCACCCCCGACGGTCTTGTCGCCGTCGGCCTTCGTCTTCTCGACTTGCCGCGGCCGCGAGGTCGCCGGCTGCTGCGGCGTATCGTTGTTGGCGAAGGCGATCAGGCTCTGGATGGTTGCCCTCCAGTCTTCGGCCTTGTCTGCCGCTGGAGGGAAGTCGAGGAGCAGTTGCGCCCTTGCGAGCGCTTCTGCTGGAGTGGAGGGGAGCGGGGGCGAGCGGTGCGAGGAGCGGGATATGCTCGGACTCCTAACGGCGTTAGAAGGAGCAGGGTCCCGCCCCGACGACCGCGCCTTGCTCGTGCCGGGACGATGGCCCGGAGCGTCCCGCGAACCTCCGGTTTGCCCTTGGCCCAGCAAGCGGATGCCACCCCCTGTGGCATGGCGCTGCTGGATTGTCGTTTGCTGAGATGGACGTGGCGCGTCCACGGAGACCGAGGCTCGGTCGTCCGTCCTGTCCTTGGATTTGGTGGCGCCGCGCGTGTCCTCGCCGGCGACCACCCTTCCGACGGCGTCTCCCCCGCCCACCGTTGGTTTCGGTGGCGGCGGATGAGACGCAGACGGGCCTGCGACCTCCGAAGCCTTCTTCTTCGGGGCCATGGCGCAGTTGCTGATGAGGTTGCTGACGAATTCGGAGAGGTTGATGAAGAATGCGCCCGCGTGAACGCCGGATCAGGTTCGCACAACCTCGACGCCCCTACCTGGCGCGCCAAAGATGTCGGGGGAAACTGTCCACCACGAGCACCTATGGGACCGGAGCCCCTTGCTTGTGCGGTAAGAGGGCGGAGGGAGCACGAAGAGCAGATCGTGGAGATCACGCAGGCAGTTTACCCAGGTTCGGGCCGCGGTGAACGCGTAAAACCCTACTCCTGCTTAGTTTGTATTGAGTTGGGGAGCTCGGGAGCTTTAAGAACTAGCTACACCAAGCGTATGAGCGATCTAGGTTCCGAACCCCCCCTACGTTGTGCATGGGCCTCCTTTTATAGTGCAAGGGGTCACCGACAGGTGTCAACGTAAGAGAAAGGGGTAAAAACGTAAAAGAGGTGGTAGTTGTAATAGTGCGGGAATAGTGGAGCTACAGTGTATGAACAGTGGTCGCTACCTACTTTGACAGTGGGGGACAAGAGCATTTAATGCCCGTCGCCGTCGACCCCAAAAGCGCCCGCCCTTGCGTCTCCGTTCGCCACGGCGATGGCTTTACCACCGTGGAGTGCCACCGTGTCCCCCAGGCTGCACAGCCATCCGCCACGCGTCCCTGGAGTGGCCCCAGGGCGACGCGTGGTTCGATGAGCTGGAGCGCGGGCACACAGCGTAACTCTCCCCGGCAAGCACCTTGCCGGGGTCTTGACCTTGCCGGGCCCGGGAGCTTGTCGGGCTCTGAAGCTTGTCGCTCCCCGGGCCCCGCCGGGGCGCATATAGCGCCGAGGCATGTCTTCTGTAATGTTATCCTCTGGCCTTCCTGGCAAGCTCCTCTTGCCAGGGTCTTGTGCTAGTGAGGTAATCTTGAGCCTGGGACGGCCTTCCCGGCAAGCCCCACTTGCCGGGGTCTCGATCTTCTGTCTTGCATACTTTGTTTTTGAATGGTTTTATATGGAGCAGGAAGGTCTCCGGCAAGCGCGTGGTAGGCCCTGCCGCGGGAAGCTGCTACTGCCCGTGCACAAGTTGGGGTACTGAGGCACCCCTACCTTAGTACACCGACAGTTGGGATCCTATGATTAAAATTAAGTTGAATAACTTCTCTTGCTATGCTTTATTTGATGTTGGAGCTAGTACCTCCGTTATGCCCAAAAGAATATATGATATTCTTAAATTGAAACCTTTTGATTCTTGTTCTTTTGGTGTTCGTCTTGTTGATTCTTCCATAAAGAAACCCTGGGAGGATCGACGATGTTCTTATCATTGTCAATGACAATTATGTTCCCGTTGATTTTACTATTATGGATATTGAATGTGAACCTTCTTGTCCAATTATTTTGGGACGTCCTTTTCTTCGCACCGTTGGTGCCATCATTGACATGAAAGAGGGGAATATAAAGTTCCAATTTCCTCTCAAGAAAGGGATGGAACACTTCCCTAGAAAGAAGATTAAGTTACCATTTGAGTCCGTTATACGGGCTAGCTATTCTTTTACTCTTGATAAAACTTGATCTCTTTGCATTATGCCTAGCTTAAAGGCATAAAAGAAAGCGCTTTTGGGAGGCAGCCCACAATGAATAAAATTTTATTTTGCTTTGGTTGTGTCTTGATGTTTGTTACTACATTAGCATCATAATTGTATCTTTACTTTTCCGCTTTGTGCCAAGTTTAGCCTCTGATTGCAAGAAAGTTCAAAAGTTGTGACGTGCTGTCCAGGAAACAGATTCTGTCCTTGGACAGAAAAATTCGTAAAAAATCACCAGATCATCTTTTTGGTCTGAATTTTTTCGACAGCGTGCTCTATACAATTGGCTTTCGGGCGTCTGTTCTGAGTTTTTTTATTTGAGTTGCAGAAGTGCCCCGAAAAAATTATTTACTACCTGCTGGTCTGTTTTTCACAGATTCTGTCATGTTTTGCCTTTCCTTCGTTTTGCAAACCTTGAGCTTGCTTTTTCTTTGCAAAAACCTTTTGGCAATGTTGAGAAACAGTAGAACTTCAAGATTACCTTTATTTCCAGCAAGGAAAAATTATTTTATTATGGGTACTAACCTCGCTAATCAGATTATGATGAGTTATGTATGAAGGGAGTTTTCAAGTGTGCGAGGGAAGATGATAAAAAGATTCAGGAGTGTCAAACGCTCAAGCTTGGGGATGCCTCCGTGCACCCCCAAGAAATATTCAAGAAGACTCAAGCGTCTAAGCTTGGGGATGCCCCCGTGCATCCCCTTCTCCATCAACAATTATCAGTTCGTCTTTCGTTCCAGTATATTTTTATCACTTCATGTGTTATGTGCTATGCTTGGAGCGCTTGCTTTTAGTTTCCTTTTTAGTTTTCTTTAGCTTTGCTTGCTGTTCATAACGAGTTGGAACCCATCTTTCTTTGTGTGGGAGAGAAACACGCTCCACTTCGACCTAGAACACAACATATAATTTTCATGTTTATCTTTGCTGTGTGTGTTCTTTGTCTTTCAATAGCTACTGTCATGTTTAGCTCTTAGTTTTCATGATTTTCTTTTTAAAGAGCTTTTGTTTAGTTGGTTGCTGGAACTCTCTTGAGTTATCATGCTTATCTTGTTAAGAGAGTTGGCTTCTGTTGCACTGGTTGATATGTCTATGATAAAAATGCTATGTGCATAATGGTGCTTAGTAGTTCATGTTTTCTTATGATTAGTCTCAAATAGCTGGGGGGTTCTTAATGTGTTATTGAAGTACCAACATGATTTGTTTGCCTATGATGTGCTATGGTTTAGTGATATCTTCCTCCTAGAATTTATTTTGATTGACTTAGCATATGCTCACGCATATTTAAGACTGTAAAGAAAGTCTACCAAGCCTTGATGATCTTTAATTTCTGAGTAGCGATATAACTTCCATGCCCGATTCAATGTTGCTTTGTCGCTCTGCATGATTATGACCGTCATTGCTCTCTTAGTTGGTCACTCCCAGTCTTTTGCTAACCTTTGCCTGTACTAAGCGGACTGACTGCTTGTGCATCCAAAATCCTTTAAACCAGTTATGCCATATGAGTCCACCATACCTTCCTATACATGGTATTTACCTGCCATTCCTAGCGCAGACTTTCGTGTACCATCTCGAAATTAATCAAAAAAGCATTTCTCTTTTGTGCCTCTGTTTTAGCTCATGAGGAAGTAGTAGTTAATTCATGATCTTTTTAAGTTGGACAAGCTTCACCCCGGGATTGCATGTCTAATGTGCAAACCCCTAATACGAGAAGGAACTGGCAAAGAGTGCGGCCGGCTCATTAAAAAATATACAACAAACGAACCCTCCTTCACGCTTTGTTCATGAGAAATCAGAAAACTTTGGCAGTGATAAACAAAGGAGATTAAGAGGATGTGATCGTCCTCGTGCGGGAGCCGTTCCTCGAAACTTTTCCAGCTCGAGAAGTAATTGAGTTATCTACTAGCATTCGTTGACGAAATGTGCATCTCTAAAAAATAATTATTACCTCTGTTTTTAAAAACCAAGAGCTCTGGTACATGTTTAGTTTTTGTTTCCGACCACGGGTTTTCAACCTTGCCATCAAAAGCCACGGTTCGAGAGTCTCCACCTTCTTTCTTTAAAGCACCAACTATTGAGAGCATGATTGTCATTCTGAGTGTAATGTGCATTGTCCCAAAGTACCATTGTCTTCTGCATGACTATGATATCATTTATTCTGGAGTTATTGTATCTAGTCGTCACTTAAACTATGGAGGTGCCCCTGCATTTATGTTTTGCTTCACTAAAGGGGGCAAGCGAGGTATCACTTTGTCATGTTTGCACACCATGCTCACTACAAATCTATTGAGTGTTTCAGTATCATATTGTAAAACTTTCAGTTCTTTGTGATATTCTCATGAGGCAACTTAATTACTAAAGATTCATTGTCTCAGTAAGCATTTGTCATGTGACTATGAAAAGTTCTTATATGGTTAATAGCATGTCACCACAGAAATTATGCTTGTTATCATTTACTCGAGGACGAGCAGGAATTAAGCTTGGGGATGTTGATACGTCCAAAACGTATCTATAATTTCTGCTTGCTCCATGCCTCTTTTGTGTGATATTGCTATGATATTTATGCACCTCCATACACTTTTGATCATATTTGGACTAACCTATTAACTCAGTGCACCCCAGTGCCAGTTTCTGTTTTCTGCTGTTTTTGCATTTCAGGTTTTCCCATTACGTAAATTGCCAGAAAAATTCCGGGAAAAATATATAAAAAATCAGCGTTTCGGAAGCTTCCATGCGGCCAAAGTAGGGCCAGAGGGGGGCCACCAGGGCTCCAGGTGACCAGAGGGGGCGGCCCCCCTCCTGGCCGCGCCGCCAGGGCGCCTGGGCCCCCCTGGCCTCTTCTGACGCCCCCCCTTTGGCATATATTTACACCGCGTCCCAAAACCCTCGAGGACGGAACCCTTTTTCGCCATCTCATCTCTGTTCCGCCGCCGCCGCGCTTCCAAGATCGGGAGCACCAGGAGAACTCTTCCCGGCACCCTGCCGGAGGGGAGGATCACCACCGGGAGCTTCTTCACCACCATGGACGCCTCCCGGATGAGTTGTGAGTAGTCTCCCTTGGACCATGGGTCCATGACCAGTAGCTATGTGATGTTCTCCTCCCCTCTTTGTTCTTCACCGATTAGACCTCGTGAGCTGCCCTACATGATCGAGGCACATATGTAATCCTTATGTTGTTGCTATGATGAGTTTGCTGGGATCCGATGGATTATGAGATTATGTTCAGATTGTGTGTGAGTAATATATTTGATTTACCTCTTTTATATCTATGTTCTTGAGTAATTCTTGCATGTTCTACGTTGCTGTTTATTGCTTTGGCCAAGTAGTAGGTAGTAACTCCAAGAGGGAACGTTATACTTGATTGTGGGTTCATGCCCCTCGATGACTAGCTTGAGTGACAGAAACATGAGTCTAGGGGATGTGCTGTTGCCACAAGGGGGAAAACAACGGTGCTTGTACTTGCGGGTGCAAGGATTGTTTACTATACGCAAAGTTCTTTTAATGCAGTTGTCTGTTGCTTTGAGTTTAATTACACTACGGGTGGGACTCGCAACTTAATACCTGCGAGATGTTCTGGATAGATATCTCAAGGTGGATGATTAGTAGTAGATGCAGATGGATTTCGATCTACTTGCCTTGGCGTACCGCCCATGCTTTTGAGCCTCTACCTTTCTTGCAGCATAGTTAGCATTGGTTTGCGCACATAATCCTGTCAATTGCCCAGCTGTAATTCGTTTACCTCGCTTAGCTGTTTTATCGTCTTTTGGGAGAGAGACATCACTAGTGAACATCATGGGACCCCGGTCCATATTACCATCACTGATCACATCCGCTATTTACTTTCTGTTCTTACTTACTAGTTGCAGTCATACCTATCACTATTATCTCTTGCGTTTGATCCTTTGTAAACGACAAGGCCGGAGGGATTGACAACCTCTCTGTACTCGTTGGGAGCAAAGTTATTTGTATTTGTGTGCAGGTCCTGTCAATCGCTAAGTTGCGCCGCTAGCAGTTGACACCTTCTTGTTGACCCTCGGAGTCTCAGGGGATTCGATCCTTGGTATCTTTGCCAAGGGAAAACTACCGCTACACTGCATCTCAAACCTTCCACTTGGGGTAACCAACGAGGGGCGAGAAGCCATCAAGCAAAGTTTTCTGGCGCCGTTGCCGGGGACTCCACTCTTCAAGATAGGGGAGTTGCACGCTATCTTTTACTTTTGCTTTTTATTCCTGTTAGTTTACCTTTCAGTTTTTGCTTTAGTGTCTTTTATCAAAAATCACAAAAATAGTTATCTTGCTTGCTTGCTGCTATGGGTTCCACCGAGAACACCAAGTTGTGTGACTTCACTAGTCATAACAACGATGACTTTATCTGCATGCCCATTACTACACCTGCCACTTCAGCACCTTCTTATGAAATTAAACCTGCTTTACTGAACCTAGTTATGAAAGATCAATTCTCCGGTGCTGGAGATGATGCTGCTTTACACTTAAACAATTTTGTTGAACTCTGTGATATGCAAAAGTACCAAGAAATAGATGGTAATATTGTTAAGCTTAAGCTTTTTCCTTTCTCCTTGAGAGGAGGAGCTAAAATTTGGTTTCAATCCTTGCCTAGAAATATCATAGATTCTTGGGACAAGTGCAAGGATGCCTTTATTGGGAAGTACTATCCACCTGCTAAAATTATCCAACTAAGGAGTAACATAATGAATTTCAAACAATTGGATAATGAACACGTTGCCCAAGCTTGGGAACGCAAGAAATCTCTTGTCAAGAACTGCCCTACTCATGGTTTGACTACTTGGATGGTTATCCAAACTTTTTATGCAGGCTTGAACTTTACCTCGCGGAACTTGTTAGATTCGGCCGCGGGAGGAATCTTTATGTCAACTACACTTGGTGCTGCCACGAAGCTTCTCGATGAGATGATGACCAATTATTCCCAATGGCACACCGAACGCGCTCCAACAGGTAGGAAGGTAAACTCTGTCGAGGAGATTTCCTCCCTAAATGAAAAAGTTGACTTGATCATGTCTCTACTTTCCAAGCAATCTTCTATTGATCCTCGTGATGTTCCTTTAAATCCTTTGATTGCTCAAGAACAAGTAGATGTGAACTTTATCTCTAGAAACAATTTCAATAACAATGCTTATAGGAGTAATTTTGGTAGCAATCCTAGACCGTTCCCCTCTAATTCCTATGGGAACAACAACAACAATGCTTATCCTAGCACCAAGAACTCCACTTCTGAACTAGAGATTATGCTTAACGATTTCATCACTACCCAAAAAGCCTTCAACAAGAGTGTAGAACAAAAACTAGCCAAACTAGATGATCTCTCTTCGAAGGTAGACAATTTAGCCCATGAGGTACAGTTGCTTAAAATTAGAACTTCCCCTCTTGAGGAGAGGAAGACCACTCCTATGATTGCTATTCAAGTACAAATTAATGAAAACATTAGGATGTTGGCTAAACTTAAAGAGAGATGGGCTAGAGAAAAGGAGGAAGAAGATAGAATTAAGAACCTTCCTACCCACCACACTATTGCTACTATCCAAGTTGTTGAGGATATCCAAACTCTTAGCACCCAATGCACTCCTGGTCCCATTGGACCTATTAATGGTGATGCTATGACCATAGAAACTACCAAGCAAGTGAGCCTAAAGGACACCACTACCACTTTACTTGATAGTAGTGACCTTGATTTTGATAATTGCACCCTTACCGAAGTTATTGATTTCCTTCACAAGATGTCCAGAGATTCCCGCACTAGCACACTTAACCTTGCCTTCACCGAGCATATCACTAATGCTCTCACCAAAGCTAGGGAGGAGAAACTTATGGTAGAAGCCTCCATACCTAGAAAGCTAGAAGATGGTTGGGATCCTATGATTAAAATTAAGTTGAATAACTTCTCTTGCTATGCTTTATGTGATGTTGGAGCTAGTACCTCCGTTATGCCCAAAAGAATATATGATATTCTTAAATTGAAACCTTTTGATTCTTGTTCTTTTGGTGTTCGTCTTGTTGATTCTTCCATAAAGAAACCCTTGGGGAGGATCGACGATGTTCTTATCATTGTCAATGACAATTATGTTCCCGTTGATTTTACTATTATGGATATTGAATGTGAACCTTCTTGTCCAATTATTTTGGGACGTCCTTTTCTTCGCACCGTTGGTGCCATCATTGACATGAAAGAGGGGAATATAAAGTTCCAATTTCCTCTCAAGAAAGGGATGGAACACTTCCCTAGAAAGAAGATTAAGTTACCATTTGAGTCCGTTATACGGGCTAGCTATTCTTTTACTCTTGATAAAACTTGATCTCTTTGCATTATACCTAGCTTAAAGGCATAAAAGAAAGCGCTTTTGGGAGGCAGCCCACAATGAATAAAATTTTATTTTGCTTTGGTTGTGTCTTGATGTTTGTTACTACATTAGCATCACCATTGTATCTTTACTTTTCCGCTTTGTGCCAAGTTTAGCCTCTGATTGCAAGAAAGTTCAAAAGTTGTGACGTGCTGTCCAGGAAACAGATTCTGTCCTTGGACAGAAAAATTCGTATAAAATCACCAGATCATCTTTTTGGTCTGAATTTCTTCGACCGCGTGCTCTATACAATTGGCTTTCGGGCGTCTGTTCTGAGTTTTTTGATTTGAGTTGCAGAAGTGCCCCGAACAAATTATTTACTACCTGCTGGTCTGTTTTTCACAGATTCAGTCCTGTTTTGCCTTTCCTTCATTTTGCAAACCTTGAGCTTGCTTTTTTCTTTGCAAAAACCTTTTGGCAAGCTTGAGAAACAGTAGAACTTCAAGATTATCTTTATTTCCAGCAAGGAAAAATTATTTTATTATGGGTACTAACCTCGCTAATCAGATTATGATGAGTTATGTATGAAGGGAGTTTTCAAGTGTGCGAGGGAAGATGATAAAAAGATTCAGGAGTGTCAAACGCTCAAGCTTGGGGATGCCTCCGTGCACCCCCAAGAAATATTCAAGAAGACTCAAGCGTCTAAGCTTGGGGATGCCCCCGTGCATCCCCTTCTCCATCAACAATTATCAGTTCGTCTTTCGTTCCACTATATTTTTATCACTTCATGTGTTATGTGCTATGCTTGGAGCGTCTTGCTTTTAGTTTCCTTTTTAGTTTTCTTTAGCTTTGCTTGCTGTTCATAACGAGTTGGAACCCATCTTTCTTTGTGTGGGAGAGAAACACGCTCCACTTCAACCTAGAACACAACATATAATTTTCATGTTTATCTTTGCTGTGTGTGTTCTTTGTCTTTCAATAGCTACTGTCATGTTTAGCTCTTAGTTTTCATGCTTTTCTTTTTAAAGAGCTTTTGTTTAGTTGGTTGCTGGAACTCTCTTGAGTTATCATGCTTATCTTGTTAAGAGAGTTGGCTTCTGTTGCACTGGTTGATATGTCTATGATAAAAATGCTATGTGCATAATGGTGCTTAGTAGTTCATGTTTTCTTATGATTAGTCTCAAATAGCTGGGGGTTCTTAATGTGTTATTGATGTACCAACATGATTTGTTTGCCTATGATGTGCTATGGTTTAGTGATATCTTCCTCCAAGAATTTATTTTGATTGACTTGGCATATGCTCACGCATATTTAAGACTGTAAAGAAAGTCTACCAAGCCTTGATGATCTTTAATTTCTGAGTAGCGATATAACTTCCATGCCCGATTCAATGTTGCTTTGTCGCTCTGCATGATTATGACCGTCATTGCTCTCTTAGTTGGTCGCTCCCAGTCTTTTGCTAACCTTTGCCTGTACTAAGCGGACTGACTGCTTGTGCATCCAAAATCCTTTAAACCAGTTATGCCATATGAGTCCACCATACCTTCCTATACATGGTATTTACCTGCCATTCCTAACGCAGACTTTCGTGTACCATCTCGAAATTAATCAAAAAAGCATTTCTCTTTTGTGCCTCTGTTTTAGCTCATGAGGAAGTAGTAGTTAATTCATGATCTTTTTAAGTTGGACAAGCTTCACCCCGGGATTGCATGTCTAATGTGCAAACCCCTAATACGAGAAGGAACTGGCAAAGAGTGCGCCCGGCTCATTAAAAAATATACAACAAACGAACCCTCCTTCACGCTTTGTTCATGAGAAATAAGAAAACTTTGGCAGTGATAAACAAAGGAGATTAAGAGGATGTGATCGTCCTCGTGCGGGAGCCGTTCCTCGAAACTTGTCCAGCTCGAGAAGTAATTGAGTTATCTACTAGCATTCGTTGACGAAATATGCATCTCTAAAAAATAATTATTACCTCTGTTTTTAAAAACCAAGAGCTCTGGTACATGTTTAGTTTTTGTTTCCGACCACCGGTTTTCAACCTTGCCATCAAAAGCAACGGTTCGAGAGTCTCCACCTTCTTTCTTTAAAGCACCAACTATTGAGAGCATGATTGTCATTCTGAGTGTAATGTGCATTGTCCCAAAGTACCATTGTCTTCTGCATGACTATGATATCGTTTATTCTGGAGTTATTGTATCTAGTCGTCACTTAAACTATGGAGGTGCCCCTGCATTTATGTTTTGCTTCACTAAAGGGGGCAAGGGAGGTATCACTTTGTCATGTTTGCACACCATGCTCACTACAAATCTATTGAGTGTTTCAGTATCATATTGTAAAACTTTCAGTTCTTTGTGATATTCTCATGAGGCAACTTAATTACTAAAGATTCATTGTCTCAGTAAGCATTTGTCATGTGACTGTGAAAAGTTCTTATATGGTTAATAGCATGTCACCACAGAAATTATGCTTGTTATCATTTACTCGAGGACGAGCAGGAATTAAGCTTGGGGATGTTGATACGTCCAAAACATATCTATAATTTCTGCTTGCTCCATGCCTATTTTGTGTGATATTGCTATGATATTTATGCACTTCCATACACTTTTGATCATATTTGGACTAACCTATTAACTCAGTGCACCCCAGTGCCAGTTTCTGTTTTCTTCTGTTTTTGTATTTCAGGTTTTCCCATTACGTAAATTGCCAGAAAAATTTCGGGAAAAATATATAAAAAATCAGCGTTCCGGAAGCTTCCATGCGGCCAAAGTAGGGCCAGAGGGGGGCCACCAGGGCTCCAGGCGACCAGAGGGGGCGGCCCCCCTCCTGCGCGCCGCCAGGGCGCCTGGGCCCCCTGGCCTCTTCTGACGCCCCTCCTTTGGCATATATTTACACCGCGTCTCAAAACCCTCGAGGACGGAACCCTTTTTCGCGATCTCATCTCTGTTCTGCCGCCGCCGCGCTTCCAAGATCGGGAGCACCAGGAGAACTCTTCCCGGCACCCTGCCGGAGGGGAGGATCACCACCGGGAGCTTCTCCACCACCATGGACGCCTCCCGGATGAGTTGTGAGTAGTCTCCCTTGGACCATGGGTCCATGACCAGTAGCTATGTGATGTTCTCCTCCCCTCTTTGTTCTTCACCGATTAGACCTCGTGAGCTGCCCTACATGATCGAGGCACATATGTAATCCTTATGCTGTTGCTATGATGAGTTTGCTGGGATCCGATGGATTATGAGATTATGTTCAGATTGTGTGTGAGTAATATATTTGATTTACCTCTTTTATATTTATGTTCTTGAGTAATTCTTGCATGTTCTCCGTTGCTGTGTATTGCTTTGGCCAAGTAGTAGGTAGTAACTCCAAGAGGGAACGTTATGCTTGATTGTGGGTTCATGCCCCTCGATGACTAGCTTGAGTGACAGAAACATGAGTCTAGGGGATGTGCTGTTGCCACAAGGGGGAAAACAACGGTGCTTGTACTTGCGGGTGCAAGGATTGTTTACTTTACGCAAAGTTCTTTTAATGCAGTTGTCTGTTGCTTTGAGTTTAATTACACTATGGGTGGGACTCGCAACTTAATACCAGCGAGATGTTCTGGATAGATATCTCAAGGTGGATGATTAGTAGTAGATGCAGATGGATTTCGGTCTACTTGCCTTGGTGTACCGCCCATGCTTTTGAGCCTCTACCTTTCTTGCAGCATAGTTAGCATTGGTTTGCGCACATAATCCTGTCAATTGCCCAGCTGTAATTCGTTTACCTCGCTTAGCTGTTTTATCGTCTTTTGGGAGAGAGACATCACTAGTGAACATCTTGGGACCCCGGTCCATATTACCATCACTGAACACATCCGCTATTTACTTTCTGTTCTTACTTACTAGTTGCAGTCATACCTATCACTATTATCTCTTGCGTTTGATCCTTTGTAAACGACAAGGCCGGAGGGATTGACAACCTCTCTGTACTCGCTGGGAGCAAAGTTATTTGTATTTGTGTGCAGGTCCTGTCAATCGCTAAGTTGCGCCGCTAGCAGTTGACACCTTCTTGTTGACCCTCGGAGTCTCAGGGGATTCGATCCTTGGTATCTTTGCCAAGGGAAAACTACCGCTACACTGCATCTCAAACCTTCCACTTAGGGTAACCAACGAGGGGCGAGAAGCCATCACCCGCGCCTATTTAAGCCCTCCTCGAGCTCTCCCGCAGTCCACAAGCCCTCCCACGCCTCGCCCCGAGCTCCCGGGCCTCTCTGACCCGCACCATCGCCATGGCCGCCGTTTCTGTAGCCTCCATCACCGCGGCCTCGCCTCCTCTTTACTCCTCCCCGGCGGCCCCTGTGCCTCCGAATGGGACCGCCGCTCCACCCCGCATCCGCCGGTGCCCTCGGCCGGACAAGTGACGGCCGGAGCTGGCCGGCCCCTTCGCTGCCCACATCTCTCTGTCCTTCCTTGCCCTCTCCCGTCGCCGCCTCCCCTGCTCTCCCCGGCGTGCCCCGTCCCTCTGGAAGATTGCGGCCGGCTGAGCCGCGCCCGCCGGTGGCCTCTCCCTGGCCGAGCGTGGCCGGAGGCAGCCAGGCCGGCGCCGGCGTCCCCTGCTCCACCTCCTTTGTTCTGTCAAGGAACAGAACGAGGGGAGGAAGACGACGACGACCCCAGCCCCGCGGACCCCACATGTCGGCCGCACAGGCGTTGACCCGGTTGCTAGCGCGGTTAAGTGACGGGCGCCACTGCACGTCGGACCCGCCTGTCAATGACCCAAGTGCTCGGGCCCCCACTGCCACTCTGGATAAGTGGAAGCGTACTTCCAGAAGTACGTTTTCGCGTGGGGTAAGCATCTTTCCTCTCTGTTTCAGCCCAGAATGCGTTTTCTTAAACAGAAAGCGTATTTCTAACTTTTCGCTTCTGCCTTATCCACTCAGGGACTTGTTTGTGATGATATTTTTGCAGAAAAGTCCCTGAACTTCAAACCTTCATATCTTTTTACCCGCAACTCCAAACGAGGTGATTCCAAAGCCCATCTCTTCGTATCGTCGATCCCGCTCTGTTGGTATCATTTTCATAATATTTTGGCATTGTGAAAATGACCATTTTGCCCTTGCCATAAACAGCCCCATCCGAGAGAGTACTGTTTCCGGCGATTCTTTTCGCGAGCTTTACGCACTTTCCTCCGGAGTATTTGTCGACCCTAGGCAAGCCAACCTCTTATCATGAGCCCCGAACTCGTATGTTTACTTTGCTTGAGCCTTGTGTATGTGTAGTTGCGGCCGTTGGCTTATTGTTTTCATGTGTAATCTTTCCTTTATGTATTTTCATGCATGCTTGTGTTGTCATGATATCTCTTGCCATGCTAGTTAGGATGATGTTAATAATGCCATGGTACTACTTGCTTTTTATGTCATCGTTATAAAAGGCTATGATGTTTTTAACACACCGTTAATATGCTAGTACTTAGTTTTGTCATATTCTTTAGGTTTACTTGTGCACCTGAGAAGTTTGATATTTTGTATATGCTTTTGTATGTGGCATGCTCATTGTTCCATTCTTGTAAATATGCTCATGATGATGGAGAGTTAATAAAAATGAATTAATCATAACAAACTCCTCCGTCATCGATGGGATCGGTTTGTGGTGCCACCAAATTGAACTTTTTCAGTGCAACCACATTTTCCTTTATGGGAAGGCCTTAATTCGAACTATTGTTGTGCCTCTCACCGGTGCCTCCAACGAGGGAAGGTTATGGACACGTACTACCCTGATCAGGTTATCGGACATATACCTTGTGTGCCCGTAGTTGTTTTTGTTATGGTACCGGGTCGCCGTTTGGGACAGTTTGGCCACGACGGTGGTCGGTGTGTCTTTGGTAGACACACGGCCACCCAGGACCAGCCCAGTAGGGCAAGAGTCGGAGTGGCCGGGGGAGTGTCATGACAGTAGGTCGGTTTTGTCTGAATGCCATTGGTCCACCGGAATGGGATGACGAGGCCATGGGTTCCGTGGTGTGGGTACATTGCGCAACCTCTGCAGAGTGTTCATAAAGTCTATCAATAGCACACAGTTTGTAGTAGGTCACACTATCAGGTCTTGATCGAAATGGAGGATAAACCAAAGGGCGCTGCCGGCGAGGGGCCCGGGCGGCTCCGGCCAGGCCCGGCCAGGGCGAGGCCACCGGGCGGCGCGGGGCGGAGAGCTGCTCCCACCTGGAGCAGCAGCATGCACCAGGGAGGGGCGATGCTGGGGCTACGGCGGAGGACAGAGGAGGCATAAGCAGGCTGCGGCGATGGGGTCGGCCGGCTCCGGCCGTCTCCGGGCGAGCGGAGGGTACCGACGGGTGCAGGGCGGAGCGCCTGTTCCGTTCAGAGTGCTAGATGGCGCCGGGGAGGCTTGGGATGGAGGGGAGAGGTGGCTCCATGGATGTTACAATCCATGACACAGCCCTCAGGTGGCGAGGGGTCTCGGCGCTGCGGCCGCTCCGGCGAGGGGGCAAGGGCTTGGGGCGGCTCGGTGGAACAAGGGGAAGACGATGGACAAGCTAGGAGGAGAGGGGAGGGGCTAGGCTCGCCGGAATCATGCCGAGACCGAGGCGGCCATGGCGGACGCCGACGAACAAAGGAGGAACCTGAGGGCTATGGTGGTCGAGGAGGAGTGAGGAGGGGCTGGTGAGGTGCGGAGGAGCTTGGGGGTCCTTTTATAGCCGCGGGGAAGGCTCTGGACAACCACAAGAGAGCTTGAACAGGGCGTTAATGGAGGTCAGAGGCGGTTCGTGGCAGTGGCACTATTTTGACGGCGTGCTGCCGGCGAGCCACGACGAGGCAGAGGTGCAGGGAGGTGCAGATGAGCACGGGCCAGCTCCAGGACAAGGTTGGAGGCCGAGACGAGGAGGGAGGCGACGAACACAGTGGCCCGACCGTTTCAGAGCGCGCGTTGTGCATGACGCAGGTGCGGTCACCACGCGCACTGGTGCAAGCGGCGAGCTTTGGCGTGGCCAACCATGTCCAGTAGGTTTACCTAGGTGCCCTTAGTAGAAATAGAGAAAGAAAATGATCCAGGGGCAAAGAAGAGATTTGCAGATGGCTCCATGGTAAAACAACAACAAGGTGTTTGTAACTTCCTGTGGTTAAACCATCTGGGTAACTTGGTAGAAAGTTTGTCTGGCGATGATCTTACACCAAGGTGATGCAGATCACCAAAAATCAGACTAAGAAGAGGAGTTTAGCTGACACTTGCTGTAGAAAGTGCAAAGCAGGACAGAATTAGAGATGATGATGTTGCACTCACATACTTAAGTGTCATGAGCTGAAATTTGGTGGAGTTGAATAATTTCACCATGTGGATCTGCTGTAAAAACCTCATGCCATTTGGAGTTACCAAAGTGGCACTTCCTTCACAAAGCTCCAATCTGGACAGAATCTTGGAGAATTTACTGAGGGTAAATAGATAACTGGATTGAGCCAAAACTTGGTGGAGTGAGTATAGGTAGATGTAAGAATGGCCTGGTAAATTGGCAGCTCAAATGAAGCACGGTAAAATAGTGTTGCTTCACAAAGTGCAAACTTTACCATAAACCAAGATTTGGAGCTGAGCTCACATAGATGATCTCCATGAGCTCAAATTGGGTGTAGATGCATTATTTGATCAAATGAAGGATGTGACCAAGTTTCATCTCATCTGGAAATTCCTAGAATATACTTCCTTCACAAAGTTTCTTTCTAGACAAAAACTTTGAAAACTCACTGGAAAATAATTACTAGGCAAATGAGTGTGAAATTTGGCACAAGGCAAAGATATAGACATGAAAAGATGTACACCAAGTTTGGGGGCAATTGGGAAAATATAAATAGGACTTGCTTCACAAAGTGCCATTTAGGACGGAAAATGATTTTTGGAGGATTATTTTTGAACATGGCAATGAAATGTTTTGCCATATTTGAGAAATATATTACCCAAGCAATTTATGAGAATTACTTGGGGATTCTTTTATTTGCCAAAGCTTTATTTGAATTTATTTTAAACCTTGGGATTTTTGAATAATTTCATATGGACTTAAACACTTGGGGTACCCTTGACTTTCACCCAAGTGCCTTCTATCCATCCCAAACCATCTTTTCCCTCTGGACCACTCTAATATACTTTATGGAATATTTTTCTTATTTGAAAAATATTCACTTTTCTTCCCAAAACACTAGCTAAATCCTTTGTGCTCCAAAGCAACCCCTATTTTTCGGGCTCATAAAAATCTAAGGAAATTCCTAAATATTCTTTGGACCCTAAGACACATTCCTGAGAAAAAATATTGCACTACAATTTGGAATATTTTTTCTACAAAAAATCTTTTCTATTCTGGACATAAATGGTAGTTTCTACAGCAACTACCATTTTACTTGCTCCATTGCTTCTGAAACTCCTTGTGCATCTTCACCTTAGTAACTCTTGGCTAGCCTCTAAAGCACAGCCTCCAACTCTTAACCAGTTTACCTCAGTAAACTCTCAAAGTTTCTGTCCAGAAACTTATCAGGCATGTCATTTTCTTTCTACTGCACCTGGAAACAAACCAACCACGGGTAACTCTCCTATTTACCACGAACAACACGCCAGACATAAATTTTGGCACCAAGTCAGCCAGTAGGCATAGTTCGCGCGGTGACCATGCGTGTACACCATGCCATGGCCGTCTGTCGGTGCGCTCTGGATGCCACCGAGCGCTCTGTAGAGCGCGTGCTCGCTTCTGCTCCTGCCCAAGCGTGCCAAACCGCGCCACCATCATTGTCTTCACCTCTACAGCACCCCTCTGGCGCTCGCCGACGCCGGAGCTCGCCGCAGCGAGCACAGGCGTGGTCCGACCAAGGCAACAGTGCGGTGCGCACTTGTCGGTGTACAAAAAGAGGGGTACACTTTTTGTACCCCCATGACTGTGCACGGGCAGCCTGAGCCACGGCGCCACCACACCGAGCATGGCGAAGGAGGCGAGCCGGGGCAAGATTGAAGCTCAATGGAGACTGGAGCAATGCCAAGAACAAGACCACAAAGAGCAAAGGGACAAAGCTGCTTCCCCCGGCAAGATCCTTGCCGGGGCCGGCTCTGGCAGCCCCGGCAAGACCCTTGCCACGGCAGCTCGCCCCACGCCTATGGAGCGAATCACCCTTGAGTCCACCGCCCCCATGGGGCGAGGATTCGGGAGATATCCCCGTGGTGGCATGCAGATCTTTGTGAAGACATTCAAGATCAGATGCAAGTTAAGAAGACGACGACCCTTGGCGGGATCCCAGCCAAGGAGGACTACAAGGCCCCCGGCAAGCACCTTGTCGGGGATGACAGCAGGCGCCACGGCAAGACCCTTGCCGGGCCCCCGGCAAGGCCCTTGCCGAGGACACCCACGAGGCCACCATCAGGCCCGCACCAACTGGGTTTCCACTGACCCACGCAGCTGCCGACCCGACCAGCTGGACAGGCTCCTGCGTGGCAGCCCACAGATCCTCGTGGAGACCCGCCGTTACGCCACCTCAGCTGCCTGTCTACCTACATGGCACCTCAGGCACCTCTGGCCAGGGCGCGTGTCAACGCGAGGAGGGGCGGCGACGGACAAGACGGGCGTCTCCCCTCGTCCCCGATAAAGCAAGGACACCTAAGCTGGGCGCATTAAATGCACCTTGTCCTGTAATGTGAGGGATAACCTCGCATCACTGTACCCTTTCCACCTAATGTGTGCCACTATGGCAACCCCTTTTCCCTATAAAAGGAGGCCCGAGGCGACCAGGAGGAGGATTCGTCTTTTTAGAACTCCTCACGACTCTCTTGGAGCTCCTCACTAGCTGAAGAACATCAACATATAATCCACCAAAGCAGGAGTAGGGTTGTACGCATCTTTGCGGCCCGAACCTGGGTAAAGGAACTGTGTCCTGACTGTTAGATCCGCTCTTCTCTCAACCCCGCGCCCCGCAACCGTAGTAGGGATTCTTGTGATCCCATAGGTGTCGATCCAAATACACCGACATCTTTGGCGCGCCAGGTAGGGGGCGCAGTTGTGGGAATCGGCTCTAGTGGTCGACCTGACGCTTTCTCGCCTTCGTGGCCCTTTGAGGAGGCCAGAAGACTTGCGATCGAGCGACTGCAAATAAAAGCTAAGTCACATCGAACTTTGGATATTTCTACCCTATTATTTAAAGTTATTATCCTCGGAGCTGTCTTTCTTTGTGCAAAAAGAAACCTGCACGTGGATGGGGCTCTTCCCGATCGGCAACGCCTTTGTTCTGTTTCGAGTCAGCTCAACAGTTTAGACGGCTGCGTTTGAAACGGTAGGGTAGCCTTCCGCAATTGACAAAGCTCTCGACTCTGACTCGAGTAAAACTCGACAGTTCGAGCGGCTGCGTTGAGAGCGGCAAGGTGGCAGACCCTTCCGCAATTGACAAAGCTCTCGACTCTGACTCGAGTCATACTCGATAGTTCAAGTGGCTGTGTTGAGAGCGGCAAGGTGGCAGACCCGGCGGCACGCTCACCTGGCAGGCCAATGGGGACCCGTCCCCAAGACGCCGCCTTGGGTATTTCGCACCGGCAAGCCGACCCAGTCGACGTAGGGTGGAAACACAAAGAGGCAGCAAACAGGAAAATAAAATGCATGATTCTGAAGATATTTCAAAGTTATATTACAGTATGCCCTCGCTGCGGTTCTAACTAAAGATAAAATTTGTCTTGGGCATGAACCCGCAGCGGCAAGGAGGAACGGGATGCTTAATCCCGACGCTGGCCCTCTATCCTCTTGATTTCGTCGATGCGGCTGATGACAGGCTTGATGCGCTCCTTGAGCGCCGTGAGGTTGACATCCTCCGGCAAGCTGTCCATCGCGGCTTCGAAGTCGAGGGCGGGGTTCCAGAACGCCACCTTGGTGAGGACCTTCGCCATGACTCCCCGGAAGAGCCGCCGGGCCTCCCCGGCGAGCGTGGCCATTCTGCTGGAGTGAAGATTAGCCAGGGCGTTGAGGACGCCCTCGAAGAACAGGGTCAGCTTGGCGTTGACGGACCCGCTCCATTCAAGGGCATACCTCACGTTTGGCATCCCCATGAGGGCCAGCTGTGAGGTAACCCTGCCGGCGATGTCCTCCAGTCGGCTGATCCACTTGTTCTCCTCCACCACGTATTCATGGTGAGAGGCGCCCTCGTCCGCCCGTAGATGCTTCTCCTCCTCCAGGCTCTTGGCCAAGGCCTCCTCCCGAGCAGAGCTCTTTGCCAACGTCTTCTCGAGATTCTCCAGCCTCTGCCTGAGATCTCTGATGGAGCTTTGCGCCTCGGAGAGCTCCCCAGTCTTGCTGATCACCACTCCCTGCGCCTCTGTCAAGGCGCAGTTGAGCCTGGTCTTCTCGTCGGACAGCCTGAGGGCCTGCTCCTTCAGCCTGTCCCGCTCCACCTCCAGCTCTTGCACCTTGCCGGCGTGGGCCAGAGCCTAGGCATCGAGCGCCTCTTTGTGCCTCTGCCCCAGCTCACGGGTCCGCCGCTCGACAAGGGCCTCAAGCTCCTCATCCTTGCCGCGGAGTAGTGCGGCAAGCTTCGCCTCACGCGCGGAGAGGTCTTCCTCCTGGGAATCGAGGGCGGCTTGGTGCTGGTTCCGGGCGCCCTCCGCCGCCGCAGCCAAGTTCACTGCCTCTTCCTGGGCCTTCTCGATGTCGGCCATCTTCATGATGAGCTCCGCGTTACGCTTGGCCAGTTCTTCCTGGAAGGCCCTTTGCTCCTCGCGGGACTGGTGGAACCAGGCTTGCGCCTCAGCGACGCGCACCTGGAAATCCGCCTCCGCGTCGTCCACTGCTGCCGCCCTGGACTTAACCTTGTCCAGGCGGGCACAGTAGAGCGCCTGAAGCTTCCGGAAGTTGGCCCCCATGGCCCGGAAGAGCTGCCCCTCTGAAGAGCCGTCGTCGTTGGCACCCGGTTCATCAACAACCTTGAGCTCGGCGGCAGCAAGCACTTCGCCCTCAAGGATTTCCCCTCCGGTGGGCGCCCGGGAGCTTGACGCCCCGGCAAGATGGATGAAGAGATTGTCGCCCACCTTCAGATACTTGCTAGGGCCCGAGGCCGCGGAGGAAGAAGGCTGATCATCGATCACCTCTTCCTCGGCTGTGGCCTTGCCGGCCTCCCCGGCAGGCTCACCGCCGGCCCCCGGCGGCACCCTTGGCGGCACCCTCAGCAGCATTGTCCGCAGCGGCCCTGGCGGTGTCCTTGGTGGCCTCCTCAGTGGTGATCTTGTCGGCCTCCGCCGCGGCCTCCTCGGCAACCTCCTTGATGACAGCGTCCACGTCCTCCGCATCCACCGAAGAAGGGCCTGGGCCGTCACGGGGACAATAAAGTCAAGAAAATGCGCAATGAAAAAGCAAAGACGAAAGGCAAGCGACTCACCAGCGTCGGGCTGTGAGGCGGAAGTTCCCTCCCCGCCGGCGTCGGACGCCGGGGCCGGACCACCAGCGCCCAAGTTCCCCTCCTCCTCCATGCATGCGGGCTCCGTGCTTGGTGCCCTTGTCGGAGACACCCCTCATGGTGGCGTAGTCGATGGGGGTGGTGTGTTGGGAGTAGCCCCCTGCGGCTCCTCCTGCTGCTGCTCCCGTCCTACAGAACCGGCAAGGTCAGCACCTTTAGCATCCAATGCCAATTGCATGTCGAGCGAGGAAAGGTTGGCGGACTTACGCTAGGGGCTGTGCCGGGGGCTGCCGTCGGAGCTGCTTAACACCACCAGTGGTGTCTCTGTAGCCCCGGCCGGGGGCTGACCGCTCGCCGAAGCCTTGGCCCTCCTCACCCTCTGGGCCAACGTCTCTGCGTCCCTGAAGAAGCAAGAACAAGTCAAGATGAGTGGCATGGTCGAGAGAGATGGGGATGACAAAAAAATGGAATACTTACTCGTCGTCCATCTCCTCCTCCTCTGCCATCTTCCTCTTCCTCTTTGGGCTGAGGGGCCCGAGGTTGAAGGGGAACTCCGCGTCACCCTCCGAATCGATGTCTGCCGGGGGAGGCGAAGAAGGGAGCGGAGTTTGTGCACGCCTCGACGAAGAGGAAGCTGCCGCTTTCTTCTTCTCGGCGGCCTTCGTCGACCTCTTCGCCGTCGTGGCCCTCGTGAGGCGCCCAGACCCCTCCAGGGCCAATTGAGGCTGCACAGTCTTGTCGGGCCGGACCGGCTCGCCGGAGCAGGCCCGCCGCAAGACTCGCCCTCTTCCCCTGGCTGGCGCCGAACCAGCCGCCACATCCTCCTCCTCCGACGACGACTCTTCGGCCGCGTCCTCAACTAGTGGAGCCCCGGTGCTGGCGCTGCCAGCCTCTCTGACAGCCACCGCCCACTGGGCGAACTCCTCCTCCTCCGCGGCCGTGGCGTCCTGGTCCTCCGTACCTCCGGCGTTGCCGGCCTCCATGATGAGCTGTGCCTCCCTCGCCCTAGCGGCGATGTAGTCCAGCTCCTCCGGGGTGGTGTCCCTGACGAGCCACCGCTCGGCGTCAGGATTGACCCACACCTCGACCAGAGAATCGAAGAACTGTTGCGCGACCTCGTTCTCCGGCTCCTGCCAGCTCGGGACGGGCTCATGCGCGCTACATTCCGGCATCATGGCGACGATTTCAGGCTGGCGCGAATTATTGCACAACGGGACCACTCCCGCTGGCAGCTTGAAGAACTGTCCCTTGACGGCCTTGCCGGCCTTGGCGGCAGCCTTCGCAGCCTTGCCGGTCTGCTCGACTTCGCCACCGTGACGCACATCCAGCTGGAAGAGCCGCTGACAGAAATGGGCATGTCCCATCACTGTGAAGTTGTGTTTTAGACCAGTGCGGAGCCGCATGACATCGGCCGGGTTCTTGAAGAGCCAAGCTGGCCTCCCCTTTTTGTGCAGCGGAGCGATCCGACGGCGGATGAAATCCGCCCCGATCATCTCGAGGGTGAGTCCGGCTTGGACAAGCCGGGTGGTCCTGGTGACGGCGACAGTGAGCCTCCCGTCAGCGGCGTCGTCGTCGCTGCCGCGGACCGGCGGCACCCGGCGGACCCTGCAGAATGTTGGCGGCTCGTCCTCCTCAATCCAGCACCACCGACCGCGCCATTCGTCCCACCTCTCGTTCACGGCGCCCTCCGGGTACACCACCTTGAGTCTCGGAATCCAGGCGATGCCTCCGGAGACCGAGCCTCCCGGCTGGATCCGCGGGATGAAGTAGTGGCGGAAGAGCGCCGTGTTGGGCTGCACTCCGACAAAGCCCTCGCAGAGGTGCGCGAAGAAAGCCATGCACACCACCGCATTTGGGGTAAAATCCAAAAGACGGAAGCCAAAGGTGTGCATGACGTCGCAGAAGAAATCGGAGAAGGGAGGACACAACCCGCAAGAGAAGTAATCGACAAAGAAGCGGTACCGATTTGAGCCGGGTGGGGCGCAAGCGGCCGGAACGACGCGCGTCGCCGGATGGCCCGGGTTCTTCGTCCGGCCGTCCGTCTCCGCCCCCCAAAGGGGTCTGAAGGCAGCCCGGAGCTCGGAGACTTCAACCGACGGGATGAAGATAGCAGCCTTCGTCCGATCCCCCGTGAACATGCCCTCCGGCGGCGCCGCATGCCCGGCACCCTTGGCCGCCCCTTTACCCTTGGCGGGTTTGGACGCCATGACGGTTGAATGGGAAGGCTGAGGGAAGGGGATGGCGAAGCAACGGCGGTGGGCGACGGCGAAGGCTTCGGAAGGAAGGAAGCAAGGGAACAGCGGCTCTAAGATTGGAAGAGATGCGAGGAAAATGGAGGAAGTGAGCAGCGGGCTCGCGGTTATTCCTTTTTATGGGGAAGGCGCGGGCCACCTCCTTTCGCATTTACTGCGACGTGACGCATGCGTGCAGAAACCGCCCCACGCATGCCGCCCACGTCACGCATGCCCCTCCACCCCGCGCCGTGCGCGTGGGCCGTGGGAGGCGCAGCGCGCGAAATTTTTACCGTGGTGAAAACCACCCCGCCTGCCCGCGCACCGTTCCAGGCCTGGCCCAACAACGTGTCGCGCTTATGTGTGGCCCAGGCCCGGGGGCTCCTGTCGGTGTACAAAAAGAGGGGTACACTTTTTGTACCCCCATGACTGTGCACAGGCAGTCTGAGCCACGGCGCCACTACACCGAGCATGACGAAGGAGGCGAGCCGGGGCAAGATTGAAGCTCAATGGAGACTGGAGCAACGCCAAGAACAAGACCACAAAGAGCAAAGGGACGAAGCGGCTTCC
Source organism: Secale cereale (assembly GCA_902687465.1). Lineage (NCBI taxonomy): Eukaryota > Viridiplantae > Streptophyta > Magnoliopsida > Poales > Poaceae > Secale > Secale cereale. The sequence goes on along the minus strand of LR738710.1, from coordinate 257,583,945 downwards.
CCCGGCAAGATCCTTGCCGGGGCCGGCTTTGGCAGCCCCGGCAAGACCCTTGCTGCGGCAGCTCGCCCCGTGCCTACGGAGCGAATCACCCTTGAGTCCACCGCCCCCATGGGCCGAGGATTCGGGAGATATCCCCATGGTGGCATGCAGATCTTTGTGAAGACATTCAAGATCAGATGCAAGTTAAGAAGACGATGACCCTTGGCGGGATCCCAGCCAAGGAGGACTACAAGGCCCCCGGCAAGCACCTTACCGGGGATGACAGCAGGCGCCGCGGAAAGACCCTTGCCGGGGCCCCGGCAAGGCCCTTGCCGAGGACACCCACGGGGCCACCATCAGGCCCACACCAACTTGGTTTCCACCAACTCACGCAGCTGCCGACCCGACCACCTGGACAGGCTCCTGCGTGGCAGCCCACAGATCCTCGTGGAGACCCGCCGTTACACCACCTCAGCTGTCTGTCTACCTACATGGCACCTCAGGCACCGCAGGCCAGAGCGCGTGTCAACGCGAGGAGGGGCGGCGACGGACAAGACGGGCGTCTCCCCTCGTCCCCAATAAAGCAAGGACACCTAAGCTGGGCGCATTAAATGCACCTTGTCCTGTAATGCGAGGGATAACCTCGCATCACTGTACCCTTTCCACCTCCTGTGTGCAACTGTGGCAACCCCTTTTCCCTATAAAAGGAGGCCCGTGGCGACCAGGAGGAGGATTCGGCTTTTTAGAACTCCTCACGACTCTCTTGGAGCTCCTCACTAGCTGAAGAACATCAACATATAATCCACCAAAGCAGGAGTAGGGTTTTACGCATCTTTGCGGCCCAAACCTGGGTAAAGGAAGTGTGTCCTGACTGTTAGATCCGCTCTTCTCTCAACCCCGCGCCCCGCAACTGTAGTAGGGATTCTTGTGATCCCATAGGTGTCGATCCAAATACACCGACAGCACTGTGCTCGTCGCCACCCCAGCGCCCCTGTACTCGTCCTTGTCCGTCCACAGCTCCCGCGTGACCTCGTCGCCATCTCCCCCCTCTCACTGACGCCATTCATCGCCGGTCGCAGCGTCCAGGTGTCTCCGGCGGAGCCCCATTCCCCCCTCTCGGCTCGCCTATATATAGGCCCCTTCCCGCCGCTCCGAGCAACGAACTCCACTCCCACACACTCACAGACTGCGTAGAACCCCGTGGCCCGACCGGGCAGGCCACATGCCACCGTCCCCGAGCTCGAGCTCACCGGCGATCCCCTCGGGTCGTCGAAGTAGCTCCAGACCCTCTCAGGCCAAGGCGACCCTACTAGAGCATCCGCCACTCTCTGGTAGAGCCACTCCACCTAGCTGGAGCCGCTGGAGACGCCGTTGCTCGCCATCTTCTTCAACTCCGGCGACCACCCTGTTCTGCCTCCGCCTACGAGCTCTGTTCCGACGCTGTCCGACCACCCCTAGCTACCCTACGGGTACGGGCAGGTGCGCCTCGACCCCCTCCGTCGATCTATCCTTTTCATCTTGGCCAAGGAGCAGCATCACCGGCGTGCGCTCCGGCGAAGCCGAGGCCGCCCCTGCTCTTCCCTCTCTCTCCCCCTCACCTGACTAGCGGGGCCCGCTAGTCAGCCTATCTGTATCCGCGCGAAGCGGTACGAGTGGTGGCGCTCTGGGCTTTTACGCCTTTGACGTCACCCCCCTATTCTGTTTATTTAAATTTCTAAATTTAAATATATTCTAGAGAACTTCAAATTGCAATATCTTTTTAACCATAAGTCCAAATGAATTGATTCTTCTTGCATTGTGTCCTTTGTAAAGAAATCTTGCAGGACACAAAAATGAGACTATTTGGTTCTGTGTAGATTTTCTGGAGAATTTTTGAATGATTCTTGATATTATATTTTTGTACTTCTATTTATTTTCAGAAGATGAAACTTGTCTTGAGGATCACCAGGAGGCTTGTGAGCCTCATTTGAACTAAGGCAAGCCACATCAACATTTTCATAGTGCCATTTCAATATTTGTGATTTGTCCAACTTGAACAAATGATTTAATTTATCCATATTAATTATTTTGTTAAATACTTTCTATTGGTTGCTGTATTTATTTGTCCCATTCACTTTACAAAAAGTTGGAGTTTGGTTTAAGTTATTAAGATAGTTAAAAGAAGGTTTGGATCTTGAGAATGATTATGGATATGCATATGTGATGTTACTTTCTTTTAAACAAGTAAATATGATAAAATTTTGCTAGGATAAGTTCTGTTTTTAATTGAAAGTAAATCATAACCAGAATAATAGTGAAGTTGTGATGTTCATAAAGTAAAGTTGACCCAGTTATACTTTTGTAATGCATTTTGGTATGGCATTGTATTTGTTTTTGTGATGCATTTTAGTTTATTGCATTCCATGGCATTGTATGACACCGGTTATTTATTCTCCTTTAAGTTGAAATTGTTAATAACTTAACTTGAATAAATTGTTGACCCGGTCATGGTGCTACTAAATCGAGTCTTTTCCAAGTGCAACCACATTTACCTTTATGGGAAGGTCTTTATTCAGTCCATTGTCATGCCTCCTGTCGGTACCTCCAGATAGGGAAGGTTATGGGCATGCAGTACCCTGGCCCGGCAAGGAGACATAACCTTGTGTGCCCGTTGTTAATTTTAAGGTACCGAGTCCCCGTTTGGGACAATTTCTGTTTTGCCACGACGGTGGTTGGTGTGCCTTTGGTAGGCACAGGGCCACCCAGGACTGTTCCAGTGGGAAATGAGTCGGAGTGGCCGGGGGAGTGTCATGGCAATGGAAGGGTTTTGTCGGAACGCCGTTGGTCCACCCGAATGGGAGAACGAGGCCATGGGTTCCGTGGTGTGGGTACAATGCACTACCTCTGCAAAGTGTAATTAATCTATCGATAGCCGAGTCCACAGTCATGGACACGCTCGATAGTAAGTCACACCATGGGTCAACATATAATAAAATTTTGCTCACTAAGTTCTAAAAAATTTGTACTGTAATAAATTGGTGGAAGAGCCACCAAGATGGTTTGAGACCAAGTATGATCAGGTTGGTGATCGCCGGAAAGGTCACGATTTATGTCTTGTTGGAAATGAATATGTTTGTAGTTTAATAATAATCACCATGAGTAAGTCAGACCGAGGTTTTATTTCTACAAAGGCATGAGCACAGCATGTTAGTTAATATATATATCTAAGTTTCTTGGTGCATATTTATAATTGAATAATTATCATGATATTGTTTGTCATTATGATTTTGTTTGCCGTAAGCTTGCAAGTACATTCAACGTATTGACCTAGAGTGTCACACCAGATTTCAGGAAAGTTTCGCTGGAAAGGAGTGCCGTCTGAGTCTAGACCGTGTCCACATCGGTGTCCCTGTGAGATGGAGTTCTGCTACGACGTCGTTCCGCTGCTGCGTAGTTTATGCCAAGGACTTTTATGTTCATTAAGTAAAGTACATATTGTCCAGCCGCACCGTGTGTGCCGCTCGGCCTCGTTGCCTGTTGTACTATAAAACTTTTGTCCGCTAGTATCAATAAAGCGGTTGTTTTCTGTACCAAGATGTTGTGTGTTGCCAGAAGACAAGGTCTCTGGGCTGGCAATGCAAGGTAAACCGGTCGCTCTGATCCGGGGTGCAACAACGCTTGGATCACCACCACCATCAACCCTTAATGACCCTAAGGGATTTGGCCTGTCCCTGTCATCCGGCATGGCCACTATTAATCAACAGGTGGCGTAGTCGGGACCGACACATCCTCACCCCGCTGTCTCCGCCTAGTTATCCGTGGGGCGAATAGCGCCCTTATCTTTTTCGGTCGGGCTCACCGCTTACCCATCAGGGTAAAGTGCCGCACCATGCGAGCATGCCCCGCATAGCTGCCTATAAAACCCCCTTTCTGATAGCCGGACCGCTCACTCCTCAGTCCGCCATGTCTCTGCAGAGAAGCCTAGCTAGTAACACTCCAGCCATGACTAGAGCCCTAAAAGCTTCCAAGTTTTACACCCGCACCTTTGCTGTCATCCACCCTGGCTTTCCACCTCTACTCATTGAGATGCTCAGCAAAGCCTTGGGCTGTAACGCCAGCCCCGAATACCTGGTGTTTCAGTCATCACCCGTCCCTCACCTTCATCGATATGATGCAAGGGTGCACATCTACCCACGTCCCGCAGCAGATGGTCAGTCCTTGGTTCTTCAGGGCAGAGCCATGCCCACTACTGATTTGGCTATTCAGGCCGCTGCTGTGGAGGCCATCCTTCACCTCCGAACCAAGTTCCCGCAAGTGGCAGAGAAGCGGGAGTTCTGCTTTTTCCCCATTGTGGAGAAAGTAGTAATGCAACCTTCTCCTCTTATCCAAGGGTATGATCCCACAATCGCTCGCCTGGTGCAGTATATCACTTCTGAGGGGATGATGATTTCCAAGATTCTTGCCGAATTTACAACCCTGGACAATGATGATGTACGAGTTGTCAAGGAAGCCTACCGTGAAGCTCGTCGGTTCGCATCTCAAGTTGTTCAGCCCATGCCTTCTGAACCAGTGTTACCTTCTCGGCCTGTGATGTGGCCTAGACCAACCCCCATCTCCTTTGACCAAGCTCTTTACCAGATCCACCAACAGCATTTACTGGGATCAACCTCAGCCACACCTGCAGTAGCCGAATCCCCACCCATAGTGCTGTCAGACGATGAAGATGGAGATTGGCTCAGTCTTCGTCCTCCTGGAGAGCCCCGGCAAGCTCAGCCTTCTGCATGACTTTAGTCACGCAGTTAGGTGTTTCTGCAAGTAGGTCAGTCAGTCTGTTCGTCCTCAATAGGAGGATAGCCTTTTGTATCCCGGAGAGAGTAGTCTCGTGTAGCGCGTAGCGCGTTCGTACTTTTGTTGGATGCTTGTAATAGTGTAATCTGTAAGATATGTATGTTTGTGTGCTTTTGAGTTTTGTTTTGTTTTTGCTTGTCCCTCTGTCAAGCAAAAATGTTTGACAGGGTTGGTGGTATATTGCTAACCAACTTTTAACTTAGTAGATCACATACACTAAAATAACATTCACTCGTCCCGAGTCTAAATTAATAAAATGTGCGCTGGTGTAGGTATATGTGTACCATGATTTCATATACCCGCTAGCAATAGAACACTTTAGAATGTTTTGCTTGGTGTTTTTTTTCATTACCTGTTTATTGCATCTATTTGAGAGTTGGGATTATGCTGCATGTCACAAGCACACTTGGTTCACCCACGGGTACTTTTTGGCAGTACTTGTGGGCATGCAAAGTCACATATCTTCTCTCTATCAGTGCACACCTCACGTGCCCAGCTTTCAAAATCAGAGCCTTGCAAAGGCCTTTCTTTCTGGCAAATTCTTGTTTCTAATTTCATTTCCGTAGAAACGCTGCCAACTCTATTTCTCTCACACCAGTACATCGATTGCAATACAGCTTTCCACTCTGATTCTACCTCTACACCTACTTTTTCGTGGAATCATCCGCGAAAGCTTTTCCCGCACCCCAGTATGCATCTTGATCTGGCGCAGCCACCTCACAAGTATCTGGACCTCGTCACCCTCATCTTGGCCTTGCGTAACGCAGGCAAGTCGCCACCCCACTCCACTGCAGCACGCACTTTGTCAGGACCCTGATCCTAAGTCACACCGATCTAGCTTGTAACACATCATATCACTTTGCGGCCTCACGCACGGTATCCCCACGGGTGCCACCTTACCTGGCTCGGGACCATTTCCGCATTTTGGCACACGTATATGATAGTGTCGCTAGCATCCATATGACAGAGAACCCGGGCCGACATGGCTAGTTGTAAACCAAAAGTGGCACTAAATTACAAAGACATGCATCCATGACCCAGCAACGAACGTGTCGGTCATCAACGTATGAACCCAAGTCGTAGCAAGCTACATGGACTTAAAGGAACAACGCGTGACATTTCCTCTAAGTGACAGACACAGGAACGAAGAAGGACACATGCTGGCCAGTCTACGTGTTCCGGAGCAGTAGCAAGCTACCAAGGCTCAGTGGAAGAACTAGGAGTCATTTCCCTGTAAGATAGGCTACCAAGGGTAAACAACTAGGTGTCGGATCCCACACATATCAAGCATTTCAATAACATACACACAAAATGCTCAATATGTGCAAATACAACATTGCATCACAACAGAACTCTATGACTCAAAGTACTTTATTTAAGAGGCTCCGAGGAGCCATACATAACATATCCATACAGATAGGGGTCACACGACCCAACACTCAAGTCATACAAGCATACAAGCACAAGCGGAAGCTAACTTGTTTGAGTACAGACAACTTGGAAAGAAAACAGGCTTGCTGTAGCCTGACTATCTACTAGGCACTTCACAAGCTCGGGATCACCGTCTGGGTAGCAAGCTACTCCTCGATGTCAACGTCTATGTAGAACCCATCAGAAGGGGCAGGGTTCTCCTCTGCAACAGTTATTAAGCAAACATGAGTACAAAGGTACTCAGCAAGACTTACATCAGATCCTATCATACATGCATCATTATCAACAAGGGTAGTGGAGTTCATTATAGCAAGCCAGCTTTGACTCTTGGCTAACCTATTCTACAACTCTCAACAGATTGCAAGATGAGACTACGCACACGAGTCCTCTACTCACCACAACAATACACCATTGTGGATCCTCATCCGTCATCCTACGGAAGGCCATCCACGGCACTCACACATATCTTGAGACTTTTAGGAGTAACCATCAACTTTTCTATGAACTGTATAAGCAACCAAGTGGTCCTTAACCGCGAACAATGGCTATTCGAATAGATTGGTAACTCTGCAGGGGTGTACTTCTTCACACACGCTTCCACCACTTATCGCCGTTTACTCGACATGTACTCGACAACCTTCAAGCAGAAGCCTAGCGAGGGTGTCGACCACGACCTGACTAAACAGGCAAGTCCCTAGTTCAGGTTTATCGCCTATTTGGGTTCCATCCGTGGGGAGATCCGGCCGGGGTGTCTCTCACGGCCCCAAACGATGTGTACATGGTTCCCGAGTCACCAAACGGGCGATCGGTACACCCGGCCACGTACCTGCCGCATCACAACCCACCCCGAGGGTCAGCGCTGAGCACGACCACCAGTAAACTACAAACACCAGAAACTAGTTGCAACTCCTGGACAGAGGACAATGGCGGTTAATAAGCCGAGAGGATCCATTGGTTTCGGGCCCAATGCATGGTAGTAGCTGAATCTTGAATCACACATACATATCTCAGGTCCTATGGACGGTTCCAATGAAACAACCCACCATGTACTCCTACATGGCCTTTCATCAATACCTTTACCAAAACATGTTCCACACTTCACTCTCTTTACTAGACATGATCATTTCACTCTGATCCATCACCCAGATGAATCAGACCTGACACAACTCTAAGCATAGCAGGCAGCTTACACAAATAGCATGGTAGGAAACAAATCACATGGCTCAGTCAACTCCTACATACACTAGTGGGTTTCAACTATTTACTGCGGCAATGATAGGTCATGCAAAGGAATGGGGTTCAACTACCGGAGCAAGTAGCAGTTCACATGTTGTTGCCTTAATGCAGTAAAACAGAGCAGGAGCGAGAAGATGGGTTTGTATCGGAATGATCAATGGGTTGCTTGCCTGACAGATTGGTTGTCGGGTACTGCTCTTAAGTTGGATACGCGGATGTATCCTCAGGAGCGGGACCTACCACGGAGAACACCGACGATACAATCAAAACACAAACAAATGCAACAATATGATGCATGCTCATGACATGGCAAGATGAATGTATTTTGAGCTAATGCAACTATAAACAGAAAGGTTTGAGCTCATTCGAATCAAAGATTCAAATTTATACACAAACTATAATTATTTAAAGTGCATTATCATGTTTTGATGTGAACAGCATGGTTAACTTGCTTAAACATGCATGAAACCAGTACCAATGGAAAGATTGGATTTTTCTGATCAATTTTCATATATAAATATTTTTCATCTCAGCTACTGTTGAATTTATATGATTTTTAGAAGTTTAAAGCATTTTCTGGAATTTCCTGAATTGTTTTAAATCAAATAATTCCAGAAAAGACTTTACTTCGCCAGCATGACATCATGCTGATGTCAGCAGGTCAACAGACCTGGTCCAAGTCAACCTGATAGTGGGTCCCACGTGTCTGTGTCATTAGCTTAACTAATTAAAGTTAGTGCTAACCCTAGATTAATTAGCCGGCTGGGCCCCACCTGTCATTGACCCCAGGGGTCAAACTAGGCCCACCCATGGTCAAAGGGGGGTCAAACTGGCCGGCGCTTAGCCGCCGGCGAGGCCAGACGCGGCGGTGCGGTGCGGTATTCGTGCTCCGGCGACCAAATCGGCGGCTGAGCACATCTACGTGATGCGGGGAGTGAACCGCATCCAGTGGTGGTGGTGGTTGGCCTCAGGGTCGCCGGAAACGGCGCCAGCGACGACCTTGGCGGCTGCCGGAGCTCACGGTGGTTGCGATGGAGCTGACGGCGAGGTCGGGGACGAGCTGGGGACGACATGAGGTCGCCGGCGATCTCGGCGGCCGAAGGAGGAAGAAGAGCTCGGGGACGGCGCGTTGGGGCTTCCGGCGATGCGTGGCTCGTCGGGAAGACGTAGGAGACGGTGGCGGAGCTTCCAGACACGAAGGGGAGGCGAGGGGAGCACGACAGCTGCGGTGGTTACGGCGGCGAGCTCGCGAGCGCTGCGGCCATGGTGAGGAGAGGGCGAGGGAGAGAGGCAGGGGGGAGTGGATGTGTCCAGAGGCTTCGGGGCGCGACGTGGATGTCGTCCAGCCCGTTCCCACGGCGAAGCGGCAAGCAGGTGGCGCCGTGGCGAGCTCGCGCTCGTCGACGTCACCTCCCTGCCTGCCTGGCGGGGATGAAGCAGCTGGCTGGCACGGGCCAGCATAGTGCTGGGCCGCCAGGTGGGCCGAGGCGGTAGGTCTCTCTCTCCTCTCTTTTCTATTTTGTTTTCTGTTTTGTTTCTTTTTCAACTTTGTTGAATTAATAAAAATGCTAGAACATTTTATAAATCATAAAACTGACCATGTCCACTTTATATAATATAAACAGCATGGAACATTTTAGTTTATGATTATTTGGGCACTTAAAATATTTTATAGCCTTTAAATGCCCAAATGCAAATACAATATGAATTAATCCAGTGACCTTTGGATGTCCTAGAAAATTGTGCACCATTTTTGTCAGAGGTTTAAGACCAAGGCAAAGATGATGAACATTTTTGAAGGGCATTTTGGGTACATTGGAAAAGATTTTATTAAACTCTAGTTGATAGAAGAGGGGTGCTGGGGTTTCTGTCATCCCCATTTCAAGTTTCTGCAAAAAGTAAACATGATGCACACTCTAGCTAGTCCTAATGCAAGCACTGACTAGGGATGTGACACACTTACTCCGCCGGCGTAAAGCGACGGAGAACCAAGTGTGGCGGAGGACCACCCAGTACACCATCTTCTCCTGCACCTCAATCCATCACCCCGAGCCGTGCATTGCCAGAGCCCGCTAGTTCCTAATGAGTATCATCAGGAGGAACGACGAGCCGATTAGCGTGCCCAGCAGAGCAGCAAGGAACCACCGCAGCGCCACCAAGAACACCGCCTTGCCGAAGGAGCTTGGAGCGATCTCGTCCAAACCGAAGAGATAGTAAAGCGACATTGCATTGGTGTGTTGGTGGAGAAGTCGCGCTGCCGTTTTGATGGCCCAACTCCGATGTGCGGTGAGCGATGTACAGGGAAATCGCTCGTCGCCCGATCACCGGCATCCAGGAGGCGAATCCGCGAGCAGTGCCGACAAGGTGCTGGCCCGCGACGTGAGTGCTCGCTACACCGTCGCCATGCACGCCGCGCACTACGGCACTAGGGTCCTCATCGCCCTAGGAGCTAGATGCGCGCTGCGCTAAGCCGCACGCGGAGCAGTGACGGAGATGAAGCGGCCAGCCGGAGGTAGAAGGAGGCTGCCACTGGGCCCTGGACCCACAAGTCAGCGGGTGAAACCACTGTTCATTGGGGTGCATCCAACATTTGTCGTCAGTTTGATCTCGAGTGCCCCTATGCGTGGAGGTAACGCTGTTTTTCCCATGACTCTCTTCGGGTGTACCAATTATCGGTACCCCAACTCGTCTGAATCCAGCCAAAGGGTTAATTGTAACCCATGGGTTTTCCCCAGATGGATGTCTTTAATGGTTTCAGTAACCCTAGGAATCTCGACGACGAGATTCTTTTTAAGGAGGGAAGAGTTGTAACAGCCTCAAAATTGGGTTATCAATTTTGTGCTGTTATTTCTTCCTGGCAACCCTTCCTCAATTTTTCTCAGGAGGATTTCTAGATGACCCTGAGATTTCTGGTCATTTTCAACCTTTCAAAACCTTGCTCATGTCTCTGTCAGTGGGCAAGACCTCATCTGCAACACCTCAAATTTCTCTCAACCCTAATTCCAAGCTTTTGGAATTTCTAGGTGGCCTTTGTGATTACAAAGGAGCCATCATTTGCATTGATCTATTGATCACTCCATCCTTTCCAAGAGACCACCTTGTCTTCATAATTCTTGGATATGCAAAAATATTGTTAAGTCCTATGCAATATTTTTGATTTGGGGATTCATTCCTTTTATTGTCTGTTTGAGGAATAAAATCCAGAGGCATAATTTTGCATCTCAAAAATCCATGAGGATTGGTGGAGATGATACCCATGCCTAATTCAAGCTCTGGCAAGAATATTGGCCACAATTAAAATAAGGAAAATTGCCTTTTCCTATTTTAGCCAATATTGCATTTTCGCCACTTTCCAAAGGAACTATTATTTTTATAGCAGAGAAACTTCTCCCATAAATTGTGGAGCTTTCCCTTGCTATTAAATCATGTCCCACAGTTCAAATTTTTGGCACATGATCCAATGCAAGTTTCTGCCTTCTCTGAAACTTTATAAAGGAAGTGCCCTATTCTTAATTTCGATTGAGCTGTAATTTGGCAGGGTGATTAACATTGATAAATCACCTATGGACACATGAGCTCATTCCTTTCATCCTAGCTCCTTGTACAATTTTTCAAAGTTTCTGACCAGAATGCAAGTTTGTGAAGGAAGTACCTTCATAAACATTTCAAATGGGATGAAACTCTTCCATCCTCTCAAATATTTCAAATCATTAGTCTCTACCCAAGTTTAGCTCATTTTATTGAGCTATGTGAGCACAAAAGCAGTTCTCGCTTTCTGTCAAATTTTTCAGCTTGTGAAGCAAGTGCATTTTCCTTGCTCCATTTTAGCTAAAAATATTCCCAAACCCTCTCTTAGTCATATAACTCCTCTTCCCAGGATATTGGCTCAATCCATGTAGCCAATATTTTCCTATATTTTTCCTAAACTTTTGATCAGAAATGATGTTTGTGAAGCAAGTGCTAATTTGGCAAGTCCATTTGGTGTGATCTTTTTACATCATCATTGTATGACCAAATCTTCAAGCTTTGCCAAATTTCAGCACATTCCATCACTCCTAGTGAGTGCTTCATCATCATTTGTTTTCTGGACAGATTTTGGCAGTTGTTAAGCAACTATGCTAAAGACTTGTCCTAATGACCTCAAAACTCCAAGGATCATAGTCCTTGTTAACCTAAGCCTCCCAGACATCTTGGTTACTTTTCTACTCCTCTAGTTTCACCTCCAGAATGCTGCCAAGTTTGCAACAGCAAACTTGTGGAGCTTATTCTACTCACCTCTTTTGTCTCTGCATACTTCTTTACCATGGTAAATCCCTACCTTCGAAGGACTATGCAGTAGACATGTTTTTACCTCAGTAAGAACTCTGGCACACGCCTTGTCCGTGGTGACCACGCGGAGCGCCAGCCAAAATGGTGCTCTCGCCACTGCTGTCGGCGGCACCGCTGCTCTGACCGGCCCTGGCTTCGCCACTATTGCCAAACAGCCCCCCTCGCCGTCTTCTTCCCCTTGGACCTCCTGCCTCGCTCGTTTTCTTCTCCGGTGAGCAGTGCCACTGATGGAACAGTGTGCCACAGTGCATCGTCTTGTTCCCCTCCTCTGCACTCTTCCTCTGCTCGTCTCAGTGCCCGTGCTCGACTCCGTGAAGCTCTGGCGCTCTCCTCGTCGCCTTCCCGCCGCTCCCAGTGAGCTTTGGCCGCGTCTGCCGACACCGTGCGCGTCGCCGGTGCACGGACACGTCGCGAGCCGCGTGTCCTCTCCTCCCCTCCCCCTCGAGCTTGCCTTGCGCCTATTTAATCCCTCCTCGAGCTCTCCCGCAGTCCACATGCCCTCCCATGCCTCGCCCCGAGCTCCCGAGCCTCTCTGACCCGCGCCATCGCCATGGTCCCCGTTTCTGTAGCCTCCATCATCGCGGCCTCCCCTCCTCTTTACTCCTCCTCGGCGGCCCATGTGCATTTGAATGGGACGGCCGCTCGACCCCGCATCCGCCGGTGCCCTCGGCCGGACCAGAGACGTCCGGAGCTGGCCGACCCCTTCGCCGCCCCCATCTCTTTGTCCTCCCCTGCCCTCTCCCGTCGCCGCCTCCCCTGCTCTCCCCGGCGTGCCCTGTCCCTCTGGAAGGATGCGGCCGGCTGAGCCGCGCCCGCCGGTGGCCTCTCCTTGGCCGGGCGTGGCCGGAGGCAGCCAGGCCGGCGCCAGCATCCCCTGCTCCGCCTCCTCTATTCTATCAAGGAACAGAACGAGGGGAGGAAGACGACGACGACCCCAGCCCCGCGGACCCCACCTGTCGGCCGCACGGGCGTTGACCCGGTTGCCAGCGCGGTTAAGTGACGGGCTCCACTGCCCGTGGGACCCGCCTATCAATGACCCAAGCGCCCGGGCCCCCACTGCCACTCTGGATAAGTGGAAGCGTACTTCCAGAAGTACGTTTTCGCGTGGGGTAAGCATCTATCCTCTATGTTTCAGCCCAGAATACATTTTCTTAAACAGAAAGCGTATTTCTAACTTTTCGCTTCGGCCTTATCCACTCAGGGACTTGTTTGTGATGATATTTTTATAGAAAAGTCCCTGAACTTCAAACCTTCATATCTTTTTACCCGCAACTCCAAACAAGGTGATTCCAAAGCCCATCTCTTCGTATCGTCGAGCTTGCTCTGTTGGTATCATTTTCATAATATTTTGGCATTGTGAAAATGACCATTTTGCCCTTGCCGTAAACAGCCCCCTCCGAGAGAGTACTGTTTCCGGCGATTCTTTCCACGAGCTTTCCGCACTTTCCTCCGGAGTATTTGTCGACCCCAGGCAAGCCAACCTCTTATCATGTGCTCCGAACTCGCATGTTGACGTTGCTTGAGCCTTGTGTATGTGTAGTTACAACCGTTGGCTTATTGTTTCATCTGCAATCTTTCCTTTATGTATTTTCATGCATGCTTGTGTTGTCATGATATCTCTTGCCATGCTAGTTAGGATGTTGTTAATAGTGCCATGCTACTACTTGCTTTTTATGTCATCGTTATAAAAGGCTATGATGTTTTTAACACACCGTTAATATGCTAGTACTTAGTTTTGTCATATTCTTTAGGTTTACTTGTGCACCTGAGAAGTTCGATATTTTGTATATGCTTTTGTATGTGGCATGCTCATTGTTGCATTCTTGTAAATATGCTCATGATGATGGAGAGTTAATAAAAATGAATTAAGCATAACAAACTCCTCCGTCATCGATGGGATCGGTTCATGGTGCCACCAAATCGAACTTTTTCAGTGCAGCCACATTTGCCTTTATGGGAAGGCCTTAACACGAACTATTGTTGAGCCTCTCGCCGGTGCCCCCAATGAGGGAAGGTTATGGACACGTACTACCCTGGTCAAGTAGGCGGACATAGACCTTGTGTGCCCGTAGTTGTTTTTGTTATGGTACCGGGTCCCCGTTTGGGACAGTTTGGCCACGACGGTGGTCGGTGTGTCTTTGGTAGACACAGGGCCACCCAGGACCAGCCCAGTAGGGCAAGAGTCGGAGTGGCCGGGAGAGTGTCATGATAGTAGGTCGGTTTCATCGGAACGCCGTTGGTCCACCCGAATGGGATGACGAGGCCATGGGTTCCGTGGTGTGGGTACAATGCGCTACCTCTGCAGAGTGTTCATAAAGTCTATCGATAGCACACAGTTCGTAGTAGGTCACACTATCAGGTCTTGATCGAAATGGAGGATAAACCAAAGATAATAAAAATGCATTAATAAAATAGTCGTGCGAAGTCTTGGCGATGTTGTCGGTGAATATGGGAGACCAAGTGTTGGTTGTGGTTGCGATCACTAAAAAGATCGCGGTTATGTGGTTAGATAACCCGTTGGAATTCCGATGGAATCGGTGTACAAATTTGATTATTTTGTATGTTTAATAGTTTGCATTTTTTAAGAAGCCGTGGTAGTGCTAGATTTTGTTGCATAAAGTAATATGTTATGTCTGCATTTGATTATGTACGGACAGTTGTTTATTTTCAGCTTAGCCTCATGATGCCATTCCATGCTTTGTTTTATTAAATTAGGCCCTAGCTTACTATGTTGCTATCACCATGTTGTAATCATATTGTTCATGCCATGTCATTACTGGATTAGTAGATGCTATATAGTAGTTCATGCTCCTTAAATCTAAATTCTTGTTATGTTTTGATATGAGGTAGTTTGTTGCATGTGCTTGGTTCTTGCCTTGTCTTCTGCCTGTTTGGATGCTATGTTTTTCGTTGTCTTGCAAGTACATTCAATGTACTGACCTGGCGTGTCATGCAAGTTTTGTAGGTCACACTTGTTTGGATCGCTTGCTCCGTCGCGCTAGGCCGTAATCTTGCCAGTCCTGTCAGTTGTGGAGCCCAGCCAGAGTTGCTATGCCGCCAAGCCAAGACTTCTGCCGCCAGTTCAATAGACTTCTGCTGCCATGTTAATAGCCTTATGGCTATGCTAGATAATTTATATTCATCAATGATGTAATCATATACCTTGATATTTGATGAATATTGTTGTACCTGGAATGCTGTATCTTGGACCTGTCGTGCGTCAGGTGTATTCTTGGGCTGACGTGCGAAGGCCCCCTATTCCATGCGAATCGGGGTGCCACAGGAGAAGCGTTGTGGCACCCCGGATCAGAGCAACCGGTTTACCTTGCATTGCCAGCCCAGAGACCTTGTCTTCTGGCAACACACAACATCTTGGTACAGAAAACAACTACTTTATTGATACTAGCGGACCATAGTTTTACAGTACAACATGTAGCAAGGCCGAGCGACACACGCGGTGCGGCTGGACAATATGTACATTATTTAATGAACATAAAAGGCCTAGGGCATAAGCTACGCAACAGCGAAATGATCATCTCACGGGGACACCAATGTGGACACGATCTAGACTCAGACGGCACTCCTTTCCAGTGAAACTTTCTTGAAATCTGGCATGACATGCCAGGTCAGTACGTTGAATGTACTTGCAAGCTTACATCAAGAAAAATCATAATGACAAACAATATCATGATAATTATTCAATTATAAATATGCAGCAACAAACTTAGATATATATTAACTAACATGATGTGCTCATGCCTTTGTAGAAATAAAACCTTGGTCTGACTTACTCATGGTGATTATTATTAAACTACAAACTTATTCATTTCCAACAAGACATAAATCGTGACCTTTCCGGCGATCACCAACCTGATCATACTTGGTCTCAAACCATCTTGGTGGCTCTTCCACCAATTTATTACAGTACAAATTTTTTAGAACTTAGTGAGCAAAATTTTATTATGTGTTGACTCGGCTATCCATAGATTAATTACACTCTGTAGAGGTAGTGCACTATACCCACACCACGGAACCCATGGCCTTGTTCTCCCATTTGGGTGGACCAACGACGTTCCGACAAAACCCTTCCATTGCCATGACACTCCCCCGGCCACTCTGACTCATTTCCCACCGCAACAGTCCTGGGTGGCCCTGTGCCTACCAAAGGCACACCAACCACCGTCGTGGCCAAACATAAATTGTCCCAAATGGGGACTCGGTACCAATAAATTAACAACGGGCACACAAGGTTATGTCTGCTTACCGGGCCAGGGTACTACATGACCATAAACTTCCCTATGTGGAGGTACCGACAGGAGGCATGACAATGGACCGAATAAAGACCTTCCCATAAAGGTAAATGTGGTTGCACTGGGAAAAGACTCGATTCAGTGGCACCATGACCCGGTCAACAATTTATTCAAGTTAAGTTATTAACAGTTTCAACTTAAAGGAGAATAAATAACCGGTGGCATACAATGCCATGGAATGCAATAAACTAAAATGCATCACAAAAACAAATACAATGACATACCAAAATGCATTACAAAAGTATAACTGGGTCAACTTTACTTTATGAACATCACAACTTCACTATTATTCTGGTTATCATTTACTTTCAATAAAAAACAGAACTGATCCCAGCTAAAATTAATCATATTTACTTGGGTAAAAGAAAGTAACTTCACATATGCATATCCATAATCATTCTCAAGATCCAAACCTTCTTTTAACTATCTTAATAACTTAAACCAAACTCCAACTTTCTGTAAACTGAATGGGACAAATAAATACAGCAACCAACAGAAAGTATTTAACAAAATAATTCATATGCATAAATTAAATCATTTGTTCAAGTTGAAAAAATCACTAATATTGAAATGGCACTATGAAAATGTTGTTGTGGCTTGCCTTAGTTCAAATGAGGCTCACTAGCCTCCTGGTGATCCTCAAGACAAGTTTCCTCTTCTAAAAATAAATAAAAGTACAAAAAGAAAATATCAAGAATCATTCAAAAATTCACCAGAAAATCTACACAGCACCAAATAGTCTCATTTTTGGTGTGCTGCAAGATTTCTTTACAAAGAACACAATGTAACAAGAATCAATTCATTTGGACTTATGGTTCAAAAGTTATTGCAGTTTGAAGTTCTCTGGAATATATTTAAATTTAGTAATTTAAATAAACAGAATAGGGGGGGTGACGTCGAAGGCGTAAAAGCCGAGAGCGCCACCACTCGTACCGCTTCGCGCGGATACGGAGAGGCTGACTAGCGGGCCCCGCTAGTGAGGTGAGGGGGAGAGAGAGGGAAGAGCAGGGGCGGCCGCGGCTTTGCCAGAGCGCACGCCAGCGACGCTTTTCCTTGGCCAAGATGAAAAGGATAGATCGACGGATGGGGTCGAGGTGCACCTGCCCGTACCCGTAGGGTAGCTAGGGGTGGTCGGACGGCGTCGGAACAAAGCTCATAGGCGGAGGAAGAAGACGGCGAGCAACAGCGTCTCCAGCAGCTCCAACTAGGTGGAGTGGCTCTACCAGAGAGTGGCGGATGCTCTGGTAGGGTCGCCTTGGCCTGAGAGGGTTTGGAGCTACTTCGACGACCCGAGGGGATCGCCGGTGAGCTCGATCTCGGGGACGGTGGCCTGTGGCCTGCCCGGCCGGGCCACGGGGTTCTACGTAGTCTGATCCACAATTTTGAACGGCCTTTCTTCATACGTTAAATCCTTTGCCAATTCTATGTCGGTCACGACAGTCTTTTTCTCGGGCGGCGATATGCACCGCCTGAACTGTGAGACGTGAAACATGTTGTGCACATCAGACAATTCCGGGGGTAATTCCAACTGATAAGCAACAGTGCCCACTCGATAAATATTTGGAAAGGGCCAATAAATCTGGGTGCCAACTTCCCGCGAGTTTGGAATCTCTTGACTCCTTTCATATGAGTGACTCGGAGGTATACGTGCTCTCCAGGTTCAAAACTGAGCTGTCGGTGTTTTGCATCGTAATAACTCTTTTGTCAAGACTTGGCCAATTGTAATCTATCTCTGATATCCTTGACTTGTTTCTCAGCTTCCATCATGAGGTCTGTTCTGAAAATACGGCTATCTCCAGTCTGAGACCAGTTTAACGGGGTACGGCATTTGCGGCATAAAGCCTCGTATGGTGACATCTTTACACTAGTTTGGAAGTTGTTGTCGTAGGAGAACTCGGCGTAAGGTAGACAAGCTTCCCATTTGGATCCTTGGGCCAAGACGCAAGCTCACATCATATCTTCTAGTATTTTGTTTACCCGCTCTGTCTGTCCATCTGTTTGAGGATGATAGGTTGTACTATATTTTAGGGTTGTCCCCAAGGCTTGATGGAGACGTGTCCAGAAAGCGGAGGTAAAGAGTGAACCTCGGTCAGAAGTGATGGTTCGAGGTATTCCATGAAGACTGACTATTCTGGACACATATAGTTGTGCAAGTTGGTCTGCTCGATAGGTGGTCCTTACCGGAATAAAATGTGCTACCTTGGTTAGAGTGTCCATGATGACCCATATTGCATTATTGCCTCGCTGAGTCTTGGGTAATCCTGTGATGAAATCCTTGCGAACGTCACCCCATTTCCATTGTGAAACTGGTAGCGGTTGAAGAAGTCCGGCTGGCTTCTGATGTTCTGCATTTACTTTGTTGCATATGTCGCAACAAGCCACAAAACAGGCAATGTCCTTCTTCATTCCATCCCACTAGAATATTTGATGAAGGTCTTCATACATTTTCGTACCCCCAGGGTGAATAGAATATGAGGATTCGTGTGCTTCTGACAATATTTTATTTTTCAGGTCTGACTGATTTGGTACACAAATCCTTCCACGAAATCGGAGAGTCCCAAAGTGATCCTTTGAGAAATCTGGTGCACGTCCTACCAGCATATTCTTGGCATGGTTTTGTATAGCAGGATCGTCTCGCTGGGCCTTGCGGTTTTCTTCCTCCAGGGTGGGGGTGATTTCCAAAATGTTAGCGAGACCAGCCTCAACGATGTTCAGATGGAGTTGAGCAATCTCCTCTTGAAGTTGAACGGGCAAAGATTTTAACATGGCGTTTAGGTTGATCGGCTTTCGACTGAGTGCATCAGCCACTACGTTGGCTTTACCCGGGTGGTAATTTATTCCCAGATCATAATCTTTAACCAGCTCAAGCCAGCTTCGCTGACGGAGATTCAAATCTGGATGAGTGAATATATACTTGAGACTTTTGTGATCTGTAAAATTTGGCACTTCTTCCCGATGAGATAATGCCTCCATATATTGAGAGCATGCAGTACCGCGGCAAATTCCAGATCATGCGTGGGGTAATTTCCTTCGTGCGGTCGTAATTGCCAAGATGCATATGCCACTACCTTGCCGTCTTGCATGAGTACACAGGCAAGTCCTTGTCTGGATGCGTCACAGTATACATCAAAACTGCGATAGATGTCTGGAAGAGTTAATACGGGTGCGGTGGTCAGACGTTTTTTAGCTCACTGAAACTTCTATCACAGTCTTTTGTCCATTCAAACTTCTTGTCCTTTTTGAGTAGCTCGGTTATGGGTTTGGCAAGCTTGGAGAATCATTCAATGAAATGACGGTAATATCCTGCCAGTCCAAGGAAGCTCCGGATCTGAGATACGATTGTGGGTGGCAACCAATTGAGCACATCTTTTACCTTGCTAGGGTCCACGGCTATACCTTCGGCGGATAGCACGTGTCCAAGAAATCTGACTTGTTTAAGCCAAAACTCACATTTACTGAACTTGGCGTAAAGCTGATGGTCTCGGAGTCGCTGTAACACTGCTCGGAGATGTTCCTTGTGATCCCCTTCACTTTTTGAATATATAAGTATGTCATCGATAAAGACCACCACGAACTTATCAAGGAAGTCCATGAACACTTTGTTCATCATGTGCATGAAGAATGCAGGGGCATTGGTGAGACCAAAGGACATAACTGTATATTCGTAAAAACCGTATCGAGTGGTGAATGCGGTCTTAGGAATATCCTCGTTTTTAATCTTGAGCTGATGGTATCCGGTCCGTAAGCCAATTTTGGAGAATACCTTGGCCCCACTGAGCTGATCGAAAAAATCATCAATCCTTAGCAGTGGGTATTTATTTTTGATGGTGACATCATTCATCTGCCGATAATCTACACACATGCGGAGGTTGCCATCCTTTTTGCTTACAAAGAGTGCAGGCGATCCCCACGGTGAGGAACTGGGACGGATATACCCTTTTTGGAGCATTTCATCGAGCTGCTTCTTTAATTCCACTAACTCTGATGAGGGCATCCTGTAATACATCTTGAATAACGGTGCAGTTTCGGGTACCAAATCTATTGCAAACTAAAGTTCTCGGTCTGGCGGCATGCCTGGTAGTTCTTCCGGAAATACATCAAGAAATTCACCGACCACATGAATTAATTCCAACTCGGCCACGGCAGTGAATATCATCCCCTTCTTTGGTATGCTTTTGCGCGAGTAGAATTTTGTAACTTGCCCTTCTTGACTGATCAGAGTGACTTCTCGGGTTGCACAGTTTATGCATACTTGGTATTGGGTCAGCCAATTCATGCCCAAAATAACATCCAACAATGTTGACTCGATGAGTATCAAGGAAGTTGGAAAGCTTATTCCGTTGATATTGATTTCCAAGTCAGGGCAGACCAGACTGCTCTTGATTAAAGATCCCGGGGTTTGTATCAGCATATTTTTGCCCAAGAGAGAACAAGAAAAATTGTTTTGGGCAACAAAACTCCGAGAAATAAAAGAGTGGGAAGCCCCCGAGTCAAATAAAATTACTGCATGTATGCTATTAATAGAAAACACACCGATGACTACTTCGGGGTTTTCTTGGGCTTCATCTTCGGAGAGGTGATTGACGTGTCCGGTGATGTTTTACTGGTTTGGGTATGACCCCATGAAGTTGACTTGTCGCCGGAATAAGGCGTTCGCCTTGCTGTTCTTGGGACACTGACGGGCATAATGTCCACTTTTCCCGCAACTGAAGCAAGAATTATTGCGCCAATGCTCCTCGTGTACTGGGTTGGTGACAACATTCTTGACTTGATTAGTAGTCTTGTTAACATTTCGTTGCCAATTGGGCTTGTAGTCTACCTGAGTTTGCTGCCAGGTTCGAGCCTTCTGCATCGGTGGTCCTTTTTTTATTGGTTCAAACTTGCGTTTGTGCTCGTTGTTAGCGGGCCGGTTGTCCAGTACGAGCTTGTGTTCTCTTTCCGCAATGAAAGCTTTATTTACCAAAGTTTGGAAATCTGGAAAATCAAGCATGCTGAGAGTGCACCTGAGTTGTGAGTTTAACCCTCCAAGAAACCTGTCAATCTTCCTTTCTTCCGTGGCCACGTCATACAGGGAATAACGGGCCAGATGGTTGAATTTTTGCAAATATTCTCCCAAGGACAGATTTCCTTGGGTGAGTGCAAGAAACTCACGCTGCTTGGTCTTCATAATTCCAGTAGGGATGTAATATTTTCGGAACTGATCCTTGAATTTGGCCCAGGTGAGTGCTTCATCAGCAGGCCACATGCCTTTTGTATTTTCCCACCATATGGCAGCAGCGCCTTCAAGATAGTGGGTTGCATATGGAAAGTTGTCCTCCTCTGCAGTACGGGCAATCTCAAGTTTCCGCTCAATGGTTCGCAGCCAATCATCGACATCCAAAGGGTCAACTACCTGACTGAAACTGGGAGGCTGAGTTCGCTGAAAATCTGATAGCTTGGAGTAATGACCGTTTTGCTGTCCATTCTGACCAATCATAGCTTGAACACTTTTTAATATCTCAAGCAGATCATTACTTCTTCTTTCCTTAAACATACACAGGATTTGTTCAGTGGTAGGCGGATTTGGCGGTGGTATGAATGGCTCGGGGGGTTGTCCTGCCTGTCGGGCGGAGCGACGAATAGGAACATCCTCGTGAGCGCTTCTACTGTTGCCTCCCCGCGTCATCCTATTATGGATTTTCCCAAGACAACAACCGAGATGAGAAACATTCAAAAGCAAATAGGTGGGGAAAAGCCAGCCACAAGAATCGAGGGAAAACATAATTGCGAAGAAAAACAGCGAGTAGAAGATACACAACTTCAGCATAATTATACAAGGACGCATACATGAAAAGAAAATTAACATGCCCGATTACACTACTCTCATACATGAAACAACACATCACGACTCGTACATCCACATTCGTACATCAGTCGGACAACTATGGATACTCTGGAGCTCTACTGCTCTGCGGGTGCTGTGGGGTTCTCTCCTGAAGTGGACTCGGATCCTGAACTGACGAGGTTAACGGAAACCTCAGGGTTAAAGGTAACACGATGATGCTGCCTCGGAGGCTCTCCTTTTGGGGCGGAAGTAGGGTGGATCATAGGAGCTACAGGGGTAGTGAGGAGTGAGATCCACTCAGCAGGGGCACTAAGAGGAGTTATTGTCGAGGTGCCCGAGCTACTGGGAGGGGTTACTAGTGAAGTAGGGGAAACGGAACTAGGGACGTAAGGGGTGAATCCCAAGGATGCGGGAATGGTAACAGACCTAGTAGTGGCTAAAGCAATACGAGTGTGAGTCAACTCGCGTGCTAGCTCGTGGATCATGAGGTAACTAGAAGTGATATAACGGGAAAGATGGCTAGCAACGCTATCAGACTCCGGATCAATTTCAGGGAAATGAACACGACCGTTGTCGTGCAGAGAAGGATAGTATTGGAAACCTGGGTGGTTTTGCATGCAGACCTCGCTGTGACGGAGCTCAACAAGGATCTCGAATGCAGCAAATTGGACGGCTTGCGAAGCGGTAGAAGCGTAACCGCTCCGAGAGGTACGAGTATAAGAGCTAGAGTCAGAACAGACGCGCAGAGTCACCACTGCCTGATATTCATATATTGAGTCAGCTAGACGCTCCCGGTACACATGATAAACTGGGTCGTCTCCATGAGGGTACAACTGACGCCACACGTTGCGAAGGAGGTGCGATGACGTGTACGGCATCAGCTGCAACTAGCACGGATACGGCACCGGAGCCATCTACACACACAACCATCATCTGGTTAGCATAAAAATAATACAAGTATATGTAAAGCAATAACCAACTAGATAGACTATCGGCACTCAACCTAAACGTGTATCTAGCATTTAAATTGCACGTCTTAGTCTAACACATCCTACAGTCAGCGCGGCTCTGATAGCAAGCATTGTGGCACCCCGGATCAGAGCGACCGGTTTACCTTGCATTGCCAGCCCAGAGACCTTGTCTTCTGGCAACACACAACATCTTAGTACAGAAAACAACCGCTTTATTGATACTAGCGGACCATAGTTTTATAGTACAATAGGTAGCGAGGCCGAGCGGCACACACGGTGCGGCTGGACAATATGTACATTATTTAATGAACATAAAAGGCCTCGGGCATAAACTACGCAGCGGCGGAACGACGTCATAGCGGAACTCCATCTCATAGGGACACCGATGTGGACACGGTCTAGACTCAGACGGCACTCCTTTCCAGCGAAACTTTCCTGCAATCTGGCATGACACGCCAGGTCAGTACGTTGAATGTACTTGCAAGCTTACAGTAAACAAAATCATAATGACAAACAATATCATGATAATTATTCAATTATAAATTTGCAGCAACAAACTTAGATATATATTAACAAACATGTTGTGCTCATGCCTTTGTAGAAATAAAACCTCGGTCTGACTTACTCATGGTGATTATTATTAAACTACAAACTTATTCATTTCCAACAAGACATAAATCATGACCTTTCCGGCGATCACCAACCTGATCATACTTGGTCTCAAACCATCTTGGTGGCTCTTCCACCAATTTATTACAGTACAAAAATTTTAGAACGTAGTGAGCAAAATTATATTATATGTTGACCCATGGTGTGACTTACTTTCGAGCGTGTCCGTGAACATGGACTCGGCTCTCGATAGATTAATTAGACTCTGCAGAGGTAGTGCACTGTACCCACACCATGGAACCCATGGCCTCGTTCCCCCATTCGGGGGGAGCAACGGCGTTCCGACAAAACCCTTCCATTGCCATGACACTCCCCCGACCACTCCGACTCATTTCCCAATGGAACAGTCCTGGGTGGCCCTGTGCCTACCAAAGACACACCGACCACCATCGTGGCCAAACAGAAATTGTCCCAAACGGGGTCTCGGTACCATAAAATTAACAATGGGCACACAAGGTTATGTCTGCATACCGGGCCAGGGTACTGCATGCCCATAACCTTCTCTATCTGGAGGTACCGACAGGAGGCATGACAATGGACCGAATAAAGACCTTCCCATAAAGGTAAACGTGGTTGCACTGGGAAAAGACTCGATTCAGTGGCACCATGACTCGGTCAACAATTTATTCAAGTTAAGTTATTAACAGTTTCACTTGAAGGAGAATAAATAACCGGTGTCATACAATGCCATGGAATGCAATAAACTAAAATGCATCACAAAAACAAATACTATGCCATACCAAAATGCATTACAAAAGTATAACTGGGTCAACTTTACTTTATGAACATCACAACTTCACTATTATTCTGGTTATGATTTACTTCCAATTAAAAATAGAACTTATCCTAGCAAAATTTTAATATATTTACTTGTGTAAAAGAAAGTAACTTCATATATGCATATCCATAATCATTCTCAAGATCCAAACCTTCTTTTAACTATATTAATAACTTAAACCAAACTCCAACTTTCTGTAAACTAAATGGGACAAATAAATACAGCAACCAACAGAAAGTATTTAACAAAATAATTCATATGCATAAATTAAATCATTTGTTCAAGTTGGAAAAATCACAAATATTGAAATGGCACTATGAAAATGTTGTTGTGGCTTGCCTTAGTACAAATGAGGCTCACAAGCCTCCTGTGATCCTCAAGACAAGTTTACTCTTCTGAAAATAAATAAAAGTACAAAAAGAAAATATCAAGAATCATTCAAAAAATCACCAGAAAATCTACACAACACCAAATAGTCTCATTTTTGGTGTGCTGCAAGATTTATTTACATAGAACACAATGCAAAAGAATCAATTCATTTGGACTTATTGTTAAAAAGTTGTTGTAGTTTGAAGTTCTCTGGATTATATTAAAATTTAGAAATTTAAATAAACATAATAGGGGGGTGACATCGAAGGCGTAAAAGCCCAGAGCGCCACCACTCGTACCGCTTCGCGCGGATACGGAGAGGCTGACTAGCGGGCCCCGCTAGTCAGGTGAGGGGAGAGAGAGGGAAGAACAGGGGTGGCCGCGGCTTCGCCGGAGTGCACGCCAGCGACGCTGCTCCTTGGCCAAGATGAAAAGGATAGATCGATGGAGGGTGTCGAGGCACACCTGCCCGTACCCTTAGGGTAGCTAGGGTGGTCAGATGGCGTCGGAACAGAGCTTGTAGGCGGAGGCAGAACAAGGTGGTCGCCGGAGTCGAAGAAGACGGCGAGCAACAGCGTCTCCAGCAGCTCCAGCTAGGTGGAGTGGCTCTACCAGAGAGTGGCAGATGCTCGGGTAGGGTCGCCTTGGCCTGAGAGGGTCTGGAGCTACTTCGACGCCCCGAGGGGACGCCGGGCCACAGGGTTCTACGCAGTCTGTGAGTGTGTGGGAGTGGAGCTGGTTGCTCGGAGTGGCTGGGAGGGGGCCTATATATAGGAGAGCCGAGAGGTGGGAATGGGACTCCGCTGGCGACACCTGGACGCTGCGCCCGGCAACGAATGGCGTCACTGAGAGGGGGGATAAGGCGACGAGGTCACGCGGGAGCTGTGGACGGACGGGGACGAGCACAGGGGCGCTGGGGTGGCGACGAGCACAGTGCGGACCGCACTGTTGCCTTGGCCGGACCACGCCCGTGCTCGCTGCGGCGAGCTTCGGCGTCGGCGAGCGCCAGAGGGGTGCTGTAGAGGTGAAGACGATGAAGCTGGCGCGGTTTGGCATGCTTGAGAAGGCGCGGAAGCGAGCACGCGCTCTACAGAGCGCTCGACGGCATCCAAAGCGCGCCGACAGACGGCCATGGCATGGTGTACACGCGTGGTCACCGCGCGAACTATGCCTACTGGCTGACTTGGTGCCAAAAATTATGTCTGGCATGTTGTTTGTGGTAGATAGGAGAGTTACCCGTGGTTGGTTTGTTCCCAGGCGCAGTAGAAATAAAATCACATGCCTGGTAAGTTTCTGGACAGAAATTTTGAGAGTTTACTGAGGTAAACTGGTTAAGAGTTGGAGGCTAGCCAAGAGTTACTAAGGTGAAGATGCACAAGGAGTTTCAGAAGCAATGGAGCAAGTAAAATGGTAATTGCTGTAGAAACTACCATTTCTGTCCAGAATAGAAAAGGTTTTCTGTAGCAAAAATATTGCAAAAAGTAGTGCAATATTTTTTATCACGAATGTGTCTTAGGGTCCAAATAATATTTAGGAATTTCCTGAGATTTTTGTGAGCCAGAAAAATAGGGTTGATTCGGAGCACAAAGGATTTAGCTAGGGTTTTGGGAAGAAAAGTGAATATTTTTCAAATAAGAAAAATATTCCATAAAGTATATTAGAGTGGTCCAGAGGGAAAAGATGGTTTGGGATGGATAGGAGGCACTTGGGTGAAAGTCAAGGGTACCCAAGTGTTTAAGTCCATATGAAATGATTCAAAAATCCCAAGGTTAAAATAAATTCAAATACAGCTCTGGCAAATAAAAGAGGGCAAAAATCAGGCTGTCGCAAACCTCCCCCACTTAGAATGAATCTCGTCCTCGAGATTTTGTTGCTTGGGAAAACCATTCCGGATAGTATGTCTGTAGGAACTCTTCTTGTTCCCA
This sequence comes from Secale cereale, assembly GCA_902687465.1. Lineage (NCBI taxonomy): Eukaryota > Viridiplantae > Streptophyta > Magnoliopsida > Poales > Poaceae > Secale > Secale cereale. The sequence goes on along the minus strand of LR738710.1, from coordinate 257,557,297 downwards.
GGTTGCTTCTGACTCTGTGTGATGTTCCCACTGGACTTTATAAAACTTCCTTACTTTACTACGGGTGACTCTTTCCATCTGATCCACAATTTTGAATGGCCTTTCTTCATATGTTAAATCCTTTGCCAATTCTATGTCGGTCACGGCAGTCTTTTTCTCGGGCGGGGATATGCACCGCCTCAACTGTGAGACGTGAAACACGTTGTGCACATCAAACAATTCCGGGGGTAATTCCAACTGATAAGCAACAGTGCCCACTCGAGAAATAATTGGAAAGGGGCCAATAAATCTGGGTGCCAACTTCCCGCGAGTTTGGAATCCCTTTACTCCTTTCATAGGAGTGACTCGGAGGTATACGTGCTCTCCAGGATCAAAACTGAGTTGTCGGTGTTTTGCATCGTAATAACTCTTTTGTTGAGACTTGGCCAATTGTAATCTATCTCTGATTTCCTTGACTTGTTTCTCAGCTTCCATCATGAGTTCCATTCTGAAAATACGGCTATCTCCAGTCTGAGACCAGTTTAACGGGGTACGGCATTTGCGGCCATATAAAGCCTCTCCTCACCCCGCATCCGGTAGAGAGCCTGGACGAAGGAGATGGGGGTTGGTCTAGGCCACATCATAGGCCGAGAAGGTAACACTGGTTCAGAAGGCATGGGCTGATCAGCTTGAGATGCGAACCGACGAGCTTCACGGTAGGCTTCCTTGACAAGTCGTACCGCATCATTGTCCAGGGTTCTAAATTCGGCAAGAGTCATGGAAATCATCATCCCCTAAGCAGTGATATACTGCAGTAGGCGAGCGATTGTGGGATCATCCCCTTGGATAACAGGAGAAGGTTGAATTACTGCTTTCTCCACAATGGGGAAAAGGTAGAACTCCCGCTTCTCTGCCACTTGCGGGAACTTGGTTCGGGGGTGAAGGATGGCCTCCACAGCAGCAGCCTGAATAGCCAAATCAGTAGTGGGCATGGCTCTGCCCTGAAGAACCAAGGACTGGCCATCTGTTGCAGGACCTGGGCAGATGTGCACCCTTGCATCATAGCGATGAAGGTGAGGGACGGGTGATGACTGAAACACCAGGTATTCGGGGCTGGCATTACAGCCCAAGGCTATGCTGAGCATCTCAATGAGTAGAGGTGGAAAGCCAGGGTGGTTGACAGCAAAGGTGCGGGTGTAAAACTTGGAAGCTTTTAGGGCTCTAGTCATGGCTGGAGTGTTACTAGCTAGGCTTCTCTGCAGAGACATGGCGGACTGAGGAGTGAGCGGTCCGGCTAGCAGAAAGGGGGTTTTATAGGCAGCTATGCGGGGCATGCCCGCATGGTGCGGCACTTTACCCTGATGGGTAAACGGTGCACCCGACAGAAAAATATAAGGGCGCTATTCGCCCCACGGATAACTAGGCGGGGACAGCGGGGTGAGGACGTGTCGGTCCCGACTACGCCACCTGTTGATTAATAGTAGCCATGCCGGATGACAGGGATGGGCCAAATCCCTTAGGGTCGCAAATGTCGTACCCCGTTAAACTGGTCTCAGACTGGAGATAGCCGTATTTTCGGAACGGACCTCATGATGGAAGCTGAGAAACAAGTCAAGGAAATGAGAGATAGATTACAATTGGCCAAGCCTCGACAAAAGAGTTATTATGATGCAAAACACCGACAGCTCAGTTTTGAACCTGGTGAGCACGTATACCTCCGAGTCACTCCTATGAATGGAGTCAAGAGATTCCAAACTCGCGAGAAGTTGGCACCCAGATTTGTTGGCCCCTTTACAATTATTTCTCGAGTGGGCACTGTTGCTTATCTGTTGGAATTACCCCCGCAATTGTCTGATGTGCACAACGTGTTTCACGTCTCACAGTTGAGGCGATGCATATCCCCGTCCGAGAAAAAGACTGTCGTGACCGACATAGAATTGGCAAAGGATTTAATGTATGAAGAAAGGCCGTTCAAAATTGTGGATCAGATGGAAAGAGTCACCCGCAGTAAAGTAAGGAAGTTTTATAAAGTCCAGTGGGAACTCACACCGAGACAGAAGCAACCTGGGAACAAGAAGAGTTCCTACAGACATACAATCCGGAATGGTTTTCCCAGGCAACCAAATCTCGAGGACGAGATTCATTCTAAGTGGGGGAGATTTGTGACAGCCTGATTTTTGCCCTCTTCTATTTGCGAGAGCTTTCTTTGAATTTATTTTAAACCTCGGGATTTTTGAATCATTTCGTATGGACTTAAACCCTTGGGTACCCTTGACTTTCACCCAAGTGCCTCCTATCCATCCCAAACCATATTTTCCCTCTGGACCACTCTAATATACTTTATGGAATATTTTTCTTATTTGAAAATTATTCACTTTTCTTCCCAAAACCCTAGCTAAATCCTTTGTGCTCCATAGCAACCCCTATTTTTCTGGCTCATAAAAATATGTGGAAATTCCTAAATATTCTTTGGACCCTAAGACACATTCCTCAGAAAAAATATTGCACTACTTTTTGGAATACTTTTGCTACAGAAAATCTTTTCTATTCTGGACAGAAATGGTAGTTTCTACAGCAACTACCATTTTACTTGATCCAATGCTTCTGAAACTCCTTGTGCATCTTCACCTTAGTAACTCTTCGCTAGCCTCCAACTCTTAACCAGTTTACCTCAGTAAACTCTCAAAGTTTCTGTCCAGAAACTTACCAGGCATGTGATTTTCTTTCTACTGCGCCTGGAAACAAACCAACCACGGGTAACTCTCCTATCTACCATGAACAACACGCCAGACATAAATTTTGGCACCAAGTCAGCCAGTAGGCATAGTTCACCCGGTGACCACGCGTGTAAACCATGCCATGGCCGTATGTCGGCGCGCTCTGGATGCCGTCGAGCGCTCTATAGAGAGCGTGCTGGCTTCTGCGCCTGCCCAAGCGTGGCAAACCGCGCCACCATCATCGTCTTCACCTCTACAACACCCCTCTGGCGCTTGCCGACACCGGAGCTCGCCGCCGCGAGGACGGGCGTGGTCCGACCAAGGCAACAGTGCGGTGTGCACTGTGCTCGTCGCCACCCCAGCGCCCCTGTGCTCATCCCCGTCCGTCCACAGCTCCCGCGTGACCTCGTTGCCTTCTCCTCCTCTCACTGACGCCGTTCGTTGCCAGGCGCAGGGTCCAGGTGTCGTCGGCGGAGCCCCATTCCCCCCTCTCGGCTCGCCTATATATAGGCCCCCTCCCAGCCGCTCCGAGCAACCAGCTCCACTCCCACACACTCACAGACTGCGTAGAACCCCGTGGCCCGGCCGGGCAGGCCACAGGCCACCGTCCCCGAGCTCGAGCTCGCCGGCGATCCCCTTGGGTCATCGAAGTAGCTCCAGACCCTCTCAGGCCAAGGCGACCCTAACAGAGCATCCGCCACTCTCTGGTAGAGCCACTCCACCTAGTTGGAGCTGCTGGAGACACCGTTGCTCGCCGTCTTCTTCAACTCCGGCGACCACCCTGTTCTGCCTCCGCCTACGAGCTCCGTTCCAACGCCGTCCGACCACCCCTAGCTACCCAACGGGTACAGGCAGGTGCGCCTCGACCCCCTCCGTCGATCTATCCTTTTCATCTAGGCCAAGGAGCAGCGTCGCCGGCGTGCGCTCCGGCAAAGCCGCGGCCGCCCCTGCTCTTCTCTCTCTCCCCCTCACCTGAGTAGCGGGGCCCGCTAGTCAGCCTCTCTGTATCCGCGCGAAGCGGTACGAGTGGTGGCGCTCTAGGCTTTTATGCCTTCGACGTCACCCCCCCCCCCCTATTCTGTTTATTTCAATTTCTAAATTTAAATATATTCCAGAGAACTTCAAACTGCAATAACTTTTTAACCATAAGTCCAAATGAATTGATTCTTTTTGCATTGTGTTCTTTGTAAAGAAATCTTGCAGCACACCAAAAATGAGACTATTTGGTGCTATGTAGATTTTCTGGTGAATTTTTGAATGATTCTTGATATTTTCTTTTTGTACTTTTATTTATTTTCAAAAGAGTAAACTTGTCTTGAGGATCACCAGGAGTCTTGTGAGCCTCATTTGAACTAAGGCAAGCCACAACAACATTTTCATAGTGCCATTTCAATATTTGTGATTTTTCCAACTTGAACAAATGATTTAATTTATGCTATGAATTATTTTGTTAAATACTTTATGTTGGTTGCTGTATTTATTTGTCCCATTCAGTTTACAGAAAGTTGGAGTTTGGTTTAAGTTATTAAGATAGTTAAAAGAAGGTTTGGATCTTGAGAATGATTATGGATAAGCATATGTGAAGTTACTTTCTTTTACACAAGTAAATATGATAAAATTTTGCTTGGATAAGTTCTGTTTTCCATTGAAAGTAAATCATAACCAGAATAATAGTGAAGTTGTGATGTTCATAAAGTAAAGTTGACCCAGTTATACTTTTGTAATGCATTTTGGTATGGCATTGTATTTGTTTTTGTGATGCATTTTAGTTTATTGCATTCCATGGCATTGTATGACACCGGTTATTTATTCTCCTTTAAGTTGAAACTGTTAATAACTTAACTTGAATAAATTGTTGACCGGGTCATGGTGCCACTGAATCGAGTCTTTTCCCAGTGCAACCACATTTACCTTTATGGGAAGGTCTTTATTCGGTCCATTGTCATGCCTCCTATCGGTACCTCCAGATAGGGAAGCTTATGGGCATGCAGTACCCTCGCCCGGTAAGCAGACATAACCTTGTGTGCCCGTTGTTAATTTTATGGTACCGAGTCCCCGTTTGTGACAATTTCTGTTTGGCCATGACGGTGGTCGGTGTGCCTTTGGTAGGCATAGGGCCACCCAGCATTGTTCCAGTGTGAAATGAGTCGGAGTGGCCGGGGGAGTGTCATGGCAATGGAAGGGTTTTGTCGGAACGCCGTTGGTCCACCCAAATGGGAGAACGAGGCCATGGGTTCCATGGTGTGGGTATAGTGCACTACCTCTGCAGAGTGTAATTAATCTATCGATAGCCGAGTCCACGGTCACAGACACGCTCGAAAGTAAGTCACACCATGGGTCAACATATAATAAAAATTTTCTCACTAAGTTCTACAATTTTTGTACTGTAATAAATTGGTGGAAGAGCCACCAAGATGGTTTGAGACCAAGTATGATCAGGTTGGTGATCGTCGGAAAGGTCACGATTTATGACTTGTTGGAAATGAATAAGTTTGTAGTTTAATAATAATCACCATGAGTAAGTCAGACCGAGGTTTTATTTCTACAAAGGCATGAGCACAACATGTTAGTTAATATATATCTAAGTTTGTTGTTGCATATTTATAATTAAATAATTATCATGATATTTTTTGTCATTATGATTTTGTTTGATGTAAGCTTGCAAGTACATTCAACGTACTGACCTGGCGTGTCATGCCAGATTTCAAGAAAGTTTCGCTGGAAAGGAGTGCCGTCTGAGTCTAGACCGTGTCCACATCGGTGTCCCCGTGAGATGGAGTTCTGCTACGACGTTGTTCCGCTGCTGCATAGTTTATGCACGAGGCCTTTTATGTTCATTAAATAATGTACATATTGTCCAGCCGCACCGTGTGTGCCGCTCGGCCTTGCTACCTGTTGTACTGTAAAACTATGGTCCGCTAGTATCAATAAAGCGGTTGTTTTCTGTACCAAGATGTTGTGTCTTGCCAGAAGACAAGGTCTCTGGGCTGGCAATGCAAGGTAAACCGGTCGCTCTGATCCGGGGTGCCACAACTCTTGGTTTGTGAAAGCCTGATTTTTGCCCTCTTTTATTTGCCAGAGCTTTATTTGAATTTATTTTAAACCTTGGGATTTTTCAATCATTTCATATGGACTTAAACACTAGGGTACCCTTGACTTTCACCCAAGTGCCTCCTATCCATCCCAAACCATCTTTTCCCTCTGGACCACTCTAATATACTTTATGGAATATATTTTTATTTGAAAAATATTCACTTTTCTTCCCAAAACCCTAGCTAAATCCTTTGTGCTCCAAAGCAACCCCTATTTTTCTGGCTCATAAAAATCTGAGGAAATTCCTAAATATTCTTTGGACCCTAAGACACATTCCTAAGAAAAAATATTGCACTACTTTTTGGAATATTTTTGCTACAGAAAATCTTTTCTATTCTGGACAGAAATGGTAGTTTCTACAGCAACTACCATTTTACTTGCTCCATTGCTTCTGAAACTCCTTGGGCATCTTCACCTTAGTAACTCTTGGCTAGCCTCCAAATCTTAGCCAGTTTACCTCAGTAAACTCTCAAAGTTTCTGTCCAGAAACTTACCAGGCATGTAAATTTCTTTCTACTGCACCTGGAAACAAACCAACCACGGGTAACTCTCCTATCTACCATGAACAACACGCCAGACATAAATTTTGGCACCAAGTAAGCCAGTAGGCATAGTTCGCGCGGTGACCACGCGTGTACAGCATGCCATGGCCGTCTGTCGGCGCGCTCTGGATGCCACCGAGCGCTCTATAGAGCGCGTGCTCGCTTCCGCACCTGCCCAAGCGTGCCAAACCGCGCCACCATCATCGTCTTCACCTCTATAGCACCCCTCTGGCGCTCGCCGATGCCGGAGCTCGCCGTAGCGAGCACGGGCATGGTCCGGCCAAGGCAACAGTGCGGTGCGCACTGTGCTCGTCGCCACCCCAGCGCCCCTGTGCTCATCCCCGTCCGTCCACAGCTCCCGTGTGACCTCGTCGCCTTCTCCCCCCTCTCACTGACGCCATTCATCGCCGGGCGCAGCGTCCAGGTGTTGCCGGCGGTGCCCCATTCCCCCCTCTCGGCTCGCCGATATATAGGCCCCCTCCCCGCCGCTCCGAGCAACCAGCTCCACTCCCACACACTCACAGACTGCGTAGAACCCTGTGGCCCGGCCGGGTAGGCCACATGCCACCGTCCCCGAGCTCAAGCTCACCGGCGATCCCCTCGGGTCATCGAAGTAGCTCCAGACCCTCTCAGGCCAAGGCGACCCTACCAAAGCATCTACCACTCTCTGCTAGAGCCACTCCACCTAGCTGGAGCTGCTGGAGACGTCGTTGCTCGCCATCTTCTTCAACTCTAGCAACCACCCTGTTCTGCCTCAGCCTACGAGCTCCGTTCCGACGCCGTCCGGCCACCCCTAGCTACCCTACGGTACAGGCAGGTGTGCCTCGACCCCCTCCGTCGATCTATCCTTTTCATCTCGGCCAAGGAGCAGCGTCGCCGGCGTGCGCTCCGGCGAAGCCGCGGCCGCCCCTGCTATTCCCTCTCTCTCCCCCTCACCTGACTAGCGGGGCCCGCTAGTCAGCCTCTCTGTATGCGCGCGAAGCGGTACGAGTGGTGGCGCTCTGGGCTTTTACGCCTTCGACGTCACCCCCCCCCCCTATTATGTTTATTTAAATTTCTAAATTTAAATATATTGCAGAGAACTTCAAACTGCAATAACTTTTTAACCATAAGTCCAAATGAATTGATTCTATTTGCATTGTGATCTCTCTAAAGAAATCTTGCAGCACACCAAAAATGAGACTATTTGGTGTTGTGTAGATTTTCTGGTGAACTTTTAAATGATTCTTGATATTTTGTTTTTGTACTTTTATTTATTTTCGGAAGAGGAAACTTGTCTTGAGGATCACCAGGAGGCTTGTGAGCCTCATTTGAACTAAGGCAAGCCACAGCAACATTTTCATAGTGCCATTTCAATATTTTTGATTTTTCCAACTTGAACAAATGATTTAATTTATGCATATGAATTATTTTGTTAAATACTTTCTGTTGTTTGTTGTATTTATTTGTACCATTCAGTTTACAGAAAGTTGGAGTTTGGTTTAAGTTATTAAGATAGCTAAAAGAAGGTTTGGATCTTGAGAATGATTATGGATATGCATATGTGAAGTTACTTTCTTTTACACAAGTAAATATGATAAAATTTTGCTAGGATAAGTTCTGTTTTTAATTGAAAGTAAATCATAACCAGAATAATAGTGAAGTTGTGATGTTCATAAAGTAAAGTTGACCCAGTTATACTTTTGTAATGCATTTTGGTATGGCATTGTATTTGTTTTTGTTATGCATTTTAGTTTATTGCATTCCATGGCATTGTATGACACCGGTTATTTATTCTCCTTTAAGTTGAAACTATTAATAACTTAACTTGAATAAATTGTTGACCGGGTCATGGTGCCACTGAATCGAGTCTTTTCCCAGTGCAACCACATTTACCTTTATGGGAAGGTCTTTATTCGGTCCATTGTCATGCCTCCTGTCAGTACCTCCACATAGGGAAGTTTATGGGCATGTAGTACCCTGGCCCGGTAAGCAAACATAACCTTGTGTGCCCGTTGTTAATTTATTGGTACCGAGTCCCCGTTTGGGACAATTTATGTTTGGCCACGACGGTGGTTGGTGTGCCTTTGGTAGGCACAGGGCCACCCAGGACTGTTCCAGTGGGAAATGAGTCGGAGTGGCCGGGGGAGTGTCATGGCAATGGAAGGGATTTGTCGGAACGTCGTTGGTCCACCCGAATGGGAGAACAAGGCCATGGGTTCCGTGGTGTGGGTACAGTGCACTACCTCTACAGAGTGTAATCAATCTATCGATAGCCGAGTCCACAGTCACGGACACGCTCGAAAGCTAGTCATACCATGTGTTAACACATAATAAAATTTTGCTCGCTAAGTTCTAAAAAATTTGTATTGTAATAAATTGGTGGAAGAGCCACCAAGATGGTTTGAGACCAAGTATGATCAGGTTGGTGATCGCCGGAAAGGTCACGATTTATGTCTTGTTGGAAATGAATAAGTTTGTAGTTTAGTAATAATCACCATGAGTAAGTCAGACCGAGGTTTTATTTCTACAAAGGCATGAGCACAACATGTTAGTTAATATATATCTAAGTTTGTTGCTGCATATTTATAATTGAATAATTATCATGATATAGTTTGTCATTATGATTTTGCTTGCTGTAAGCTTGCAAGTACATTCAACGTACTGACCTGGCGTGTCATGCCAGATTTCAGGCAAGTTTCGCTGGAAAGGAGTGCCGTCTGAGTCTAGACCGTGCCCACATCGGTGTCCCTATGAGATGGAGTTCTGCTACGACGTCGTTCCGCTGCTGGGTAGTTTATGCCCGAGGCCTTTTATGTTCATTAAATAATGTACATATTGTCCAGCCGCACCATGTGTGTCGCTCGGCCTCGCTACCTGTTGTACTATAAAATTATGGTCCGCTAGTATCAATAAAGTGGTTGTTTTATGTACCAAGATGTTGTGTGTTGCCAGAAGACAAGGTCTCTGGGCTGGCAATGCAAGGTAAACCGGTCGCTCTGATCCGGGGTGCCACAACGCTTGGTATCAGATCCGCGCTGACTGCAGGATGCGTTAGACTGAGACGTGCAATTTAAATGCTAGATACACGGTTAGGTTGAGTGCCGGTAGTCTGTCTAGTTGGTTATTGCTTTACATATACTTGTATTATTTTTATGCTAACCCGATGATGGTTGTGAGTGTAGATGGCTCCGGTGCCGTATCCGTGCTAGTTGCAGCTGATGCCATACACGTCACCGCACCTCCTTCGCAACATGTGGCGTCGGCTGTACCCTCATGGAGACGACCCAGTTTATCGTGTGTACCGGGAGCGTCTAGCTGACTCAATATATGAATATCAGACAGTGGTGACTCTGCGCGTCCGTTCTGACTCCAGCTCTTATACTCGTACCTCTCGAAGCGGTTATGCTTCTACCGCTTCGCAAGCCGTCCGATTTGTCACATTCGAGATCCTTGTTGAGCTCCCTCACAGCGAGGTCCGCATGCAAAACCACCCAGGTTTCCAATACTATCCTTCTCTACACGACAACGGTCATGTTCATTTCCCTGAAATTGATCCGGAGTCTGAGAGTGTTGCTAGCCATCTTTCCCGTTATATCACTTCTAGTTACCTCATGATCCACGAGCTAGCACGCGAGTTGACTCACACTTGTATTGCTTTAGCCACTACTAGGTCTGTTACCATTCCCGCATCCTTGGGATTCACCCCTTACGTCCCTAGTTCCGTTTCCCCTACTTCACCAGTAACCCCTCCCAGTAGCTCGGGCACCTCGACCATAACTCCTCTTAGTGCCCCTGCTGAGTGGATCTCACTCCTCATTACCCCTCTAGCTCCTATGATCCACCCTACTTCCGCCCCGAAAGGAGAGCCTCCGAGGTAGCGTCGCCGTGTTACCTTTAACCCTAAGGTTTCCGTTAACCTCGTCAGTTCAGGATTCGAGTCCACTTCAGGAGAGAACCCCGCAGCACCCGTAGAGCAGTAGAGCTCCAAAGTATCCGCAGTTTTCCGATTGATGTACGAATGTGGATGTACGAGTCGTGATGTGTTGTTTCATGTATGACAGTAGTGTAATCGGGCATGTTAATTTTATTTTCATGTATGCGTCCTTGTATAATTATGTTGAAGTTGTGTATCTTCTACTCGCTGTTTTTCTTCGCAATTATGTTTTCCCTCGATTCTTGTGGCTGGCTTTTCCCCACCTATTTTGCTTTTGAATGTTTCTCATCTCGGTTCGTTGTCTTGGAAAAAATCCATAAAAGGATGACGCGGGGAGTCAACAGTAGCAGCGCTCACGAGGATGTTCATGTTCGTTGCTCCGCCCGACACGCAGGACAATCCCCCTAGCCATTCATGCCACCGCCTCCACCGCCAAATCCGCCTACCACTGAACAAATCATGTGTATGTTTGAGGAAAGAAGAAGTAATGATCTGCTTGAGATATTAAAAAGTGTTCAAGCTATGATTGGTCCGAATGGACAGCAGAACGGTCATTACTCGAAGCTATCAGATTTTCAGCGAACTCAGCCTCCCAGTTTCAATCAGGCAGTTGACCCTTTGGATGCCGGTGATTGGTTGTGAACCATTGAGTGCAAATTTGAGATTGTTCGTACTGTCGAGGAGGACAAAGTTCCATATGCAACCCACTATCTTGAAGGCGCTGCTGCCATATGGTGGGAAAATACAAAAGTGATGTGGCCTGCTGATGATGCACTCACCTGGTCCAAATTCAAGGATCAGTTCTGAAAATATTACATCCCTACTGGAATTATGAAGACCAAGCAGCGTGAGTTTCTTGCACTCACCCAAGGAAATCTGTCCGTGGGAGAATATTTGCAAAAATTCAACCATCTAGCCCGTTATTCCCTGTATGACGTGGCCACGAAAGAAAGGAAGATTGACAGGTTTCTTGGAGGGTTAAACTCGCAACTCAGGTGCACTCTCAGCATGCTTGATTTTCCAGATTTCCAAACTTTGGTAAATAAAGCTTTCATTGCGGAAAGAGAACACAAGCTCGTACTGGACAACCGGCCCGCTAACAACGAGCACAAACACAAGTTTGAACCAAGAAAAGAAGGACCACCGGTGCAAAAGGCTCGAACCTGGCAGCAAACTCAGGTAGACTACAAGTCCAATTGGCAACAGAATGCTAACAAGACTACTACCCAAGTCAAGAATATTGTCACCAACCCAATACACGAGGAGCGTCAGCGCAATAATTCTTGCTTCAGTTGCGGGCAAAGTGGACATTATGCCCGTCAGTGTCCCAAGAACAGCAAGGCGAACGCCTTATTCCGGCCACAAGTCAACTTCATGGGGTCATACCCGAACCAGCAAAGCATCACCGGGCACGTCAATCACCTCTCCGTAGATGAAGCCCAAGAAAACCCCGAAGTAGTCATCGGTATGTTTTCTATTAATAGCATACCTGTAGTAATTTTATTTGACTCAGGGGCTTCCCACTCTTTTATTTCTCGGAGTTTTGTTGCCCAAAACAATTTTTCTTGCTCTCTCTTGGGCAAAAAAATGCTGGTACAAACCCCGGGATCTTTAATCAAGAGCAGTCTGGTCTCCTGTGACTTGGAAATCAATATCAACAGAATAAGCTTTCCAACTTCATTGATACTCATCGAGTCAGCACCGTTGGATGTTATTTTGGGCATGAATTGGCTGACTTAATACCAAGTATGCATAAACTGTGCAACCCGAGAAGTCACTCTGATCAGTCAAGAAGGGCAAGTTACAAAATTCTACTTGTGCAAAACCATACCAAAGAAGGGGATGATATTCACTGCCGTGGCTGAGTTGGAATTAATTCCTGTGGTCAGTGATTTCCTGATGTATTTCCGAAAGATCTACCAGGCATGCTGCCAGACCGAGAACTTGAGTTTGCAATAGATCTCGTACCCGGAACCATACCGTTATTCAAGAATTATTACATGATGCCCTCATCAGAGTTAGTGGAATTAAAGAAGCAGCTCGATGAAATGCTCCAAAAAGGGTATATCCGTCCCAGTTCCTCACCATGGGGATCGCCTGCACTCTTTTTAAGCAAAAAGGATGGCAGCCTCCGCATGTGTGTAGATTATCGGCAGCTGAATGATGTCACCATCAAAAATAAATACCCGCTGCCAAGGATTGATGATTTGTTCGATCAGCTCAGTGGGGCCAAGGTATTCTCCAAAATTGACTTACGGACCGGATACCATCAGCTCAAGATTAAAAAGGAAGATATTCCTAAGACCGCATTCACCACTCAATACGGTCTTTACGAATATACAGTTATGTCCTTTGGTCTCACCAATGCCCCTGCATTCTTCATGCACATGATGAATAAAGTGTTCATGGACTTCCTCGATAAGTTCGTGGTGGTCTTTATCGATGACATACTTATATATTCAAAAAGTGAAGGGGATCACAAGGAACATCTCCGAGCAGTGTTACAGCGACTCCGAGACCATCAGCTTTACGCCAAGTTCAGCAAATGTGAGTTTTGACTTAAACAAGTCGGATTTCTTGGACACGTGCTATCCGCCGAAGGTATAGCCGTAGACCCCAGCAAGGTAAACGATGTGCTCAATTGGTTGCCACCCAGAACCGTATCTCAGATCCGGAACTTCCTTGGACTGCGGGATATTATCGTCATTTCATTGAAGGATTCTCCAAGCTTGCCAAACCCATGACCGAGCTACTCAAAAAGGACAAGAAGTTTGAATGGACAAAAGACTGTGATAAAAGTTTCAATGAGCTAAAGAAACGTCTGACCACCGCACTCGTATTAACTCTTCCAGACATCTATCACAGTTTTGATGTATACTGTGATGCATCCAGACAAGGACTTGGCTGCGTACTCATGCAAGACGGCAAGGTAGTGGCATATGCATCTCGGCAATTGCGATCGCACGAAGGAAATTACCCCACGCATGATCTGGAATTTGCCGCAGTACTGCATGCTCTCAAAATATGGAGGCATTATCTCATCGGGAAGAAGTGCCAAATTTTTACAGATCGCAAAAGTCTCAAGTATATATTCACTCAACCAGATTTGAATCTCCGTTAGCGAAGGTGGCTTGAGCTGGTTAAAGATTTGATCTGGGAATAAATTACCACCCGGGTAAAGCCAACGTAGTGGCTGACGCACTCAGTCGAAAGCCGGCCAACCTAAACGCCATGTTAAAATCTTTGCCCGTTCAACTTCAAGAGGAGATTGCTCAACTCCATCTGAACATCGTTGAGGCTGGTCTCGCTAACATTTTGGAAATCATCCCACCCTGGAGGAAGAAAACCGCAAGGCCCAGCCAGACGATCCTGCCCTACAAAAGCATGCCAAGAATATGCTGGTAGGACATGCACCTGATTTCTCAATGGATCACTTTGGGACTCTCCTATTTCATGGAAGGATTTGTGTACCAAATCAGTCAGACCTGAAAAAGAAAATATTGTCAGAAGCACATGAATCCTCATATTCTATTCACCCTGGGGGTACAAAAATGTATGAAGACCTTCGTCAAATATTCTGGTGGGATGGAATGAAGAAGGACATTGCCTATTTTGTGGCTTGTTGCAACATATGCAACAAAGTAAAGGAAGAACATCAGAAGCCAGCCGGACTTCTTCAACCGCTACCAGTTTCACAATGGAAATGGGATGACGTCTGCATGGATTTCATCATAGGTTTACCCAAGACTCAGCGAGGCAATAATGCAATATGGGTCATCGTGGACACTCTAACCAAGGTAGCACATTTTATTCCGGTCAGGACCACCTATCGAGCTGACCAACTTGCACAACTATATGTGTCCAGAATAGTCAGTCTGCATGGAGTACCTCGAACCAGCACTTCTGACCGAGGTTCACTCTTTACCTCCACTTTCTGGACACGTGTCCATCAAGCCTTGGGGACAGCCCTAAACTATAGTACAACCTATCATCCTCAAACAGATGGACAGATAGAGCGGGTAAACCAAATACTAGAAGATATGCTGCGAGCTTGCGTCTTGGCACAAGGATCTAAATGGGAAGATTGTCTACCTTACACCGAGTTCTCCTACAACAACAGCTTCCAAACTATTCTAAAGATGTCGTCGTACGAGGCTTTATATGGCCGCAAATCTCGTACCCCGTTAAACTGGTCTCAGACTGGAGATAGCCGTATTTTCGGAACGGACCTCATGATGGAAGCTGAGAAACAAGTCAAGGAAATCAAAGATAGATTACAATTGGCCAAGTCTCGACAGAAGAGTTATTACGAGGCAAAACACCAATAGCTCAGTTTTGAACCTGGAGAGAATGTATACCTCCGAGTCACTCCTATGAAAGGAGTCAAGAGATTCCAAACTCGTGGGAAGTTGGCACCCAGATTTATTGGCCCCTTTCCAATTATTTCTCGACTGGGCACTGTTGCTTACTAGTTGGAATTACCCCCGGAATCGTCTGATGTGCACAACGTGTTTCACGTCTCACAGTTGAGGCGGTGCATATCCCCGCCCAAGAAAAAGACTGCCGTGACCGACATAGAATTGGCAAAGGATTTAACATATGAAGAAAGTCCATTCAAAATTGTGGATCAGATGGAAAGAGTCACCCGCAGTAAAGTAAGGAAGTTTTATAAAGTCATGTGGGAACGTCACACCGAGTCAGAAGCAACCTGGGAAAAAGAAGAGTTCCTACAGACATACTATCCGGAATAGTTTTCCCAAGCAACCAAATCTCAAGGACGAGATTCATTCTAAGTGGGGGAGGTTTGTGACAGCCTAATTTTTGCCCTCTTTTATTTGCCAGAGCTTTATTTGAATTTATTTTAAACCTTGGGATTTTTGAATCATTTCATATGGACTTAAACACTTGGGTACCTTTGACTTTCACCCAAGTTCCTTGTATCCATCCCAAACCATCTTTTCCCTCCGGACCACTCTAATATACTTTATGGAATATTTTTCTTATTTGAAAAATATTCACTTTTCTTCCCAAAACCCTAGCTAAATCCTTTGTGCTCCAAAGCAACCCCTATTTTTCTGGCTCATAAAAATCTGAGGAAATTCCTAAATATTCTTTGGACCCTAAGAGACAATCCTGAGGAAAAATATTGCACTACTTTTTGGAATATTTTTGCTACAGAAAATCTTTTCTATTCTGGACAGAAATGGTAGTTTCTACAGCAACTACCATTTTACTTTCTCCATTCCTTCTGAAACTCCTTGTGCATCTTCACCTTAGTAACTCTTGGCTAGCCTCCAACTCTTAACTAGTTTACCTCAGTAAACTCTCAAAGTTTCTATCCAGAAACTTACCAGGCATGTGATATTCTTTCTACTGCGCCTGGAAACAAACCAACCACGGGTAACTCTCCTATTTACCACGAACAACACGCCAGACATAAATTTTGGCACCAAGTCAGCCAATAGGCATAGTTCGCGCAGTGACCACGCGTGTACACCATGCCATGGCCGTCTGTCGGCGCGCTCTGGATGTCGTCGAGCGCTTTGTAGAGCGCGTGCTCGCTTCCATGCCTGCCCAAGCATACCAAACCGCGCTACCATCATCGTCTTCACCTCTACAGCACCCCTCTGGCGCTCGCCGACGCCGGAGCTCGCCGCAGCGAGAACGGGCGTGGTCCGACAAGGCAACAGTGCGGTGCGCACTGTGCTCGCCACCACCATAGCGCCCCTGTGCTCGTCCCCGTCCGTCCATAGCTCCCGCGTGACCTCGTCGCCTTCTCCCCCCTCTCACTGACGCCATTCGTCGTCGGGCGCAGCGTCCAGGTGTCGCCGGCGGAGTCCCATTCCCTCCTCTCGGCTCGCCTATAGATAGGCCCCCTCCCAGCCGCTCCGAGCAACCAGCTCCACTCCCACACACTCACATAGTGCGTAGAACCCCGTTGCCCGGACGGGCAGGCCACAGGCCACCGTCCCCGAGCTCGAGCTCACCAGCGATCCCCTCGGGTCGTCGAAGTAGCTCCAGACTCTCTTAGGCCAAGGTGACCCTACCAGAGCATCTGCCACTCTCTAGTAGAGCCACTCCACCTAGCTGGAGCTGCTGGAGACGCCGTTGCTCGCCGTCTTCTTCAACTCCGGCGACCACCCTGTTCTGCCTCCGCCTACGAGCTCTGTTCCGACGCCGTCCGACCACCCCTATGTACCCTACGGGTACGGGCAGGTGCGCCTTGACCCCCTCCGTCGATCTATCCTTTTCATCTTGGCCAAGGAGCAGCGTCGCCAGCGTGCGCTCCGGCGAAGCCGCGACCGCCCCTGCTCTTCCCTCTCTCTCCCCCTCACCTGACTAGCGAGGCCCGCTAGTCAGCCTCTCCATATCCATGCGAAGCGGTACGAGTGGTGGTGCTCTGGGCTTTTACGCCTTCGAC
>LR738710.1:257449906-257540590 GCA_902687465.1 Secale cereale | reverse complement strand
GTTAAATTTCTAAATTTAAATATATTGCACAGAACTTCAAACTGCAATAACTTTTTAACCATAAGTCCAAATGAATTGATTCTTTTTGCATTGTGTTCTTTGTAAAGAAATCTTGTAGCACCCCAAAATTGAGACTATTTGGTGCTGTGTAGATTTTTCGGTGAATTTTTGAATGATTCCAGATATTTTCTTTTTGGACTTTTATTTATTTTCAGAAGAGGAAACTTGTCTTGAGGATCACCAGGAGGCTTGTGAGCCTCATTTGAACTAAGGCAAGCCACGACAACATTTTCATAGTGCCATTTCAATATTTGTGATTTTTCCAACTTGAACAAATGATTTAAGTTATGCATGTGAATTATTTTGTTAAATACTTTCTGTTGGTTGTTGTATTTATTTGTCCCATTCAGTTTACAGAAAGTTATACCAAGCGATGTGGCACCTCTGCTCAGAAAACCGAAACGCCCCGTTTTCCAGCCTAGAGATCGAGGAAAAGTCTCTAGAAAACGGGACTGCTTGACATAGAACAAATCAGCTCTTATTACAAGAATAATAATATAAGGGTCTGATGTTACAAAGAAGCACATCAGCACGGCGACACTACGACGACGATACTGCACTTGCTCTATGCTAGCAGCGGAATAACTCGTAGCAGCGGAATACTTCTAGCAGCTGAACGATGATGAAGGTGGTGAACTCCTCTCCGCAAGGACTCTGGCTGGGACACGATCTAGCTAGCACGCACGGCAACCTCGACAAACAAGCAAGCAATCATGGCATCACCTGCAATCTGGCATGACACGCCAGGTCAGTACATTGAATGTACTTGCAAGCTCACAACAACCAAAATCATCAACTCAAAACAATAACATAGCATTAACAGGATAATTAATTAACAACTATCATGATGAAGCAACTACTAAGCATGGTATGAAACTGATATGATACTAATAAATCACCATCTCAAATTTACATGATCATATCTTTCTTGTCTAACCAACCCATAAGTATACCATCTCGATCACCTCGTGATCAAAATCAAAATGTGATCTTTTCGGCGATCACTACCATGACCAACACTTGGTCACCAAAATCATCATCAACATCCTGTCCATCTGCACTGCTCAAAATATCAATTTATAAATCACTTATAATTTATTTTTGTTATTCCGTCATTTGAGTGTTGATCGAATGGTGTGACCTAATACGAACCCATGCCCATGACCGAGGACGCGGCTATCGATAGATTTAACAAATACACTCTGCAGAGGTAGTGCACTGTACCCACACTACGGAACCCATGGCCTCGTTCTCCCATTCGGGTGGACCAACGGCGTTCCGACAAAACCGATCTACTATCATGACACTCTCCCGGCAACTCCGACTCATTCCCCACTTGTCTTAGTCCTGGGTGGCCCCGTGTCTACCAAAGACACCAACGACCACCGTCATGGCCAAAACAATAAAAAGTCCCAAACGGGGACAAAAGCGCTTATTATCCAACTACGGGCACACAAGGTTAGGTCCGGCTACCTGATCAGGGTAACGCGTGCCCATAACCTTCCCTAGTTGGAGGCGCTGGCGAGAGGCATGACAATAGCATCATATTAGGGCCTTCCCATAAAAGGCAAATGTGGTTGCACTGGGGAAAGCCCGGTTCGGTGGCACCTGACCAACTTAATGACGGATTTTATCTCAAAAAATTAGCTGTGATACAGATACTCCGATATCAATTATCAAACTAGTAATCCAAGTCATATCAATATACAACAAATAATCAAAAGCTTAATAACATCATAACAAAATACTCCAAGGATAGCATGACATCTTTATCTTGAAGAATCCAAGAAAGATAACACTACTATGCAAATATCAAGAACTAAATATACAGCTATGATCTACATGCAAACACCATTTCCATCATCATTCTCCAAAACATAACATCAACTAGCATCATGATGAAACCAACACTAGCCATTAATAAATTCCAAAGGCAACATGATATCCAAAGTAATATTCCGAAAAAATACCATATAGTATCATGAAAATAACCACTAAGAATCCAAAGGCAACGTGTCATCTACATAATCGTAAAAATATAAGTCCTAGAACTCCAAGTAATATCATGGCAATAACAAGATCAAAATACAACTCCGAGAAATGCCAACAAGATCAAAATACAACGCGTCGGTCACTGACGGGCGGGTCCCACGGGCTGGGGCCTATCACTTATCCAGGTGGACTGGGCGGGTCAACGCCTAGCCCGCCGACAGGTGGGGCCAAGGGCCCACGGCCAGCAGGGGCGAGGCCTCGTCTTCCTTTGCTCGCTCGCTCGACGGAGCAGAGGGGAGGGCACGGCTCCGGCGCCCGTCCGGCCGGCTCCGGTGACCGTTCGAGCCGCCCGGACCACCCACGCGCAGAGGGGGTCGAGGCGAACCCGTTCCTGCAGAGCACGGACGCTGAGGAGGGCCGGAGCGAGCAGGGCAAGAACTTCGGCGGAGATGGCTTCGGGTGCTGGTGGGGCTCGCGGTCAGAGGCCACCGGAGGGGGAGGGGAGTGGCGGAGGGGCTCTAGGGGTTGCTGGGAGGTCTCTGGTGATGGAAGAATGACAAGGGGTGGCTCGGTTGCCGCCAATTTAGGCGAGGCCGAGGTGGCGGCCATGGCGACGGAGGGAGAGCAGGGGAGCTCCAGGGGCTCGGGAAGAAGCTAGGCGGGGCACTGGGAGGCGGATGAGGCGAATGGTGCAACGCAACACGCTCGGGGAGGGCTTAAATAGCCTGGGCGAGGACGTGCCACGCTGGCGTCGCCGTGGACACGCGTCCACGCTCGAGAGCTCGGAGGCAGGCGACGAGGGGCACACTGTGGGTGATCTCATGGGGAGGTAGGCGACGCCGGGGAGCAGAGGAAGAGGCCGAGGGGAGCTCAAGGCCAAACAGAGCACTGTGCTCTCATGGCGTTCGATGGCGAGCGTCGGTCACCGTCGGTGGAGAAGCTGCCGAGGGGGAAGAGGGGTCTAGGGGTTCGACGATGGTGAGGAGAGGCCAACGAACAGGCTCACGCGCGTGAAGACGACGAGAGGGGAGCAGACGAAGCAGGAACGATGCTCTGGGCGCGGCCACTGCTCACAGAGCGCGTGCACAGGCACGCAATTGTCGTGGTCACCACGCGCAATGGAGTGTAGTGGTAGAAATGAGCTGTAAAAAGTTGTCTACTGGTAAGTCCTTACATTGTAAGTCTCAGCTACGGTGGTAGAAAGGTGAAAAGCTCTCTGGTCGAATGGTAAAGATCCTCTAAAGTTTACTGCAGTAAACTTTGAGGAGAGTTGCTGATCAACAGAAAATGAGTTGGAGCCACAGAGCTTGTCTGGGAGGTTGAGGTAAAGAAGAACTTCCATCCTGGTAAGTTTGAGGAGATTTGGATAAAGGATTAATGTAGTTGCTTAACAACCACATAAATCTGGTCAGAAACTAGATCAAGATCTTGCACTCAATTGGTGAGTCCATTTGGGCTGAAATTTGGCAAGGCTTAGGGATTTGATCATAGTAAGATGCTGTAAGAGTTTCATACCAATTGGATTTACCAAAATGGTACTTCCTTCACAAGCATCCTCTCTGTCCAGAAACTTAGGAAAATACCTGAGGAAAAAGGGCTACATAAAATGTGCCAAAAATTGGTGGAGGTAGGTTATATGGGTTAGTGAAGGTCATGGAATATTTTCAGCCATAGTGGAGCAAGATAAAATATACTTACTTCACAAACTGAAAATTTGGACAGAAACAAAGATTTGAAGGTGTGCTCACATGGTTGATTGGATGGAGCTTAATTTTGGAGGAGTGGGATAATATGATCACCAGAAGAGGCATGCAAACTTTCAACTCATTTGGATGTCCCTAGCTAGTACTTCCTTCACAGTGGCTTTTGTTTGACAGAAACTTTGAAAAATCACTGAGGAAGATTGGCTAGGCAAATAGAGTTGAATTTTGGTAGGCAATGATTTGGACATAAGAAGATGTCAGACAAGTTTGGGATCAATTGGGCAAAGATAAATAACACTTGCTTCACAAAGTGCCATTTAGGGCAGAATAGGAAAAGGAATGTTTGAGAATTATTTTTGAACATGGTAAGGAAAAGTTTTGCCGTATTTGATGAAGATATGACCCAAACAATTTATTAAAATTTATTTGGGAATATTTGGAGTGACAGAAATATAGGTTGCTTCACAACCTAGGGCAGACAGGGTTATTCCTTTAATAGAAAAAGGAATATTACCTAGAAAAAGAAATTAGGGTTTGGTGAGGCAGTGGAGTGACATGACCTAGCAAGGTTTTGAGAATGATGAGCCACTTGGGAGGTCAAAAGAGGATGATTTCCCAGGTGACAAGGCCACAGAACCACTCCAAAAAAACAGAGCAAAAACCAATAAATCAAAAATAAAAAGAAAAGGGCCAAAAACCAGGCTATCACAAACCTCCCCCCCCCCCCTTAAAGAAATCTCGTCCTCGAGATTTGATGGCTCGGGAAACAAGTATGACTTGAGGATACCATTTCCAACTCGGATATCCATTTCCTTTATTTATTTGTTCCCCCGAGAGTTTCTCATGATCTGATTAACTTTGCTCGAAGGTAATTTGCTTCACCTTTCCCCAAATTCTGACGGGCTTTTGCTCCCACACCCAATCCTTTTGCTGACGCTGATTTTTCCATATTTGCAGTGGTATCCAATGCATTTGAGCATAAATTTTCTTTTGGTCATGAAAACCTTTTTACTTCTGCCTGGGGCGGCTTCAAATAAATGCAGGCCTTCTGGTTCCAATAAATGCTGAGAATTATTTATGGCCATCTTTTGACGGGATCTGACCTCTCATAAGTGGTACTGATTTATTTTGATATATTCCTTTGGCTCAAGCATGACATATGAGCCAAAGATTTGACTACCTTTTGTCGTGAACAACATAACGTTGTATGGAGTTATAGCTGTGTCATACCTCAATTATTTACATCTTGAGACTGGACTGACAGGGAGCTAACGGACAAATGCTTTTCCTGACAGACTGATCGTGTACTTGATTCCGTCAATGGCTATACCGGGTCTGAGCTGATTTGTTTGACTTTTGATTTTCTCATTTTGTCGGTATACTCCTTTGGATTTTCCATACTAACCATTCCAAGCGGGTCAGCGGAATATGAAATCCTTGTAAAACAGAGTAGGCCACTGAGAGTATGCCTTTGTTGATCCATATGGAATTACGGCTTTCGATTGACTTGGGTATCCGGACCTTGATGGTCGCGCAAAAATCATCATACCTTTGCTGTCAGCCTCATCCTCTGACGGTCATGATTTGCTTTGTCAGGATACCTTACTGAAATAACTTGGCCATGCCTGTCCTTGGTTTTTCGGATGACCATGGATGTGATTAGTGCAATATTTTTGACATTATTCCGTATGCATGCTTGCTGACCTGGGTCCGCACATATATGACATATACCGGGGTTTGTGGTTGTACGAAGCTCATTGCTGAGGTCATCCATACCAGAAGGTGACAAGGTTTTAGGATATCTCCTTGTCAGTTGCGTGAATAATGACCTTGATGACCATTGTCAAGACTGTGGACTCCGTGATGTCATCTCCAGATCTTGTCGATCCTTGTAATTCATAAGATGTACCTCTGCTTATTTTTCCTTTGCCTGACTCGTGAGGTTGTTGGATCCGTACCTTTCTTAGGTATATCTACTGGATTCTTGCTGCATCTCACATGAGTGACAGATGTGACTGGGGATGCATGCTCACCATATGTAAAAATCATATGCAGCCGAACACTTGATTTCCGAAGAAGACACATGCCCTGGCGTATTTGTGCTTCTGACAAACTGTTGCGAGTCTGATTCTTGAGCGGTGTTGCCTTACACTGGCAATTCATCATTAGCCTCTGAGGACGGTGCAATAGTATGGTACTGACGCAGGCTGAATGGCTTACGAGAGAAGCCATCCGAGTAGCTTGCTGAGGAGTACTTGTTAGTTTCTGCGCAAATATTTTGTTTGGGTATCGTGCAGAAGAAGGTTCTGTAGCTTACACATGAAGCTGGGTCTGATTATTGTGCTGGAGAAGCCTGAGTTCCGTACTTGAGAAGCTTCCCCTCAGCTTTGCTGGTTTGGGAAAAATTTATTATCGTCTGTCACAAGCTTTTACCGAGGTATCTTGTTGAGAAAGACCAGGTATCTTGGACCGGAAATTGTTCACATATCATGCTTTGAGAAAAATTGAGGAGCCTGGCCTCATAAATTTCTTCTGATGCCGTGTGGAATAATGTTGAGTTTCTTATATCCTAAACTTCAAACTGATATGCACACTGAAATCCATACACACGCCCATAATATTCTGAGGCTGATTATTTGCATGAGAAAAATAGTTTGACTGTCTTCCACGAGTATATCACATTCTGACTTTATTTTGGATGATAACATATTTCAAGCACCATGCCTTGCTGAGCCAAATTTTTGTATAAGGTCCATACATTTGCCAGAAAATATACCGTTGATCTGGTACCTGACTTGCCTTGCTGCTGACTTGACTATTACTGCTGTGAGTATTTTGTACTGACGTAGACTTGAGTTATCAGTACTATTGTGAGGAGTGCTCACTGATGCAAAATTGATTCTCAGTCTCAAAATCAGATATTTCCCCATTTCACTGCAGTCGGCTGAAAATTCCATTCTGTTTAGGTGAGTTTCCAAATATTTGAACTCCTTATTACTTCTTCGTGTTCTGTGTCAGTTCATGAGCCATTCTTTATAGGGGAAAAATAAGGTAACACCGGGGCCCAAAAAGAAAGAAGCGAAAGAAAACTAGACTAAACAAAAGCACACAACAACAATCAATTCATACACAATCAATGTCACATATTACTGCTAGTCACACAATATGCATACCTACTTAAGCACACAAAATCTCGCTGGATCTCCGGTTCTACGATCTAGCATGCTGTGATGATGTGCACGAGGACAAATAAATGCTAGCTTAGCCGGACAGCAACCAGGACTAGCTCGGAGGCGAGGACGTACTTGGTAACCCTGTAGCAGGACACGAATGTCGCAACCACATAATTATCAAGCAGACGGAAAATATCTGTACTCGTCCAAGAAAATAAGGGAAAAAACTGGGTCTGCTGGCATTGCCCTTTCTTGATGACTAAGACCATTAAGGGTTGCCAACATGACAAGAAAAAGGACAATCCAGGGTAGAAGCATGTCTACCACCGATACAAAATGGAGCTGAAGGAACGAATTCGGTGCGATACCTGAGCACCATTTTTGCAAACTGTGTCAGGATCACTTAGCATCACTCTGCTGGGACAGAAATGACGCCAAACACCGAAGAACGAGCAAGAGAAGAAAACTGGAGAAATGCAGGGGCTGAGCTGTAGTGTATCTGAACCGATGCCATCTACACTCACCAGATAAATCGTTAGTATCAAACTAATAAGGCTATATGCATGCTATGCAACAAACAAATGCAATAAACATGCCAGACTCTATACTACTGTTTTCTACCGTTCGCGCTGTCTAGGGCGTCCTATAGCCAGATGGTCAGTCCTTGGTTCTTCTCGTCCCTCACCACCACCATCAACCCTTAGATGAAGCCCAAGAAAACCCCAAGAAAATATCTTGAAGGCACGTCACCGGGCACGTCAGTGGGCAACCCACTATCTTGAAGCCATACTATATACTCTGGAGCAAAACATCACCGGGCACGTCAATCACCTCTCCGTAGATGAAGCCCAAGAAAACCCCGAAGTAGTCACCGTATGTTTTCTATTAATAGCATACCTGCAGTAATTTTATTTGACTCAGGGGCTTCCCACTCTTTTATTTCTCGGAGTTTTGTTGCCCAAAACAATTTTTCTTATTCTCTCTTGGGCAAAAATATGCTGGTACAAACCCCGGGATCTTTAATCAAGAGCAGTCTTATCACACCCTGCATTTTGTAACATGTTATTTGTGTCTTTGAAGCATGAAAATTTGGACCAGCAAAATTTTTTGGCATCATTTGGCTTTTATTTGAATTGAGTTTTTCTTCATATGCTTTTTCATGTGCTCATTAAAGTCTACTATGACCTCTTGTAGAATTCATCTCCATACCCAAAACTTCTGCCCAATGATCATGCCAAGTGTTATATAACAGTATAGTATTTTCTTACAAAATTAATTTGGCCAAAAAGTATTTTTATAAATTTAGTTTTCCAAAAACCCCTGAATTGAGGTTTGCACTGCAAGTACTTGATTTAGGGTGAGAAAATTATTTCAAAAAGTATATTTGAGACCTAGTAGTCATAGGACTCCCAGAAACCACAAAGGTATAATTTTAAAAGTTATTTTCCTATTTTATTTAAAAGCTTTTTCTTAAGGCCAGAAATGGTCTTTAATAGGGGAAAATTATTTAACTGTTTCAAAAATATTTGCCAAAATTCAGGGAGACTCAGAGGACATATATTGTCCATATATAAGAGTTTCAACACTTGGTCATGTTCAAAATAATGGGCTAAACCCTCTAAAACCCTTTTTGGATATTTCAAGCTTTTGAAATATTTACAAAGGAAATATTCTCCAAAAATTCCAGGGAAATTCTATCATGTCATATATGACATATTTGATGATCTTGCCAAGTCCCATGCCTTGGGAAGCAAGAAAACATCCTCAAACCCCTTCATAACCATTATGTCCATATTTGAAGTTTGAGCAACTTTACATTGCCAAACTTGTCCAACTTATCTCAAACTTGGTGCACATGCTAGAATGGCCTAATAAGGCATCTAGACCAAATGGCACAAGATTTGGAATAGAGCAACTTGATCAGATCATCCTAAAACCCTTTCTGTTCAAATGCAAATTTGAACAACTTTACATTACCAACGTTTTATCTGGAGCTTCAAACTTTGTGGGCATGATCAATACCCCAAATGATGATGCTAAACTAAGTGGTGCATCAAGGGGAGATGATTAGCTTGACTCAATCAAGATGAAGCTGTTTTTGTTGATTTCTAGGGTTCACCAAAGTTACATTGGCTAGTTTCTTCAAATGAGCCCAAATTTGGTGAAGCACCCTATTTTCACATATTATTCAATCTTGTTAAGTGCCATGTCAAGTAGAGATCATCTGCTTGACCAAACACTGATCAAACACCTTCTGCAGATTTACTAAAACCCTCATCTTGATCACTTTTACTTTTCTCCATGGCCTCAACTTTTTACCACATGTTCATTCAGTTACTGGCTACCTCCAGTAACTTCCCCAGCACCCCAGCTCCATGATTGAGGGGTAAGAACCCAAGTTTACCCTGCTGGACAGCAAATTTTCACCAAGTTACCAGCATCCTCCCTCTCTCTCAGCATCTCCAGGGCATCCAAGGCCTCAACCCAATTCTTTACTCCTCCCCTGACCTTCTAGACACTCTTGGGCACGTTGGTTTTGACCAGAGCGGCGAGGGCACGAAGGTGCCAGCCATACGCGCGCTCTGGAGCACGCAACAGTGCGGCCACGCACTGTAGCCCCAGCCAATCAGCCACCCCTGACAGCCTCGGGCCACTCCCTCGCGCCAGTCGATGCTCCTCGACGTCCGCGACCGCCCCGGCACTGTCCCCCCTCCTCCTGCGCCCTCCAGTGATCATCAACGCACGCGCACCGGCCGCCCGCAACGGCCACTCTTCTGCCTCGCACGCGCGCGTCGACTGGAAGGTTCCCCGCTCCTCCTCTCACCTCAACTGGACGTGGAGCTCGTCCAGCAACTCCGTGGACTCATTCCCCTCGCCCCCTGTGCGATGTAGCTTCGAGCCGGAGCTCGCCGGCACACTGGACCACAGGCCTCCGTCGACCCCCTATAAATAGGACCCCCCCCCGGCCTCTCCAGCAGCATCAGCAGCTCCACCACACCTCACTGAGCCCTCCAGCACCACCAGTTCCTCCCCAGGTAGTCCCAGTACTCGGGATCGACCGGAGCTCCGCCGCGTCGGGCCGCCGGTGATCTCGCAGTACGGGCCTCCCATGCCCTTCCTTTTGCCCGATTCGGAACCCCCTCACCTCACTGATCGTTTCCCCTCTGTTTCCCCCTCCTGTTGCAGTCGGAAACGACCGGGGCAACG
Organism: Secale cereale; assembly: GCA_902687465.1. Taxonomy (NCBI): domain Eukaryota; kingdom Viridiplantae; phylum Streptophyta; class Magnoliopsida; order Poales; family Poaceae; genus Secale; species Secale cereale. Next base: position 257,530,455 of record LR738710.1, on the reverse strand, counting down.
ACCACCCGACGAGCCTCCGCCGTCCCACCTCACCGCCGGCGAACCTGACCTCCCCGGCATACCGTACCACCACCCCTACAACCGCCACTCGACGCTGGACCCAACCCTGCCCTCTGTTGCCGTCGCCGTGGCCGGAAACCTCGCCGGTGAGCTCGCCGTCGCCGTGGCCGGAAACCTCGCCGGTGAGCTCGCCGTCGCCGTGGCCGCAAGGTTGGAGATGACAGGCGGGCCCCGCCTGTCATCCCCACACCTCTCTCCCCCTCCTCTCTGCCACTGACCGCCGGGCCCCACCCGTCAGGTTCAAAAACCTTACGTGCGCGCGCAGGCACCCGTGCGGCTGGGCTAGCCAGCCCTGGGCCGTGCACTGTGGCCCTCTGGCCCAGTTGCACAGGGGCGATTTTTCTTTATTCTTTCTGTAATTGTTTTAAACATTTTTACATAAATGAATAATGGTCCAAATAAAATAATTTCAACTCCTAAAATCTTGTAATATTCCAACCTATTTAATGGTACCACTTTCACTCATATCTATGAAACTTTTCTGTACAGTTCAAATTTAAATTCAAATTTGAGCAGTAAAACTCATGTTCAAAAATCAATAGATTCCATTCTGTTACTCCAAAACTCCAACTAAGAATTTTCCCCATCCTAGAAATCCCTCTAGTATTTTATAAAAATAAGTTGACATTTTTCTGAGCACTTTGATTTTTCTGTTTTATTTGTGGTCTTATTTTCCTATGGTTATTATGCGACGTATAGATCCCGTATTTGACGAAGTTGCTGTGGAAGAAGAAGGAGAAGGATTTGAAGACTTTGAAGACCAAGCCAATCCAGGCAAGCAGCCCTTTGACCATGATACACTCGTTCTTCGGAACCCGTTTGTTTCCGATGCATGATGTTAGGGTTACGGTGGTGACCTAGTTGAACCCACCACATGATGCATGATTTATTCTTGATCTTGCTATGTGCTAGATATCATGCAAATAGCTAGTAGTGATACTTAGTGATGCATGTGTGACATGAACCTTCGTGGTTGAAGTCTTTGCATAAAACCCCGTCGAGTGCCATTCATGCCCGAGGGAGATGATGAGTTGGGTGACCACTTGATGACGAAGTGGTGTACCGAGACAAGTGTGTGTGTTTTTCAAACGGATTGGTTTAAGTTGCGACCGTTATTCCAACCATACATGTGCAACCACACTACCCCTTATGGGACGGGGCTTTATTGATTACTTAGGTCGATACTAGCTTGGTGCCCGCATTACTAGTGACGGGAAGACTTGAGGTCTTTCCAGGGACGGGGTCGTGCTTGGATAGACGACCATGACTGTTTTCACAGGGCACCGGACACACCGTTGGTCCCTTCGGGTACGCGTGACATTGAAATTAGGGCAAGTCCCGTGATCTATTGTTTGTACCCGAGGGCCGTGTAGCAACGAGTGGACTCTATGTTAGTGTCGTCTAAGGAAAGGTAATGACCGGGTGCTTACCCCGGGTACTTGAGGTACCGCGGGTCGTGGATGACACGGAAGTTCCCCGGATCTTGTGGGTAAAGTGTACAACCTCTGCAGAGTGTAAAACTATTCGAATAGCAGTGTCCACGGTCATGGACAGTTGGGTAACCGCTCTTGGGCTACGTCCAATGTTTGTGAAACCATGCGTGTATATGTGAGTCAAGGTGGTGACTTGACTCGAAGAGTTGGATCATATTCATGTTGATATCGGTAACCTGTCTTCGAGGTTACGCGAGATTATTGATGCATAAACTTGATAGTAGAACATTTATTCTAGCCCTTTGCTAGATTGTTCATTACCATTCAATTGCATTGTAACTTTGAACCACATCATGGGTTGCTTGCGAGTACATTCAAAGTACTCATTGGCTTGCCACTGGTTATTTAATTGGCCAGGCATGGAAGAACAGGAATATGAGGCAGAGTTCTTTGGAGATGAACATGCGAACTAGGACGCTATCCCAGTCAGAATGCCTGTAGGGTTAAGGCAGATGGCATGGGTTCTACCCGTTATCGAAGACTTCCGCTATTTGAGTTATTTGCTATTCAGCCCGTGAGGCTCTATCTATGTAAGACTTGGCCGTAATAGCCTTAATTCGTGTAAGACTATTTGTATGGATGTAAGACTCTTGTTATTTCAGCTTCTGTGTGTTCAGTGAGCATTGATCTCTGGGATCACTGTACAAGTGCATTCGGTGATCTCGACTTCTAAGTCGGGGTCCCCACAAGTCTGGTCTACCGTGACTTGGAAATCAATATCAATGGAATAAGCTTTCCAACTTCCTTGATACTCATCGAGTCAGCACAGTTGGATGTTATTTTGGGCATGAATTGGCTGACCCAATACCAAGTATGCATAAACTATGCAACCCGAGAAGTCACTCTGATCAGTGAAGAAGCCAAGTTACAAAATTCTACTCGCGCAAAAGCATACCAAATAAGGGGATGATATTCACTGTCGTGGCTGAGTTGGAATTAATTCCTGTGGTCAGTGAATTTCCTGATGTATTTTCGGAAGAACTACTAGGCATGCCGCCAGACCGAGAACTTGAGTTTGCAATAGATCTGGTACCCGGAACCGTACCGTTATTCAAGAAGTATTACATGATGCCCTCATCAGAGTTAGTGGAATTAAAGAAGAAGCTCGATGAAATGCTCCAAAAAGGGTATATCCGTCCCAGTTCCTCACCATGGGGATCGCCTGCACTCTTTGTAAGCAAAAAGGATGGCAGCCTCCACGTGTGTGTAGATTATCGGCAGCTGAATGATGTCACCATCAACAATAAATACCCGCTGCCAAGGATTGATGATTTGTTCGATCAGCTCAGTGGGGCCAAGGTATTCTCCAAAATTGACTTACGGACCGGATAACATCAGCTCAAGATTAAAAAGGAAGATATTCCTAATACCGCATTCACAACTCGATACGGTCTTTCAAATATACAGTTATGTCCTTTGGTCTCACCAATGCCCCTGCATTCTTCATGCACATGATGAACAAAGTGTTCATGGACTTCCTAGATAAGTTCGTGGTGGTCTTTATCGATGACATACTTATATATTCAAAAAGTGTAGGGGATCACAAGGAACATCTCCGAGCAGTGTTACAGCGACTCCGAGACCATCAGCTTTACGCCAAGTTCAGCAAATGTGAGTTTTGGCTTAAACAAGTCAGATTTCTTGGACACTTGCTATCCGCCGAAGGTATAGCCATAGACCCCCAGCAAGGTAAACAATGTGCTCAATTGGTTGCCACCCACAACCGTATCTCAGATCCGGAGCTTCCTTCGACTGGCGGGATATTATCGTCGTTTCATTGAAGGATTCTCCAAGCTTGCCAAACCCATGACCGAGCTACTAAAAAAGGACAAAAAGTTTGAATGGACAAAAGACTATGATAAAAAATTTAGTGAGCTAAAGAAACGTCTGACCACCACACCCGTATTAACTCTTCCAGACATCTATCGCAGTTTTGATGTATACTGTGACGCATCCAGACAAGGACTTGGCTGCGTACTCATGTAAGACGGCAAGCTAATGGCATATGCATCTCGACAATTGCGACCGCACGAAAGGAAATTACCCCACGCATGATCTGGAATTTGCCGCGGTGGTGCATGCTCCCAAAATATGGAGGCATTATCTCATCGGGAAGAAGTGCCAATTTTTTACAGATCACAAAAGTCTCAAGTATATATTCACTCAGCCAGATTTGAATCTCCGTCAGCGACGGTGGCTTGAGCTGGTTAAAGATTATGATCTGGGAATAAATTACCACCCGGGTAAAGCCAACGTAGTGGCTGATGCACTCAGTCGAAAGCCGGTCAGCCTAAACGCCATGTTAAAATCTTTGCCCGTTCAACTTCAAGAGGAGATTGCTCAACTCCATCTGAACATTGTTGAGGCTGGTCTCGCTAACAATTTGGAAATCACCCCCGCCCTTGAGGAAGAAATCCACAAGGCCCAACCAGACGATCCTGCCCTACAAAAGCATGCCAAGAATATGCTGGTACGACGTGCACTTGATTTGTCATAGGATCACTTTGGGACTCTCCGATTTCGTGGAAGGATTTGTGTACCAAATCAGTCAGACCTGAAAAAGAAAATATTGTCAGAAGCACACGAATCCTCATATTCTATTCACCCCGGGGGTACAAAAATGTATGAAGACCTTCGTCAAATATTCTGGTGGGATGGAATGAAGAAGGACATTGCCTATTTTGTGGCTTATTGCGACATATGCAACAAAGTAAAGGCAGAACATCATAAGCGAGCCGGACTTCTTCAACCGCTACCAGTTTCACAATGGAAATGGGATGACGTCTGCATGGATTTCATCACAGGATTACCCAAGACTCAGCGAGGCAATAATGCAATATGGGTCATCATGGACACTCTAACCAAGGTAGCACATTTTATTCCGGTCAGGACCACCTATCCAGCAGACTAACTTGCACAACTATATGTATCCATAATAGTCAGTCTCCATGGAGTACCTCGAACCATCACTTCTGACCGAGGTTCACTCTTTACCTCTGCTTTCTGGACCCGTCTCCATCAGGCATTGGGGACAGCCCTAAAATATAGTACAGCTTATCATCCTCAAACAGATGGACAGACAGAGCGGGTAAACCAAATACTAGAGGATAAGCTGCGAGCTTGCGTCTTGGCCCAAGGATCTAAATGGGAAGATTGTCTACCTTACGCCGAGTTCACCTACAACAACAGCTTCCAAACTAGTCTAAAGATGTCACCGTACGAGGCTTTATATGGCGGCAAATGCCGTACCCCATTAAACTGGTCTCAGATTGGAGATAGCCGTATTTTCAGAACGGACCTCATGATGGAAGCTGAGAAACAAGTCAAGTTAATCACAGATAGATTACAATTGGCCAAGTCTCGACAAAAGAGTTATTACAATGCAAAACACCTACAGCTCAGTTTTGAACATGGAGAGCACGTATACCTCCGAGTCACTCCTATGAAAGGAGTCAAGAGATTCCAAACTCGCGGGATGTTGGCACCCAGATTTATTGGCCCCTTTCCAATTATTTCTTGAGTGGGCATTGTTGCTTATCACTTGGAATTGCCCCCGGAATTGTCTGATGTGCACAGCGTGTTTCACGTCTCACAGTTGAGGCGGTGCATATCCCCGCCCGAGAAAAAGACTGCCGTGACCGACATAGAATTGACAAAGGATTTAACGTATGAAGAAAGGCCGTTCAAAATTGTGGATCAGATGGAAAGAGTCACCCGCAGTAAAGTAAGGAAGTTTTATAAAGTCCAGTGGGAACATCACACTGAGTCAGAAGCAACCTGGGAACAAGAAGAGTTCCTACATACATACTATCCGGAATGGTTTTCCCAAGCAACCAAATCTCGAGTACGAGATTCATTCTAAGTGGGGGAGGTTTGTGACAGCCTGATTTTTTCCCTCTTTTATTTGCCAGAGCTTTATTTGAATTTATTTTAAACCTTGGGATTTTTTAATCATTTCATATGGACTTAAACACTTGGGTACCTTGACTTTCACCCAAGTGCCTCCTATCCATCCCAAACCATCTTTTCCCTCTGGACCACTCTAATATACTTTATGGAATATTTTTCTTATTTGAAAAATATTCACTTTTCTTCCCAAAACCCTAGCTAAATTCTTTGTGCTCCAAAGCAACCCCTATTTTTCTAGCTCATAAAAATCTGAGGAAATTCCTAAATATTCTTTGGACCCTCAGACACATTCCTGAGCAAAAATATTGCACTACTTTTTGGAATATTTTTGCTACAGAATCTTTTTCTATTCTGGACAGAAATGGTAGTTACTACAGCAACTACCATTTTACTTGCACCATTGCTTCTGAAACTCCTTGTGCATCTTCACCTTAGTAACTCTTGGCTAGCCTCCGAAGCACAACCTCCAACTCTTAACCATTTTACCTCAGTAAACTCTCAAAGTTTCTGTCCAAAAACTTACCAGGCATGTGATTTTCTTTCTACTGCGCCTGGAAACAAACCAACCACGGGTAACTCTCCTATCTACCACGAACAACACACCAGACATAAATTTTGGCACCAAGTCTGCCAGTAGGCATAGTTCGCGCGGTGACCACGCGTGTACACAATGCCATGGCCATCTGTCGGCGCGCTATGGATGCCGCCGAGCGCTCTGTAGAGCGCGTGCTCGCTTCGGCGCCTGCCCAAGCGTGCCAAACCGCGCCACCATCATCGTCTTCACCTCTACAGCACCCCTTCGGCGCTCGCCGATGCTGGAGCTCGCCGCAGCGAGCACGGGCGTGGTCCGGCCAAGGCAACAGTGCGGTGCACACTATGCTCGTCGCCACCCCAGCGCCCCTGTGCTCGTCCCCGTCCATCCACAGCTCCCGCGTGAACTCGTTGCCTTCTCCTCGACACCTGGATGCTGTGCCCGCCTATGAATGGCGCGGTGCACACTGTGCTTGCAGCATATCTTCTAGTATTTAGTTTACCCGCTCTGTCTGTCCATCTATTTGAGGATGATAGGCCGTACTATATTTTAGGGCTGTCCCCAAGGCTTGATGGAGACGTGTCCAGAAAGCGGAGGTAAAGAGTGAACCTCGGTCAGAAGTGATGGTTCGAGGTACTCCATGCAGATTGACTATTCTGGACACATATAGTTGTGCAAGTTGGTCTGCTCGATAGGTGGTCCTGACCGGAATAAAATGTGCTACCTTGGTTAGAGTGTCCATGATGACCCATATTGCATTATTGCCTCGCTGAGTCTTGGGTAATCCTGTGATGAAATCCATGCAGACGTCATCCCATTTCCATTGTGAAATTGGTAGCGGTTGAAGAAGTCCGGCTGGCTTCTGTTCTTCTTCCTTTACTTTGTTGCATATGTCGCAACAAGCCACAAAATAGGCAATGTCCTTCTTCATTCCATCCCACCAGAATATTTGACGAAGGTCTTCGTACATTTTTGTACCCCCAGGGTGAATAGAATATGAGGATTCGTGTGCTTCTGACAATATTTTCTTTTTCAGGTCTGACTGATTTCGTACACAAATCCTTCCACGAAATCGGAGAGTCCCAAAGTGAACCTTTGAGAAATCAGGTGCACGTCCTACCAACATATTGTTGGCATGCTTTAGTAGGGCAGGATCATCTAGCTGGGCCTTGCGGATTTCTTCCTCCAGGGTGGGGGTGATTTCCAAAATGTTAGCGAGACCAGCCTCAACGATGTTCAGATGGAGTTGAGCAATCTCCTCTTGAAGTTGAACGGGCAAAGATTTTAACATGGCGTTTAGGTTGACCGGCTTTCGACTGAGTGCATCAGCCACTACGTTGGCTTTACCCGGGTGGTAATTTATTCCCAGATCATAATCTTTAACCAGCTCAAGCCAGCTTCGCTGACGGAGATTCAAATCTGGTTGAGTGAATATATACTTGAGACTTTTGTGATGTGTAAAAATTTGGCACTTCTTCCCGATGAGATAATGCCTCCATATTTTGAGAGCATCCACTACCGTGGCAAATTACAGATCATGTGTGGGGTAATTTCATTCGTGCGGTCGCAATTGCCGAGATGCATATGCCACTACCTTGTCGTCTTGCATGAGTACGCAGCCAAGTCCTTGTCTGGATGCATCACAGTATACATCAAAACTGCGATAGATGTTTGGAAGATTTAATACGGGTGCGCTGGTCAGACGTTTCTTTAGCTCACTGAAACTTTTATCACTGTCTTTTGTCCATTCAAACTTCTTGTCCTTTTTGAGTAGCTCGGTCATGGGTTTGGCAAGCTTGTAGAATCCTTCAATGAAATGACGGTAATATCCCGCCAGTCCAAGGAAGCTCCGGATCTGAGATACGGTTGTGGGTGGCAACCAATTGAGCACATCTTTTACCTTGCTGGGGTCTACGGCTATACCTTCGACAGATAGCACGTGTCCAAGAAATCCGACTTGTTTAAGCCAAAACTCACATTTGCTGAACTTGGCGTAAAGCTGATGGTCTCGGAGTCGCTGTAACACTGCTCGGAGATGTTCCTTGTGATCCCCTTCACTTTTTGAATATATAAGTATGTCATCGATAAAGACCACCACAAACTTATCGAGGAAGTCCATGAACACTTTGTTCATCATGTGCATGAAGAATGCAGGGGCATTGGTGAGACCAAAGGACATAACTGTATATTCGTAAAGACCGTATCGAGTGGTGAATGCGGTCTTAGGAATATTTTCCTTTTTAATCTTGAGCTGATGGTATCCGGTCCGTAAGGTAATTTTGGAGAACACCTTGGCCCCACTGAGCTGATCGAACAAATTATCAATCCTTGGCAGCAGGTATTTATTTTTGATGGTGACATCATTCAGCTGCCGATAATCTACACACATGCGGAGGCTGCCATCCTTTTTGCTTACAAAGAGTGCAGGCGATCCCCATGGTGAGGAACTGGGACGGAAATACCCTTTTTGGAGCATTTCATCGAGCTGCTTCTTTAATTCCACTAACTCTGATGAGGGCATCCTGTAATACTTCTTGAATAATGGTGCGGTTCCGGGTACCAGATCTATTGCAAACTCAAGTTCTCGGTCTGGCGGCAAGCCTGGTAGTTCTTCCGGAAATACATCAGGAAATTCACTGACCACAGGAATTAATTCCAACTCAGCCACGGCAGTGAATATCATCCCCTTATTTGGTATGCTTTTGCGCGAGTAGAATTTTGTAACTTGCCCTTCTTCACTGATCAGAGTGACTTCTCGGGTTGCACAATTTATGCATACTTGGTATTGGGTCAGCCAATTCATGCCCAAAATATCATCCAACTGTGCTGACTCGATGAGTATAAAGGAAGTTGGAAAGCTTATTTCGTTGATATTGATTTCCAGGTCACGGCAGAACAGAATGCTCTTGAATAAAGATCCCGGGGTTTGTACCAGCATATTTTTGCCCAAGAGAGAACAAGACAAATTGTTTTGGGCAACAAAACTCCGAGAAATAAAAAGAGAGGGAAGCCCCTGAGTCAAATAAAATTACTGCAGGTGTGCTATTAATAGAAAACATATCAACGACTACTTCAGGGTTTTCTTGGGCTTCATCCGCGGAGAGGTGATTGACGTGCCTGGTGATGTTTTGCTGGTTCGGGTATGACCCCATGAAGCTGACTTGTGGTCGGAATAAGGCGTTCACTTTGCTGTTCTTGGGACACTGACGGGCATGATGTCCACTTTGCCCGCAACTGAAGCAAGAATTATTGCGCTGACGCTCCTCGTGTACTGGGTTGGTGACAACATTCTTGACTTGGGTAGTAGTCTTGTTAACATTATGTTGCCAATTGGGCTTGTAGTCTACCAGAGTTTGCTGCCAGGTTCGAGCCTTCTGCACCGGTGGTCCTTCTTTTCTTTGTTCAAACTTGCGTTTGTGCTCGTTGTTAGCGGGCCGGTTGTCCAGTACGAGCTTGTGTTCTCTTTCCGCAATGAACGCTTTATTTACCAAAGTTTGGAAATCTGGAAAGTCAAGCATGCTGAGAGTGCACCTGAGTTGCGAGTTTAACCCTCCAAGAAACATATCAATCTTCCTTTCTTCTGTGGCCACGTCATACAGGGAATAACGGACCAGATGGTTGAATTTTTGCAAATATTCTCCCACGGACAGATTTCCTTGGGTGAGTGCAAGAAACTCACGCTGCTTGGTCTTCATAATTCTAGTAGGGATGTAATATATTCGGAACTGATCCTTGAATTTGGTCCAGGTGAGTGCTTCATCCGCAGGCCACATGGCTTTTGTATTTTCCCACCATATGGCAGCAGCGCCTTCACCGGGAACTTTGTACCCCGCAGCACCCGCAGAGCAGTAGAGCTCCAGAGTATTCGCAGTTGTCCGACTGATGTACGAATGTGGATGTACAAGTCGGGATGTGTTGTTTCATGTATGAGAGTAGTGTAATCGGGCATGTTAATTTTCTTTACATGTATGCGTCCTTGTATAATTATGCTAAAGTTGTGTATCTTCTACTCGCTGTTTTTCTTCGCAATTCTGTTTTCCCTCGATTCTTGTGGCTGGCTTTTCCCCGCCTATTTTGCTTTTGAATGTTTCTCATCTCGGTTGCGTTGTCTTGGAAAAAATCCATAATAGGATGACGCGGGGAGGCAACAGTAGCAGCGCTCACGAGGATGTTCCTGTTCGTCACTCCGCCCGACAGGCAGGACAATCCCCCGAGCCATTCATACCACCGCCTCCACCGCCAAATCCGCCTACCACTGAACAAATTATGCGTATGTTTGAGAAAAGAAGAAGTAATGATCTGCTTGTCCTGTGGCACCCCGATTCGCATGGAACAGGGGGCCTTCGCACGTCAGCCCAGGAATACACCTGACGCACAACAGGTCCAAGATACAACATTCTAGGTACAACAATATTCATCAAATATCAAGGTATATGATTACATCATTGATGAATATAAATTATCTGGCATAGCCCTAAGACTATTAACATGGCAGCGGAAGTCTATTGAACTGGCAGCGGAAGTCTTGGCTTGGCGGCATAGCAACTCTGGCTGGGCTCCACAACTCACAGGACTGGCAATATTACGACCTAGCACGACGGAGCAAGCGATCCAAACAAGTGTTACCTACAAAACTGGCATGACACGCCAGGTCAGTACATTGAATGTACTTGCAAGACAACCAAAAACATAGCATCCAAACAGGAAGAAGACAAGGCAAGAACCAAGCACATGCAACAAACTACCTCATATCAAAACGTAACATGAATTTAGATTTAAGGTGCATGAACTACTACGTAGCATCTACTAATCCAGTAATGACATGGCATGAACAATATGATTACAACATGGTGATAGCAACATAGTAAGCTAGGGCCTAACTTAATAAAACAAAGCATGGCATGGCATCATGAGACTAAGCTGAAAATAAACAACTGTCCATACATAATCAAATGCAGACATAACATATTACTTTATGCAACAAAATCTAGGACCACCACAGCTTCTTCAAAAAATGCTAACTATTAAACATACAAAATAATCAAATTTGTACACCAATTCCATCGGAATACCAACGGGGTATCTTACCACATCATCACGATCTTTTCGGTGATCGCAACCACAACCAACACTTGGTCTCTCATATTCACTGACAACATCGCCGTGACTTCGCACAACTATTTTGTTAATGCATTTTTATTATCTTTGGTTTATCCTCCATTTTGATCAAGACCTGATAGTGTGACCTACTACGAACTGTGTGCTATCGATAGACTTTATAAACACTCTGCAGAGGTAGCGCACTGTACCCACACCACGGAACCCATGGCCTCGTCATCCCATTCGGGTGGACCAACGGCGTTCCGACGAAACCGACCTACTGTCATGAAACTCTCCCGGCCACTCCGACTCTTGCCCTACGGGGCTGGTCCTGGGTGGCCCTATGTCTACCAAAGACACACCGACCACCGTCGTGGCCAAACTGTCCCAAACGGGGACCCGGTACCATAACAAAAACAACTACGGGCACACAAGGTCTATGTCCGCCTACCTGATCGGGGTAGTACGTGTCCATAACCTCCCTCGTTGGAGGCACTGGCGAGAGGCACAACAATAGTTCGTATGAAGGCCTTCCCACAAAGGCAAATGTGGCTGCACTGAAAAAGTTTGATTTGGTGGCACCATGAACCGATCCCATCGATGACGGAGGAGTTTCTTATGATTAATTCATTTTTATTAACTCTCCATCATCACGAGCATATTTACAAGAATGCAACAATGAGCATGCCACATACAAAAGCATATACAAAATATCGAACTTCTCAGGTGCACAAGTAAACCTAAAGAATATGACAAAACTAAGTACTAGCATATTAACGGTGTGTTAAAAACATCATAGCCTTTTATAACGATGACATAAAAAGCAAGTAGTAGCATGGCATTATTGACAACATCCTAACTAGCATGGCAAGAGATATCATGACAACACAAGCATGCATGAAAATACATAAAGGAAAGATTGCAGATGAAAACAATAAGCCAACGGCTGCAACTACACATACACAAGGCTCAAGCAAAGTCAACATGCGAGTTCGAGGCTCATGATAAGAGGTTGGCTTGCCTGGGGTCGACAAATACTCCAGAGAAAAGTGCGGAAAGCTCGTGGAAAGAATTGCCAGAGACGGTACTCTCTCGGAGGGGGGCTGTTTACGACAACGGTGAAATGGACATTTTCACAATGCCAAAATATTATGAAAATGATACCAACAGAGCAGGCTCGATGATACGAAGAGATGGTCTCTGGAATCACCTCGTTTGGAGTTGCGGGTAAAAAGATATGAATGTTTGAAGTTCAGGGACTTCTCTGCAAAAATATCATCACAAGCAAGTCCCTGAGTGGATAAGGCAGAAGCGAAAAGTTAGAAATATGCTTTTTGTTTAAGAAAACGCATTCTGGGCTGAAACAGAGAGGAAAGATGCTTACCCCACGCGAAAACGTATTTTTGGAAGTACGCTTCCACTTATCCAGAGTGGCAGTGGGGGCCCGGACGCTTGGGTCGTTGACAGGTGGGTCCCACGGGCAGTGGGGCCCGTCACTTAACAGGCAACCTGGTCAACGCCCGTGCGGCCGACAGGTGGGGTCCGCGGGGCTGGGCTCGTCGTCGTCTTCCTCCCCTCGTTCTGTTCCTTGACAGAACAAAGGAGGTAGAGCAGGGGACGCCGGCGCCGGCCTGGCTGCCTCCGGCCACGCCCGGCCAGGGAGAGGCCACCGGCGGGAGCGGCTCAGCCAGCGGCATCCTTCCAGAGGGACGGGGCACGCCGGGGAGAGCAGGGGAGGCGGCGACGGGAGAGGGCAGGGGAGGACAGAGAGATGTGGGCGGCGAAGGGGCCGGCCAGCTCCGGCCGTCTCTGGTTCGGCCGAGGGCACCGGCGGATGCGAGGTGGAGCGGCGGTCCCATTTAGAGGCACAGGGGCCGCCGGGGAGGAGTAAAGAGGAGGGGAGGCCGCGGTGATGGAGGCTACAGAAACAGCGGCCATGCCGATGGCGTGGGTCAGAGAGGCTCGGGAGCTCGGGGCGAGGCGTGGGAGGGCTTGTGGACTGCGAGAGAGCTCGAGGAGGGCTTAAATAGGTGCGGGGCAGGCTCGAGGGTGGGGAGGAGAGGACACGCGGCTCACGACGTGTCCGTGCGCCGACGACGCGCACGGTGTCGGCAGACGCGGCCAAAGCTCACTGGGAGCGGCGGGAAGGCGACGAGGAGAGCGCCAGAGCTTCACGGAGTCAAGCACGGGCACTGAGACGAGCAAAGGAAGAGTACAGAGGATGGGAACGCGATGATGCACAGTGGCGCACTGTTCGATCAGTTGGACAGCTCACCGGAGAAGAAAACGAGCAAGGCAGGAGGTCCAGGGGGAAGAAGACGGCGAGGGGGAGCTGTTTGGCAATAGTGGCAAAGCCAGGGCCGGTCGGAGCAGTGGTGTCGCCGACAACAGTGGTGAGACCACCGTTTTGGCTGGCGCTCCACGTGGTCACCATGGACAAGGCGTGTCCCATAGTTCTTAGTGAGGTAAAAACATGTCTACTGCATAGTCCTTCGAAGGTAGGGATTTACCATGGTAAAGAAGTATGCAGAGACAAAAGGAGGTGAGTAGAATAAGCTCCACAAGTTTGCTGTTGCAAACTTGGCAGCATTCTGGAGGTGAAACTAGAGGAGTAGAAAAGTAACCAAGATGTCTGGGAGGCTTAGGTTAACAAGGACTATGATCCTGGGAGTTTTGAGGTCATTAGGACAAGTCTTTAGCATAGTTTCTTAACAACTGCCAAAATCTGTCCAGAAAACTAATGATGATGAAGCACTCACTAGGAGTGATGGAATGTGCTGAAATTTGGCAAAGCTTGATGATTTGGTCATACAGTGATGCTGTAAAAAGATCACACCAAATGTACTTGCCAAATTAGCACTTGCTTCACAAACATCATTTCTGATCAAAAGTTTAGGAAAAATATAGAAAATATTGGCTACATGGATTGAGCCAATATCTTGGGAATAGGAGTTATATGACTAGGAGAGGGCTTGGGAATATTTTCAGCTAAAATGGAGCAAGGAAAAATGCACTTGCTTCACAAGCTGAAAAATTTGACAGAAAACAAGAATTGCTTCTGTGCTCACATAGCTCAATAAAATGAGCTAAACTTGGGTAGAGACTAATGATTTGGAGTATTTGAGAGGATGTAAGAGTTTCATCCCATTTGAAATATTTATGAAGGAACTTCCTTCACAAACTTGCATTCTGGTCAGAAACTTTGAAAAATTGTACAAGGAGCTAGGATGAAAGGAATGAGCTCATATTTGGTGTCCATAGGTGATTTATCAATGTTAATCACCCTGTCAAATTACAGCTCAATCAGAATTAAGAATAGGGCACTTCCTTTATAAAGTTTCAGAGAAGGCAGAAACTTGCATTGGATCATGTGCCAAAAATTTGAACTGTGGGACATGATATAATGATGGAACTAATGATTATATAGCAAGGACAAGCTCCACAATTTATAGGAGAATTTTCTCTGCTATAAAAATAATAGTTCCTTTGGAAAGTGGCAAAAATGCAATATTGGCTAAAATAGGAAAAGGCAATTTTCCTTATTTTAATTGTGGCCAATATTCTTGCCAGAGCTTGGATTAGGCATGGTATCATCTCCACCAATCCTCATGGATTTTTGAGATGCAAAACTATGCCTCTGGATTTTATTCCTCAAACAGACAATAAAAGGAATGAATCCCCAAATCAAAAATATTGCATAGGACTTAACAATATTTTTGCATATCCAAGAATTATGAAGACAAGGTGGTCTCTCGGAAAGGATGGAGTGATCAACAGATCAATGCAAATGATGGCTCCTTTGTAATCACAAAGGCCACCTAGAAATTCCAAAAGCTTGGAATTAGGGTTGAGAGAAATTTGAGGTGTTGCAGATGAGGTCTTGCCCACTGACAGAGACATGAGCAAGGTTTTGAAAGGTTGAAAATGACCAGAAATCTCAGGGTCATCTAGAAATCCTCCTGAGAAAAATTGAGAAAGGGTTGCCAGGAAGAAATAACAGCACAAAATTGATAACCCAATTTTGAGGCTGTTACAACTCTTCCCTCCTTAAAAAGAATATCGTCCTCGAGATTCCTAGGGTTACTGTAACCATTAAAGACATCCATCTGGGGAAAACCCCTGGGTTACAATTAACCATTTGGCTGGATTCAGACGAGTTGGGGTACCAATAATTGGTACACCCAAAGAGAGTCATGGGAAAAATAGTGTTACCTCCACGCATAGGGGCACTCAAGATCAGACTCACGACAAATGTTGGATGCACCCCAATGAACAGTGGTTTCACCCACTGACATGTGGGTCCAGGGCCCACTGGCAGCCTCCTTCTTCTACCTCTGGCTGGCTGCTTCATCTCCGTCGCTGCTCCGCGTGCGGCTTAGTGCAGCGCGCATCTAGCTCCTAGGGCGATGAGGACCCTAGTGCCGTAGTGCGCGACGTGCACGGCGACAGTGCATCGAGCACTCACGTCGCGGGCCAACACCTTGTCGGCACTACTCGCGGATTCGCCTCCTGGACGCCGGTGATCGGGCGACGAGCGATTTCCCTGGACATCGCTCATCGTACACCGAAGTTGGGCTATAAAAACGGCAGCGCGACTTCTCCTCCAACACACCAACGCAATGCCGCTCTACTACCTCTTCGGTTTGGACGAGATCGCTCCTAGCTCCTTCGGCGAGGCGGTGTTCTTGGTGGCGCTGCGGTGGTTCCTTGCTGCTCTGCTGGGCACACTAATCGGCTCATCGTTCCTCCTGATGATACTCATTAGGAATGAGTGGGCTCGAGGCAATGCGTGGCTCGGGGTGATGGATCGAGGTGCAGGAGAAGATGGTGTACTGGGTGGTCCTCCGCCACGCTTGGTTCTCCGTCGCTTTGCGCCGGCGGAGTAAGTGCGTGATGCGGTGGAGCGGGGTGGTGACTTGCCTGTGTTATGCAAGGCAAAGATGAGGGTGACGGGGTCCACATACATGTGAGGTGGCTGCGCCAGCTCAAGATGCATACTGGGGTGCGGGAAAAGCTTTCGCAGATACCATTGCTCCATATGCACGTTAGAATGCGGTAGTATAGAGTTGGAGTACTCCATGCGAAGGCCCCCTCTACTGCTCTGCGGAAAGTTGGAGTACAAAGTTCCATATGCAACCCACTATCTTGAATGCGCTGCTGCCATATGGTGGGAAAATACAAAAGCCATGTGGCCTGTTGATGAAGCACTCACCTGGACCAAATTCAAGGATCAGTTTCGAAAATATTACATCCCTACTGGAATTATGAAGACCAAGCAGCGTGAGTTTCTTGCACTCACCCAAGGAAATCTGTCCGTGGGAGAATATTTGCAAAAATTCAACCATCTGGCCCGTTATTCCCTGTATGATGTGGCCACGGAAGAAAGGAAGATTGACAGGTTTCTTGGAGGGTTAAACTCGCAACTCAGGTGCACTCTCAGCATGCTTGATTTTCCAGATTTCCAAACTTTGGTAAATAAAGCTTTCATTGCGCAAAGAGAACACAAGCTCGTACTGGACAACCGGCCCGCTAACAACGAGCACAAACGCAAGTTTGAACCAAGAAAAGAAGGACCACCGGTGTAGAAGGCTCGAACCTAGCAGCAAACTCAGGTAGACTACAAGCCCAATTAGCAACAGAATGTTAACAAGACTACTACCCAAGTCAAGAATGTTGTCACTAACCTAGTACACGAGGAGCGTCAGCGCAATAATTCTTGCTTCAGTTGCGGGCAAAGTGGACATTATTCCCGTCAGTGTCCCAAGAACAGCAAGGCGAACGCCTTATTCCGGCCACAAGTCAACTTCATGGGGTCATACCCGAACCAGCAAAACATCACCGGGCACGTCAATCACCTCTCCGCAGATCCCAAGAAATCCTCGAAGTAGTCATCGGTATGTTTTCTATTAATAGCATACCTGAAGTAATTTTATTTGACTCGGGAGCTTTCCACTCTTTTATTTCTCGGAGTTTTGTTGCCCAAAACAATTTTTCTTGTTCTCTCTTGGGCAAAAATATGCTGGTACAAACCCCAGGATCTTTAATCAAGAGCAGTATGGTCTACCGTGACTTGGAAATCAATATCAACGGAATAAGCTTTCCAACTTCCTTGATACTCATCGAGTCAGCACAGTTGGATGTTATTTTGGGCATGAATTGGCTGACCCAATACCAAGTATGCATAAACTGTGCAACCCGATAAGTCACTTTGATCAGCCAAGAAGGGCAAGTTACAAAATTCTACTCGCGCAAAAGCATACCAAAGAAGGGGATGATATTCACTGCCGTGGGTGAGTTGGAATTAATTCCTGTGGTCAGTGAATTTCCTGATGTATTTCCGGAAGAACTACCAGGCATGCCGCCAGACCGAGAACTTGAGTTTGCAATAGATCTGGTACCCAGAACCGCACTGTTATTCAAGAAGTATTACAGGATGCCCTCATCAGAGTTAGTGGAATTAAAGAAGCAGCTCGATGAAATGCTCCAAAAAGGGTATATCCGTCCCAGTTCCTCACCATGGGGATCGCCTACACTCTTTGTAAGCAAAAAGGATGGCATCCTCCGCATGTGTGTAGATTATCGGCACCTGAATGATGTCACCATCAAAAATAAATACCCGCTGCCAAGGGTTGATGATTTGTTCGATCAGCTCAGTGGGGCCAAGGTATTCTCAAAAATTGACTTATGGATCGGATACCATCAGCTCAAGATTAAAAAGGAAGATATTCCTAAGACTGCATTCACCACTCGATACGATCTTTACGAATATACAGTTATGTCCTTTGGTCTCACCAATGCCCCTGCATTCTTCATGCACATGATGAACAAAGTGTTCATGGACTTCCTCGATAAGTTCGTGGTGGTCTTTATCGATGACATACTTATATATTCAAAAAGTGAAGGGGATCACAAGGAACATCTCCGAGCAGTGTTACAGCGACTCCGAGACCATCAGCTTTACGCCAAGTTCAGCAAATGTGAGTTTTGGCTTAAACAAGTCGGATTTCTTGGACACTTGCTATCCGCCGAAGGTATAGCCGTAGACCCCAACAAGGTAAAAGATGTGCTCAATTGGTTGCCACCCACGACCGTACCTTAGATCTGGAGCTTCCTTGGACTGGCGGGATATTACCGTCATTTCACTGAAGGATTCTCCAAGCTTGCCAAACCCATGACCGAGCTACTAAAAAAGGACAAGAAGTTTGAATGGACAAAAGACTGTGATAAAAGTTTCAGTGAGCTAAAGAAACATCTGACCACCGCACCCGTATTAACTCTTCCAGACATCCATCGCAGTTTTGATGTATACTGTGACGCATCCAGACAAGGACTTGGCTGCATACTCATGCAAGACGGCAAGGTAGTGGCATATGCATCTTGGCAATTGCGACCGCACGAAGCAAATTACCCCACACATAATCTGGAATTTGCCGCGGTGGTGCATGCTCTCAAAATATGGAGGCATTATCTCATCGGGAAGAAGTGCCAAATTTTTACACATCACAAAAGTCTCAAGTATATATTCACTCAGCCAGATTTGAATCCCCGTCAGCGAAGGTGGCTTGAGCTGGTTAAAGATTATGATCTGGGAATAAATTACCACCCGGGTAAAGCCAACGTAGTGGCTGATGCACTCAGTCGAAAGCCGGTCAGCCTAAACGCCATGTTAAAATCTTTGCCCGTTCAACTTCAAGAGGAGATTGCTCAACTCCATCTGAACATTGTTGAGGCTGGTCTCGCTAACAATTTGGAAATCACCCCCGCCCTTGAGGAAGAAATCCGCAAGGCCCAGCCAGACGATCCTTCCCTACGAAAGCATGCCAAGAATATGCTGGTAGGCCGTGCACCTGATTTGTCATAGGATCACTTTGGGACTCTCCGATTTCGTGGAAGGATTTGTGTACCAAATCAGTCAGACCTGAAAAAGAAAATATTGTCCGAAGCACACGAATCCTCATATTCTATTCACCCTGGGGGTACAAAAATGTATGAAGACCTTCGTCAAATATTCTGGTGAGATGGAATGAAGAATGACATTGCCTATTTTGTGGCTTGTTGCGACATATGCAACAAAGTAAAGACAGAACATCAGAAGCCAGTCGGACTTCTTCAACCGCTACCAGTTTCACAATGGAAATGGGATGACGTCTGCATGGATTTCATCACAGGATTACCCAAGACTCAGTGAGGCAATAATGCAATATGGGTCATCGTGGACACTCTAACCAAGGTAGCACATTTTATTCCGGTCAGGACCACCTATCGAGAAGACCAACTTGCACAACTATATGTGTCCAGAATAGTCAGTCTGCATGGAGTACCTCCAACCATCACTTCTGACCGAGGTTCACTCTTTACCTCCGCTTTCTGGACACGTCTCCATCAAGCCTTGGGGACAGCCCTAAAATATAGTACAACCTATCATCCTCAAACAGATGGACAGACAGAGCGGGTAAACCAAATACTAGAAGATATGCTGCGAGCTTGCGTCTTGGCCCAAGGATCTAAATGGGAAGATTTTCTACCGTACGCCGAGTTCTCCTACAATAACAGCTTCCAAACTAGTCTAAAGATGTCACCGTACGAAGCTTTATATGGCCGCAAATGCCGTACCCCATTAAACTGGTCTCAGACTGGAGATAGCCGTATTTTCGGAATGGGCCTCATGATGGAAGCTGAGAAACAAGTCAAGGAAATCAGAGATAGATTACAATTGGCCAAGTCTCGAGAAAAGAGTTATTACGATGCAAAACACCGACAACTCAGTTTTGAACCTGGAGAGCATGTTTACCTCCGAGTCACTCCTATGAAAGGAGTCAAGAGATTCCAAACACGCGGGAAGTTGGCACCCAGATTTATTGGCCCCTTTCCAATTATTTCTTGAGTGGGCACTGTTGCTTATCAGTTAGAATTACTCCCGGAATTGTCTGATGTGCACAACGTGTTTCACGTCTCACAGTTGAGGCGGTGCATATCCTCGCCCGAAAAAAAAGACTGCCGTGACCGACATAGAATTGGCAAAGGGTTTAACATATGAAGAAAGGCCGTTCAAAATTGTGGATCAGATGGAAAGAGTCACACACAGTAAAGTGAGGAAGTTTTATAAAGTACAGTGGGAACATCACACCGAGTCAGAAGCAACCTGGGAACAATAAGAGTTCCTACACACATACTATCTGGAATGGTTTTCCCAAGCAACCAAATCTCGAGGACGAGATTCATTGTAAGTGGGGGAGGTTTGTGACAGCCTGATTTTTGCCCTCTTTTATTTGCCAGAGCTTTATTTGAATTTATTATAAACCTTGGGATTTTTGAATCATTTCATATGGACTTAAACACTTGGGTACCCTTGACTTTCACCCAAGTGCCTCCTATCCATCCCAAACCATCTTTTCCCTCTGGACCACTCTAATATACTTTATGGAATATTTTTCTTATTTGAAAAATATTCACTTTTCTTCCCAAAACCCTAGCTAAATCCTTTGTGCTCCAAAGCAACCCCTATTTTTCTGGCTCATAAAAATCTGAGGAAATTCCTAAATATTCTTTGGACCCTAAGACACATTCCTGAGAAAAAATATTGCACTACTTTTTGGAATATTTTTTCTACAGAAAATCTTTTCTATTCTGGATAGAAATGGTAGTTTCTATAGCAACTACCATTTTACTTGTTCCATTTCTTCTGAAACTCCTTGTGCATCTTCACCTTAGTAACTCTTGGCTAGCCTCCAAAGCACAGCCTCCAACTCTTAACCAGTTTACCTCGGTAAACTCTCAAAGTTTCTGTCTAGAAACTTACCAGGCATGTGATTTTCTTTCTACTGCGCCTGGAAACAAACCAACCACAGGTAACTCTCCTATCTACCACGAACAACACGCCAGACATAAATTTTGGCACCAAGTCAGCCAATAGGCATAGTTCGCGCGGTGACCACGCGTGTACACCATGCCACGGCCTTCTGTCGGCGCGCTCTGGATGCCGCCGAGCGCTCTGTAGAGCGCGTGCTCGCTTCCGCGCCTGCCCAAGCGTGCCAAACCGCGCCACCATCATCGTCTTCACCTCTACAGCACCCCTCTAGCGCTCGCCAACGACGGAGCTCGCCGCAGCGAGCACGGGCGTGGTCCGGCCAAGGCAACAGTGCGGTGCGCACTGTGCTCGTCGCTACCCCAGCGCCCCTGTGCTCGTTCCCATCCGTCCACAACTCCCGCGTAACCTCGTCGCCTTCTCCCCCCTCTCACAGATGCCATTCGTCACCGGGCGCAGCGTCCAGGTGTCGCCGGCGGAGCCCCATTCCCCCCTCTCGGCTCGCCTATATATAGGCCCCCTCCCCGCCGCTCCGAGCAACCAGCTCCACTCCCACACACTCATAGACTGTGTAGAACCCCATGGCCCGGCCGGGCAGGCCAAAGGCCACCGTCCCCGAGCTTGAGCTCACCGGCGATCCCCTCGGGTCGTTGAAGTAGCTCCAGACCCTCTGAGGCCAAGACGACCCTACCAGAGCATCCGCCACTCTCTGGTAGAGCCACTCCACCTAGCTGGAGCTGCTGGAGACGCCGTTGCTCGCCGTCTTCTTCAACTCCGGCGACCACCCTGTTCTGCCTCCGCCTACGAGCTCTGTACCGACGTCGTCCGACCATCCCTAGCTACCCTACGGGTACGGGCAGGTGCGCCTCGACCCCCTCCGTCGATCTATCCTTTTCATCTTGGCCAAGGAGCAGCATCGCCGGCGTACGCTCCGGCGAAGCCGCGGCCGCCCCTGCTCTTCCCTCTCTCTCCCCCTCACCTGACTAGCGGAGCCCGCTAGTCAACCTCTCCATATCCGCGCGAAGCGGTATGAGTGGTAGCGCTCTGGGCTTTTACGCCTTCGACGTCACCCCCCCTATTCTATTTATTTAAATTTCTAAATTTAAATATATTCCGGAGAACTTCAAGCTGCAATAACTTTTTAACCATAAGTCCAAATGAATTGATTCTTTTTGCATTGTGTTCTTTGTAAAGAAATCTGGCAGCACACCAAAAATGAGACTATTTGGTGTTGCGTAGATTTTCTGGTGAATTTTGGAATGATTCTTGATATTTTCTTTTTGTACTTTTATTTATTTTCAGAAGAGGAAACTTGTCTTGAGGATCACCAGGAGGCTTGTGAGCCTCATTTGAACTAAGGCAAGCCACAACAACATTTTCATAGTGCCATTTCAATATTTGTGATTTTCCAACTTAAACAAATGATTTAATTTATGCATATGAATTATTTTGTTAAATACTTTCTGTTGGTTGTTGTATTTATTTGTCCCATTTAGTTTACAGAAAGTTGGAGTTTGGTTTAAGTTATTAAGATATTTAAAAGAAGGTTTGGATCTTGAGAATGATTATGGATATGCATATGTGAAGTTACTTTCTTTTACCCAAGTAAATATGATAAAATTTTGCTAGGACATGTTCTGTTTTTAATTGAAAGTAAATCATAACCAGAATAATAGTGAAGTTGTGATGTTCATAAAGTAAAGTTGACCCAGTTATACTTTTGTAATGCATTTTGGTATGGCATTGTATTTGTTTTTGTGATGCATTTTAGTTTATTGCATTCCATGGCATTGTATGACACCGGTTATTTATTCTCCTTTAAGTTGAAACTGTTAATAACTTAACTTGAATAAATTGTTGACCGGGTCATGGTGTCGCTGAATCGAGTCTTTTCCCAGTGCAACCACATTTACCTTTATGGGAAGGTATTTATTCGGTCCATTGTCATGCCTCCTATCGGTACCTCCAGATAGGGAAGGTTATGGGCATGTAGTACCCTGGCCCGGTAAGCACACATAACCTTGTGTGCCCGTTGTTAATTTTATGGTACCGAGTCCCCGTTTGGGATAATTTATGTTTGGCCACAACGGTGGTCGGTGTGCCATTGGTAGGCACAGGGCCACCCAGGAATGTTCCAGTGGGAAATGAGTCGGAGTGGCCGAGGGAGTGTCATGGCAATGGAAGGGTTTTGTCAGAACGCCGTTGGGCCACCCGAATGGGAGAACGAGGCCATTGGTTACGTGGTGTGGGTACAGTGCACTACCTCCGCAGAGTGTAATTAATCTATCGATAGCCGAGTCCACGGTCACGGACACGCTCGAAAGTAAGTCACACCATGGGTCAACATATAATAAAATTTTGCTCACTAAGTTCTAAAATTTTTGTATTGTAATAAATTGGTGGAAGAGCCACCAAGATGGTTTGAGACCAAGTATGATCATGTTGGTGATCGCCGGAAAGGTCACGATTTATGTCTTGTTGGAAATGAATAAGTTTGTAGTTTAATAATAATCACCATGAGCAAGTCAGACCGAGGTTTTATTTCTACAAAGGCATGAGCACAGCATGTTAGTTAATATATAACTAAGTTTGTTGCTGGATATTTATAATTGAATAATTATCATGATATTGTTTGTCATTATGATTTTGTTTGCTGTAAGCTTGCAAGTACATTTACTGACCTGGCGTGTCATGCCAGATTTCAGGAAAGTTTCGCTGGAAAGGAGTGTCGTGTGAGTCTAGACCGTGTCCACATCGGTGTCCCTATGAGATGGAGTTCCGCTACGACGTCGTTCCGCTGCTGCGTAGTTTATGCCCGAGGCCTTCTATGTTCATTAAATAATGTACATATTGTCCAGCCGCACCGTGTGTGCCGCTCGGCCTCACTACCTGTTGTACTGTAAATCTATGGTCCACTAGTATCAATAAAGCGGTTGTTTTCTGTACCAAGATGTTGTGTGTTGCCAGAAGACAAGGTCTCTGGGCTGGCAATGCAAGGTAAACCAGTCGCTCTGATCCGGGGTGCCACAACGCTTGCTCGGACACCGTATGAGTTCCGAGGGTTATCTTATAAATACCGGAGTACCCGGGGGCTACCGGAACCCCCCGGGGGGTTGTTGGGTCTCATGGGCCCAAGTGGAGGAAGAGGAGGCACGGCCAGCTAGGGGCGCACAGCCCCCCTAGCCCAAACCGAATTGGACTAGGGGGTCGGCCCCCCTTTCCATCTTCTCCCTCTCCTCCTTCCTTCCTCTCCTACTCCAACTAGGGAAAGAAAAGGAATCCTACTCCCGGTGGGAGTACGACTCCCCATGGCGCGCCCCTCCTCCTTGGCCGCCTCCTTGATAACCCACAAATGTAGGGGATCAGTTGTAGCCTCTTTCGTTAAGTAAGAGTGTCAAACCCAACGAGGAGCTAAGGGCAGAACAAATATTCCCTCAAGTTCTATCGACCACCGATACAACTCTACGCACGCTTGACGTTTACTTTACCTAGAACAAGTATGAAACTTGAAGTACTTTGTGTTTTTTGTGGGATAGGTTAGCAAGAATATAAAGAGCAAGTTAATAAAACTAGGGGCTGTTAAGATAAGGACACAACTAAATTAGTTTTAGTAGAGAGCTTTTTGTCATGAGAAAGTTATTTGTCTCTAGGCAATCGATAACTAGACCGGTAATCACTATTGCAATCTTATTTGAGGGAGAGGCATAAGCTAACATACTCTCCCTTCTTGGATCATATGCACTTATGATTGGAACTCTAGCAAGCATCTGCAACTACTAAAGATCATTAAGGTAAAACCCAGCCATAGCATTAAAGTATAAAGTCCTCTTTATTCCCATACGCAAACAACCTACTTACTCGGGTCTGTGCTTCTATCGCTCACGCCGCCCACCATACACAAATCATGAACATATTGCAAACCCTACAGCAGGGATCCCTCACGCTTGCGCGACACAAAGAGCACCATAGGATAGCACCAATAATAAAACATGCAACTCAAACCAATCACGATCATCAATTAACCCATAGGACAAAACAGATCTACTCAAACATCATAGGATAGCCATACATCATTGGGAAATAATATATAGCGTTGAGCACCATGTTTAAGTAGAGATTACAGCGGGTAGAAGAGGGGTTACACCGCTGCATAGAGCGGAGGAGAGTTGGTGATGACGGCGGTGAAGTTGTTGGTGTAGATTGCGGTGACGATGATTGCCCCGGCGGCACTCTGGTGCCACGGGAAGCGAGGGTGGGAGAGCCCCCCTCCTTCTTCTTCTTCCTTGACCTTCTCCCTAGATGGGAGAAGGGTTCCCCTCTGGTCCATGGTCTCCATGGTGTGGGAGGGGAGAGAGCCCCTCCGAGACTGGATCTGTCTCTCTGTCTCTCTCTGTTTCTGCGTTCCCAGATTCTGGCCGGCCTTCCACCGTTTCATAAATTCCTGGAGATCCGTAACTCCGATTGGGCTGAATTTTGGACACGATTTTAATCCGGATATTAGATTTCTTACGACAAAAGTAGGGAATCAACTGCCTTACGGAGTGGCCACGAGGGCCCAGGGCGTGCCAACCCCCCTGGGGGCTCCCCTCACCCTCGTGGGCCACTCGGGCATCGTCTCACGTTGGTTCCGCTTCCCAAAATTCACATATATTCCAAAAAAAATATCTCCGTCCATTTTTATCCCGTTTGGACACAGTTTGATATGGATATTCTACGAAACAAAAAACATGCAACAAACAGGAAATGGCACTGGGCACTGGATCAATATGTTAGTCCAAAAAATAGTATAAAAAGTTGCCAAAAGTATATGAAAGTTGTAGAATATTGGCATGGAACAATAAAAAATTATAGATACGACGGAGACGTATCAGCATCCCCAAGCTTAATTCCTGCTCGTCCCCGAGTAGGTAAATGATAAAAAGATAATTTTTGAAGTGGAATGCTACCTAGCATAATCTTGATCATGTATTCTAATCATGGCATGAATATTAAGACACGAGTGATTCAAAGCAATAGTCTATCATTTCACATTAAGACAATAATACTTCAAGCATACTAATAAAGCAATCATGTCTTTTCAAAATAACATGGCCAAAGAAAGTTATCCCTACAAAATCATATGTTCTGGCTATGCTCCATCTTCACCACACAAAGTATTTAAATCATGCACAACCCCGGTTTTAGCCAAGCAATTGTTTCATACTTTAGTATTCTCAAACTTTTTCAACTTTCACGCAATACATGAGCGTGAGCCATGGACATAACACTATGGGCGGAATAGAAGGTGGTGATAGACAAAAGGAGGGAGAAATTCTCACATCAACTAGGCAAAACAATGGACTATGGAGATGTCCATCAATCGATATCAATGTGAGTGAGTAGGGATTGCCATGTAACGGATGCACTAGAGCTATAAGTGTATGAAAGCTCAAAAAGAAAACTAGTGGGTGTGCATCAACTTGCTTGCTCATGAAGACCTAGGGCATTTGAGGAAGCCCGTTGTTGGAATACAAGCCAAGTTCTATAATGAAAATTCCCACTAGTATATGAAAGTGACAACATAGGAGACTCTCTATCACGAAGAACATGGTGCTATGATGAAGCATAAGTGTGGTAAAAGGATAGTAACATTGTCCCTTATCTATTTTTCTCTCATTTTTTTGGGAGGGCCTTTTTTTAGCCCCCCTCTTTTTTGGGGGGCCATCTCCTTTTTTTATTTGGCCTTTCTCTCCTTTTTTGTTTTTGTTTTTTTGTTTCCTCACACGGGACAATGCTCTAATAATGAAGATCATCACACTTTTATTTACTTACAACTCAAAGATTACAACTCGAAGCTAGAACGAAATATGACTCTATATGAATGCCTCCGGCGGTGTACCGGGATGTGCAATGATCTAGCGTAGCAATGACATCAAAAAACGGACAAGCCATGGAAACATCATGCTAGCTATCTTACGATCATGCAAGGCAATATGAAAATGATGGTGCGTGTCATAATAAATGGAACGGTGGAGTTACATGGCAATATATCTTGGAATGGCTATGGAAATGCCATGATAGGTAGGTATGGTGGCTGTTTTGAGGAAGGTATATGGTGGGTGTATGGTACCGGCGAAAGTTGCGCGGTACAAGAGAGGCTAGCAAAGGTGGAAGGGTGAGATTGCGTATAATCCATGGACTCAACATTAGTCATAAAGAACTCACATACTTATTGCAAAAACTTATTAGCCATCGAAACAAAGTACTACACACATGCTCCTAGGGGAAGGGTTGGTAGGAGTTAACCATCGCGCGATCCCGACCTCCACACAAAGGATGACAATCAAAAAGTAAATCATGCTCCGACTTCGTCACATAACGGTTCACCTTACGTGCATGCTTCGGGAATCACAAACCTCAACACAAGTATTTCTACAATCCATAACTTCCCACTAGCATGACTCTAATATCACCATCTTTATATCGCAAAACTATTGCAAGGAATCAAACATATCATATTCAGCGATCTACAAGTTTATGTAGGATTTTATGACTAACCATGTGAATGACCAATTCATGTTAACTCTCTAAATAGATATAAGTGAAGCAAGAGAGTTTAAATTCTTTCTATAAAAGATATGCCCACACTCTAACAAATATAAGTGAAGCAAAAGAGCATTCTACAAATGGCGGTTTTCTATGTGAGGAGAAACATGCAATCCAAACTTCAAATGATATAAGTGAAGCACATGAAGCATTCTATAAAGCCATACTCAAAAGATATAAGTGAAGTGCAAAGAGCATTCTATAAATCAACCAAGGACTATCTCATGCTAGCATGGTGCATTTATTAAAAGGAAAAATAAAAAGCACACGACGCTCCAAGAGTTTACGCATAACATGTGAACGAAACGAATCTGAAAACATACCGATACTTGTTGAAGAAAGATGGGATGCCTTCCGGGGCATCCCCAAGCTTAGACGCTTGAGTCACCTTGAATATTTACTTGAGGTGCCTCGGGCATCCCCAAGCTTGATCTCTTGCTTCTCCCCCTTCTCCTCATATTGAGACATCCTCGATCTTCGAACACTTCATCCACACAAAACTTAACCGAACTTTTAGTGGCGGGGTTAGTGCATATGATCAATAAAATCCCATCATGTACTGCTCTAACATTATTGTATAATTATGAACAAACATTACCCATAGTATGCTATCACAATTCTATGGCCCCAAGTTAAGGAGGCTTCAACAAGAATTGAAACATATGCAAATAATGAAGCTATAACAACAATCTGTGAAAACAGGACAGTCTGTAGTAATATGAACATTAACCATACTTCTGTAACTCTATTTTTTTGGAAAAAATATAAAAAATCAACAATTTGTATAGCAAGACTTTGCAAGAAGTTTCAGATCCTTTCGACGTTCCAGCAAAAAACGTAAAATCGCGCACTACAACCAAAGTTTCTGTTTTTGCACCGCACAAACCAACAAGCAGTTTAATCATCCTAAAGGAAACTCTTGGGACATTATTTTTATAATACAATGGAATTGTACAAGTGGATAATTATTTTTGTTGAAAAGTTTCTGTAATTCAAGATTTGCAAAGTTTCCATGGGCATGAACAAAGTTCAAGGAGCTCCCCCATTTCAACGGTGCTCGTCCTTCTTACTTTCACTTTTCTTTTTGAAAAAGTTTTAGGTTCCCCTCTTTATTTTATTTTTGTTTTTAAACTTTATAAAATCACACAACAGAAATAAATGACTCTCTAAAACTTGCGGGTTGTCTCCTTGGCAGCGCTTTCTTTAAAGCCATTAAGCTAGGCATATAGTGCTCAAGTAATGGATCCACCCGGATCCCAAGGTATATCAAAGCCAATTTTAATTAGCAATGATTTGGCATTTAGTAGTGAGCACAAAGTGATACGTGTCATGCAAAAACGAAGTCTAACTCTCTTCCTATGCATAGGCATGTCATACAAGAACAATTCATGCACATCAAGTAAAGGCCAATGCATAGTATAAGCAGTTTCTTGCAGTTTTATCATGTTGGAAAAATAGAGAGGCGGAGATGTAGTTCCTCTCTTATAATAATTACAAGTAGGAGCAGCAAGCACATGCATATTATATTCATCAAAATCATCATGTGCAATGGAAAAAGGCAACCCATCAATATAATCCTTAATAAGTGCAAACTTCTCCAATATAGTGTAGTTTGAAGAATTCAAAAAGATAATAGGACTATCATTTGTGGGTGCAATAGCAACTATCTCATGTTTAACATAAGGAACTATAGCAAGTCATCTCCATAGGCATAATTCATATTGGCATCTTGGCCACAAGCATAGCAAGCATCATCAAAAAGGGATACTTAAAACGAATCAAAGGGATCATGGCAATCATCGTAGCAATCATCCTTCGGTAAGCACGAAGGGAAATTAAACAATGTATGAGTTGAAGAGTTACTCTCATTAGAAGGTGGGCACGGTTAGCTAATCCGCTCTTTCTCCTTTTGTTCTTCGCTCTCCTCATCATCTTTTTCATCTAATGAGCTCACAATGTCATTAGTTTCTTCTTCCATAGTTTCCTGCAAAATATTAGTCTCTTCTTGGACAGCGGAGACTTCCTCAATAAACACATCAATATTGGAGTTATATTCATAATTCAAATAGCAATATTTCAATATAGCAAGATTTTTAGGCCTATAAACATCATCATCAAAAGCATCATACTTTTTAAGCAGAGATACAATTTCATAAGCACCCTTAAAAGCAACAAATTCTTCTATTTGTTCCACATCGTAATAATCATAAATACCATTAGCATAAGAAGCTATGGTTTCATTATCATTAAATTTGCATGTAAAGGGAAGGTGTGGATCCTTCATCCTAGAGCAACAAGTATAATCATAGCCCAAGCATAGTTGCCGAGCATACCAACGCAACATATAAATTTGATCCCATAATAGTTTCCCTTTTTGTGTCAAGCGATAATCCCTAAAGTATTCACGTTGATCCAACGTTACTCCCATTATATAGTTGAATGGGGTTTTATCAGGATTATCAAAGTAGTACATAATATCTTTCACATACTGAGCATCGAGGGTTTTAGGAGGTTCCCCATCTCCATGAGTAGCAAGTACACCTAATGTTTTTGGTATTTCGTGTTCCGTATCCATAACTAAAGATAGAGAACAACTTAGAACAACAAATAAAATCTACTTAGTGATAAAGCAAACAAGCACACACGAGAATATTCGCCCCACGCTATTGCTCCCCGGCAACGGCGCCAGAAAAAGGTCTTGATAACCCACAAGTGTAGGGGATCAGTTGTAGCCTCTTTCGATAAGTAAGAGTGTCGAACCCAACAAGGAGCTAAAGGCAGAACAAATATTCCCTCAAGTTCTATCGACCACTAATACAACTCTACGCACGCTTGACGTTTACTTTACCTAGAACAAGTATGAAACTAGAAGTACTTTGTGGTTTTTGTGGGATAGGTTAGCAAGAATATAAAGAGCACGTTAATAAAACTAGGGGCTGTTAAGATAAGGACACAACTAAATTAGTTTTAGTAGAGAGCTTTTTGTCACGAGAAAGTTATTTGTCCCTAGGCAATCGATAACTAGACCGGTAATCACTATTGCAATCTTATTTGAGGGAGAGTCATAAGCTAACATACTTTATCTTCTTGGATCATATGCACTTCTGATTGGAACTCTAGCAAGCATCCGCAACTACTAAAGATCATTAAAGTAAAACCCAGCCATAGCATTAAAGTATAAAGTCCTCTTTATTCCCATACGCGAACAACCTACTTACTCGGGTCTGTGCTTCTGTCACTCACGCCACCCACCATAAGCAAATCAGGAACATATTGCAAACCCTACAGCGGGGATCCCTCATGCTTGCGCGACACGAAGAGAACAATAGGATAGCACCAATAATAAAACATGCAACTCAAACCAATCACGATCATCAATTAACCCATAGGACAAAATGGATCTACTCAAACATCATAGGATAGCCATACATCATTGGTAAATAATATATAGCGTTGAGCACCATGTTTAAGTAGAGATTATAGTGGGTAGAAGAGGGGTTACACCGCTACATAGAGTGGGGAAGAGTTGGTGAAGACGGCGGTGAAGTTGTTGGTGTAGATTGCGGTGACGATTATGGATCCGGCGGCACTCCGGTGCCACCGGAAGCGAGGGGGAGAGAGCCCCCCTCCTTCTTCTTCTTCTTCCTTGACCTTCTCCCTATATGGGAGAAGGGTTTCCCCTCTGGTCCATGGTCTCCATGGCGTGGGAGGGGCGAGAGCCCCTCCAAGATTGGATCTGTCTCTCTGCCTCTATCGGTTTCTGCGTTCCCAGATTCTGGCCTTCCACCGTTTCTTAAATTCTCGGAGATCCGTAACTCCAATTGGGCTGAAATTTGGACACGATTTTTATCCGGATATTAGCTTTCTTGCGGCGAAATAAGGGCATCAACCACCTTACGGAGTGGGCATGAGGGCCCAAGGCGCGCATGCCCCCCTGGGCACGCCCCTCACCCTCGTGGGCCACTCGGGCATCGTCTCACGTTGGTTCCGCTTCCCAAAATTCACATATAATTCAAAAAAAATCCGTCCGTTTTTATCCCGTTTGGACTCCGTTTGATATGGATATTCTGTAAAAAAACATGCAATAAATAGGAACTGGCACTGGGCACTGGATCAATATGTTAGTCCCAAAAATAGTATAAAAAATTGCCAAAAGTATATTAAAGTTGTAGAATATTGGTATGGAACAATCAAAAAATATAGATATGACGGAGACGTATCACTCCTCCTCCCGTCCCTCCTTTATATACGTAGGGAGGGGGCACCCCATAGACACACAAGTTGATTTTAGCCGTGTGCAGTGCCCCTCCCCACAGATATACACCTCGGTCATACCGTTGCAGTGCTTAGGCGAAGCCCTGCGCCGGTAGCTTCATCATCACCGTCACCACGCCGTCGTGCTGACGAAACTCTCCCGTGACACTCAACTGGATCAAGAGCTCATGGGACGTCATCGAGCTGAACGTGTGTTGAACGCGGAGGTGCCGTACGTTCGGTACTTGGATCAGTTGGACCGCGAAGACGTTCGACTACATCAACCATGTCACTAGACGCTTCCGCTTTTGGTCTACGAGGGTACGTAGACACACTCTCCCCGCTCGTTGATATGCTTATCGATAGATCTTGCGTGATCATAGGGAATTTTTGAAGTAGTACGTTTCTCAACAGTGGCATCATGAGCCAGGTCTATGCGTAGATGATATGCACGAGTAGAACACAATGAGTGGTGGGCGATAATAATCATACTACTTACCAGCATGTCATAATTTGATTGGGCGGTATTGTGAGATGAAGCGGCCCGGACTGACATTAAGCGTACGCTTACGCGAGACTGGTTTCACCGTTACAAGCACTCGTTGCTTAAAGGTGACTGGCGGGTGTCTGTCTCTCTCACATTAGTTGAATTGAGTGTGGCTACGCCCCGTCCTTGTGAAGGTTAAAACAACACACTTGACGAAAAATCTTTGTGGTTTTTGTATGCGTAGGTAAGAACGGTTCTTGCTAAGCCCGTAGCAGCCACGTAAAACTTGCAACAACAAAGTAGAGGACATTAACTTGTTTTTGCAGTGCATGTTGTGATGTGATATGGTCAGGACATGATGAGTTATACGTTATTGTATGAGATGATCATGTTTTGTAAAGTTATCGACAACCGGCAGGAGCCTTATGGTTGTCTCTTTATTATATGAATTGCGAAGGCCATGTAATTGCTTTACTTCATGACTATGAGTTAGCGATAGCAGTAGTAGCAATAGTTGGAGAGACGACCACGACGCTACGATGAAGATCATGGTGTCAAGCCGGTGACAATGGAGATCGTGTCGATGCTTTGGAGATGGAGATCAAAAGCACAAGATGATGATGGCCATATCATGTCACATAATTTTGATTGCATGTGATGCTTATCTTATTATGCTTCTTATTTTGCTTAGTACGGCGGTAGCATTATAAGATGATCCCTTACAAAATTTCAAGGTACAAGTGTTCTCCCTAAGTATGCACCGTTGCGAAAGTTCGTCGTGCCAAGACACCACATGATGATTGGGTGTGATAATCTCTACGTTCAAATACAACGGGTGTAATACAGTTTCGCACATGCAGAATACTCGGGTTAAACTTGACGAGCCTATCATGTACAGACATGGCCTCGGAACACTGGAGATCGAAAGGTCGAGCGTGAATCATATAGTAGATATGGTCAACATAAGATGCTCACCATTGAAAACTACTCCATCTCACGTGATGATCGAACATGGTTTAGTTGATTTGGATCACGTGATCATTTAGATGACTAGGGGGATGTCTATCTAAGTGGGAGTTCTTTAGTAATATGATTAATTGAACTTTAATTTATCATGAACTTAGTCCTGATAGTTCTTGCATATCTATGTTGTTCTAGATCAATGGCCTGTGCTACCGTTCCCATGAATGTTAATGCGTTCCTAGAGAAAGCTAACTTGAAAGATGATGGTAGCAACTACACGGACTGGGCCCGTAACTTGAGGATTATCCTCATTGCCGCAGAGAATAATTATGTCCTGGAAGCACCGCTAGGTGACAGGTCTGCTGCAGGAGCAACTCCGGACATTATGAACGTCTGGCAAGCTCGTTTTGATGACTACTCGATAGTTCAGTGTGCCATGCTTTACGGCTTAGAATCGGGACTTCAAAGACGTTTTGAACGTCATGGAGCATATGAGATGTTCCAAGAGTTGAAGTTAATATTTCAAGCAAATGCTCAAATTGAGAGATATGAAGTCTCCAATAAGTTCTATAGCTGCAAGATGGAGGACAACAGTTCTATCAGTGAACACTTGCTCAGAATGTCTGGGTACTATAATCATATGACTCAACTTGGTTGCAAAGTTGACGAAGATAGTGTTATTGATAGAGTTCTTTGTTGACACATGAACACGTCACGTGTACCCTTGACGCCGGGGGTGATGCACCGCAGCTCACGTCGAAGGAGGCCCGACCGACAGCGTGATACGCAAGACAGTCGACGGGCGCTTTTGCGGACCCGAAAACCCCACACCCCCGGGAGGGACCCCGTCAGGGAGTGCGGCGGCTATGGGCTGCCCTAGGTCGGTTCGCTCGCCCCTAGAGCCTCAATATTTGCAGCTCTCAAACACGAAGAACAGCGAAGAACGAGAGAGAAAAACGGTGGAGGGATAAAACGTAGACTGGAAAAAATAGTATATTGATTTGTTCGATTGTGTGTTGTTCCAATCGGCCGTCACCCCCAACATATATAAGAGGCGGCTGGACTTCCCGTACAAGCAAAGGATTTATCTAGGCTTTCCTTACAAGAAAATTACATCAATTCACGCCCAAAACCCTAGTCAAATTCGGACTGGTTTTATCCGAACTTTCCAAAACTGTTCGGTTTAAACTGGCTGTACTTTGAGGGTCCTTTTTGTGATGACAAACAACCTCGGATGGAATCGAGCCCAAAAGCAATCTTGACCGTTTCGACGAGACGAACATCTTTCATGTTGAACGTTTTTTCACTAGAGGTCATCTCAAGGGTCAAATCGCACAAAACAGATAATTACTCACGCAGCTCATTAGACACACCCATATATGTGTCTGGTTCTAGGCGTCACATTTTGCTCTCTGGAGGGTCTTGCTGTGCGGGCTCTAACTTTTGCATACGACCTCGGATTGAGACGATCTTTATATCAAAATCGATCATTTCGACGAGACGCACAACTTTCGTGTAGGACATTTCTCCATTCAAGATCATCTGAATTAGCTTCTGAGCCCATCTTCAACTTCTCGTCGGCTTGACTATCACAACCTCCACCCCGGCAGGCCTTCCACCCGGGTAAGCTTTCCACACCGACAAGGTTT
This sequence comes from Secale cereale, assembly GCA_902687465.1. Taxonomy (NCBI): domain Eukaryota; kingdom Viridiplantae; phylum Streptophyta; class Magnoliopsida; order Poales; family Poaceae; genus Secale; species Secale cereale. Next base: position 257,495,618 of record LR738710.1, on the reverse strand, counting down.
CACCCCGGCAAGGTTTTTATACCAGCAAGGGTTCCTCCCTAGCAAGATTTCTCCCCCGGCAAGATTTCACATCAGCAAGGTTTTACCTCGGCAAGGTTTCTACCCCGGCAAGAGTTCCTCCTCGGCATGGTCTCTCCCTCGGCAAGATTTCACACCGGCAAGCTTCTCCGCCGGCAAGCTTTCCACGCCGGCAAGCCTTCACACCGGCAAGGTTTTACCCGGGCAAGGTTTTCATTCAGCCGGCAAAGGCCGAATACTTTCTCACTCAGGGTCGGCCCGCGAAGTGTTGCCTCTAACTTTTGCATACGAACCCGGATTCGTGACCATGCCAAAATCTGGTGTCAACACATGCCCCCCTGTTTTTCGGCAAAGCTTGTGTGCCAAAAAATAACTTGTATTGTGTTTGTTCTAAGGACGATGTCAATACCCCATCGACCATTTATGTTTCTTGGGGCGATAGTTATGTATCGGCCATTTTGTGCTAAGGGCGATAATCATATATCGGCCATTGCCCACTTAGGCTTCTTGCCACACACTTGGGTGGTATTTCTTCAAGTACTTGCCATTGAGAGCTCGAGGTAACAGTGCCCCTTGTACGGATTCCACCAAATAAGAGTTTTCAGGAACTATTCTTGCAATTCTAAAAGGACCTTCCCAACTTGGAGACCATTTCCTGAATTTTCTGTCTCTTGAACCAATCGGAAGAATTACTTTCCAGACGAGATTGCCAACTTGAAAATTCTTCAACTTAACTTTCTTATTGTAAGCCCTTGCTACCCTCAACTTGTCCTTCTCTATGGCCTTCAAAGCAGCCAAACGCTTATCGGCAACCTCATCAATATTGTCCATCATCAAGTTATAAAAGTCTACTACCGATAATTCATTTTGTTTGGCTATTCTCAAAGCATTCAAATTTACTTCCACCGGTAAAACAGCCTCTTGACCATATACTAGCTCATATGGAGTCACCTTCGTAGCACCATGCCTTGAGATCCTATGTGCCCACAAAGCCTCAAACAACAACTCATGCCATCTCCTTGGATTATCCTCAATCTTCTTCTTGATGAGTTTGATTAAAAATTTATTGCTAGACTCAGCTTGTCCATTGGCTTGGGCATAATATGGAGAGGAATTGAGCAACTTTATGTTATAAGATTCGGCAAATTCTCTGACTTGGTGTGACATAAAAGATGAGCCTTGATTTGTAGTCAATGTTTGAGGAATGCCGAATCTATGAATAATGTGCTCGGTTATGAATTTAATTACCTCTGCATGTGTCATGTTCTTGAGAGGTACTGCTTCAGACCATTTAGTGAAATAATCGGTTGCCACCAATACGAACCGATGCCCCTTTGAGGAAGACGGATGAATTTGTCCAATAAAGTCTAAACCCCATCCTCTGAAAGGCCACGGCTTCATAATGGGATGTAACATAGCAGCAGGAGCCAACTGAATATCACCAAATTTTTTACAAGCTTCACACCCTTTATAATATCTGAAGCAATCATTAATCATGGTCGGCCAATAAAACCCAACACATCATAGTAACCATTTCATCTTGGGAGCTGACTGATGAGTGCCACAAATACCTTCATGGACCTCCCCCATAGCAACTCTCGCTTGGTCCTCGTCCAAGCACTTTAGAAGAACATCATCAACTGTTCGGCGATAAAGACCATCATCTCCCATCATATACTTGAAAGCCATACGCCGAACATCCCTGTCCACCCTTTCACTCGGATTGCACAAGTAATCAATAATGGGCTTCCTCCAGTCGGGATTGTCACCTGCACTAGATTTTTTATTAACGGCCGAATCAGTGGGTTCAGGTTCGGCCTCTCCCATATTGACAAGACAAGACATCGGTCTTTGAGAGATATGAAACATGCCATGATCAACATGATATCCAGATGCTTGTTGTGCCAACTCATTTGCTTTCCAATTGTCATGCCTAGATATATGAGCAATGCTAAAACTGTCCAAAGTAGAGATTATATCTAGACATCTATCAAGATAAACATTAAGTGATTCGTCCAAACACTGAAAGACTTTGGATATTTGTTGCACCACTAGTAACGAATCACCATAAGCCTCAATATGTGTAACACCTATAACAATTAACATCTCTAGGCCGAATAACAAAGCTTCATATTCAGCCAGATTATTTGTGCAAAAGTATTCTAAGCGGCATGAGGCTTCAAAAACAGCACCATGAGGAGATATATAAACAATACCAACACCTTGGCTATTGCTACAAACTGAACCATAAAAATATAATCTCCAAGGTACTAAAGAGACAAGGTTTATATCAATGTCATGCTTGTCATTAATCCGATGCTCAACAATAAAATTAGCAACAATTTGGCCTTTCATGGATTTTAGAGATTCATAAGCCAAATCATACTCAATCAAAGCATAAGCCCACTTGCCAATTCTACCACTAAGAATTGGCCTATGCAACATGTATTTAATGACATCGGTTTGACAAGCTACTATGCAAGCACTCGACACTAAATAATGTCTCAATTTTGTGCAAGCATAATATAGGCATAGACATAGTTTTTCAATAAATGTATACGTTGTCTCGGGGTCTAATAAGCGTCTGCTCAAATATGTAATAGCATGCTATTTTCCTTCGGTTTCTTGAGTCAAAACAGCACCAATAACACCTTCTTCTGCTGCAATGTAAAGCTTAAAGGGCTCCTTATGCTTGGGTGCTTTCATCACCGGAGGAGTGCACAAATAATTCTTGATCATATCAAAGGCTTCTTGATGTTTTGCCCCCCAAGTGAAATCAACATCATTCTTTAACCGAGGATAGGAGTAAATGCATCAACTTTCCCCGACAGATTAGCTATGAATCTTCTCAAATAATTGACCTTGCCAAGGAACTTTTGCATATCTTTCTTGCATGCTGGAGCTTCCACTTTCTGCATAGCTTCTATCTTTTTGGGATCAATCTCTATGCCATCTTCATGAATAATGAAACCCAAAAACTTACCAGCTGACACGCCGAATGCACACTTCAAAGGATTCATCTTCAGTCCATACTTTTTCATTCTTTCAAAAGCTAAACGCAAATCGGCCAAATGAGATTCAAAAGCATCCGATTTGACAACAATATCATCAATATAAACTTCAAGTATGACACCGAGTAAATCATGAAATATCAAATTCATAGCCCTTTGATATGTAGCGCCAGCATTTTTTAATCCGAATGTCATCACCGTCCATTCGAATAAACCAAGGAAACTAGTGCATCGGAAAGCCGTTTTGGACATGTCCTCTTCGGCCATAAAAATTTGGTTATACCCCGCATTACCATCAAGGAAACTAATGACTTTATGTCCAGAAGCATCATTAATAAGCATATCGGCTATTGGCATGGGATACTCATCTTTGGGTGTAGCCCTATTCAAATCTCTGAAATCAATGCATACCCTTAGTTTGCCGGATCCCTTTTTCTCCACTGGGACAATGTTAGAAATCCACTCGGCATACCTGCAAGGTCGAATGAAATTAGCTTTAAGCAGTCGATCGATCTCTTCCTTGATCCGGTCATATGTTTTTGGATTAAACTTTCTGGCCGATTGTTTATATGGTCTAAAACCAGCCTTTATAGGTAACCGATGCTCCACTAGCTCTCGGCTTAAACCTAGCATCTCATGATATTCCCATGCAAAGCAACAAACATATTCTTTCAATAGCTCGATCAACTTAGCTTTACAATCGGCTTTCAAATTTTTGTTTAGAAATGTCGGTCGAGTGACTGAACCATCTCCAATGTCTACCTCTTCTAATGGATCGGCCGATGTAAAACCTTGTCCAAGTTTATCCATGTCATCTAATTCCTCTATAGATTCATACATATCGTTCTCGCTGGACCGATATTTTACAAGACGTTTTTGTAACCACTCGGAACTAGAGTCCATTTAAACATATCATACCTTCGAGCCGACTGCATTCAGTTGGCTTTAAAGAAACGGGGACGAAACCATTCTTGGTCGCACTAAGAAAATCAAACTCTGACAAGTCACGTCCCGTCAAGCAGGTAGCATTGGGATGCTGCCAATCCACCGATGCGTCGGCCAGAGCAACACAGGACGAGTTATCCGCATGAATCACTTCCACTTCATCATCAACCCACTGGATCAAAAACTGGTGCATAGTGGATGGCACGCACTGGTTTGCATGAACCCAATCACGGCCTAGTATGACGTTGTAGTTACCTTGCACCTCTGCGACAAAGAATGCAGTAGCCAAAGTTTTACTTCCGACTGTAAGTTCCACATACATCACGCCTTTGGCTTCAGTTTTCTCTTTGCCTTCAAATCCATTGAGCACCATATTCGTATTTATTAACTCTTCATCGGGCAAACCCAATTTCTTGAAGACCGAATAGGGCATCAGATTTACCACAGCACCACCATCAACAAGCATCCGAGTGAGAGGTGATCCATTGATATGGCCTCGGAGATACAATGGTTTCAGATGCGTTACTGGGTCTTTTGGCTTCTCAAATAATGCGTTTTTAGGGCCAAAATCCAGCTGAGCAACCTCCCCTTCCTCATCTACAGCACGAAACTCAGCAGGAAAGTAATAAACCATATTGATATCCATACCTTCATGAACCGGCGTCGACTCATAATCTAACATATCATCCTCTGCCTCAAGTGCATCCACTGATTCTGAAATCTATCCGAGTGAAGGAGAAGTAAGAAGTGTCGCAGACGACGTGATAGCTGTTGCATCGTCCTCCTTTGGTGGTGTAGGTATTGTTGTGATAGATGTAGAAGCTGATGTATCTTGCATTTGTTTAGGCCTCCACACTTGTTTTGCTGGAACCATGGGTCGAGTGTTATTGAACAACTTATCCCTTTGCTTCTTGGCCTCCTGTTCTGCCATCTCTTGGCTCCTTAACCTCTGCAGTTTCCTCTTCTGTGTCTTTGTTAGCCCTGGAGGACACCACTTTGGCTGAGTATATTTTGGATCCCTCGACTTGGCCTTGCTTATGCTAGCTTCATGATCATTAGCCATGGGGTCTTGCTGGACCGCAGCCACATCTTTAGTAGAATCAGCCGGATTATCAACAATAATCGGCTCTTTGATTATTAATTCTTTAGTGCCTATCATAATAGTTTCACCACTAGCATTCTTCTCCTTTTGCCTGCTAGGCTCTGAAATTTCAGCACTTGGTGATTTGGCACGCCATACTTGCCGGTTGACCCTTTTTTGATTATCTTGCATTGGTTGATTGACATCATTGTTCAAACGGCCTCGTGTGGGATAAGAAAGTCTCTCATGAACGGGCCTCCTTGTTTCTGCCCAACCCGGATGAAAAGCATAAGGGGCCATTGGGGGCTGCCCCCATCCTCCATTGAAGCCTCCCATGTAGTATGGCACATAGGGGGGCGGCGCCATCCATGGTCCTGGAGCCCATGACCCATATGGCCTTGCGTGATGATGAGATTCTTCCCTCGGAGGTGATCTTGAGCGCTTCAAATTTGATGACCGGTTAGAGCTAGAACCGATCGCTTGATTGGCATACTTGGACAACAGCATATCAAAAGTTGGCTTGATTCTCTTGCGCTGCACTTTAGCTTCATTCGTCTTCCACCTGCCAACCTCTGGACTCTTGGGCTTAACAAATTTGACATGAGTGTTCTCTTGCACTTGTGATTGCCCCCCGAGTGTAGGATTCTTGATGGTGATCTTGATTACCTCCTTACCACCGGGTTGCTTGTTAATCACAATCTGCCTCCCCAAGATCTTGTTGTCCTCCTTGTCCTTCCTGGGCTCACCAACAATGACATTAGCTTTATTAGCAGATTCGGCTACCTCTGGCCGAATGAGTAACTTCTTCCCCTCCAAATCCATGGCATTCATTGGAAAGGGTTGTTTATCAACTTGCATCTCAGAAAAGTTCAATCGACCGCCATTAATGGCCGATTGTATCTGTCGTTGAAAAACATTGCAATCGTTAGTAGCATGAGAAAAAGAATTATGATACTTGCAATAAGCACACTGTTTCAGCTCTTCAAATGGCAGTAAAGTGTGAGATATTCTAATAATTTTAGCTTGCAGTAAAGCATCAAATATTTTATCACACTTGGCAATGTTAAAAGTAAACTTCATCTCTTCATCACGATTCTTATGAATGGGTTTCAGATCCTTGCAAGTAAATGGTTTGGCCTTAGATGGCCAAACAAATTCAGTAGCATACATGTCACCCTCATCGTCCGAGTGATCATTATCATATTCAACCATATTCATCTTTGGACGATCAGCTTTGCACCTATGCACTTCTTTGAGATCTTTGCTTCGGCTTTCTTGAGCCAAAGCCCTTTGTAAGACTTGGTTAATATTTAAGAACTCATAGGCTTCTAGATTTTCTCTAAGGGGAGTCCTTAAACCACTCAGCACTAGGTCTGCCAAGTCTCTTTCGGTTATCACCAAACTATAACAACAGTTTTTTGTTTCTCTGAATCTCTTGACATAATCGGAGACCGATTCATCATGCTTTTGTTTAATCGATGTCAGATGTGACAACGTGAGTTCATTATCGCCGCTATAAAAGTGATCATGAAATTTCTGCTCTAGCTGCGACCAAACCCGAATGGAACCATGTGGTAAAGAAGAAAACCATGAAAATGCAGTACCAATTAATGATAAAGGAAACAAACGCACTTTCAATTCATTCAATGAACCTACCTCACCCAATTGTGCTAAATATTGACTAACATGCTCCCAAGTGGTTTTTGTGCCTTCTCCATTAAACTTAACAAAATCTGGAATTTTATATCCTGGAGGGCACTGGATGGCATCGAAGTACTCGGGGTACGGCTTTTGGTAAATCCGATTCCGAGGGGACTCAACTCCAAAATTCTCTCGAAGCATCTTAGCCATCTCCTCTCTAAGATTAGCTAGACCATCATCCGTAGTGGACGATGAAGCTTGTGGCAGTGGAATAGGAGGAGTAGGGTTACTAGCGGTGGGTAGGAATTGAGGCATGTACGTCGACCCATAACTTGGTAGTGGTCGAGTGGTTGTGGCTGTAGGTAGGGTTTGGTTCGGCATTGCCACCGAACCTGGCATGCTCATGATAGGACTAATTGGTGCAGCAACAATCTGATTTGTTTGTGTAGGATAATAAGTCATCGGCATGGGAGGTGCCGATGAAATAGGCAGAGTCAGATTAGGGTTTTGCACACTAGCAGCTATACCACCATTACCACTAGATGATTGAGATATATTCTTCTGAGCATTAGTATTTTCTATGAAAGTTTGATAGACTAGATTGTTACCATCAGCAATACAACTCTCAATCTCAGCCCACTGCTCAGGAGAAAAGGTAGTACTCACAGAGGGTTTAACCTGCTCGGCTTGAAGAGGAGGGAACTTGATTTCTTCAATCGGAGTGATGTTGCCTTGGCAATCCTTCTTGAACTTCGCAAGGAACTCCTGCAACTCCTTCTCTTCGCGCGCCTTCTTGTACTCCTCATAAACTTGGCGATGGTCGGCCGATATCTCATCAAGACTAGGCTTAATGATGTTATCGGCCTCTACCTCAGATGGCTTGGGAAGATCGGACATGGTGGATGATGATGATTGGCCTTCAGTCCCCAGCGGAGTCGCCAAAAAGTGTGTTGACACACGAACACATCACGTGTACCCTCAACGCCGGGGGTGATGCACCGCAGCTCACGTCGAAGGAGGCCCGACTGACAGCGCGATACGCAAGACAGTCGACGGGCGCTTTTGCGGACCCGAAAACCCCACACCCCCGGGAGGGACCCCGTCAGGGAGTGCGGCGGCTATGGGCTGCCCTAGGTCGATTCGCTTTCCCCTAGAGCCTCGAGATTCGCAGCTCTCAAACACGAAGAACAGCGAAGAACGAGAGAGAAAAACGGTGGAGGGATAAAACGTAGACTGGAAAAAGTAGTATATTGATTTGTTCGATTGTGTGTTGTTCCAATCGGCCGTCACCCCCAACATATATAAGAGGCGGCTGGACTTCCCGTACAAGCAAAGGATTTATCTAGGCTTTCCTTACAAGAAAATTACATCAATTCACGTCCAAAACCCTAGTCAAATTCGGACTGGTTTTATCCGAACTTTCCAAAACTGCTCGGTTTAAACTGGCTGTACTTTGAGGGTCCTTTTTGTGATGACGAACAACCTCGGATGGAATCGAGCCCAAAGGTAATCTTGACCGTTTCGACGAGACGAACATCTTTCATGTTGAACGTTTTTTCATTAGAGGTCATCTCGAGGGTCAAATCGCTCGTGCAAAACAGATAATTACTCACGCAGCTCATGAGACACACCCATATATGTGTCCGGTTCCAGGCGTCACATTTTGCTCTCTGGAGGGTCTCGCTGTGCGGGCTCTAACTTTTGCATACGACCTCGGATTGAGACGATCTTTATATCAAAATCGATCGATTCGACGAGACGCGCAACTTCTTTGTAGGACATTTCTCCATCCAAGATCATCTGAATTAGCTTCTGAGCCCATGTTCAACTTCTCGTCGGCTTGACTATCACAACCTCCACCCCGGCAGGCCTTCCACCAGGGTAAGCTTTCCACACCGACAAGGTTTCACCCCGGCAAGGTTTTTACACCGGCAAGGGTTCCTCCCTAGCAAGATTTCTCCCCCGGCAAGATTTCACATCAGCAAGGTTTTACCTCGGCAAGGTTTCTACCCCGGCAAGAGTTCCTCCTCGGCAAGATTTCACACCGGCAAGCTTCTCCGTCGGCAAGATTTCCACGCCGGCAAGCTTTCCACGCCGGCAAGCCTTCACACCGGCAAGGTTTTACCCCGGCAAGGTTTTCATTCAGCCGGCAAAGGCCGAATACTTTCTCACTCAGGGCCGGCCCGTGAAGTGTTGCCTCTAACTTTTGCATACGAACCCGGATTCGTGACCATGCCAAAATCTGGTGTCAGCATTCTTCAATCACTGCCACCAAGCTATAAAGGCTTCGTGATAAACTATAACATGCAAGGGATGCAGAAGACAATTCCCGAGCTCTTCGCTATGCTCAAAGCTGCGAAGGTAGAAATCAAAAAGGAGCATCAAGTGTTGATGGTTAACAAGACCACTAGTTTCAAGAAAAAGGGCTAGGGAAAGAAGGGGAACTTCAAGAAGAATAGCAAGATAGTTGGTACTCCCACGAAGAAACCCAAGTCTGGAGTCAAGCCTGAAACTGAGTGCTTCTACTGCAAAGGGACTAGACACTGGAAGCGGAACTACCCCAAGTATTTGGCGGATAAGAAGGATGGCAAAGTGAACAAATGTATATTTGATATACATGTTATTGATGTGTACCTTACTAATGCTCGTAGTAGCACCTGGGTATTTGATACTGGTTCGGTTGCTAATATTTATAACTCGAAACAGGGGATACGGATTAAACGAAGATTAGCTAAGGACGAGGTAACGATGCGTGTGGGAAATGGTTCCAAAGTCGATGTGATCACCGTCGGCACGCTACCTCTATATTTACCATCGGGATTAGTTTTTGACCTGAATAATTGTTATTTGGTGCCAGCGTTGAGCATGAACATTATATCTGGATCTTGTTTGTTGCGAGACAGTTATTCATTTAAATCAGAGAATAATGGTTGTTCTATTTATATGAGTAATATCTTTTATGGTCATGCACACTTGAAGAGTGGTCTATTCTTGTTAGATCTCGATCGTAGTGATACACATATTCATAATATTGAAGCCAAAAGATGCAAGGTTAATAATGATAGTGCAACTTATTTGTGGCACTGCCGTTTAGGTCATATTGGTGTAAAGCGCATGAAGAAACTCCATACTGATGGACTTTTGGAATCACTTGATTATGAATCACTTGGTGCTTGTGAACCATGCCTCATGGGCAAGATGACTAAAACTTCGTTCTTCGGAACAATGGAGCAAGCAACTGATTTGTTGGAAATCATACATACTGATGTATGTGGACCGATGAGTGTTGAGGCTCGCGGCGGGTATCGTTATTTTCTGACCTTCACTGATGATTTGAGCAGATATGGGTATATCTACTTAATGAAACACAAGCCTAAAACATTTGAAAAGTTCAAAGAATTTCAGAGTGAAGTAGAAAATCATCATAACAAGAAAATAAAGTTTCTCCAATCTGATCATGGAGGCGAATATTTGAGTTACGAGTTTGGTCTTCATTTGAAACAATGTGGAATAGTTTCACAACTCACGCCACCCGGAACACCACAGCGTAATGGTGTGTCCGAACGTCATAACCGTACTTTATTAGATATGGTGCGATCTATGATGTCTCTTACCGATTTACCACTATCGTTTTGGGGTTATGCTTTAGAGACAGCTGCATTCACGTTAAATAGGGCACCATCTAAATCCGTTGAGACGACGCCTTATGAACTGTGGTTTGGCAAGAAACCAAAGTTGTCGTTTCTTAAAGTTTGGGGCTGCGATGATTATGTGAAAAAACTTCAACCTGATAAGCTCGAACCCAAGTCGGAGAAATGTGTCTTCATAGGATACCCAAAGGAAACTGTTGGGTACACCTTCTATCACAGATCCGAAGGCAAGATATTCGTTGCTAAGAATGGATCCTTTCTAGAGAAGGAGTTTCTCACGAAAGAAGTGAGTGGGAGGAAAGTAGAACTTGACGATGTAATTGTACCTTCTCCCGAATTGGAAAGTAGTACATCACAGAAACTAGTTCCAGTGATTCCTACACCAATCAGCGAGGAAACTAATGATGATGATCATGAAACTTGGGATCAAGTTAGTACTGAACCTCGTAGGTCAACCAGAGTACGTTCCGCACCAGAGTGATATGGCAACCCAGTTCTGGAAGTCATGTTACTAGACCATGATGAACCTACGAACTATGAGGAAGAGATGATGAGCCCAGATTCCACAAAATGGCTTGAGGCCATGAAATCTGAGATGGGATCCATCTATGAGAACAAAGTGTGGACTTTGGTTGACTTGCTCGATGGTCGGCAAGCCATTGAAAATAAATGGATCTTCAAGAGGAAGACAGACGCTGATGGTAATGTTACTGTCTACAAAGCTCGACTTGTTGCGAAAGGTTTTCAACAAGTTCAAGGAGTTGACTACGATGAGACTTTCTCACCCGTAGCGATGCTTAAATCTGTCCGAATCGTGTTAGCAATTGCCGCATCTTATGATTATGAAATATGGCAAATGGATGTCAAAGCTGCATTCCTTAATGGATACCTCGAAGAGGAATTATATATGATGCAACCAGAAGGTTTTGCCGATCCTAAAGGTGCTAACAAAGTGTGGAAACTCCAGCGATCCATCTATGGACTGGTGCAAGCATCTCGGAGTTGGAATATACGCTTTGATGAGGTGATCAAAGCATATGGTTTTATACAGACTTTTGGAGAAGCATGTATTTACAAGAAAGTGAGTGGGAGCTCTGTAGCATTTCTAATATTATATGTAGATGACATATTGTTGATTGGAAATGATATATAATTTCTGGATGGCATAAAAGGATACTTGAATAAGAATTTTTCATTGAAAAACCTCGGTGAAGCTGCTTATATATTGGGCATCAAGATCTATAGAGATAGATCAAGACGCTTAATTGGACTTTCACAAAGCACATACCTTGATAAAGTTTTGAAGAAGTTCAAAATGGATCAGACAAAGAAAGGGTTCTTGCCTGTGTTACAAGGTGTGAAATTGAGTAAGACTCAATGCCCGACCACTGCAGAAGATAGAGAGAAAATGAAAGTCATTCCCTATGCCTCAGCTATAGGATCTATCATGTATGCAATGTTGTGTACCAGACCTGATGTGTGCCTTGCTATAAGTTTAGCAGGAAGGTACCAAAGTAATCCAGGAGTGGATCACTGGACAGCGGTCAAGAACATCCTGAAGTTCCTGAAAAGGACAAAGGATGTGTTTCTCATTTATGGAGGTGACAAAGAGCTCGTCGTAAATGGTTACGTCGATTCAAGCTTTGACACTGATCCGGATGACTCTAAGTCACAAAATAGATATGTATTTTTATTGAACGGTGGATCTGTCAGTTGGTGCAGTTCCAAGAGAGCGTCGTGGCAGGATCTACGTGTGAAGCGGAGTACATAGCTGCTTCGAAAGCAGCGAATGAAGGAGTCTGGATGAAGGAGTTCATATCCAATCTAGGTGCAATACCTAGTGCATCGGGTCCAATGAATATCTTTTGTGACAACACTGGGGCAATAGCCTTGGCAATGGAATCCAGGTTTCATAAGAGAACCAAGCACGTCAAGAGAGGCTTCAATTCCATCCGCGATCAAGTCAAGGAGGGAGACATAGAAATTTGCAAGATACATACGGATCTGAATGTCGCAGACCCGTTAACTAAGCCTCTTCCACGAGCAAAACATGATCAACACCAAGATTCCATGGGTGTTAGAATCATTACTATGTAATCTAGATTATTGATTCTAGTTCAAGTGGGAGACTGAAGGAAATATGCCCTAGAGGCAATAATAAAGTTGTTATTTGTATTTCCTTATATCATGATAAATTTTTATTATTCATCCTAGAATTGCATTAACTGGAAACTTAGTACATGTGTGAATACATAGAAAAAACAGAGTGTCCCTAGTATGCCTCTACTAGACTAGCTCATTGATCAATGATGGTTATGTTTCCTAGCCGTAGACGTGAGTTGTCATTTGATCAACGGGATCACATCATTAGGAGAATGATGTGATGGACAAGACCCATCCGTTAGCTTAGTGATACGTCTCCAACGTATCTATAATTTTTTATTGTTCCATGATATTATATATTCTGTTTTGGATGTTTAATGGGCTTTATTATACACTTTTATATTATTTTTGGGACTAACCTACTAACCCAAGGCCGAGTGCAAATTGCTGTTTTTTGCCTATTTCATTGTTTTGCAGAAAAGAAATATTAAACGGAGTCCAAACGGGATGAAACCTTCAGGAGAGTTATTTTTGGAACAATATCAACACGAAAGACTTGGAGTACACACCAGGAAGCGAAAGAGGTGGCCACGAGGGCAGGGGCGCGCTCCCCACCCTCGTGGGCCACCTATTGATCCCCGGACGTGCCTCTTCAGCCTATATATACTCTCATACCCTGAAAACATCGAGCGACAGATGAAACCCTAATTCCACCGCCTCAACCTTCTGTTCCCGTGAGATCCCATATTGGGGCCTGTTCCGGAGCTCCGCCGGAGGGGGCATCGATCACGGAGGGCTTCTACACCAACACATAGCCTCTCCGATGAGTTGTGAGTAGTTTACCACAGACCTTCGGGTCCATAGTTATTAGCTAGATGGCTTCTTCTCTCTCTTTGGATCTCAATACAAAGTTCTCCTCGATCTTCGAGGACATCTATTCGATGTAATCTTTGCATTGTGTTTGTCGAGATCCGATGAATTGTGGGTTTATGATCAAGATTATCTTTGGACAATATTGCATTCTTTTCTGAAATCTTTTATGTATGATTATAATATCCTTGCAAGTCTCTTCAAATTATTGGTTTGGTTTGGCCTACTAGATCTATAGTTCTTGCAATGGGAGAAGTGCTTGGCTTTGGGTTCAATCTTGCGGTGTCCTTTCCTAGTGACAGCAGGGGCAGCAAGGCACGTATAGTATTGTTGCCATCGAGGAAAAAAAGATGGGGTTTATATCATATTGCTTGAGGTTATCCCTCTACATCATGTCATCTTGCTGAAAGCGTTACTCTGTTCTTATGAACTTAATACTCTAGATGCATGCTGGATAGCGGTCGATGTGTGGAGTAATAGTAGTAGATGCAGAATCATTTCGATCTACTTGTTACGGACGTGATGCCTATATACAATGATCATGCCTAGATATTCTCATAACTATGCGCTTTTCCATCAATTGATCGACAGTAATTTGTTCACCCACCGTAGAATTCTGCAATCATGAGAGAAGCCACTAGTGAAACCTATGGCCCCCAGATTTATTCTCATCATATTAATCTTCCATCAACTATTTACTTTACTTTGCTTTATTTACTTTCAATCTCTATACCAAAAATACCAAAAATATTATCTTATCATATCTATCAGATCTCACTCTCGTAAGTGACCGAGAAGGGATTGACAACCCCTTTTATCGCGTTGGCTGCGAGGTTCTTATTTGTTTGTGCAGGTGCGAGGGACTCGCGCGTGGTCTCTGATACGTCCAAAACGTATCTATAATTTCTGCTTGCTCCATGCTTCTTTTGTGTGATATTGCTATGATATTGATGCACTTCCATACACTTTTGATCATATTTGGACTAACCTATTAACTCAGTGCACCACAGTGCCAGTTCCTGTTTTCTGCTATTTATCTATTTCAGGTTTCCCCCATATTAAAAGTGCTCCAAAAATTCCAGGAAAAATATAGGAAAAATCAGCGTACAAGAAGCTTCGCGGAGAACCAAAGATAGGCCAGAGGGGAGCCAGGGGAGGCCCAGGCGGCCACCTGGCGCGGCCCCACCCCTGGCCGCGCCAGGGGGGCGCCTGGGGCCCCTGCTCCGCCTCTGGCTGCCCCCCTTCGCCTATATATCCCTCTCGTCCCGAAACCCTCGAGGACAGAACCCTTTTTCGCGATCTCGCCTCTGTTCCGCCGCCGCAGCGCTTCCAAGATCGGGAGCATCAGGAGAACTCTTCCCGGCACCCTGTCGGAGGGGAGAACCACCACCGGGAGCTTCTCCACCACCATGGACGCTTCCCGGATGAGTCGTGAGTAGTCCACCTTGGACCATGGGTCCATGATCAGTAGCTATGTGATGTTCTCCTCCCCTCTTTGCTCTCCATGGTTTAGACCTCGTGAGCTGCCCTACATGATCGAGGAACATATGTAATCTTTCTATTGTTGCTTTGCTGAGTTTGCTGGGATCTGATGGATTATGAGACTATGTTCAGATTGTGTTTGAGTAATATATTTGATTCACCTCTTTTATATCTTTGTTCTTGAGTAATTCTTGCATGTTCTCCGTTGCTGTTTATTGCTTTGGCCAAGTAGTAGGTAGTAACTCCAAGAGGGAGCGTTATGCTTGATTGTGGGTTCATGCCCCCTGATGACTAGCTTGAGTGACGGAAACATGAGTCTAGGGGATGTGATGTTGCCACATGGGAGAAAACAACGGTGCTTGTACTTGCGGGTGCAAGGATTGTTTACTTTACGCAAAGTTCTTTTAATGCAGTTGTCTGTGAAGGAAATATGCCCTAGAGGCAATAATAAAGTTATTATTTATTTCCTTATATCATGATAAATGTTTATTATTCATGCTAGAATTGTATTAACCGGAAACTTAATACATGTGTGAATACATAGACAAAACAGAGTGTCCCTAGTATGCCTCTACTAGACTAGCTCATTGATCAAAGATGGTTATGTTTCCTAGCCATAGACATGAGTTGTCATTTGATCAACGGGATCACATCATTAGGAGAATGATCTGATGGACAAGACCCATCCGTTAGCTTAGCACTATGATCGTTTAAGTTTTACTGCTATTGCTTTCTTCATGACTTATACATGTTCCTATGACTATGAGATTATGCAACTCCCGAATACCGGAGGAACACTTTGTGTGCTACCAAACGTCACAACGTAACTGGGTGATTATAAAGGTACTCTACAGGTGTCTCCCAAGGTACTTGTTGGGTTGGCGTATTTCGAGATTAGGATTTGTCACTCCGATTGTCGGAGAGGTATCTCTGGGCCCACTCGGTAATGCACATCACTATAAGCCTTGCAAGCATTGCAGCTAATGAGTTAGTTGCGGGATGATGTATTACGGAACGAGTAAAGAGACTTGTTGGTAACGAGATTGAACTAGGTATTGAGATACCGACGATCGAATCTCGGGCATGTAACATACCGATGACAAAGGGAACAATGTATGTTGTTATGCGGTTTGACCGATAAAGATCTTTGTAGAATATGTGGGAGCCAATATGAGCATCCAGGTTCCGCTATTGGTTATTGACCGGAGACGTGTCTCGGTCATGTCTACATAGTTCTCGAACCCGTAGGGTCCGCACGCTTAAGGTTTCGATGATAGTTTTATTATGAGTTTATGAGTTTTGATGTACCGAAGGAGTTCGGAGTCCCGGATGAGATCGGGGACATCACGAGGAGTCTCAAAATGGTCGAGACGTAAAAATCGATATATTGGACGACTATATTCGGACATCGGAAAGGTTCCGAGTGATTCGGGTATTTTCGGAGTACCGGGGAGTTACGGGAATAGAGGAGAGAGGCCAAAAGGAAGGAGGCGTGCACCCCCCTTCTGGTCCGAATTGGACAAGGGGTGCAGCCCCCTTTTCCTTCTCCCTCTGCCCCTCTTTCCTTCTCTCCTACTCCGGAAAGGAAAGGGAATCCTACTAGGACTTGGGAGTCCTAGTAGGACTCCCCACACTTGGTGCGCCCCCTCTAGGGCCGGCCTCTTCCTCCCTCGTTTATATACGGGGGCAGGGGGCACCTCTAGACACAACAATTGATCTCTTGATCTCTTAGCCGTGTGCGGTGCCCCCCTCCACCATAGTTCTCCTCGATAAATATTGTAGCGGTGCTTAGGCGAAGCCCTGCGACGGTAGAACATCAAGATCGTCACCACACCGTCATGCTGACGGAACTCTCCCTCGACACTCGGCTGGATCGGAGTTCGAGGGACGTCATCGAGCTGAACGTGTGCTAGAACTCGGAGGTGCCGTAGTTTCGGTGCCTGATCGGTCGGGCCGTGAAGACGTACGACTACATCAACTGCGTTGTTCTAACGCTTCCGCTTTCGGTCTACGAGGGTACGTAGACTCACTGTCCCCTCTCGTTGCTATGCATCTGGTAGATAGATCTTGCGTGATCGTTGGAAAATTTTAAAATACTACGTTCCCCAACAGTGGCATCATGAGCCAGGTCTATGCGTAGATGATATGCACGAGTAGAACACAAGTGAGTTGTGGACGATACTAGTCATACTGCTTACCAGCATGTCATACTTTGATTCGGCGGTATTGTTGGATGAAGCGGCTCGGACCGACATTACGCGTACGCTTACGCGAGACTGGTTCTACCGACGTGCTTCGCACACAGGTGGCTGGCGGGTGTCAGTTTCTCCAACTTTAGTTGAATCAAGTGTGGCTACGCCCGGTCCTTGTGAAGGTTAAAACAGCACATACTTGACGAAATATCGTTGTGGTTTTGTATGCGTAGGTAAGAACGGTTCTTGCTAAGCCCGTAGCAGCCACGTAAAACTTGCAACAACAAAGTAGAGGACGTCTAACTTGTTTTTGCAGGGCATGTTGTGATGTGATATGGTCAAGACATGATGAGTTATACGGTTTTGTATGAAATGATCATGTTTTTGTAAAGTTATCGGCAACTGGCAGGAGCCATATGGTTGTCGCTTTATTGTATGAAATGCAATCGCCATGTAATTGCTTTACTTTATCACTAAGCGATGGCGATAGTCGTAGAAGCAATAGTTGGCGAGACGACAACGATGCTATGATGGAGATCAAGGTGTCGCGCCGGTGACGAAGGTGATCATGACGGTGCTTTGGAGATGGAGATCAAAAGCACAGGATGATGATGGCCATATCATGTCACATATTTTGATTGCATGTGATGTTTATCTTATTATGCTTCTTATTTTGCTTAGTTCGACGGTAGCATTATAAGATGATCCCTTACTAAATTTCAAGGTATAAGTGTTCTCCCTGAGTATGCACCGTTGCGAAAGTTCGTCGTGCCGAGACACCACGTGATGATCGGGTGTGATAAGCTCTACGTTCAAATACAACGGGTGTAAGCCAGTTTTGCACACGCAGAATACTCGGGTTAAACTTGACGAGCCTAGCATATGCAGATATGGCCTCGGAACACTGGAGACCGAAAGGTCGAGCGTGAATCATATAGTAGATATGATCAACATAAGATGTTCACCATTGAAACTACTCCATCTCACGTGATGATCGGACATGGTTTAGTTGATTTGGATCACGTGATCATTTAGATGACTAGAGGGATGTCTATCTAAGTGGGAGTTCTTAAGTAATATGATTAAATTGAACTTTAATTTATCATGAACTTAGTCCTCGTAGTATTAGCATATCTATGTTGTAGATCAATAGCTCGCGATGTTGCTCCCCGTTTATTTTTTATATGTTCCTAGAGAAAACTAAGTTGAAAGATGTTAGTAGAAATGATGCGGAATTGTTCCGTGATCTGAGGATTATCCTCATTGCTGCACAGAGAATTATGTCCTTGATGCACCGCTAGGTGACATACCTATTGCAGGAGCAGATGTAGATGTTATGAACGTTTTGACAAAAGCTCGGTATGATGACTACTTGATAGTTTAAGTGAACCATGCTTTATGGCTTAGAACCGGGACTTCAAAAACGTTTTGAACGCCACAGAGCATATAAGATGTTCCAATAGTTGAAATTAGTATTTCATACTCATGCCCGTGTCGAGAGGTACAAGAGTTCTGACAGTACTTTGCCTACAAGATGGAGGAGAATAGCTCAACCAGTGAGCATGTGCTCAGATTGTCTGGGTACTACAATTACTTGAATCAAGTGGGAGTTAATCTTCCAGATAAGAAAGTAATTGACAAAGTTCTCTAGTCACTATCACCAAGTTAGTAGAACTTCGTGATGAAATATAATATGCAAGGGATGACGAAAGGAATTCCCGAGCTCTTCGCAATACTGAAGTCGGCGAAGGTAGAAATCATGAAAAAGCATCAAGTGTTGATGGTTAAGAAGACCACTTGTTTCAAGTAAAGGGCAAAGGGATAGAAGGGGAACTTCAAGAAGAATGACAAGCAAGTTGTCACTCCCGTGAAGAAACCCAAAGCTAAAACTCAAGCCTGAAACTAAGTGCTTCTACTGCAAAGGAAATGGTCACTGGAAGTGGAACTGCCCTAGATACTTGGCGGATAAGAAGGATGGCAAAGTGAACAAAGGTATATTATGATATACAGATTATTGATGTGTACTTTACTAGTGTTCATAGCAACCCCTGGGTATTTGATACCGGTTCAGTTGCTAAAATTAGTAACTCGAAACGAGAATTGCAGAATGAACAGAGACTAGTTAAAGGTGAAGTGACGATGTGTGTTGGAAGTGGTTCCAAGATTGATATGATCATCATCGCACACTCCCTATATTTTGGATTAGTGTAAAACCTAAATAAATGTTATCTGGCATTTGCGTTGAGCATGAATATGATTTGATCATATTTGTTGCAATACGGTTATTCATTTAAAGTCATAGAATAATTGTTATTCTGTTTACATGAATAAAACCTTCGATGGTCACACACCCAATGAAAATAGTTTGTTGGATCTCGATCGTGGTGATACACATATTCATAATAATGAAGCCAAAAGATGCAAGGTTAATAATGATAGTGCAACTTATTTGTGGCACTGCTGTTTAGGTCATAATGGTGTAAAGCGCATGAAGAAACTCCATAGTGATGGACTTTTGGAATCACTTGATTATGAATCACTTGGTGCTTGCGAACCATGCCTCATGGGCAAGATGACTAAAACTCCATTCTCCGGAACAATGGAGCGAGCAACAGATTTGTTGGAGATCATACATACAGATGTATGTGGACCAATGAGTGTTGAAGCTCGCGGCGGGTATCGTTATTTTCTGACCTTCACTGATGATTTGAGCAGATATGGGTATATCTACTTAATGAAGCACAAGTCTAAAACATTTGAAAAGTTCAAAGAATTTCAGAGTGAAGTGGAGAATCATCGTAACAAGAAAATAAGAGTTTCTACGATATGATCGTAGAGGTAAAATATTTGAGTTAGCGAGTTTGGCCTTCAGTAAAAACAATGTGAAATAGTTTCACTACTCACGCCACCTGGAACACCATAGTTTAATGGTGTGTCCGAACGTCATAATCGTACTTTATTAGATATGGTGCGATCGATGATGTCTCTTACCGATCTACCACTATCGCTTTTGGGGTTATGCATTAGAGACAGATACATTCACGTTAAATAGGGCACCATCTAAATCCGTGGAGATGACACCGTATGAACTGTGGTTTGACGAGAAACCTAAGCTGTCATTTCTTTAAGTTTGGGACTGCGATGCTTATGTGAAAAAGTTTCAACATGATAAGCTCGAACCCAAATCGGAGAAGTAAATCTTCATAGGATACCCAAAAGAAACTGTTGGGTACAACTTCTATCACAGATCCGAAGGCAAGGTCTTTGTTGCTAAGAGTGGATCCTTTCTAGAGAAGGAGTTTCTCTCGAAAGAAGTGAGTGGGAGGAAAGTGGAACTTGATGAGGTAATTGTACCTTCTCCCGAATTGGATAGTAGTACATCACAGAAACTGGTTCCAGTGATTCCTACACCAATTAGTGAGGAAGCTAATGACGATGATCATGAAACTTCGGATCAAGTTACTGCTGAACTTCGTAGATCAACCAGAGTACGTTCCGCACCAGAGTGGTACGGCAACCCGGTTCTGGAAGTCATGTTACTGGACCATGATGAACCTACGAACTATGAGGAAGCGATGATGAGCCCAGATTCCGCAAAATGGCTTGAGACCATGAAATCTGAGATGAGATCCATGTATGAGAACAAAGTGTGGACTTTGGTTGACTTGCCCGATGGTCGGCAAGCCATCGAAAATAAATGGATCTTCAAGAGGAAGACTGACGCTGACAGTAATGTTACTGTTTACAAAGCTCGACTTGTTGCGAAAGTTTTTCAACAAGTTCAAGGAGTTGACAACGATGAGACTTTCTCACCCGTAGCGATGCTTAAGTCTGTCCGAATCATGTTAGCAATTGTCGCATTTTATGAAATCTGGCAAATGGATAACAAAACTGCATTCTTTAATGGATTTATTAAAGAAGACTTGTATATGATGCAACCAGAAGGTTTTGTCAATCCTAAAGGTGCTAACAAAATGTGCAAGCTCCAGCGATCCATTTATGGACTGGTGCAAGCATCTCGGAGTTGGAATATACGCTTTGATAAGTTGATCAAAGCATATAGATTTATACAGACTTGCGGTGAAGCCTGTATTTACAAGAAGTGAGTGGGAGCACTACAACCTTTCTGATAAGTATATGTGAATGACATATTGTCGATCGGAAATGATGTAGAATTTTCTGGAAAGCATAAAGGAGTGTTTGAAAGGAGTTTTTCAAAGAAATACCTTGGTGAAGCTGCTTACATATTGGGCATCAAGATCTATAGAGATAGATCAAGACGCTTGATAAGACTTTCGATGAGTACATACCTTGATATGATTTTGAAGTAGTTCAAAATGGATCAGTAAAAGAAGGAGTTCTTACCTGACTTGTAAGGTGTGAAGTTGAGTAAGACTCAAAGCCAGACCACGGCAGAAAAATATAGAGAGAATGAAAGTCATTCCCTATGCCTCAGCCATAGGTTCTATAAAGTATGCCATGCTGTGTACAAAACATGTTGTGTACCTTGCCATGAGTTTGTCAAGAGGGTACAATAGTGATCCAGGAGTAGATCACTGTACATCGGTCAAAATTATCCTTAGTAACTGGATGACTAAGGAAATGTTTCTCGATTATGGAGGTGATAAAGAGTTCGTCGTAAAGGGTTACGCCGATGCAAGCTTTGACACTAAATCCAGCTGACTCTAAGTATCAATCTGGATGCGTATTGAAAGTGGGAGCAATTAGCTAGAGTAGCTCCATGCAGAGCATTGTAGACACATAGACATTTGCGAAATACATACGGATCTGAATGTGACAGACCCGTTGACTAAACTTCTCTAACGAAGCAAAACATGATCACACCTTAGTACTCTTTGGGTGTTAATCACATAGCGATGTGAACTAGATTATTGACTCTAGTAAACCCTTTGGGTGTTAATCACATGACGATGTGAACTATCGGTGTTAAATCACATGGCGATGTGAACTAGATTATTGACTCTAGTGCAAGTGGGAGACTGAAGGAAATATGCCCTAGAGGCAATAATAAAGTTATTATTTATTTCCTTATATCATGATAAATGTTTATTATTCATGCTAGAATTGTATTAACCGGAAACTTAATACATGTGTGAATACATAGACAAAACAGAGTGTCCCTAGTATGCCTCTACTAGACTAGCTCATTGATCAAAGATGGTTATGTTTCCTAGCCATAGACATGAGTTGTCATTTGATCAACGGGATCACATCATTAGGAGAATGATCTGATGGACAAGACCCATTCGTTAGCTTAGCACTATGATCGTTTAAGTTTTACTGCTATTGCTTTCTTCATGACTTATACATGTTCCTATGACTATGAGATTATGCAACTCCCGAATACCGGAGGAACACTTTGTGTGCTACCAAACGTCACAACGTAACTGGGTGATTATAAAGGTACTCTACAGGTGTCTCCGAAGGTACTTGTTGGGTTGGCGTATTTCGAGATTAGGATTTGTCACTCCGATTGTCGGAGAGGTATCTCTGGGCCCACTCGGTAAAGCACATCACTATAAGCCTTGCAAGCATTGCAGCTAATGAGTTAGTTGCGGGATGATGTATTACGGAACGAGTAAAGAGACTTGTTGGTAACGAGATTGAACTAGGTATTGAGATACCGACGATCGAATCTCGGGCATGTAACATACCGATGACAAAGGGAACAATGTATGTTGTTATGCGGTTTGACCGATAAAGATCTTCGTAGAATATGTGGGAGCCAATATGAGCATCCAGGTTCCGCTATTGGTTATTGACCGGAGACGTGTCTCGGTCATGTCTACATAGTTCTCGAACCCGTAGGGTCCGCACGCTTAAGGTTTCGATGATAGTTTTATTATGAGTTTATGAGTTTTGATGTACCGAAGGAGTTCGGAGTCCCGGATGAGATCGGGGACATCACGAGGAGTCTCAAAATGGTCGAGACGTAAAAATCGATATATTGGACGACTATATTCGGACATCGGAAAGGTTCCGAGTGATTCGGGTATTTTCGGAGTACCGGAGAGTTACGGGAATAGAGGAGAGAGGCCAAAAGGAAGGAGGCGTGCACCCCCCTTCTGGTCCGAATTGGACAAGGGGTGCAGCCCCCTTTTCCTTCTCCCTCTCCCCCTCTTTCCTTCTCTCCTACTCCGGAAAGGAAAGTGGAATCCTACTAGGACTTGGGAGTCCTAGTAGGACTCCCCACACTTGGTGCGCCCCCTCTAGGGCCGGCCTCTCCCTCCCTCCATTATATACGGGGGCAGGGGGGCACCTCTAGACACAACAATTGATCTCTTGATCTCTTAGCCGTGTGCGGTGCCCCCCTCCACCATAGTTCTCCTCGATAAATATTGTAGCGATGCTTAGGCGAAGCCCTGCGACGGTAGAACATCAAGATCGTCACCACGCCGTCGTGCTGACGGAACTCTCCCTCGACACTCGGCTGGATCGGAGTTCGAGGGACGTCATCGAGCTGAACGTGTGCTAGAACTCGGAGGTGTCGTAGTTTCGGTGCTTGATCGGTCGGGCCGTGAAGACGTACGACTACATCAACCGCGTTGTTCTAACGCTTCCGCTTTCGGTCTACGAGGGTACGTAGACTCACTCTCCCCTCTCGTTGCTATGCATCTGGTAGATAGATCTTGCGTGATCATAGGAAAATTTTAAAATACTACGTTCCCCAACAGTCTGTTGCTTTGAGTTTACACTTTGGGTGGGATTCGCAACTTAATACCAGCGAGATGTTCTGGATAGATATCTCAAGGTGGATGATTAGTAGTAGATGCAGATGGATTTCGGTCTACTTGCCTTGGCGTACCGCCCATGCTTTTGAGCCTCTACCTTTCTTTGCAGCATAGTTAGCATTGGTTTGCGCACATAATCCTGTCAATTGCCCACCTGTAATTTGTTTACCTCACTTTGATGTTTTATCGTCTTTTGGGAGAGAGACATCACTAGTGAACATCATGGGACCCCGGTCCATATTACCACCGCTGATCACACCTTCTATTTACTTCCTGTTTTTGTTTCCTAGTTGCAGTCATAGCTATCATTACTATCTCTTGTGTTTGATCCTTTGTAAACAACAAGGCCGGAGGGATTGATAACCTCTCTGTATTCGTTGGGAGCAAAGTTATCTGTATCTGTGTGCAGGTCCCGTCAACCGCTAAGTTTCTGGCGCCGTTGACACCTACTTGTCGACCCTCGGAGTCTCACGGGATTCGATCCTTGGTATCTTTGCCAAGGGAAATTTGCCGCTACGCTACATCTGAACCTTCCACTTGGGGTAACCAACGAGGGGCGAGAAGCCATCAAGCAAGTTTCGGGCGCCGTTGCCGGGGACTCCACTCTTCAAGATAGGGGAGTTGCATGCTATCTTTTATCTTTGCTTTTTAGTCTTGTTAGTTTACCTTTCAGTTTTTGCTTTAGTGTCCTTTATCAAAAATCACAAAAAAATTATTTGCTTTTCTGTTAGTAGTCCTTTCTGTTTAGTCAAGCATGTTAGGACTTGGTGCTTTGAGGGAATCAGAAGTTCTAGATTTCCATCAAAGGGATGGAGAAAATATGAAGAAGGCATGGGACAGAATTTCTGATGCACATAGGAGAATTATGCCTTGGATACCTATAAAAATTGTGCTTAGAAATTTTTACCATGGTCTTTTTAAATGGTGTAAACACTCTCTTGATATTATAGCTGAAGGAGATTTCCTAGAGTGTGATGAAGCTAGAGCTCTTGAAATTATACATGGTCTATCTAGTTACTTTGTTTATGATCATAGTTTTGATACTGTCATAGATAAACTTGCTACTATTGAGAAGAGAATGGATGCTCTAGACTTGATGAAGGTTGAGAAACCCAAACCCAATAAGAGAGATATTTTGGAAATAGACAATGATTGGGAGCCTTTTGTTAGGATTAGCATCTCTAATCAAGACTTCCTTGCTTATTGTGATATTGGATCTATGGTTTCTACTATGCCAAAAATTGTTCATGATTCTTTAAAATTTAACATGGAAAAATTATCATCCTATCATGAACATGCTAATGGAGATATTTCTGAGATCCAAGGAAGAATAAAAGACGTACCAGTTACATTCCTTAAAAGGATTGCAATGGTTGATTTCTTCATCATGAAGCCAAACCAAGGAAATATAGTGCTTGGAAGGGACTTCCTCCGAGCCGTAAAAGGCTTCATCGATATAGGTAAGGGACAAATCCGCCTACGTGGGAAGGCAAAAGGTACGTACCCCTTTCCTAGAAGGAACAAGGATGAACTTGTTGAGGAACCATTTGAAGCAATTTATAACTCCGATTATTATGATGACTTTTGATTCCTCCTTTTTGCATCATGCCTAGCTTAAAGGCATAAAAGAAAGCGCTTTTGGGAGGAAGCCCACAACGAATTAGGTTTTATTTTGCTTTTGTTGTGTCTTAATGTTTGTTACTATAGTAGCATCATCATTGTATATTTTCTTTTTAGCTTTGTGCCAAGTATAGCCGCCGATTGCAAGAAAGTTCAAAAGTTGTGACGTGCTGTCCAGAAAACAGATTCTGTCCTTGGACAGAAAAATTCGAATAAAATCACCAGATCATCTTTTTGATCTGAATTTTTTTGACAGCGTGCTCTATACAATTGGCTTTCGAGCGTCTGTTCTGAGTTTTTTGATTTGAGTTGCAGAAGTGCCCCGAAAAATTATTTACTACCTGCTGGTCTGTTTTTCACAGATTATGTCCTGTTTTGCCTTTTCTTCGTTTTGCAAACCTTGAGCTTGATTTTTCTTTGCAAAAACCTTTTGGCAATCTTGAGAAACAGTAGCTCTTCAAGATTATATTTATTTCCAGTAGAAAAAAATTATTTTATTGTGGGTACTAACCTCGCTAATCAGATTATGATGAGTTATGTATGAAGGGAGTTTTCAAGTGTGCGAGGGAAGATGATAAAAGAAGATTCAGGAGGGTCAAACACTCAAGCTTGGGGATGCCCCCATGCACCCCCAAGAAATATTCAAGAAGACTCAAGCGGCTAAGCTTGGGGATGCCCCCATGCACCCCCAAGAATTTTATTGCTGTAATCATAATCTGTGTTTTGCCAAACAATGTTTCCAATCTGTTGGGCTTGCTATGCCTTGTAATAGGCTAGCCAAAACTTGATGTGCTTCAATCCGGATATTTTGTCTTTATGAAATACTTGCCGGTTGACATGTTGTCTGATATTGGTTGCCTTCCATATCCTCTGCTCCTGCAGTCAAAATATCTAAAATATGTCCTAGTGGCTTACCACTGGAGGGATTAAATTGTTCTCTTATAACGTCAAATAAGTATATCTTTATACTAAAAATAACTTTTTATACCTGAGATTTATATATGCTCAGTAATCCTAATCCGGTTAGGATTTTAAAATCGCTTTATGAAGACCTCCATGCATCCAAGTAGAAACCCAAAATTCTCCGGTCCATCTTGATGATAAATCCGATTCATCTTGTTTCTTCAAGACTTTGTTTGGAAAGCCGTAGCTTTTAGCTGATATACAATCCGGGTTTTAATGAACACCGGTTTACTTATGCTGGCATTCATGATCCAGACTTTTCACTTTATAGATATGTGGTCAACTTCTGTAGCTGTTCCACTACGGTTTTAAAAGGTTATAAAACACAAAACACTAAAAATGCACAAATTTTGCAAATAAGACCATGTAGTCGAGGCTTTTTAAGAGCTGCCAGGCTCAAAGCAAGGTTCAGCCAATCAATGGGACGTGGATTAGCCAACACTCCCAGGGGGCCTAGCCAATCACTGAACGTGGATTTATCCAACTTTTCAGAGGGCCGAAAGAACCGCAAATAAAAACTGAGCCGATCAATGGGACGTGGATTAGCCAACACTCCCAGAGGGCCTAGCCAATCACTGAACGTGGCATTATCCAACTTTTCAGAGGGCCGATAGAACTATGAAACTGATCCGATCACTGGGAGTAGGTGATACCACTCCCAGAGGGCCTCCAGGGTTCCTCCTGAACCGGTGGGTCAATGTAAACCGATCACTGAACGTGGATTTATCCAACTTTTCAGAGGGTCGATAGAACTATGAAACTGATCCGATCACTGGGAGTAGGTGATACCACTCCCAAAGGGCCTCCAGGGTTCCTCCTGAACCGGTGGGTCAATGTAAACCGATCACTGAACGTGGATTTATCCAACTTTTCAGAGGGTCAATAGAACTATGAAACTGATCCGATCACTGGGAGTGGGCGATACCACTCCCAGAGGGCCTCCAGGGTTCCTCCTGAACCGGATATGACCTCATGCTTTTTAGAGAGTTTTATTGCTCCTTTGCACCTTCTGTAAAAAATCAATTTCTAAACCGGCCAATATATTGAAATATGGTATCTGATGATAAAATTGTATGTATGGTTGCTTTCACAATATTTTTGCGTATGGAAAAAAGGGCTAAGCCCCCGGTTTACCGAGGGTGCCAATTTATTTATTACTCATAATATATACATAGGATACATTGGAGCATGTAGCTCAAGTATAGTATGGCCGTAAATGGGCGATGTTCCAAGGCCTCTTCGTCTCCTCTTCTGATGTTCGTGAGTCCTTGTGTTCCCGAACGTCCACCAAGTAATATGAGCCGTTGTGTAGATTCTTGCTGACCACAAAGGGTCCTTCCCAAGGTGGGGATAGCTTGTGCATATCTGTTTGATCTTGGATGAGCCGGAGTACCAAGTCACCCTCCTGGAACGTCCTTGTTCTAATCCGGCGGCTATGATATCTGCGCAAGTCTTGCTGATAAATCGCCGATCGTGCTGCAGCTATATCACGCTCTTCATCCAGCCGGTCTAAACCGTCCTGCCTTGACTCCTCATTGATTGCTTCCACATAGGCCGTCACCCTTGGTGAATCATGACGTATATTGCTCGGAAGAACTGCTTCAGCACCATAAACCATGAAGAAAGGTGTGTAACCTGTAGGCCGGTTTGGTGTAGTATTAATACTCCAAAGAACAGATGGCAATTCCTCAACCCAACATCCCGGGGTTCTCTGCAAAGGTGTCATAAGCCGGGGTTTGATTCCTCGCAAAATCTCCTGATTTGCCCTTTCAGCCTGACCATTGGATTGGGGGTGGGCCACAGAAGATACGTCCAAACGTATATGCTTTCGTTGACAGAACTCTTCCATCTCACCCTGAGATAAATTGGTACCATTGTCCGTGATGATGCTGTGTGGAAAGCCAAACCGGAATATTACTTTTTTGATAAATTTGACTGCTGTTGCCGCATCACACTTGCTTATAGGCTCCGCTTCAACCCACTTTGTAAACTTGTCTACTGCCACTAGTAGATGAGTTTTCTGATCTTGAGATCGCTTGAAAGGTCCAACCATATCAAGCCCCCAAGTCGCGAACGACCAAGTTATTGGTATCATCCGGAGTTCATGTGCTGGAACCAGAGCACGTCTTGAGAATTTCTGACAAGCGTCACACTTCCGGACCAGATCTGCCGCATCTGCATGAGCGGTTAACCAATAGAAACCATGTCGGAATGCTTTAGCCACCAATGATTTTGAACCGGCATGATGACCACAATCCCCTTCATGAATTTCGCGAAGAATCTCACAACCTTCCTCAGCTGATACACATCGCTGAAATACTCCAGAAGTACTGCGATGGTGAAGTTCTCCATTTGCAATTGTCATGGACTTAGAGCGCCGGATTATCTGTCGTGCTTCTTCTTCATCATCTGGCAACTCTCCTCGGCTCAGGTATGCCAAATAGGGCAGCGTCCAATCCGGAATAATATGGAGCGCTGCAACTAACTGTGCCTCTGGGTCCGGAACAGCTAAGTCTTCTTCCGTTGGTACCTGAACCGACGGACTGTGCAATTCATCCAAAAAGGTGTTTGGTGGCACCGGTTTACGTTGCGACCCTAGCCGGCTTAGATCGTCAGCCGCTTCATTCCTCCGCCGGTCTATATGATCCACCTGATATCCTTTGAAGTATCCTGCAACTGCTTCAACCTCTCGTTCCACTATAATTTTATCACTTCATGCGTTATGTGCTATGCTTGGAGCGTCTTGCTCTTAGTTTCTTTTTTTAGTTTCTTTAGCTTTGCTTGCTGTTCATAACAAGTTAGAACCCAGCTTTCTTTGTGTGGGAGAGAAACACGCTCCACTTCAACCTAGAACACAACATAGGATTTTCATGCTTATCTTTGTGGTGTGTGTTCTTTGTCTTTCCATAGCTGCTGTCATGTTTAGCTCTTAGTTTTCATGCTTTTCTTTTCAAAGAGCTTTTGTTTAGTTGGTTGCTGAACTCTCTTGAGTTTTCATGTTTATCTTGTTAAGAGAGTTTGCCTATTGCACTGAGTTGTGTGTCTTAACTTAAAGTAGGTAATTGAGGTTGCTATTTAATTTTAGTAGTAATTTGCAATAGTTTTGAGGTATTGCCATGAGTAATGTCTGAACTTTTGGTGTCAAGAGCTTTAGCCTATTAGTGATAGATGTCGTATTTTGGGCAATCCGTGTTTATTTTCGAAAACCTACAAAATAGTTGAGAACTTTAGCTACTAGATGGATCACTAATCTTTGGAGGGATCGAATATTAGAGTACACTCACGTACCATGAGTCGAGGATGCGCAAGGATAACCAAACCCCCATACACTCCTCCTTAGGGTACTTGTCTCTTTGTGAACCTCCTAATTAGATTGAGAGTTACTGATAATAAGTGCATGAGTTCTTCGGACTAATGTGAGTATTCGAAAGTTGACACTTCCACCTAGCCATATTTTTCTAGCCTCTTCGGTACCGTGCATTGCCCTTTCTCACCTCGAGAGTTGGCGCATACTTCGCCGGTGCATCCAAATCCTTGGCACGATACGCTCTGTCATCATAAGCCTCATTATATCCTTCCTCAAAACAGCCACCATACCTACCTATCAAGGCATTTCCATAGCCTTTCCGAGATACATTGCCATGCAACATCCATCTTCTCATGACTTGATCTTCATGTCATACATGCTTTTTGCTTGATCGATGAGCCGCATGCTAGTTGGGCCTTGCCCTAATCATTGCTACATGACGCGCTAGTATCATTGCATATCCTGCTACACCGGCAGAGGCATACATTTGCATACATCATGATAGTTTCATCTTCTTTATGTTGAGTACTCTTGTAAAGTGTGAAAGATCTTCTATACTTCTTGTAATTTATAGAGTGTTGCCCCTAAAGTGAGGAAAAGATCCCAAAGAGGACAAATCAAAAGATCCCAAAGAGGACAAATGAGAGTTAAATAGAAAGAGCCATCGAGGCCACAAAAAAATAAAAAAAAAATAGAAAAAAGAGAAAAAGAAATAAAAAGAGAGAAGGGGGCACACTATTATTCCTTTTGAGAGATCCACACTCGTACTCCATCTTATACCTTGTACTCCATAGAGATTATCATTCATGCATAAAGCTATGTGGGGACCTTCACACTATAGAACTTGGCTTGTATATTCCAATGATGAGCCTCCTCAAAAGAGCTCTAGGTCTTCTTGAGCGAGCAAGTTGGATGCACCCCCACTAGTTCCATTGGAGAGCTTACCTTAGCTCATATGTGCATCCGTTGCATGGCAATCCCTACTCCTCACATCATACCTATCATTTGGCTTTCTCTCGCCTATGATTGTCCTCATTGATGTGAGCCTTTCACACCTTTTTTGTCTTCCCCCTTCATCATTTTTCTCTCTTTGCCATCCTAAGTGTCAACTTTCTTGCTTACGCTCATCCATTGCATGAGTGCTCAAAATATCGAAAGGGAGTGGATCATTTTGACTTGTACCTGGCTAGTGGTCTGGGGATGAGTCAAGATAAGATTCCAAAGAAGACCAAGTGTGAAACTTTAGTAGATTAAGTTCTCAACAATACAAAAACTATGTTTTACTCTCTCGTATATCCCTATCCCCTTTCTTGCACGCAAACACCATTTGGAGACATTCGAGTCATGGACAGCGAGAGCTCTTGCACCTTTATGTTCTTATGTTGCTTGTTACAATGCTAATATAGACTCTTGCTTGTTATGACTTGAATTGAATTACATGCCTTGATTCCTTTACTTAAAAAGTTCTTATATGGTTGGTAGCATGTCACCACAGAAATTATGCTTGTTATCATTTACCTACTCGAGGACGAGCAGGAATTAAGCTTGGGGATGTTGATACGTCCAAAACGTATCTATAATTTTTTCTTGCTCCATGCTTCTTTTGTGTGATATTGCTATGATATTGATGCACTTCCATACACTTTTGATCATATTTGGACTAACCTATTAACTCAGTGCACCACAGTGCCAGTTCCTGTTTTCTGTTGTTTTTCTATTTCAGGTTTCCCCCATATTAAAAGTGCTCCAAAAATTCTAGGAAAAATATAGGAAAAATCAGCGTACAGGAAGCTTCGCGAAGAACCAAAGATGGGCTAGAGGGGAGCCAGGGGAGGCCCAGGCGGCCACCTGGCGCGGCCCCACCCCTGGCCGCGCCGGGGGGGCGCCTGGGGCCCCTGCTCCGCCTCTGGCTGCCCCCCCTTCGCCTATATATCCCTCTCGTCCCGAAACCCTCGAGGACAGAACCCTTTTTCGCGATCTCGCCTCTGTTCCGCCGCTGCAGCGCTTCCAAGATCGGGAGCATCAGGAGAACTCTTCCCGGCACCCTGCCGGAGGGGAGAACTACCACCGGGAGCTTCTCCACCACCATGGACGCTTCCCGGATGAGTCGTGAGTAGTCCACCTTGGACCATGGGTCCATGATCAGTAGCTATGTGATGTTCTCCTCCCCTCTTTGCTCTTCATGGTTTAGACCTCGTGAGCTGCCCTACATGATCGAGGCACATATGTAATCTTTCTACTGTTGCTTTGCTGAGTTTGCTGGGATCTGATGGATTATGAGACTATGTTCAGATTGTGTTTGAGTAATATATTTGATTCACCTCTTTCATATCTTTGTTCTTGAGTAATTCTTGCATGTTCTCCGTTGCTGTTTATTGCTTTGGACAAGTAGTAGGTAGTATCTCCAAGAGGGAGCGTTATGCTTGATTGTGGGTTCATGCCCCCTGATGACTAGCTTGAGTGACAGAAACATGAGTCTAGGGGATGTGCTGTTGCCACAAGGAAGAAAACAACGGTGCTTGTACTTGCGGGTGCAAGGATTGTTTACTTTACGCAAAGTTCTTTTAATGCAGTTGTCTGTTGCTTTGAGTTTACACTTTGGGTGGGATTCACAACTTAATACCAGCGAGATGTTCTGGATAGATATCTCAAGGTGGATGATTAGTAGTAGATGCAGATGGATTTCGGTCTACTTGCCTTGGCGTACCGCCCATGCTTTTGAGCCTCTACCTTTCTTTGCAGCATAGTTAGCATTGATTTGCGCACATAATCCTGTCAATTCCCCAGCTGTAATTTGTTTACCTCGCTTTGTTGTTTTATCGTCTTTTGGGAGAGAGACATCACTAGTGAACATCATGGGACCCTGGTCCATATTACCACCGCTGATCACACCTTCTATTTACTTCCTGTTTTTATTTCCTAGTTGCAGTCATAGCTATCATTATTATCTCTTGTGTTTGATCCTTTGTAAACAACAAGGCTGGAGGGATTGACAACATCTCTGTACTCGTTGGGAGCAAAGTTATCTGTATCTGTGTGCAGGTCCCGTCAACCGCTAAGTTTCTGGCGCCGTTGACACCTACTTGTCGACCCTCGGAGTCTCACGGGATTCGATCCTTGGTATCTTTGCCAAGGGAAATTTGCCGCTACGCTACATCTCAACCTTCCACTTGGGGTAACCAACGAGGGGCGAGAAGCCATCAGTCTCCTAATGGATTGATACCTTGGCTCTCAAAAACTGAGGGAAATACTTGCGCTACTGTGCTGCATCACCCTTTCCTCTTCGAGGGAATACAACGCAAGCTCGAGAAGTAGCAAGAAGAATTTCTGGCGTCGTTGCCGGCGAGATATACGCAAAAGTCATATACCATGTGCCTATCACAAACCCTTATCCCTCACATTACATTACTTTCCTCTTGTTTGCTTATGTGTTGGATTGCTTGCTTGTCACTATGGGTAAGACAATACCAAATTGTGTGACTTTTCCAATACCAACAATAATGATTTTATTAGCACTCCGATTGCTCCTATCTTAGATGCTGAATCTTGTGAGATCAATGCTGCTCTGTTGAATCTTGTCATGAAAGATCAATTTTCTGGCCTTCCTAGTGAAGATGGTGCTACCCATCTAAACAACTTTGTTGATTTGTGCGATATGCAAAAGAAGAGGGGCACGGATAACGATATTGTTAAATTGAAGTTATTTCCATTTTCACTTAGAGATCGTGCTAAAACTTGGTTTTCCTCTTTGCCTAGAAATAGTATTGATTCATGGAATAAGTGCAAAGATGCCTTTATCTCTAAGTATTTTCCTCCCGCTAAGATTATTTCTCTTAGAAACGATATTATGAAGTTTAAGCAACTAGATCATGAGCATGTTGCACAAGCTTGGGAGAGAATGAAATCAATGATACGCAATTGCCCTACACATGGTTTGAACTTATGGATGATTATACAAAAAATTATGCCGGCTTGAATTTTGCTTCTAGAAATCTTTTAGATTCAGCCGCGGGGGGCACTTTTATGGAAAATCACTGGCACACTGAAAGATCTACTGGTAAAAAAGTACATGCTATTGAAGAGATTAGTGTTTTGAGTGGAAAGATGGATGAACTTATGAAATTATTTGCTGCTAAGAGTTCTTCTTCTGATCCTAATGATATGCCTTTATCCACGTTGATTGAAAATAATAATGAATCTTTGGATGTGAATTTTGTTGGTAGGAATAATTTTGGTAACAATGCTTACAGAGAAAACTTTAATTCTAGGCCTTTTCCTAGTAATTCCTCTAATAATTATGGTAATTCCTACAATAACTCTTATGGAAATTTTTAGTAAGATGCCCTCTGAATTTGAGACTAGTGTTAAAGAGTTTATGAATTCACAAAAGAGTTTCAATGCCTTGCTTGAAGAAGAATTGCTTAAGGTTGACGAATTGGCTAGAAACGTGGATAGAATTTCTCTTGATGTTGATTCTTTGAAACTTAGATCTATTCCACCTAAGCATGATATCAATAAGTCTCTCAAAGCCATGAGAATTTCCATTGATGAATGCAAAGAAAGAACCGCTAGGATGTGTGCTAAAAGAGATTGCTTTATGAAAGCGTGTTCTTCTAGTTTTCATGATAATAAAGATGAAGATCTGAAAGTTATTGATGTGTCTCCTATTAAATCCTTGTTTTCTAGTATGAATCTTGATAAATATGGGACTGGAGATGAGTCTACTTTAGTTAAAAGGCGTCCTAATGATTCGGAGTTTTTAGATCTTGATGCTAAAACTGTTAAAAGTGGGATTAAAGAGGTCAAGACTTTACATAGCAATGGACCCACTATCTTGGATTTCAAGAAATTTAATTATGATAATTGCTCTTTAATAGATTGTATTTCCTTGTTGCAATCCGTGCTAAATTCTCTGCATGCTTATAGTCAAAATAAAGCTTTTACCAAACACATAGTTGATGCTTTAATGCAATCTTATGAAGAAAAACTTGAATTAGAAGTTTCTATCCCTAGAAAGTTTTATGATGAGTGGGAACCTACTATTAAAATCAAGATTAAATATCATGAATTCTTTGCTTTGTGTGATTTGGGTGCAAGTGTTTCCACAATTCCAAAAGCTTTGTGTGATATGTTAGGTTTCCATGAACTTGATGATTGTTCTTTAAATTTGCATCTTGCGGATTCTACCATTAAGAAACCTATGGGAAGGATTAATGATGTTCTTATTGTTGCAAAGAGGAATTATGTGCTCGTAGATTTCATCGTTCTTGATATAGATTGCAATCCTACATGTCCTATTATTCTTGGTAGACCTTTCCTTAGAACGGTTGGTGCAATTATTGATACGAAGGAAGGAAATATTAGATTCAAATTTACGTTAAGGAAAGGCATGGAACACTTTCCTAGAAAGAAGATCAAATTACCTTATGGATTGCCTACCAAAGATGACAATACCTAGATCTATTTTTGTATCGTGCCTAGCTAGGGGCGTTAAACGATAGGGCTTGTTGGGAGGCAACCCAATTTTATTTTCTTTGCTTTTGTTTCTACTAGGAATAAATATTGCACCTATCTTCTGTTTAGATGTGGTTTTGTATTTTAATTAGTGTTTGTGCCAAGTAGAACCTTTGGGAAGACTTGTGTGAAGTTTATGTGATCATGCTGTAAAAAACTGAAACTTTAGCGCTCACGAGATTAGCTACCATTTTTTACTGGAGGGTGCTTTTTAGTTGATTCTTTTTGCAGATGATTAATAGAAAAATTCCTCACGTCCACCAATTTATTTCAAATTTTTAGAGTTACAGAAATATTCGAAAGTTACAGATTTCTACAAACTATTCTGTTTTTGACAGATTCTGTTTTTCGTGTGTTGTTTGCTTATTTTGATGAATCTATGAGTAGTATCGAGGGGTATGAATCATATATAAGTTTGAATACAGTAGGTTTAACACCAATATAAACAAAGAATGAGTTCATTACAGTACCTTTGAGTAGTGGTTTGTTTTCTTATACTAACGGAGCTCACGAGATTTTTGGCTAAGTTTTGTGTTGTGAAGTTTTCAAATTTTGAGTAAGGATTTGATGGATTATGGAACAAAGAGTGGCAAGAGCCTAAGCTTGGGGATGCCCAAGGAACTCCAAGGTAAAATTCAAGGACAACCAAAAGCCTAAGCTTGGGGATGCCCCGGGAAGGCATCCCCTCTTTCGTCTTCATCTATCGGTAACTTTACTTGAGACTATATTTTTATTCACCACATGATATGTGTTTTGCTTGGAGCGTCATGTATGATTTGAGTCTTTGCTTTTTAGTTTACCACAATCATCCTTGCTAAACACACCTTTTGAGAGAGATACAAATGAATTGGAATTTATTAGAATACTCTATGTGCTTCACTTATATATTTTGAGTTAGATAGTTTTGCTCTATGTGCTTCACTTATATCTTTTAGAGCACGGCAGTGGCTTTATTTTGTAGAAATTATTGATCTCTCATGCTTCACTTATATCTTTTTGGGAGTCTGTTAGAACAGCATGATAATGTGCTTTGGTTATAAAACTAGTCCTAATATGATTGGCATCCAAGATGGGTATAGTAAAAACTTTCACATAAAGTGCATTGAATATTATGAGAAGTTTGATACTTGATGATTGTTTTGAGATATGAGGATGGTGATATTAGAGTCATGCTAGTGGAGTAATTCTGAATTTGAGAAACACTTGTGTTAAAGTTTGTGATTCCCGTAGCATGCACGTAAGGTGAACCGTTATATGATGAAGTTGGAGCACGATTTATTTATTGAGTGTCATCCTTTGTGTGGAGGTCGGGATCGCACGATGGTTAACTCCTACCAACCCTTCCCCTGGGAGCATGCGTTGAATACTTTGTTTTGATGACTTGTAGATTTTTGCAATAAGTATATGAGTTCTTTATGACTAATGTTGAGTCCATGGATTATACACACTCTCACCCTTCCACCATTGCTAGTCTCTCTTGTACCACGCAACTTTCGCCGGTAACATACACCCACCATATACCTTCCTCAAAACAGCCACCATACCTACCTATCATGGCATTTCCGTAGCAATTCCGAAATATATTGCCATGCAACTTTCCACCATTCCGTTCATATGACACGCTTCATCATTATCATTCACATAGAGTCATATTTTGTTCTAGCTTCGAGACGTAAGTAAATAAAAGTGTGATGATCGTCATTACTAGAGCATTGTCCGAGTAAGAAAAGGATGATGGAGACTATGATTCCCCCACAAGTCGGGATGAGACTCCGGGCGTAAGAAAAGAAAAAAGAAAAAGAAAAAAAGGAGGCCATAAAAAAGGAAAAAAAGGGGGAAGAGGCCCAAAGAAAAAAAAAGGAAAAAGAGAAAAAAATGAGAGAAAAAGAGAGAAGGGACAATGCTACTATCCTTTTTCCACACTTGTTCTTCAAAATATCACCATGATCTTCATGATAGAGAGTCTCTTGTTTTGTCACTTTCATATACTAGTGGGAATTTTCATTATAGAACTTTGCTTGTATATTCCAATGATGGGCTTCCTCAAAATGCCCTAGGTCTTCGTGAGCAAGCAAGTTGGATGCACACCCACTTAGTTTCTTTTGTTGAGCTTTCATACACTTATAGCTCTAGTGCATCCATTGCATGGCAATCCCTACTCACTCACATTGATATCTATTGATGGGCATCTCCATAGCCCATTGATATGCCTAGTTGATGTGAGACTATCTTCCTCTTTTGTCTTCTCCACAACCACCACTCTATTCCACATAGTGCTATATCTGTGGCTCACGCTCATGTATTGCATGAAAGTTGAAAGGTTTAAAAAAATTAAAGTGTGAAACAATTGCTTGGCTGAAACCAGGGTTGTGCATGATTTAAATATTTTGTGTGATGAAGATAGAGCATAGCCAGACTATATGACTTTGTAGGGATAACTTTCTTTGGCCATGTTATTTTGAGAAGACATGATTGCTTTGTTAGTATGCTTGAAGTATTATCATTCTTATGTCAATATATATTTTTGTATTGAATTTTTTGGATATGAACATTCATGCCACAATAAAGAAAATTACATTGAGAAATATGTTGGTTAGCATTCCACATCAAAAAATCTGTTTTTTATCATTTACCTACTCGAGGACGAGCAGGAATTAAGCTTGGGGATGCTTGATATGTCTCCAACGTATCTATAATTTTTTATTGTTCCATGCTATTATATATTCTGTTTTGGATGTTTAATGGGATTTATTACACACTTTTATATTATTTTTGGGACTAACCTACTAACCCAAGGCCCAGTGCAAATTGTTTTTTTTCTATTTCAGTGTTTCGCAGAAAAGGAATATCAAACGGAGTCCAAACGGAATGAAACCTTCGGGAGAGTTATTTTTTGGAACAATATCAACACGAAGGACTTGGAATACACGCCAGGAAGCGAAAGAGGTGGCCACGAGGGTAGGGGCGCGCCCCCCACCCTCGTGGGCCACCTGTTGATCCCCCGACGTGCCTCTTCAGCCTTTATATACTCTCATACCCTGAAAACATTGAGCGACAGACGAAACCCTAATTCCACCGCCGCAACCTTCTGTTCCCATGAGATCCCATCTTGGGGCCTGTTCTGGAGCTCCGCCGGGGGGGGGGCATCGATCACGGAGGGCTTATACATCAACACCATAGCCTCTCTGATGAGTTGTGAGTAGTTTACAATAGACCTTCGGGTCCATAGTTATTAGCTAGACGGCTTCTTCTCTCTCTTTGGATCTCAATACAATGTTCTCCTCGATCTTCGAGGAGATCTATTCGATGTAATATTTTTGCGTGTGTTTGTCGAGATCTGATGAATTGTGGGTTTATGATCAAGATTATCTTCGAACAATATTGGATTTTTTCTGAAATCTTTTATGTATGATTATAATATCCTTGCAAGTCTCTTTGAATTATTGGTTTGGTTTGGCCTACTAGATATATAGTTCTTGCAATGGGAGAAGTGCTTGGCTTTGGGTTCAATCTTGCGGTGTCCTTTCCTAGTGACAGCAGGGGCAGCAAGGCACGTATAGTATTGTTGCCATCGAGGATAAAAAGATGGGGTTTATATCATATTGCTTGAGTTTATCCCTCTACATCATGTCATCTTGCTTAAAGCATTACTCTGTTCTTATGAACTTAATACTCTAGATGCATGCTGGATAGCAGACGATGTGTGGAGTAATAGTAGTAGATGCAGAATCGTTTCGATCTACTTGTTACGGATGTGATGCCTATATACAATGATCATGCCTAGATATTCTCATAACTATGCGCTTTTCTATCAATTGCTCGACAGTAATTTCTTCACCCACCGTAGAATTCTGCTATCATGAGAGAAGCCACTAGTGAAACTTATGGCCCCTGGGTCTATTCTCATCATATTAATCTTCCATCAACTATTTTCTTTACTTTGCTTTATTTACTTTCAATCTCTATACCAAAAATACCAAAAATATTATCTTATCGTATCTATCAGATCTCACTCTCGTAAGTGACCGAGAAGGGATTGACAACCCCTTTTATCGCGTTGGCTGCAAGGTTCTTATTTGTTTATGTAGGTGCGAGGGACTCGCGCGTGGTCTCCTACTGGATTGATACCTTGGTTCTCAAAAACTGAGGGAAATACTTACGCTACTGTGCTGCATCACCCTTTCGTCTTCGAGGGAATACAACGCAAGCTCGAGAAGTAGCACTTAGCAACTTGATCGTTTAGTTTTACTGCTATTGCTTTCTTCATGACTTATACATGTTCCTATAACTATGAGATTATGCAACTCCCAAATACCGGAGGAACACCTTGTGTGCTATCAAACATCACAACATAACTGGATGATTATAAAGATGCTCTACAGGTGTCTCCGAAGGTGTTTGTGGTGTTGGCATAGATCGAGAATAGGATTTGTCACTCCGAGTGTCGGAGAGGTATCTTTGGGCCCTCTCTGTAATACACATCGTAATAAGCCTTGCAAGCAAATGACTAATGAGTTAGTCACAAGATGATGTATTACGGAACGAG
This sequence comes from Secale cereale, assembly GCA_902687465.1. Classification (NCBI taxonomy): domain Eukaryota; kingdom Viridiplantae; phylum Streptophyta; class Magnoliopsida; order Poales; family Poaceae; genus Secale; species Secale cereale. The sequence goes on along the minus strand of LR738710.1, from coordinate 257,455,923 downwards.
TAAAGAGACTTGCCGGTAACGAGATTGAACTAGGTATGATGATACCGACGATCGAATCTCGGACAAGTAACATACCGATTGACAAAGGGAACAACGTATGTTGTTATGCGGTTTGACCGATAAGGATCTGCGTAGAATATGTAGGAACCAATATGAGCATCCATGTTCCGCTATTGGTTATTAACCGGAGACGAGTCTCGGTCATGTCTACATAGTTCTCAAACCCGTAGGGTCCGCATGCTTAACGTTCGATGACGATCATTATTATGAGGTTATGTGTTTTGATGTACTGAAGGTAGTTCGGAGTCCCAGATGTAATCACGGACATGACGAGGAGTCTCGGAATGTCTGAGGCATAAAGACTCATATATTGGAAGGTTATATTCAGAGACCGGATGAGTTCTGAGGGTTATCGGATAAATACCGGAGTACCGAGGGGCTACCGGAACCCCCCGGGGGGTTGTTGGGCCTCATGAGCCCAAGTGGAGGAAGAGGAGGCGCGACCATCTAGGGGCGCGCGGCCCCCCTAGCCCAAACCGAATTGTACTAGGGGGCCGGCCCCCTTTCCTTCTTCTCCCTCTCCTCCTTCCTTCCTCTCCTACTCCAACTAGGGAAAGAAAAGGAATCCTACTCCCGGTGGGAGTAGGACTCCCCATGGCGTGCCCCTCCTCCTTGGCCGCCTCCTCCTCCCCTCCCTCCTTTATATACGTAGGGAGGGGGCACCCCATAGACACACAAATTGATTTTAGCCGTGTGTGGTGCCCCTCCCCACAGATACACACCTCGGTCATACCGTTGTAGTGCTTAGGCGAAGCCCTGCGCCGGTAGATTAATCATCATCGTCACAACGCCGTCGTGCTGACGAAACTCTCCCGTGACGCTCAACTGGATCAAGAGCTCGTGGGACGTCATCGAGCCGAACGTGTGCTGAACGCGTAGGTGCCGTGCGTTCGGTACTTGGATCGGTTGGATCGTGAAGATGTTCGACTACATCAACCGCGTCACTAGACGCTTCCGCTTTCGGTCTACGAGGGTACATAGACACACTCTCCCCACTCGTTGCCATGCTTCTCCTAGATAGATCTTGTGTGATCGTAGGAAAATTTTGAAATACTATGTTCCCCAACACGACCTGGACGGCTTCCCACTCGACCACGAGTTCCCGGACGACTACGGGCTAGAGGAAGAGGACGAGTGCGACATCGAAGCGGAGCCCTTGTTCGAGGACGAACTCGCCAACCAAGCCGTCGGTCCTAAGCCGAAGCGCAAGAGCAAGCGCACAAATGCATACACGGCGACCGAGGACAAGCTTCTTTGCGAGTGTTGGCGAGACATTGGACAAGACCCCAAGATAGGCGTCGAGCAAAAGCATTCAACCTTTTGGATTCGTGTCCACCGAGAGTTTCACGAGCGCAAGAAGTTTCCGCCTTACCAATTTGTGAGCACGCATGGGTGGGTGTCCATTTTCAAGAGATGGAGGGTGATCCAACAAGAGTGCAACAAGTTTTGCGTCACTCTTGAGAGCGTCAAGGCCCGCCTCGTGAGCGGCATCGGCATGCAAGACATGGTATGCTAGCAAGCCACCCCCTTTTGTGTCATCGAGTTCGTGCTTGCGTCTTCATTTGCATATCATTTGCCCATATGCTTGCATGGAAACATTTTGTAGGCATTTAATGTTCAACACAATGGCAAGTGCTTCAACCTCTCCCATTGCTTTCGGGTCATCAAGGACGAGGAGAAGTTCAAGGCGCAATATGCCGCACTCAAGTCGTGTGGGGGGAAGCAAGCCGTGGAAGATGTTGGGGAGGGCAAGCCGGCACGGCCGCGGGGGAAGACCAACTTCAAGAAGGAGGACAAGCGGGATGCGGCATCCAACGCCTTGATCGCAAGCGTGGAGGGCATGATGAACAACAAGGACTCAGGAGAGGAGGAGCGCCGGAAGTTCAAGGCGGAGCAAATGGACGCTTTTATGGAGATCCAAAGGAGGAGGCTTGAGATGGATGTGGAGAAGCAAGCCAAGATGTTCGAGTTGGAGGCGGAGAAGCAAGCCAAAATGCTAGAGATCGAGGCCGCCAATGCCAAGACCAAGGCGAAAGAAGTGGCTCTCGCGAGCATGATGACCGGGATGGAGATCATGGAGGTGGATCTCAACACCGTGTCGCCAAGGAAGAGGTCGTGGTTCGAGAAGATGCAGGCCGACATGCTCAAATTCGACGACGAGCGCCATCTTTTTTGTATGCCGGCAGGTGTGCTGGCATGACCACGGGAGCCGCGATGGCGTGGTCGAACTCAAGTCTCATCCTTTTTTTGTGTGCTCGCATGTATGCCGACCGACTGACGAGTGCGACAGCATGAACTATGGTGATATTTTCTGAAGCCGACATTGTATGCCGGCGCTGGCATGGTACCGACATGAGACATGGCCGCTGGCATGATCGGCCGTGGACATTTTTTTCAAAAAGTTGAGTGCGGACATGAAATGGGTCGACGCGTTTGGCGCACTGCCGACCCAAATCTAAAAGAGGGCGGACGCCGGGCGGGCGGGCGATTCAAACGGACAAAAAAACAGACAAATGCGCCGTCCGTTCATGTCGGCCCATTAGAGTTGCTCTAAATATTGATGTATTATTACGTAAATACGGTCAAACGTAAAAGGCCTCCCAGCAGACCAAGAGGGAGCCGAGTCGTCTCTCTTGTCCTTGCAACTCTTCCAAGTTCGAAACACTATTAGGAGTAGAGAACAGAGAAAGCATCCAAAATAGCATTGCAGATCACCACATGGCGGCGGTAGAATTCGGCCCTCACGAGAAGATGACGCTCGAGGCAGAGCTGTTGCAAGTGCTAACCGCCGGCGACAATGTCCGCATGGAGGAGATACTTAGCAGACAAGACCATGGTGCCGGGCAAATAGACGGCCAGGTCGCGGTAAACGTCCATGGCGCGGCACCGGGCCGCTTTCTCCTAGGCGTGGCGAGCAACGGGAACACGGCTCTACACCTTGTCGCCAGCCGCGGCCACTTCGAGCTGGCGACGCTCCTCTGCGAGAGGGCGCCCTCGCTGGTCGCCGCGCGCAACAAGTGCCTCGACACGCCGCTGCACTGCGCGGCGAGGTTCGGGCACGCGGATGTGGCGGCTGTCCTCCTGCGGAGGATGCGGGCCGGCGGGGCGGAGGAGGAGTCCGCGCTGCGCGCGAGGAACCAGTCGGGCGCAACCGCCTTGTACGAAGCCGTCCGGCACGGGCGTGCCGGTGTGGTGGATCTGCTCTTGACGGAGGCTCCCGATCTGGCCTCCGTTGACGCCGACGAGGGTGTCTCGCCGCTCTACCTGGCGGCGGCGACCGACTCGGTCCAGATGGTCCGCGCGCTGCTACGCCCGTCACAAAACGGAACACCCTCGCCGGCGTCGTTTTCTGGTCCGGAGGGACGGACTGCTTTGCATGCTGCGGCGGCTAGTAGCAAAGGTAGGACTGAAAAGGTCTGCAGCTGCCGCTTCTTTACTTCTTCCAAGAGCTTTTTGGATGATTTTGATGTTTCAAGCAAGTTACTGCTGCAATCCTTTCAGTAAATTTCAACCTGTACTCACGCGTTGACATACCAGCAAATTTCCCTGTAGAAATGGCTGAAGCAATACTGAGCTGGGAGCCAGAAGGTCCAACGTTGCTAACCAGGGTTGATTCGTCAGGGAGCACGCCTCTCCATTTTGCAGTACTGTATGGACGGCTTGATGTAGTTGTGCTCTTCCTTGATGGCCATGCTTCCCTCGGGCTGGCTAACATTTCCGATGGCAACGGGTCATTTCCTCTGCATATTGCTGCTATGGTGGGACAGACTAGAATCATGGAGGAGCTCATACACAGAATCCCTGACTGCTAGGTCGGGTAACCGTGGTACGCCATATTTGCCGGAATGACATGTTCACGATGCTGTGGAATGCTACGGATTCTGGAGGGAACACTCCACTCCATTTGGCTGCCCATCATGGATATCCGAAGATTGTCATTTTACTACTGGAGACAAGTGTGGAGACAAGCATTACCAACAACGATGGGCTAACTGCTATGGATCTTGCTATCCGTGCAATAGCACCTGGTCGGATGTACTATTTCCAGGTAAAGTTGTCTTCTACTATCTCCACATTGTGTTGCCCTTGTGTTATATCTCTAATGTTTACTCCTTCCGATCCATGTTAATTGTCGCTCACTTAGTACAACTTACTAACCCTGTTCATAAGGGTATGAATTTCTCTCAACCCCCACAAAAGTGCATCTTCTATCTAGGTTGTCCATATTGCATTGAGATCTATGCTTTACTTTTTTTTTCTTTGCGAAAAGATCAGTGCTTCACTTCGTAGAAACTTCTCTTTTCTATTTTTCCTAGACGACACAGCCTATAACTTGAAACTTTGCAGACCAACAAATCATTCGAACGACAATACTAACAAACTTAATTGTCATTTTCGAACAACTGTTCTGTCCTTTTTCTTACGTATTGTAGTTCTAGTGTGTTGTTGTTCTGTAAAAAGTCAACTTTATCTATTGTGTCATTTTGAATTTGAAGAAACAATGTCAAATCAAAGTCAAACCACATGGACATGGTGGTTGCTTTATGTATAAACTGAGTTACTGAGGCGAAAACCTATTAGAGATTATTATGCCACTAAGGATCTTAGTCTTGTTCCTCTTGCATAGAAATTTTAAAAAGAGGTCCAAGTGGATGTTAAAATCCTTGCTCTTTCTTTGAAAATGACATCAAATGAAATTTTCTTTCATTTTCCCTTCGCTCAATTCCTTTGTGTCAAAGTCATGAATAGTAGCAACTGTGGCGGGTACAAACTAACGCCCACCGTTGCTATCAGGTCACCAGTGGCGGGCATTGTGTCTGCCACTAGTGATATGTTAGCAGTGGCTGGCACCTCCACAAGCAAGCCCACCAGTGGTGACCACCATATTCATGTGGTTTGACTTTGATTTGATGCAAAAGAGCATCTACAGCTCAGGGTAGGCAAATCTGGGTCCCTATACGTCCACAGACGCGCGGACAGTGATCAGATGTGCTTTAATTATTATTTTTCTATTTGCAACCACAAACCCTGTTTTCAGGGACGAAGCTAGAAAAAATGTTTGCTGGGGTCAAGTCTATGGCAGTGGGGTCATCTTCAATAAATAGATAGTCTTTAGTACTAATTTAATGAAGCATTTCAGGATTTCATTGGGGTCAATTGACCCCAATGCCTACCAAACAGCTCCGTCCCTGCCTGTTTTTTAAAGACCAAATACATTCAAGCACATGCACACCGATCATTTTGGATGTTTTTAGTCCATGTTAGGCTGGCAGGATTGTTCGTACTTAAGATTTCTAGCGTAGATGACATCTGTGTTGGGCCGGATGGTTTGGGGGTTTAGTCCAACCTGGCCGCGCGAGGAGCGACGGCACCGGGTTAAATAGCCGCATCGTCCAAAAGCGATAAGCCTCGGTCATCATTGCACCCTTCTGAACGAGAGATCGTCACTATGAATCTTCTCTGCTTATAGTGATAATCCATATTCCTCACAAAGGGAGCATTGATGGTTGCCCGAATCTTTTTGAATCATTTCATCAAGCTCCGTCGGGCCATATTGCTCGTCCGAACCATTGGAATCCATCGTTCTGCCTACCAAAAAAATCACCCAATAATCTAACCGGACAATGTGTCGAACACATAGAGGGCAAGGTGCAGTCCGGCGCAAGTGTGGCAGCGGAGCTAGGACACGTTTGGCGTTGAGGAGGAAGAAGAGAGGAGAAGAGCAAATGGTCTAGATGAGGAGAAGGAGAGGAGAGGGTAGGTCGGAGGGGGGTTTGGTTCACTTCTTGTTGGGGTCGGGCTGTCGGTTCTAATTTTAGAAGAGAGAGAGGTTTTGGTGGAATTGTTGATGTATTGCTTGAGCCTCGTGGGCATATACAAAGACCAACTTGGAGTACAAGACAAGGCAGGACCAAATCCTAGTCTATCCTATACTTCCTAATAATCCTTATACTCAA
>LR738710.1:257364888-257449649 GCA_902687465.1 Secale cereale | reverse complement strand
CCCCGCAGTCACAACGGTAGCGACGGAGACGATGAGACTGGAGAAGAATCCGAAGGCAAGCCGACAGACACCCCCCCCACAGTCGTAACGGTCGATGCATCGCGGAGTCGTGGCTGGAGTGGAAACCGACAAGGTTGCTCAAGCAAGGCGGTAGCCCTTTGTGCCGTTTGTCGAGGTAGACGAGAGCGTAGGGTGGTGGAGCCGTGGTCGAGGTAGCCGTGCGAAGAATGCCGTGGTCGATGTCGAGTCGGGGTAGTCGGTGTCGAGGAAGTCGCCGTGGAGCCGCAGACGCAAGGGGGCGCCGAGTTAGTATGGGCGCTGTGGTGTCGAAGTAGTGGTGCGCCGGGAAGAAGATGTTGACGACGCGTCGCGGCTGGTTTGCCAAGCCCCGGGACACATCGTAGACGAAGGCACGCACCGGTGCTGCCAGCACCGGGCATGCGTAGACGGACGAAGATGTAGTTGACGAAGCACCGACCAGGCTTGCCAGGCCCGGGGACACGTCGTGGATGAAGGCACGCATCGGTGTTGGCAGCACCGGGCATGCGTAGACGAGGGACCTGCACGAGCTGTACGCCATGTCGGAGAAGTCGGAGGGGCAAGCAGAGAAGAACTCGACGATGATTGCGGCGTCCATCGGCGCGGGGCCGATGTCACCAACGGTGGTCGGAGTAGACGAAGTGGTCGGGGTAGATGACAGCGACGCTGGCGATAGGCTGGTGCTTGGACGAAGACGAAGGGGGTGGACGGGCGACGGCGGCGGCGGCTAGGTTAGGAGTGCGGCGGCGGTGCTCGAAGTAGGCGAAGAACCCTGACAGCGTGACGAAGACCGACGCGGATGGTGACGTTCTTGCGCCAAGGGAGATGCCATGTTAGAAGAGAGAGGGGTTTTGGTGGAATTGTTGATGTATTGCTTGAGCCTCGTGGGCATATATATAGGAGTACAAAGACCAACTTGAAGTACAAGACAAGGCAGGATCAAATCCTAGTCTATCCTATACTTCCTAATAATCCTTATACTCAACACTAATGTAGCGGACGCACACAGCTGCGCTTGGGATGCTTCATATCCGGGTTAGATACGAGGGGTGCCGGTCAGTTCCGGACGTTTGAGGCTGATTTGAGGCGCTTTATTTTTGAGCGGGCACTGATCCGCCCGGTTGGTTGAGGGGGTTTTGAGGCGTCCCGCTGTAGATGCATTAATAATACATGTGTATCTAGGTTGACTTTGATTTGACCTTGGTTATTATAAGCATTGATTTGATCTATGTTTTTTGAATTCATGTGAAGAAAACATCAAAGTTAATAGAACTCTTGTGTTTAACGGTCCTCTGATTTGCGCATGCATTTCTATCTTATTTATATGTTTTTACTGTACCTGCCTTTTAAGGATCCTACAAACGAAATGAGCCCTAAACTTGTTTTATGAACAGGATCCTCGTATTATTGTGCGCAGTTGTCTGGGCTGGTTGGGGGCAGCGGTTACTTTAGATGGAGTCCACCCCCTTTATCTTCGTAACGTGTACGACAAACCCACTCAAGAAGAAGCATCACAGAAACAAGACATGATTACAGAAAGTAGAACAATCGTGTCCGTGCTAATCGCCACCATGGCCTTCGGGGCTGCTTTCACAGTGCCGGGAGGTTTCGTCGCCGACGACCATGGCCGTGCAGGGACAGCAACACTGGCGAGACGTTTCGCGTTCCGGGCATTTGTGGTTTCAGACACCATGGCCTTCCTCTGCTCCCTTACGGCGACCTGCTTTCTTATATATGGCGGTGCACGAGAAATTCCATGGGTCCACCGCCGCTGGTACAACTTGCTGGCAACTGGGTTGGTGCCGGTGGGATCTCAATGTATGATTGCTGCGTTTGCATTTGGGTTTCACCTCGTCCTGGGTTCAGACAACCGTTGGCTCATTGTCCTCGTATACACCTTGTCCTTAGCTGCAGTGCTCTCCAGCTTCCCTGGCATCTGGGCTCCGTTCCATCTGGGGCTGGGGAAGGCCATATGGCGTCGAGCCGGATGGCGAGGACTTATCAACATACACGTGTTCCAAAGTCTTAGACGACCATTGTTTGTTTTGCTCATCTCTGGTACGTTCGTCGCCGCGATAATACTCAGTATTGCTTTGCCAAACTACTGAGTTGGCTTGTCTGTAGTTTGAAAAGTATTATTCGTTTGAGTGGTGTTCACACTGTTCCTTTACACAGTTGCTAAAACTAAGTAGTAATATTATGGCATCCTCAACGTTGACCCATAAATTTGCTCCGGCATCTGTCATCCACAAACGTTGATGCCGGAGGCCGCCATCCAACGCTGCCCACGTACACTTCAATCATTGTTCAAACGGATGAATTCATCAAACACGGCGGATTTTCATGTAAACAGGAAGAGATTTATGCAAACACGACGGATTTCATATAAATCGGACAAAATTCATTAAATTCCGGGCATACTTCAACTACAAGCAGAGCTCTTCTGACTCTGGAGGTATAATTTCGGACATACTTCTACTAATCACCTAGTCTAAACCTAATTTAAATGATCGTCTGCGCCTGTTCCCAATGTCCGGCCATGAACCCTGAGAACTGAAGCTCCGACACTTGCCTTTGCATTCTTTAGTTTCGTCTCGGTGCTCTCCAGCTTTGCCTCTGCAGCCCCTGCCATCGCAGCTTGAGCTGCTAATTGGTTGACGATTATCAGCCCACCAAGTTTGGTTTTAAGCGGAGGGGAAAAGTGGTGGCCTTCCCGCGGCCCGAGCAACAGCGAACTACCATGCACTACTCTTCCTCGCTGTCGGCGACGCCCGCGGTCGTGCCGACTTCATGGTCATGACGGCGAGGCGCGGTTTGGATGAGCCAGCAATGTCCTCCTCTTTGTCTGATACGTCACCAACGTATCTATAATTTTTTGATTGTTTCATACTATTATATTATCAATCTTATATGCTTTATATGTCATTTTATATTGTTTTTATGAACTAATCTATTAACTTAGTGCCCAATGTCACTTCCTCACTACTAGGGAAAATCTTATAGGTAGACGGGTTATAGTGGCGCGGGGTAAGTGGTCGACGCTACTGCTAAGTAGTAGTGACGCTGGTTAGAACCCACACTACAGGTACCAAGTTAGTTGTAGCGCGGGGCTTAGACACAGCGCTGCCACTACTTGTACGGAACCGGATCCTCTAACGTTGTAAAGGAAAGTCACGGTGCTACAGTGTTTGCCTAGTGTAAAATGAAGAAGGAAAGTTAGGGACTGTTATTAGATAGTTAGTAGGTTGTTTACTGTTGGTATTTACTGCAGATATAAATAATTTAAAATTAATTTTATTTCACCACCATCAATTTGTTTGTATGTAATTACTATAAATGTACACGATAGATCATCAATTTACAAATTAATTTAAATCGTTTTAGTCATAATCGTACGGATAGAAAGAAGGAAAGTTAGGGTATTATAGCTTCTTTAACTTTCCTTCTCAATGTTAAAGGATCCGGGAACCGGGTCCTCTAACATTGTAAAGGAAAGTCACGGTGCTACAGTGTTTGCCTAGTGTAAAATGAAGAATGAAAGTTAGGGACTGTTATTAGATAGTTAGTAGGTTGTTTACTGTTGGTATTTACTGCAGATATAAATAATTTAAAATTAATTTTATTTCACCATCAATTTGTTTGTATGTAATTACTATAAATGTACACGATAGATCATCAATTTACAAATTAATTTAAATCGTTTTAGTCATAATCGTACGGATAGAAAGAAGGAAAGTTAGGGTATTATAGCTTCTTTAACCTTCCTTCTTAATGTTAGAGGATCCGGTTCAGTACACAGGTCCAGCTAGCAGAGGCACATTTAGCAGCAACGCGGGTATGTCAACCGACGCTACAGGTAATGGCCATAGAAGTACCGCGGGCCGTTTACTCGCGCTACTGCTAAACCAACCTTATACTATCTGCGTGTATCGGTCCTCACTCTCCCTCTCCACTCTCTCTCGCCGCCGGCCTGGGCTTTTCGATTTGCAGTTTATTTCGGACTCTATGGAGTTCAAACATCCTGCTCGCGACGTGGCTACAGAGGTACTTGTAGCTGCTGCACCCATATTTGTTGGTACTCATATTAAACTGTTCGCACTTGGCAGCATAAATGTTACCCTTTTCAGAAGTGGCTGAATAAGTTATGATGTTATTTAGGCACAACTTGCCTTCCCCTCGTGCTATTTTCAGTTCATAATTTGTTTGACTCCATGCAGGCACCTCCGAATTACAAGGAGCCTGATTTTGAGACTCGTGCTTTGCAACATAGCAAAGTTAAGCTCACATGGGACGATGATGAGTCAGAGCGGTTAGACTAGCCACAATGGGTAATGGATAGTAACATAGAATAGTAAGCTAATGTTACTACTCTATGTTACTATCTCTATAGTGGGTAGTAACATGCAACACTTAATTTATAAGGCTATAGACTAATCTTGCCTTGATATGTGTGATGTTACCCATACTAGTAGTAATTAGTTATGTTACCACATGCCTCTCTTTCTTCATTTATTGCTTGCCACATAATCTATTTTATATAGATAGGTGTGATGTTATTACCTATGTTACTCCCACTGTTGGTAGTCTTAGCTCTATTACTTAAAACTCAATAATAAATGTGAAGGGGGGAAGTAAAGTGTCATAGTAGACTTGTATTTTTGTAATCTTCTTGGAACGGTTATGAATTGTGTTGATGACATGCATTTTCTACCCTTTTCTTCTCATGTAAACTTTCAATCTATATGCCATTGTTCCTTCTCCTTCTATTTTTTCCTTTGGTTTGACATCTTTAACGTCTTTTTTTTGTCGCAGCTAGATGACCTTGGTGACCGAGGCGACACGGGAGGCGCCCGCGGCGAACGCCGCGAGCCGGCCGCCGGTGCCTGCAGACCCTACTACAAGGCATGTCGGGGGGTGGTTCTGGTCCTCGCGGCATCGGACGACGAGGATCTCGCCAGCGGATCGCCGGCTGACTACTCACCAACGCCCTTCGACTTGATCTGCGAGGCGTTCAACCCTGGTTACTCGGAAGAGGAGGTGGCCACGTTGGTTGACGACATTGTGCCGGGCAATGATCCGGCGCGGTTTGGGCTGCATCCCGAGGATAAGGTGGAGGTTGTTCGCCGGATTATTCACCGGAGGACGGCGGCTACTGCGATCCGGCCTTGGAAAGGGCCTCTACCTAAGGTATGCATCCAACCCTTAACTTTGTCAGATTTCTTCCCGCAAGATGCATGGACTCGTGTTGTCAGTAAGAAAAAGAAGAGGAAAGGAAGGCCGGAGGCAGCACCGCCGGCGCCGGAGATCAACACGGCGGCTGTGATCCGGGCGGCTAGGGCTGCCCGTTTGAATTCTATTTTGGGCCGTGATAGAGCTGTGGATGAGCGGGCCGATTGTGAGCCCGTGCGTGGGTATGAGGCCCAACATGGGAGAGCTGAGGAGGGGCTTGGTGGACCGGTATTGAATGGGTATGTGGCCCAGGAAAATATGGTCGCTACTCCTGAGCATATCGGTCCATGCAGGAATTACGATCGACGCGATCGTTCTTCTCTACTGCCGCCTAGGGTTGCCTCGCGAGCTACGGTGTCTGCCTTCCCTCGGTGCGGAACTGGTCGTGCTACTCGTATTCCACCTCTCACCATGGCTGGGCGGGGGAACACTCCAACGACCGATCCCAAGAATCTAGTGGGTGCCGGGGTGATACGTCTCAAACGTATCTACTTTTCCAAATACTCTTGCTATTGTTTTGCCCTCATTCTTGCATGATTTGAACTAAACTAACCCGGACTGACGCTGTTTTCAGCAGAGCTGCCTGTATGGTTTTATTGTGTGCATGAAAATGGATTTTTAGGTGTCTCAGAAAATTCCAAGAAAAATCACAGAAAATCCACGCACCCGAAGGGCCATTGTGCCAGAAGTGGGGCCAGAGGGCAGCCAGGGGGGCCCCAGGCGCCCTGCTGGCGCGGCCCCACCCCTGGCCGCGCCAGGAGGCCGCCTGGGAGGGTCCTCCCCCCTCTGGTGCCCTACCTTGGCTCCTATTTATTCCCGTGGCGAGGAAACCCCAGAACAGAAGTTGTTTTTTCAGTTTCCGTCGCGGAGCCGCCGCCACCCTCTGTTCTTCTTCGGGAGGGATAATCTGGAGGCTGATTTGGCCTCCGGAGAGGGGAGATCGTCGCCATCGTCATCATCATCACCACTCCATCCTCCCTACATGACTTCTCCTTCCATGTGTGAGTAATTCCCTGCTGTAGGCAAAGGGGATGGTAGGGATTGGATGAGTTAGATCATGTAAGAGTTTATCAGGTTGTTGGGGGCATGTTGCCTATCATCTACTTTGGTGTTTATCATCTTTGCTTCAACTTGTTGCTCTTAATGCTTGTCACTTTGGGCCCGAGTGCCATGTTTTCAAATCTGAACCCTATGTGTTTGCATGAATATATTTGTGTTCTTCATCTTATCTATGAGTTGTTTGCACCTATTATGGTCCGGAACCGGCGATCCCAAAGGTGACAGCTTTGGACACCAAAGGGGATGGTCCATAATTTGAGGATTCCATGTATCCATTGAGTTTATTGCTTTGTTCCGGTGCTCTTTGACAGGAGCACCTTAATCTCCATAAGTTCCTTTTGGCCCCGTTCGTAGCGGGATGGTAGGACAAAAGATGTTGTGCAAGTTCTTATTGCAAGCACGTACAACTACATGTGGGATACATGCCTAATGTTTGATATTTGCCTAGATGATCATTACTTTTCTGTGTGCCTTGCCCCAAGTTAGATTCATGATGTATCTCATCCATGCAGCGCCCAACCATCCATCTCCCTAGCCTACAGTGTTTCAATCCCGCTGGTTATTAGTTGTTACTTTTGCTGTTCACTTTTGCTGTCACCACCATCACTATCATATCACCGTTACCACTTATCTTTTGTTACAAGTAAGTATATTTCAGGTGCGGTTGAATTGACAACTCAACTGTCAAAGCTTATAAATACTCTTTGGCTCCCCGTGTGTCGAATCTATAAATTGGGTTATTCTTACTCGCGAAGACTATCTCGATCCCTTACGGTTGAGGGTTATCAAGTACCGTTTTCTGGCGCCGTTGCCGGGGAGCATAGCAATATTTACAAGTCTACTTGAAGTATCCTACCTGGTGCACTTCATCCGCTATGGATAAGAAAGGAGACCCCAAGGTTTCGATCTTACTATCCACTACAAGAAGAGGTACTGTTCTGAACACTAGTGCTACACTTGATTCACCTTCTGTTATGAGTAAGTTTGCCTCACCACCACCACATGATGCTTCTACTGAATCTGTTACTATGTCCGATACTTTTGATGATGCTTCTACTACTCTTGATGATATTGGTTCACTTGGTTATGCTCTTGAGAAACAGATCGCTGTTGCTGCAAAAAAATCTGGAATTGAAATTCCTGTTACTCGCTACCCTATTGGTGGAACTTATGATTATCCTGATTTGAGTAAACTCAAGGAGAGACTCCTTGATGATGATTACATTATGCTTGATGATGATTTATGCAGGGAACTGACAGAGCTTGCCGACTCTGACCCTGAAGCTATTAAGAAGCTGCTTGAAAAACACTCCTTGAAGAACAAGACTATTCCTGATCCTGAATTTGCTACATCTCCTATATGCATCAATGATCCTGATTATGATTTCTCTGTTGATCTTTCACTTATATCTATGGTTGAAGCTGACCCCTTTTATGGCATAGAAAATGATGATGCTATTGCACACCTGACCAAACTCACTGAGTTGGGTGGCTTGTTTACCACGAATGAAAAGATACGAAACTTTTATGTGACTAAGCTCCTTCCTTTCTCTTTGAAGGAAGGTGCTAAAACATGGTATGATGCACTACCATGTGGTTCCATTAAGAGTCCTCAAGACTTAGCTCACACTTTTGTTGATAAGTACTTTCCTGCTCATATGCAACATGCTGCTTTACAAAGAATTTATAACTTTAAACAGTTGCAGGATGAGCACCTCCCTAAAGCTTGGGGGAGGTACTGTAGTCTGATCCAGGCTAGACCAGGACATGGAGTCCCTAAGAATGAATTAATCGATATATTTTATGCTGGTCTAACTGATGAATCCAGGTCCTATTTGGATAGTTGTGCTGGTTGTGTTTTCAGGAAAAGAACACCGGACGATGCAGAAGAATTGATGGGCAGGATTGCCAAAAAACATGAAGATTGGTCCATCCCTGAACCACCTCCACCACCAAAGAAGAGGGGCATGCTTGTTCAAAGCCCCGAAGATATGCACGAAGCAAAGAAGTCTATTAAAGAGAAGGGTATTAAAACTAAAGACGTGAAGAATCTACCCCCTATTGAGAAGTTGTGTGAGCCTACCACTCACCCTCCTATGGTAGAGTTACACTCTCTTTTAGATTTCAACGCAAGTGACATCCCTCATGGTAAGCCTCCTGATCAATGTTTAGATGAGCTTGATAATTTTATTATAAAGCAAAGTCATTTTAATGAGAGGATACAAAGTCAATTGCATGATAATTTCCTTGCTATCAAAAGTTTGCTTGATGTTCTAGGTAGAACAGTTAATGATGTTAAATATCTTGTGAAGCATTTTTCATATGGTTCAAACTCAGCTTGAACAAATTTCTAATGTGCAAAAAGATTTGCTTGCTAACAATACCAAACAAGATGATTTACAGGCCTTCGGGATTAAGACCCGAGGAGGAACTAGCACTCAAGATCCTCTCTATCCAGAGGGGCATCCGAGGAGAATCGAGCAAGATTCTCAAATGCAGGAAGAAGAAATTGTTGGCTCTCCAAAGAAGAAGAAGAAGAAACACAAGGAGGCTGACAATTCCAATGATCCTATTACAAGTGAAGAGCTGATAACCCTCAACCGTAAGGGATCGAGATATTCTTCGCGGGTAAGAATAACCCAATTTATTGATTCGACACATGGGGAGCCAAAGAGTATTTATAAGCTTTGACAGTTGAGTTATCAATTCAACCGCACCTGAAATATACTTACTTGCAACAAAAGATAAGTGGTAACAGTGATATGATAGTGATGATAGTAATAGTAAAAGTAAACAGCAAAAGTAAATAACAGTAGTAAATGGCAAAAGTAGCAACTAGTGACAAGCAAGATTTAAAACACTGTAGGCTAGGGAGATGGATGGTTGGGCGCTGCATGGATGAGATAGATTCTAACTTGGGGCACGGCACACGGAAAAGTAATGATCATCTAGGCAAATATCAACCATTAGGCATGTATCCCGTAGGTAGTTGTACGTGCTTGCAATAAGAATTTGCACAACATCTTTTGTCCTACCATCCCGCTACGAACGGGGCCAAAAGGAACTTATGGATATTAAGGTGCTCCTATCAAAGAGCACCGGAACAAAGCAATGAACTCAATGGATACATGTAATCCTCAAACTACGGACCATCCCCTTTGGTGTCCCAAGCTGTCACTTTTGGGATCGCCGGTTCCGAACCGTAACAGGTGCAAACAACTCATAGATAGGATCACGAACACAAATATATTCATGCAAACACATATGGTTCAGATCTGAAATCATGGCACTCGGGCCCTAAGTGTCAAGCATTAAGAATAACAAGTTGAAGCAAAGATGATAAACACCATAGTAGATGATAGGCAACATGCCCCCGACGATCTGACAAACTATTACATAATCTAACTCATCCAATCCCTACCATCCCCTTCGCCTACAGCAGGGGAATTACTCACACATGAAAGGGGAAGTCATGGAGGGATGATGGAGTGGTGATGATGATGACGATGGCGACGATCTCCCCTCTCCGGAGGCCAATTCAGCCTCCAGATTAGCCCTCCCGAGGAAGAACAGAGGGTGGCGGCGGCTCCGCGACGGAAAACTGCGAAAGAACTTCTGATCTGGGGTTTCTGCGTCGGGAGTAAAAATACGAGGCGAAGTAGGGCACCAGGGGGTGTGGGACCCACCCAGGCGCCCCCCCGGCGCGGCCCAGGGGGGGCGCGCCCACAGGGCGCCTGGGCACCCCCTGGCCCCCCTCTGGCCCCACTTCTGGCTCCTGGTTCCTTCGGGTGCGTGGATTTTCTGGGATTTTTCGTGGATTTTTCTGAGATACCTAAAAATCCGTTTTCCTGCACACAAATAAACCATACAGGCAGCTCTGCTGAAAACAGCGTCAGTCCGGGTTAGTTTAGTCCAAATCATGCAAGAATGAGGCCAAAACAATATCAAAAGTGTTTGGAAAAGTAGATACGATTGAGACGTATCAACTCCCCCAAGCTTAGCATATTGCTTGTCCTCAAGCAATTCAGTTCAACGAACTGGACACGACAAAGAAAACTTTGACAAACTCTTTTGCTTCATTAGATGTATATAAGCATGTACTACGAAAAGAGTTTAGCAAGTATTGAGACAGTACTTATGAGGACAATGCAAGGAGCAATCCTTCTTTCAAGTGACCAGTCACAAATACTTAAAAGTAAATAATATATTACTGAAAATCAAGACAAGATTACATTGCACATAGCTTGAGCATATTAGGGTGGTATCTCGCTAGCCTCCATGAGTGAAGGAAAACATAAATGCAGAGACTCCTCCAGAGTTTTAAAGGAGACTAGAACTAAGAATTTCAGAATAAATCATATCACAAGTATGCAGAAGACAATGTAATACTTTGGGACAATGCACATTACACTCAGAATGACAATTATGCTCTCCTAGTCGGTGCTTTGAAGAAAGAAGGTGAGACTCTCGAACCGTGGCTTTTATTGGCAAGGTTGAAAACTCGTGGTCGGAAACAAAAACTAAACATGTACCAGAGCTCTTGGTTTTTAAAAAACAGAAGTAAACATGTTTTGAGAAGTGCATATTTCGTCAACGAATGCTAGCAGATAACTCAATCACCCTTTAAGTGGACAAGTCTCGAGGAACGGCTCCCGCATGAGGACGATCACATCCTCTTAATCTCCTTTGTTTATCACTGCCAAAGTTTTCTGATTTCTCATGAACAAAGCGTGAAGGAGGGTTTGTTTGTTATATTATCTTTTTGAGCCGGGCGCACTCAATGCCAGTTCCTTTTCGTATTAGGGGTTTGCACATTAGACATACAATCCAGGGGTGAAACTTGTCCAACTTAAAAAGATCATGAATTAACTACTACTTCCTCATGAGCTAAAACATAGGCACAAAAGAGAAATGCTTTTGATTAGTTTCGAGATGGTACATGAAAGTCTTCGTTAGGAATGGCAGGTAAATACCATGTATAGGAAGGTATAATGGACTCATATGGCATAACTGGTTTTAAGGATTTTGGATGCACAAGCAGTCAGTCCGCTTAGTACAGGTGGAGGTTTAGCAAAAGACTGGGAAACAACCAACTAGAGAGCAATAACGGTCATAATCATGCAGAGCGACAAAGCAACATTGAATCGGGCATGAAAGTGATATAACTATTCTAAAACTCAAAGATCATCAAAGCAAAGTAGACTTTTTAGTCTTAAACATGTGTAAGCATGTGCCAAGTCAATCCAAAAATTCTCTAAAGGGAAATACCACCTTAGTATACCAGACTATGAACAGTGCAATGCATGTAGATCATTTCAATAACACATTATATACTCTAGTTATTCGGGACTAGCCACAAGGAAAGCATGAACCACTGGAAGAGCATTGTAAACATAGCACTATGTCGCTACAAGCTGGTCTCTAGATCATAAGTACAGGCATATGTACAAAAGTAGAAACAATAAGAGTTCATACCGGTCTTCCTTGTTGCTTCCTTTCAGTCGATCTTCGTCATTACTGCTTTTCACTTGCACGATCGAACGTAGGAAATATAATCAAATGACATCACGGACTCGAGCTGATCTCTGAAAACAAAGCAAACTAAAGAGAGAAAGGAAATCTTTTTGGGTTTTTTCAAAGGTTGAATAAAAGCAAAAGAAAGAAAAAATCTTTTTGTTGTTTTTGCAAAGAGAGAAACAAAGAAGAACGGGCAAAAACTTCGAAAAGATCAAAGCGAATAAAACGGATAATACAATGGAAAAGTGAGAAGGGCACGTACTCCCCCAAGCTTAGGCTTTTGGCCTAAGTTGATAGCAGCTACTGTCCCCAGAAGCCTCCTGCTCCAGGGGTATGGTGGTGAGTCCAAGGGTCGTAGAAGGATGCTGGCGCGTACACCGAACTCCTCGGAGTCTCCCACGAGGAAGGTTCCGAACACCAAACAGAGGAAGACCCTTCACCAAACTCGGTGGCGGTTTCTTCCTGAAAATGTGGTATCTCACCGTGCCTCTCCTCGTCGGGCACAACCCCCTCCATGGGGTTATGAAACTGATGCTAGACCATGAACTCATCGAACTGAACAACATCAAAGGACCATCCGTTCCTGCGAGAAAAATCAAACAAAAGAGGTGCAGGTAGACGGATCTCACGTTCCGCGGCAGTTCCGAAACGCAAGATATAAATAAGATTATCAAGCTCAGAACCCATGGTAACAAACTTATGCCTTTTCATAGCAGCAAGATCAAAGCTTAAATAAGTAAAAGGAGTATCATCAGGGTGTGGGGTGCCTCCAAGATGCTCTAAGATAAGTGTGGCGTAAACGACACCATATAAGTCCCCCTTGTTACCGTTCATAGCAAGGCTCGAGCAATTAAGGTACCCAGATTATAATTAGACCTCCCTGAGAGGGCTGCTGCCAGGATAGCAATATCCGGAGCAGAAATGCTGCTCGTGTTGTCACGAGCCAACACCCCTCTGGCAATATAATATGCAAAATACCTGAGGTGAGAAAATAAGATGCTGGAGATCTTCGACCGATGAATATCCCTCGTACCCATGCTACAGAGAGAGTTGATGACGGTTTTCAGCTCGGAGGGCTGAGTGGCCATCCTAGACGTCCTCCCAACGTTCGGCACACCTATTATTTCACAAAAATTTTCCAAAGTCATGGTGATAAGATCATTGTAAATTTTAAACTCAATAGCACCTGAATCAGGATTATATCTAAAACTGTTAAACTGGAGGTGAGTTTTTGATACTGGGTAACACGGCTCGTGACGAGTCGTGTCAAACCTGCATTAGCACAAAGATTATAAAACTCATCCTTGATTCCCGTAGCTTCCATGAATTCATCACATGGAAACGTCATCGCACGTGTTGGACTTGTGTCTTCCAACAACTCCAGGGGCACATGATCTTCATTATAGCTCACCCTAGCAGTTGATGGTGAAGCTGCGGCTCTAGTAACTCGATCGGAGTGTGCGGGCCTCCTCTTCTCAAGCCACCCTTTTGCCCTTCCTAATAAACTCATTTCTGAATTTTTTTACAATTTACAAAAACGAGGATTAAAACAAAGTGAGCTAAGGCAAACTACTCAACTCACTTGCCCAAGGCATAAACTTGCATCAAAACTTGAAAAATAACTTTCTACATATGCATGCAAGCTCATCTATACAGCACCAAGAACTACTAAATACTCACAAATGAAGCCACCAATCAAAAATCTAATTGGAGGGGTGGAGGAGTCACATACCAGGGAGTATTTGCTCAAATTTCAGCTCAAATGAGGGGCTGTAGAGAGAGATCGAAGAATCGCCTCCAAGAACAGCAAGAACACAAGAACAAGTGCAGAACTCGGGTTTTTGGAGAAAAAGAGAGAGGGAGGAAGAAGACATACCTGGAGGGGGGTCCCGTGGGCCCCAGGCGCCCTATGGGCGCGACCAGGGGCTAGGCCGCGCCAGCTGGCCGCCTGGGCCACTGGTGGCCCCCCTGGCTGGCCCCAGGCCCCTCTGGGTCTCTCCCGACGTGGAAATTTTTATTATAATTTTTCTGGAATTTTTCTGAAAACTTCACTGTTGAATTTTTTTCGAAGTTTCAAAAAGCTGCGAAACTCTCTGAAAACTTGAAGCAGTTAGTAGTATTGTGAAGTTTCAAAAACATAAATGCTTGGTACAGCAAGTAGGACAAAACTAAAAACAAGTGAAAATATAACAAGCTCAACTTTTTATCCATATAAAACATATTTTTTAATAAGGTTGATCAAGTCTTACCAACAAACAGGCGTATATAGAGCAAAAAGTCTCACCTCTCACGAAGTAATCACTGAACGTTTACCTTGATGGACATTGTCCCTACCATGATAGTTTTGTATTTGTGAGGCACATGTAGTGGACAGTCCCATTCTCCAATTTTCACGGTCTCGATATTCTCTATAGAGTTGAGGCCATGCCTCCTGTCGGTCTTCTTTGGAAAATATACCGTGTGTTCTTTATCATTCACATGGAAGGTAACCTTCCCTTTATTGCAATCAATAATAGCACCTGCGGTGTTAAGGAAAGGTCTACCAAGAATAATGGACATGCTCCCATCCTCGGGCATGTCAAGCACAACAAAATCAGTAAGAATTAAACAATTAGCAACTTCTACGGGAACATGCTCACAAATACCTATCGGAACAGTGATGGGCCTCGAACCCCTTGTTGGTTACCCCAAGTGGAAGGTGTAAGATGCAGTAAGTAGAAGTGTTTTCCCTTAGCAAAGATGCCAAGGATCGAATCCCCAGAGACTCCTAGGTTCAACAAGTAGGTGTCAATTGCTACGGCGCCAGATTAGTAGCAATCAACGTGGACCTGCACACAGATACAAATACCTTTGCTCCCAACGAGTACAGAGAGGTTGTCAATCCCTCCGGCCTTGTAGTTCACAAAGGATTAAAAGCAATGATAGAAGTGATAGATAATGTTTTGCAATAGTAAGTAAATAGCGAAAAGTAAATAGTGGATGTGATCAATGATGGTAATATGGACCGGAGTCTCATGATGTTCACTAGTGATGTCTCTCTCCCAAAAGACGATAAAACAGCTATGTGAGGTAAACAAATTACAGCTGGGCAATTGACAGGACCACGAACGCAAACCAATGCTGACTACATTGCAAGAAAGGTTGAGGTTCAAAGCATGGGCGGTACGCCAAAGTAAGTAGACCGAAGTCCATCAATATCTACTACTAATCATCCACCTTGAGATATCTATCCAGAACATCTCGCTGGTATTAAGTTGCGAGTCCCACCCATAGTGTAAACTCAATGCAACAGACAACTGCATTAAAAGAACTTTGCGTAAAGTAAACAATCCTTGCACCCGCGGGCACAAGCACCGTTGTTTTCCCCCTTGTGGCAACAACACATCCCCTAGACTCATGTTTCTGTCACTCAAGCTAGTCATCGAGGGGCATGAACCCACAATCGAGCATAACATTCCCTCTTGGAGTCACTACCTATTACTCGGCCAAAGCAATAAATAACAACGGAGAACATGCAAGAATTACTTATGAAGAAAAATATAAAAGAGGTGAATCAAATATATTACTCAAGATCAATCTGAACATAATCTCATAATCCATCGGATCCCAGTAAACTCAACATAGCAACAGCATAAGGATTACATAGGTGCCTCGATCATGTAGGGCAGCTCACGAGGAGTAATTAGTGAAGCACAAGAACGGGAGGAGAACATCACATAGCTACTGGTCATGGACTCATGGTCCAAGGGAGACTACTCACGAGTCATCCGGGAGGCGTCCATGGTGGTGAGAAGCTCCCGGTGGTGATCCTCCCCTCCGGCAGGGTGCCGGGAAGAGTTCTCCTGGTGCTCCCGATCTTGGAAGCGGCGGCGGCGGCGGAACATAGATGGGATCGCGAAAAGAGTTCCTGTTCTGAGGGTTACGGAGGACCCTTTAAATATATGCCAAAGTAGGGCATCGGGGGAGCTTCGGGGGGCCCAGGCGCCCCCCCGGCGCGGCCCAGGGGGGGGGGCGCCGCCAGGGCGCCTGGAGCCCTGGTGCCCCCCCCAGGCTGCCCTTCGGACGCAGTGTTGTTTCCGGAACGCTTATTTTTTATATAATTTTTCTGGATTTTTCTGGGCAGTTCTCGAAACGTGAAAACCTGAAATACAAAAACAGCCGAAAATAGAAACTGGCACTGGGGTGCACTGGATTAGTAAGTTAGTCCAAATATGATCAAAAGTGTATGGAAGTGTATGAATATCATAGCAATATCACCCAAAAGTGGCATGGAGCAAGCAGAAATTATAGATACGTTTTGGACGTATCAACATCCCCAAGCTTAATTCCTGCTCGTCCTCGAGTAGGTAATTGATAACAAGAATAATTTCTGTGGTGACATGCTATTAACCATATAGGGCTTTTCATAGTCATATGACAAAAGCTTACTGAGACAATGATTCTAAAGTAATTAAGTTGCCTCATGAGAAAATCACAAATGACTGAAATTTTACAACATGAAACTGAAATATCAAATAGATTTGCAATGAACATGATGTGCAAATATGATAAAGTGATATCTAGCTTGCCCCCTTTAGTGATGCAAAACATAAATGCAGGGGCACCTTCAAGGTTCAAGTGATGACTAGATACAATCATTTCAGAATAAACGATATCACAATCATGCAAAAGACAATGCTACTTTGGGACAATGCACATTACACTTAGAATGACAATCATGCTCTCAGTAGTTGGTGCTTCAACATAAAAGTAAAAGAAAGGTTAAGTGCTAGAGCTTTTTATTTTGAAAACATGGAAGCAATTGTGTCAACGGTAGTAGTACTTCATATGTGTCATGCATAAGACATCCTATAAGTTGCAAGCCTCATGCATCGAATACTAATAGTGCTCGCACCTTGTCCTAATTAGCTCGGATTTCCATGGGTTATCATTGCATTGCATATGTTTAAACCAAGTGTCACAAAGGGGTACCTCTATGCCACCTGTACAAAGGTCCAAGGAGATAAATCGCATTTGATTTCTCGTTTTTGATAGATCTCAACTTGAGGACATCCATACCGGGACAACATAGAAAATAGATGATGGACTCCTCTTCAATGCATAAGCATATTCTCATAAGAGATTGAGTATTAATGTCCAAGCTAAAACTTCCACCATGATACATGGCTTTAGTTGGCGGCCCAATGTTCTTCTCTAACAATATGCATATTAATTCAACCCACGGCAAATCACCCTTACTTCGGACAAGACGAACATGCATAGCAACTCACATGATATTCAACAAAAGTGTGACAGTTGATGGCGTCCCCAGAAACATGGTTACCGCTCAGCAAGCAACTCATAAGAAATAAGATACATAGGCAACATATTCTTTACCACAATAGTTTTTAGGCTACTTTCCCATGAGCTATGTATTGCATGGTTAGTTCTTAGTACAGGTGGAGGTTAGCAAAAATACTGGGAGCGACCAACTAAGAGAGCAATGACGGTCATAATCATGCAGAGCGACAAAGCAATATTGAATCATGCATGGTAGTTATATCGCTACTTAGAAATAAAAGATCATCAAGGCTTGACAGACTTTCTTTACAGTCTTAAATTTGCGTGAGCATACGCCAAGTCAATCAAAATAAATTCTCGAAGGAAGATATTACTAAACCATACCACATCATAGGCAAACAAATCATGTTGGTACTCCAATAACACATTGGGAACCCCCCAGCTATTTGAGATTAACCATAAGAAAACCTGAACTACTAAGCACCATCATGCAAGTAGCATCTTTATCGTAGACACATTAACCAATGCAACGGAAGAAAATTCTCTTAATAAGGTGAACATGATAATTAAAGAGAGCTCGAGCAACCAACTAAACAAAAGCTCTTTGAACAGATAAGCATGAATACTAAGAGCAGAGCATGATAGTAGCTATTAAAAGACAAAGAACACACACAGCAAAGATAGACATGAAAATTCTATGTTATGTTCTAGGTAGAAGTGGAGCGTGTTTCTCTCCCACATAAAGGAATGCTGAGTTCCGACTCATTATGAAAAACTAAAAAGAAAACTAAAAGCAAGACGCTCCAAGTATAGCACATAACACATGAAGTGATAAAAATATAGCGGAACGAAAGACGAACTGATAATGTTGATGGAGAAGGGGATGCACGGGGGCATCCCCAAGCTTAGACGCTTGAGTCTCCTTGAATATTTCTTGGGGGTGCACGGGGGCATCCCCAAGCTTGAGCGCTTGACACTCCTGAATCTTTTTATCATCTTCCCTCGCACACTTGAAAACTCCCTTCATACATAACTCGTCATAATCTGATTAGCGAGGTTAGTACCCTTAATAAAATAATTATACCTTGCTGAAAATAACGATATTCTTGAAGTTCTACTGTTTCTCAAGATTGCCAAAAGGTTTTTGCAAAGAAAAAGCAAGTTCTTGATTTGCAAAGTGAAGGAAAGGCAAAACAGGACAGAATCTGTGAAAAACAGAACAGCAGGTAGTAATTGATCTGTTCGGGATACTTCTGCAACTCAAATCAAAAAACTCAGAACAGACGCACGAAAGAAAATTATATAGAGAACGCTGTAGAAAAAATTCAGACCAAAAAGATGATCTGGTGATTTTATACGAATTTTTCTATCCAAGGACAGAATCTGTTTCCTGGACAGCACCTCACAACTTTTGAACTTTCTAGCAATCAGAGGCTATACTTGGCACAAATATGAAAAGCAAAGATACAATGATGATGCTACAGCAGTAAACAACATCAATACACAACAAAAGCAAAAAATTTATTCATGTGGGCTGCCTCCCAAAAGCGCTTTCTTTTATGCCTTTAAGCTAGGCATAATGCATAGATCAAGTTTTATCAAGAGTAAAAGAATAACTAGCCCGTACAACTGACTCAAAAGGTAACTTGATCTTCTTACGAGGGAAGTGTTCCATCCCTTTCTTGAAAGGAAACTGAAATTTTATATTACCCTCTTTCATGTCAATGATAGCACCAACGGTGCGCAAAAAGGGACGTCCCAAAATAATTGGACAAGAAGGATCACATTCAATATCCATAATAGTGAAATCAACGGGCACATAATTATCATTGACAACAATAAGAACATCGTCGATCCTCCCCAAAGGTTTCTTTATGGAAGAATCAACAAGACAAACACCAAAAGAACAAGAATCATAAGGTTTCAATTTAAGCATATCATATATTCTTTTGGGCATAACAGAGGTACTAGCACCAACATCACATAATGCATAACAAGAGAAGTCATTCAAATTAATTTTTATCATAGGATCCCAACCATCTTCTAGCTTTCTAGGTATGGAGGCTTCTACTCTAAGTTTCTCCTCCCTAGCTTTGATGAGAGCATTAGTGATATGCTCTGTGAAGGCAAGGTTAAGCGTGCTAGTGCGGGGATCTCTAGACATCTTGTGAAGGAAATCAATAACTTCGGTAAGAGTGCAATTATCAAAATCAAGGTCACGAGCATCAAGTAAAGTGGTAGTGGCGTCCTTAAGGTTCACTTGTTTGGTAGTTTCTATAGTCATAGCATCACCATTAATAGGTCCATTGGGACCAGGAGTACATTGGGTGCTAAGAGTGTGAACATCCTCAATAACTTGGATAGTAGCAACAGTATGGTGGGTAGGAAGGCTCTTAATTCTTTCCTCTTCCTCCCTTTCTCTAGCCCATCTTTCTTTGAGTTTAGCCATCATCCTAATATTTTCATTAATTTGCACTTGAGTGGCATTAATAGGGATGACTTCCCTCTCCTTAAGAGGAGAAGTTTCAATTTTTAGTAGTTTTACCTCATTGGCTAAATGGTCTACCTTAAAAGAAAGATCATCTAGTTTATGTAGTTTCTCTTCTACACTCTTATTAAAGGCTTTTTGGGTAGTGATGAAATCTCTAAGCATGATCTCTAGTTCAGTAGTGGGGTTCTTGGTACTAGGATAAGCATTATTGTTCCCATAAGAATTAGAGGGGAACGGTCTAGGATTGTTACCAAAGTTACTCCTATAAGCATTGTTGTTAAAATTGTTTCTAGAGATAAAGTTCACATCTACTTGTTCTTGAGCAATCAAAGAATTTAAAGGAACATCACGAGGATCAACAGTAGATTGCTTCGAAAGTAGAGACATGATCAAGTCAACTTTTTCATTAAGGGAGGAAATCTCCTCGACAGAGTTTACCTTCCTACCTGTTGGAGCGCGTTCGGTGTGCCATTGGGAATAGTTGGTCATCATCTCATCGAGAAGCTTTGTGGCAGCACCAAGTGTAGTTGACATAAAAGTTCCTCCCGCGGCCGAATCTAACAAGTTCCGCGAGGTAAAGTTCAAGCCTGCATAAAAAGTTTGGATAACCATCCAAGTAGTCAAACCGTGAGTAGGACAGTTCTTGATAAGAGATTTCATACGTTCCCAAGCTTGAGCAACGTGTTCATTATCCAATTGTTTAAAATTCATAATGTTACTTCTAAGTTGGATAATTTTAGCAGGTGGATAGTATTTTCCGATAAAAGCATCTTTGCACTTGTCCCATGAATCTATGCTATTTCTAGGCAAAGACTGAAACCATATTTTAGCTCCTCCTCTCAAGGAGAAAGCAAAAAGCTTAAGCTTAACAATATTACCATCTATTTCTTGGTACTTTTGCATATCACAAAGTTCAACAAAGTTGTTCAAGTGTAAAGCAGCATCATCTCCAGCACCGGAGAATTGATCTTTCATGACTAAGTTCAGTAAAGCAGGTTTAATTTCATATGAAGGTGCTGAAGTGGCAGGTGTAGTGATAGGTGTGCTGATAAAGTCATCGTTGTTGTGACTAGTGAAGTCACACAACTTGGTGTTCTCGGTGGAACCCATAGTAGCAAGCAAGCAAGATAACTATTTTTTTGATTTTCGATAAAAAGGTACTAAAGCAAAAACTGAAAGGTAAACTAACAAGACTAAAAAGCAAAGGTAAAAGATAGCATGCAACTCCCCTATCCTGAAGAGTGGAGTCCCCGGCAACGGCGCCAGAAAATACTCCTTGATGGGCCACGAACCCCTCGTTGGTTACCCCAAGTGGAAGGTGTAAGATGCAGTAAGTAGAAGTGTTTTCCCTTAGCAAAGATGCCAAGGATCGAATCCCCAGAGACTCCTTGGTTCAACAAGTAGGTGTCAATTGCTACGGCGCCAGATTAGTAGCAATCAACGTGGACCTACACACAGATACAAATACCTTTGCTCCCAACGAGTACAGAGAGGTTGTCAATCCCTCCGGCCTTGTAGTTCACAAAGGATTAAAAGCAATGATAGAAGTGATAGATAATGTTTTGCAATAGTAAGTAAATAGCGAAAAGTAAATAGTGGATGTGATCAATGATGGTAATATGGACCGGAGTCTCATGATGTTCACTAGTGATGTCTCTCTCCCAAAAGACGATAAAACAGCTATGTGAGGTAAACAAATTACAGCTGGGCAATTGACAAGACCACGAACGCAAACTAATGCTGACTACATTGCAAGAAAGGTTGAGGTTCAAAGCATGGGCGGTACGCCAAAGTAAGTAGACCGAAATCCATCAATATCTACTACTAATCATCCACCTTGAGATATCTATCCAGAACATCTCGCTGGTATTAAGTTGCGAGTCCCACCCATAGTGTAAACTCAATGCAACAGACAACTGCATTAAAAGAACTTTGCGTAAAGTAAACAATCCTTGCACCCGCGGGCACAAGCACCGTTGTTTTCCCCCTTGTGGCAACAGCACATCCCCTAGACTCATGTTTCTGTCACTCAAGCTAGTCATCGAGGGGCATGAACCCACAATCGAGCATAACATTCCCTCTTGGAGTCACTACCTATTACTCGGCCAAAGCAATAAATAACAACGGAGAACATGCAAGAATTACTTATGAACAAAAATATAAAAGAGGTGAATCAAATATATTACTCAAGATCAATCTGAACATAATCTCATAATCCATCGGATCCCAGCAAACTCAACATAGCAACAACATAAGGATTACATAGGTGCCTCGATCATGTAGGGCAGCTCACGAGGACTAATTAGTGAAGCACAAGAACGGGAGGAAAACATCACATAGCTACTGGTCATGGACTCATGGTCCAAGGGAGACTACTCACGAGTCATCCGGGAGGCGTCCATGGTGGTGGAGAAGCTCCCGGTGGTGATCCTCCCCTCCGGCAGGGTGCCGGGAAGAGTTCTCCTGGTGCTCCCGATCTTGGAAGCGGCGGCGGCGGCGGAACAGAGATGGGATCGCGAAAAGAGTTCCTGTTCTGAGGGTTACGGAGGACCCTTTAAATATATGCCAAAGTAGGGCATCGGGGGAGCTTCGGGGGGCCCAGGCGCCCCCCCCCCCCGGCGCGGCCCAGGGGGGGCGCGCCGCCAGGGCGCCTGGAGCCCTGGTGGCCCCCCCCAGGCTGCCCTTCGGACGCAGTGTTGTTTCCGGAACGCTGATTTTTTATATAATTTTTCTGGATTTTTTTGGGCAGTTCTCGAAACGTGAAAACCTGAAATACCAAAACAGCCGAAAACAAAAACTGGCACTGGGGTGCACTGGATTAGTAAGTTAGTCCAAATATGATCAAAAGTGTATGGAAGTGTATGAATATCATAGCAATATCACCCAAAAGTGGCATGGAGCAAGCAGAAATTATAGATACGTTTTGGACGTATCAAACAGCGGTTGACTTGTCAGCCATCTGAAGGGAGATATCTGTAGGAATTAGTTTTTCTAAACAAAGCCTCTCGTAAAGAGAGAGAGGCATAACACTCACTCCTGCTCCAAGATCACATAAAGCAGTTTTGACATAATTATTCTTTATGGAGCAAGGAATGGTGGGTATACCTGGATCACCGAGCTTCTCAGGAATCTTGCCACTGAAAGAGTAGTTAGCAAGCATAGTAGATATTGCATCGTTAGGAACTTTTCTTTTGTTAGTGACAATATCTTTCATATATTTTGAATAAGGAAGTAACTTAATAGCATCAGTCAAAGGGATTTGAAGAAAAAGAGGTTTAATCCACTCACAAAACATATTATAATGCTCTTCTTCTTTAGATTTGATGGACTTACCTGGAAAGGGCATGGGTTTCTGTACCCATGGTTCTCTTTCCTTCCCATGTTTTCTTGCGATGAAGTCTTCTTTAGTGTACCTCTTACGTTTGTCAGGTGCTTCTTCTTCTCGAACTTCAGGCGGATCATTCTTCTCATTATTACTACCTTCAGGTTCAGCACCGTCTTCAGTCTCAGCATCGGAGATAGATACACTGTTGGGATCAATAGCTGGTTCTTCATCTGCAATAGGATCATTAGAATTGTCAGTCTCCTTATGTTTCTTCTTTTTCTTTGGAGAGCCAACAATTTCTTCTTCCTGCATTTGAGAATCCTGCTCGATTCTCTTCGGATGCCCCTCTGGATAAAGAGGATCTTGAGTGCTAGTTCCTCCTCGGGTCTTAATCCCGAAAGCCTGCAAATTATCTTGTTTGGCATTGTTAGCAAGCAAATCTCTTTGCACATTAGAAATTTTATCAAGCTGAGTTTGAACCATATGAAAATGCTTCACAAGACATTGAACATCATTAACTGTTCTATCTAAAACATCAAGCAGTCTGTTGATAGCAAGGGAATTATTATGCAACTGACTTTCTATCCTCTCATTAAAATGATTCTGTTTCATAATAAAATTATCAAACTCATCTAAACATTGATCAGGAGGCTTACCATGAGGGATGTCACTTGCGTTGAAATCTAAAAGAGAGTGTACCTCTACCATAGGAGGGCGAGTGGTAGGCTCACACAGCTTCTCAATAGGGGGTAGATTCTTCACGTCTTCAGCTTTAATACCTTTCTCTTTAATAGACTTTTTTGCTTCTCGCATATCCTCGGGGCTCAGAACAAACATGCCCCTCTTCTTTGTTGGTGGAGGTGGTTCAGGGACGGACCAATTTTCATGGTTTTTGGCAATCCTGCCCATTAAATCTTCCGCATCGTCCGGTGTTCTTTTCCTGAAAACACAACCAGCACAACTGTCCAAATAGGACCTGGATTCATCAGCTAGACCAGCATAGAATATATCGATTAATTCATTCTTAGGGATTTCATGTCCTGGTCTAGCCCGAATCAGACCGCAATACCTCCCCCAAGCTTTAGGGAGGGACTCATCCTGCAACTGTTTAAAGTTATAAATTCTTTGTAAAGCAGCATGTTGCATGTGAGCAGGAAAGTACTTATCAACAAAAGAGTGAGCTAAGTCCTGAGGACTCTTAATGGAACCGCATGGGAGTGAATCATACCATGCTTTAGCACCCTCCTTCAAGGAGAAAGGAAGAAGCTTGGTCACATAAAAGTATCGTATCTTCTCATCTGTGGTAAACAGGCTACCCAACTCACCGAGTTTAGTCAGGTGTGCAATAGCATCATCATTTTCTCTGCCATAAAAGGGGTCAGCTTCAACCATAGGTCTAAGTGAAAGATCAACAGAGAAATCATAATCAGGATCATCAATGCATATAGGGGATGTAGCAAATTCAGGATTAGGAACGGTTTTGTTCTTTAGAGAGTGTTTTTCAAACAGTTTCTTAATAGCTTCAGGGTCAGAGCCGGAAAACTCTGTCAGTTCCCTGCATAAATCTTCATCTAGTATATAGTAATCATCATCAAGGAGCCTCTCTTTGAGTTTACTCAAATCAGGATAATCATAAGTTTCACTAATAGGGTAGCGAGTAACAGGAAGTTCAATTCCAGACTTTTTAGCAGCAGCAGCAATTTGTTTCTCAAGAGCATAACCAAGCGAACTAATATCATCAAAAGTAGTAGAAGCATCATCAAGAGTATCAGACATAGTAACAGATTCAGTAGGAGCATCATGTGGTGGTGGTGAGGCAAACTTACTCATAACAGAAGGTGAATCAAGTGTAGCACTAGTGCTCAGAGCAGTACCTCTTCTTGTAGTAGATAGTAAGATCGGAACCTTGGGGTCTCCTTTCTTACCCATAATGGATGAAGTGCAGCAGGTAGGATACCTCAAGTAGACTTGTAAATATTGCTATGCTCCCCGGCAACAGCGCCAGAAAACGGTACTTGATAACCCTCAACCGTAAGGGATCGAGATAGTCTTCGCGGGTAACAATAACCCAATTTATTGATTCGACACACGGGGAGCCAAAGAGTATTTATAAGCTTTGACAGTTGAGTTGTCAATTCAACCGCACCTGAAATATACTTACTTGCAATAAAAGATAAGTGGTAACAGTGATATGATAGTGATGATAGTAATAGTAAAAGTAAACAGCAAAAGTAAATAGCAGTAGTAAATGGCAAAAGTAGCAACTAGTGACAAGCAGGATTTAAAACACTGTAGGCTAGGGAGATGGATGGTTGGGCGCTGCATGGATGAGATAGATTCTAACTTGGGGCACGACACACGGAAAAGTAATGATCATCTAGGCAAATATCAAACATTAGGCATGTATCCCGTAGGTAGTTGTACGTGCTTGCAATAAGAACTTGCACAACATCTTTTGTCCTACCATCCCTCTACGAACGGGGCCAAAAGGAACTTATGGATATTAAGGTGCTCCTGTCAAAGAGCACCGGAACAAAGCAATGAACTCAATGGATACATGTAATCCTCAAACTACGGACCATCCCCTTTGGTGTCCCAAGCTGTCACTTTTGGGATCGCCGGTTCCGAACCGTAACAGGTGCAAACAACTCATAGATAGGATCACGAACAGAAATATATTCATGCAAACACATATGGTTCAGATCTGAAATCATGGCACTCGGGCCCTAAGTGTCAAGCATTAAGAATAACAAGTTGAAGCAAAGATGATAAACACCATAGTAGATGATAGGCAACATGCCCCCGACGATCTGACAAACTATTACATGATCTAACTCATCCAATCCCTACCACCCCCTTCGCCTACAGCAGGGGAATTACTCACACATGAAAGGGGAAGTCATGGAGGGATGATGGAGTGGTGATGATGATGATGATGGCGACGATCTCCCCTCTCCGGAGGCCAATTCAGCCTCCAGATTAGCCCTCCCGAGGAAGAACAGAGGGTGGCGGCGGCTCCGCGACGGAAAACTACGAAAGAACTTCTGATCTGGGGTTTCTGCATCGGGAGTAAAAATACGAGGCGAAGTAGGGCACCAGGGGGTGTGGGACCCACCCAGACGGCCCCCCGGCGCGGCCCAGGGGGGGCGCCCACAGGGCGTCTGGGCACCCCCTGGCCCCCCTCTGGCCCCACTTCTGGCTCCTGGTTCCTTCGGGTGCGTGGATTTTTTGTGATTTTTCGTGGATTTTTCTGAGATACCTAAAAATCCGTTTTCCTGCACACAAATAAACCATACAGGCAGCTCTGCTGAAAACAACGTCAGTCCGGGTTAGTTTAGTCCAAATCATGCAAGAATGAGGCCAAAACAATATCAAAAGTGTTTGGAAAAGTAGATACGTTTGAGACGTATCAAGAGCCAGCTGTTGATCCCAACAGTATATCTACCTCCGATGCTGAGACTGAAGACGGTGCCGAACCTGAAGATAAGGATAAGGAGAAGAATGATCCGCCTGAAGTTCGAGAAGAAGAAGCACCTTACAAACACAAGAAGTACACTAGAGAAGACTTCGTCGCAAGAAGACATGGGAAGGAAAGAGAACCATGGATACTGAAACCCATGCCCTTTCCAGGTAAGTCTCTCAAATCTAGAGAAGAATAGCATTACAATAAGTTTTGTGAGTGGATGAAACCTCTTTTTCTTCAAATCCCTTTGACTGATGCTATTAAGTTACCTCCCTATTCAAAATATATGAAAGATATTGTTACTAATAAAAGAAAAGTTCCTAATGAAGAAATATATACTATGCTTGCTAACTACTCTTTCAGTGGCAAGATTCCTGAGAAGCTTGGTGTTCCAGGTATACCCACCATTCCTTGCTCCATAAAGAATAATTATGTCAAAACTGCTTTATGTGATCTTGGAGCAGGAGTGAGTGTTATGCCTTTCTCTCTTTACAAGAGGCTTTGTTTAGAGAAACTAATTCCTACAGATATCTCTCTTCAGATGGCTGACAAGTCAACAGCCGTCCCGATAGGTATTTGTGAGGATGTTCCCGTAGATGTTGCTAATTGTTTGATCCTTACTGATTTTGTCGTGCTTGACATGCCCGAGGATGGGAGCATGTCCATTATTCTTGGTAGACCTTTTCTTAACACCGCAGGTGCTATTATTGATTGCAATAAAGGAAAGGTTACCTTCAATGTGAATGATAAAGAACACACGGTGTATTTTCCAAAGAAGACCGACAAGAGGCATGGCCTCAACTCTATAGAAAATATCGAGACTGTGAAGATTGGAGAATGGGACTGTCCACTACATGTGCACCACAAATACAAAACTATTA
Organism: Secale cereale; assembly: GCA_902687465.1. Taxonomy (NCBI): domain Eukaryota; kingdom Viridiplantae; phylum Streptophyta; class Magnoliopsida; order Poales; family Poaceae; genus Secale; species Secale cereale. The sequence goes on along the minus strand of LR738710.1, from coordinate 257,422,365 downwards.
TGGTGGGGACAATGTCCATTAAAGTAAAGGTGCAATGATCACTTCGTAAGAGGTCGGACTTTTTGCTCTATATATCGCCGGTTTGTTGGTAAGACTTGATCAACCTTACTAGTGAGCATGTTTTATATAGGTAAAAAGTTGAGCTTGTTATGTTTTCATTTGTTTTAGCTTTTGTTCTCCTTGCTGTACCAAGTGTTTGTGTTTTTGAAGCTTCACAGTTCTAATCACTGCTTTAAGTTTTCAGAAAGTTTTGCAGCTTTTTGAACTTCGAAAAATTTTCAACAGTGAAGTTTTCAGAAAAATTCCAGAAAAATAAAAATTAAAATTTCCATGCCGGGAGTGACCCAGGGGCACCTGGGGCTGACCAGGGGGGGCCACCAGTGGCCCAGGCGGCCAGCTGGCGCGGCCTGCCCCCTGGCCGCGCCCATAGGGCGCCTGGGGCCCACAGGTCCCGCCTCCAGGTGAGTCTTCTTCCTCTCTCTCTCTTTCTCTCTCTAAAAACACGAGTTCTGCACCTGTTCTTGCGTTCTTGCTGTTCTTGGAGGCAATTTTCGATCTCTCTCTACATCCTATCATTCGAGCTGAGATTTTGAACAAATAATCCCTGGTATGTAACTCCTCCACCCCTCCAATTAGATTTTTTGTTGGTGGCTTCATTTGTGAGTATTTAGTAGTTCTTGGTGCTGTGTAGATGAGCTTGCATGCATGTGTAGAAATTTATTTTCCAAGTTTTGATGCAAGTTTATGCCTTAGGTAAGTGAGTTGAGTAGTTTGCCTTAACCCACTTTGTTTAAATCCTTGTTTTTGTAATTTGTCAAAAATTTCAGAAATGAGTTTGTTAGGAAGGGCAAAGGGGTAGCTTGAGAAGAAGAAGCCCACGCGCTCTGATCGAGTTACTAGAGCCACAGCTTCACCCTCGACTGCTAGGGTGAGCTACAATGAAGATCATGTGCCCCTAGAGTTGTTGGAAGACACAAATCCAGCACGTGCGATGACGTTCCTATGTGATGAATTCCTTGAAGCTGCAGGAATTAAGGATGAGTTTTATAACCTTTGTGCTAATGCAGGTCTGACACGGCTCGTCACATGCCGTGTTGCTCAGTATCAAAAACTCACCTTCGGTTTCATTAACAGTTTTAGATATAACCTTGATACTGGTTCTATTGAGTTTAAAATTTACAATAATCTTTTGACCATGCCCTTGGAAAATTTTGTGAAATAATAGGTGTGCCAAACGTTGGGCAGACGGCGAAGATGACCTCTCAGTCCTCCGAGCTGAGAACCGTCTTCAACTCTCTCTGCAGCATGGATACGAGGGATATTCATCGGTCAAAAATCTCCAGTATCTTATTCCCTCACCTCAGGTATTTTGCGTATTATGTTGCTAGAGGGGTGTTAGCTCGTGACAACACGAGCAGCATTTCTGCGCCGGATATTGCTATCCTGGCAACCGCCCTCTCAGGGAGGTTTGATTATAATGTGGGTGACTTAATTGCTCGACGCCTTGCTATGAACGGTAACAAGGGAGATTTATTTGGTGTCTTCCTCTGCTTGGAGTGCGGACCCTTCTTCGTGGGAGGATCCGAGGACTTCGGTGTACGCGCCGGAATCCTTATACGACCCTTGGACTCACCAGTACCACCCCGGAGCAGGAGGCTCCTGGGGGCAGTAGCTACTACCAACTTAGGCCAAAAGCCTAAGCTTGGGGGAGTACGTGCCCTTCTCACTTTTCCATTGTATTATCTGTTTTATTTTTGTTCGCTTTGATCTTTTCAAAGTTTTTGCCCGTTCTTCTTTGTTCTTTCTTTGCAAAAACAACAAAAAGATTTTCTCTTTCTTTTGCTTTCGTTCAACCTTTGAAAAAACCCAAAAAGATTTCCTTTCTCTCTTTAGTTTGCTTTGTTTTCAGAGTTCAGCTTGAGTCCGTGATGGCATTTAATTATATTTCCTACGTTAGATCGTGCAAGTGACAAGGCAGTAATGACGAAGATCGACGGAAGGGAAGCAACAAGGAAAACCGGTATGAACTCTTCTTGTTTCTACTTTTGTACATATGTCTGTACTTATGATCTAGAGACCAGCTTGTAGCGACATAGTGCTATGTTTACAATGCCAGTGGTTCATGCTTTCCTTGTGGCTAATCTCAAATAGCTAGAGTATATAATGTGTTATTGAAATGATTTACATGCATTGCATTGTTCATGGTTTGGCATACTAAGGTGGTATTTCCCTTTGGAGAATTCTTGGATTGACTTGGCACATGTTTACACATGTTTAAGACTAAAAAGTCTGCTTTGCCTTGATGATCTTTGAGTTTCAGAATAGTTATATCACTTTCATGCCCAATTCAATGTTGCTTTGTCGCTCTGCATGATTATGACCGTTATTGCTCTCTAGTTGGTCGCTTCCCAGTCTCTTGCTAGCCTTCGCTCGCACTAAGCGGAATTCTGCTTGTGCATCCAAATCCTTTCAAACCAGTTATTCCATATGAGTCCACCATACCTTCCTATGTGGTATTTACTGGCCATCCTAACGAAGACTTTCTTGTACCATCTCGAAATTATTCAAATTTACTCTTGTTTTGTGCCTCTGTTTTAGCTCATGAGGAAGTAGTAGGTAATTCATGATCTTCTTATGTTGGACATGTTTTATCCCGGGATTGCATGTCTAATCTGCAAACCCCTAATACGAGGAGGGACTGGCATGAGTGCGCCCAGCTCACAAAAGATAATCACAACCAACAAACCTGTAATGCCCAGGATGGGACTATACCTCCTACGTGTCGAGGCACGACTTAAAGGTATAAGCCCATCCTAGAATGATCTCAAGTTTGGTATCTTTGCACAACTCATGTAAAAGAGGGATTAAATTGCAAAAGGAGATAGTTGGCTTACACTCGCCACTTCACACAATACATTACATGAACAAAACATCATTCCAAACATCACAACCCGACTACGGGCGAAGATCCAAAAGAAAGATACCAAAACAACATAAAGCCACAGGTCAGGATCGAATCCTAGTAGAAGAACCACTACTGATCGTCGAAAACGTCTCAAGCATACGGCCAAACTTCATCGAGCTCCCGGTGAAGTACTTGAACCAGCTCCTGCATCAAACTCGGCTGAACCTGCATCTGGTGTGGTGAAGTAACTGTGAGCCATAGAGGACTCAGCAATCCCGTTCCCGGGTAACATGACTATTTAAGCCTTGGGTGAGGACAAGGCTGAAGAAAGAACAAGAGGTGAAGGAACAACAAGAGTCTGCAGCAGCACTAGCACTAACTTACGTAAAAGAGAGCGAGAAGAGAAGTGCCTCGGTCGAGAGATGATCACGAAGTGATCCTAACTAAAGCCAGTCAAACATAACCCCTCCGTGTTCAACTCCCGAATCCCTATTCGGAAATTGACAGTCACGGTACACACGCTGGTAGTGTATTGGAACATTGTGTCAAGTTTTCTACAACCGGATATTAACAATCTCCCATCTGCCACATAACCGCGGGCACGGCTTTCGAAAGTTCAAACCCTGCAGGGGTGTTCCAACTTGACCCATTACAAGCCCACGATCCGCGGAGTCGCAACTCCATAGGTGGGAAGACCCGAGTATTCTCGGAATCCCGTGCTCAAGTTAAACCGAACTAAGGTAAGGCTAATCCAGCAAATCCTCCCGGCGTGTCGACACCCTGATAGTAGCCGCGCGTATCTAAGTCTCAGGACACGACCGGATGGGCGATGCTACAGGTGTATGCCAGATACCTCGGGTTGCCCCACGGCGGCCCTGCAGGACCCCCGTTTCGGACCAACACTCATGTGGAGCACTGGCCCGGGGTTGTAGAATTAAAATAAAAGGGATAGCTAGTCCACATGCAAGTTTTATTAGTTATTAGGCGAATAGTACCAATGTTGGGACTTGCTGGAAAAGACTTAGCACTTAGCGGTTTGTCAAGGGGGTCCCATACACCCCAACCGTGTTAGGAACGCATAATCAAGGAACATAACACCGGTTTATACGGTTCCTAACGGCATGAGTGGAACAAATCACCAAGCAAAAGGCTTAGCCTTCCACCCTTGCCAATATATAGATGATTTCATTTAAGCATTTTTATAGTGTGATATAACCCAACAAACTTCAACATGAAGCAAGCATCTTCAATCTTCACCTGCAACTAACAATGCTATAAGAGGGGCTGAGCGAAGCGTACTTAGCCATTCAACGGTTTGCATAGGTAGGGTGGTTAGACAGGTTCATGGTTACAATAGGAGGCTGACAGGAAAACATGGGCATCAAGGCAAATACTATAGATCGAGACTTCTAGCAATAGGCAAAGATAGTAATGGTATCCGGGTTCGGTCATCTTGCCTGGGATTCCACAGAGGGAGAAGAACGGATCCATGAAGCAGAAGGAGCAACAGAGACGAGCGAATCCTCACAACTCCGGAACGAAACCGAAGCTAACAAGAGAAGCAACCGGAAAGAAAGAAACAACACGGTAAACACACAAGCATAAACATGGCATACGATGCACACTCAAGTATGATGCATGTCCGGTTTAATTATGCATGGCATGGCAAAAAGCACAAACAAGACTATAAGTTAAGTGGAGCTCAATATGCAACGAGTTGCATATCGACGAAACACCACATTTAATTATTTAATTGACTCTCGTTATTTACAAGACAAGGTTAAATGTTTTTTTAACATGGAAAGAGGTGAAGCATAATAAAACTACACTATTTAGACATTTTAAATGAGGCCGGAAAAATAACAACAACATATCCAGAAAATCCCCATGAGCATGTTTAATAATTATAAAGCAACAAAAATTCACACATTTATAATGTTGTTAACATGATGCGGATGACATGATCAAGTTTATGCAATTTTTATTAAAAGGTTAACATAAGAGATATGAAGCATCGTCACCGTGGTGGAAAGAAAGGGTGCCACGGCAACGATCCGAAAATGATGCAACGCATCATATCGGTTCCGGTATCTCGTTGAGAGACCGGTGCAAAACAAAGGTGGAGCGAACGAGACATGCAAGATGATGGGGTGCTCCCGGTTTCCGGGTTCCCACGGGTCGGCGACAAAAGAGGGCACAACGGACACGATGCACACAAGGGAGACATTTCATACAACACAAGCATTCGACGGGCATCGACTCGGGGTTATACCTTCGGAGCGATCGTTCTCGGAGGGGTTCAAGATCGTAGAGGAAGAAGTCATTCACGTTCGGAGAGGAAGTAGCCGTTCACGAGGTCGCCAATGAGTAGTCGTTCCGTAGAGGGAAGTAGTGGTACACGGGGCGACGGTAGACGTTCGGGCGTCGAGTTCGTTTTCCCGTAGATGTTCGGGTCGGTGTCGTGGTACTTGGGGTTCTCGTTTGCGACGGTAGTGGAAGTAGTGGTACTTGGTGGGTCGCCGTGTAGTCGAACTTGAGGGTCGTCGACGTCGTGGTACATGAGGGTCGTCGTGGTACTTGGCGTGTCATCTTGCGTAGTCGTTCCGGTTCGTAGATGTTCATGTCATCGTAGCCGTTCGGGTCTTGAGTCTTGACGAAAACCACAAACACAGACTCGAAGGGGTACTCGGCGGTCGACGGGTGTTTCAACTGCAGGGTCCGCATCAACAGGAAAAAAAACGCAGCAAGCAAAAGAGACGCGGCAACAGCGGCAGGGTTCGGAGCTCGGCTCCACGGAGAGCTGGGGCGCCGGTGCTGGCCTGGAGGCAGAGGGGCACCGCGGCGCTGGGCCATGGCCTTGGCGACGGAGGGGCCACAGGGCGTGCGTGGTCCGGCGCTGGAGATGAAGGCGAAGAGGAGGGAGGCCGCGGTCGGAGCAGTGCCGGGCGCCATGGCAGGGGCGGCTCCGCAGGGACTCGGGGAGGAATGCGCTGGGGTTTCCGTTGCTGGAGGACGGAAGGCAGCAGGGCGAGGAGGCCCAGGCGGGGCAGTCCTGGCCGGCCCTGGCGCGCAGGAGCCTGGAGGAGGGGCGCGGGGCCTGGCCGCGGCGTGCGTCCTGGAGGCGACGGCCTGCGGGGAGGAAGGCCGAGGGGAAGCCTGGGGACGGAGGCCACAACGCCTGGCGATGGAGCAGAGGCCACGGTGCCTGGCGATGCGCTGGGAGGACGGGGCTCGGCGGCGGACGAGCGCGCTGGAGAGAAGGGAGCCGCGGTGGGAGATGGAGGCCGAGCCTCGGGTGCAGGGGCGTCGATCTTGGGGCCCGCGAGGGAAAAGCGAGGGGGGTGCTGCATTTCGGCCGAGAGAACGAGAGATCGAGAGGAGAGCGACGAGGGGATCGGGATGAGGGGATGGGTGCGGCGGCTGGGAGGCATCGAGAGGGAGGAGCGAGGCTCGGGCTGAGCGCTAGCTAGGGTTCGGTGTGGTCGGGCTAGGAGGCTGGCTGGGCCGCCTGGTGGCTGGGCCAAGAGGGAGGAGGAGGTGTTGGGCCGGCTGGGAGGAAGGAGGAGGCCCGTTGCGGCTGCCCTCTTCTATTAATCTCTATAGCAGAAAATAAAATTAGAGAGAGTCCACAAAAATAAGAAAAGGAGGCCATGAACAGAAAATAAAAGATGGAACATTTTTGTAAGGCTTTACGGGATATTACCAACCCAACAAAAAATAGTTCCAACAAAAAGGGAAGTGCAAACTAAAATGATTAGCTTGCCTTAAGGAGGAGCCTCGATACAACGGAAAAAGAAATATAGGGAGGTTTGACGGTGACACTTGGAGTGAAAAGGCATGGGGAATATTTGCAAGTGTGTTATGGTGAATTCCAACAAATGGAATAATTATGATATAGCTCCCTAAATATTGGGATGATATGTTTTAAAGAGAAGACATTCTTCCCTCGATTTAAATGGACCGAAGGCCCACACGAATTATTTAGGTTGAGATGCAAAAAATAAAAATGACATGATGGCATGATGACATGATGCAATGCAAATAAATAAATAACACAAGCACAAAAGAAACACACGGGCAACCCGGAACATCTGGAGACTTCTGGAATCTTCTGGGACGTTGATCTCGGGCGTCACAAAACCCTCCTTCACGCTTTGTTTATGAGAAATCAGAAAACTTTGGTAGTGATAACAAAGGAGATTAAGGGGATGTGATCGTCCCCATCTTGGGAGCCGTTCCTTGAAACATGTCTAGCATGAGAAGTGATTGGGTTGTCTACTAGCATTCGTTGACGAAATATGCACCTCTCAAAATCATTTTTACCTCTGTTTTCAAAACCAAGAGCTCTGGTACATGTTTAGTCTTTGCTTCCAACCACGGGTTTTCAACCTCGCCATCAAATTCCACGGTTCGAGAGTCTCCACCTTCTTTCTTCAAAGCACCAACTAGGAGAGCATAATTGTCATTCTGAGTGTAATGTGCATTGTCCCAAAGTATTACATTGTCTTCTGCATGCTTGTGGTATTATTTATTCTGAAATTCTTAGTTCTAGTCTCCTTTAAAACTCTGGAGGAGTTTCTGCATTTATGTTTTGCTTCACTCATGGAGGCTAGCGAGATACCACTCTAGTATGTTCAAGCTATGTGCAATGTAATCTTGTCTTGATTTTCAGTAGCATATTATTTACTTTTAGTTATTTGTGATTGGTCACTTGAAAGAAGGATTGCTTCGTGCATTGTCCTCATAGCATTGTTTCAATACTTGCTAGACTCTTTTTGTAGTACATGCTTATATACATCTAATGAAGCAAAAGAGTTTGTCAAAGTTTTCTTTGTCGCGTCCAGTTCGTTGAACTGAATTGCTTGAGGACAAGCAATATGCTAAGCTTGGGGGAGTTGATACGTCTCAAACGTATCTACTTTTCCAAACACTTTTGCTATTGTTTTGCCCTCATTCTTGCATGATTTGAACTAAACTAACCCGGACTGACGCTGTTTTCAGCAGAGCTGCCTGTATGGTTTTATTGTGTGCAGGAAAATGGATTTTTAGGTGTCTCAGAAAATTCCAAGAAAAATCACAGAAAATCCACGCACCCGAAGGGCCATTGTGCCAGAAGTGGGGCCAGAGGGCAGCCAGGGGGGCCCCAGGCGCCCTGCTGGCGCGGCCCCACCCCTGGCCGCGCCAGGAGGCCGCCTGGGAGGGTCCTCCCCCCTCTGGTGCCCTACCTTGGCTCCTATTTATTCCCGTGGCGAGGAAACCCCAGAACATAAGTCGTTTTTCCAGTTTCCGTCGCGGAGCCGCCGCCACCCTCTGTTCTTCTTCGGGAGGGCTAATCTGGAGGCTGGTTTGGCCTCCGGAGAGGGGAGATTGTCGCCATCGTCATCATCATCACCACTCCATCCTCCCTCCATGACTTCTCCTTCCATGTGTGAGTAATTCCCTGCTGTAGGCAAAGGGGATGGTAGGGATTGGATGAGTTAGATCATGTAATAGTTTATCAGATTGTTGGGGGCATGTTGTCTATCATCTACTTTGGTGTTTATCATCTTTGCTTCAACTTGTTGCTCTTAATGCTTGTCACTTTGGGCCCGAGTGCCATGTTTTCAGATCTGAACCCTATGTGTTTGCATGAATATATTTGTGTTCTTGATCCTATCTATGAGTTGTTTGCACCTATTATGGTCCGGAACAGGCGATCCCAAAGGTGACAGCTTGGGACACCAAAGGGGATGGTCCATAATTTGAGGATTCCATGTATCCATTGAGTTTATTGCTTTGTTCCGGTGCTCTTTGACAGGAGCACCTTAATCTCCATAAGTTCCTTTTGGCCCCGTTCGTAGCGGGATGGTAGGACAAAAGATGTTGTGCAAGTTCTTATTGCAAGCACGTACAACTACCTGTGGGATACATGCCTAATGTTTGATATTTGCCTAGATGATCATTACTTTTCTGTGTGCCTTGCCCCAAGTTAGATTCATGATGTATCTCATCCATGCAGCGCCCAACCATCCATCTCCCTAGCCTACAGTGTTTCAATCCTGCTAGTTATTAGTTGTTACTTTCGCTGTTCACTTTTGCTGTCACCACCATCACTATCATATCACCATTACCACTTATCTTTTGTTGCAAGTAAGTATATTTCAGGTGCGGTTGAATTGACAACTCAACTGTCAAAGCTTATAAATACTCTTTGGCTCCCCGTGTGTCGAATCTATAAATTGGGTTATTCTTACCCGCGAAGACTATCTCGATACCTTACGGTTGAGGGTTACCACGGGGCGGCGCCGGCTGGCCATGGTGGCGGCCAACAAGGGCAGTGGCCGGTGCTATCGGTAGGTCGTGGCACGCCGCCGAGCCTGAGACCCGCGCTCACTGCCGGACATGGAACCCTGCCAGGACCACAACCTGCGCAGGCTGTGGGGGTGGTGCCGGTCGCCAGGCGTGGCGCTCAGGGACTCCGGCCACCGGCGCCGGCTACAACGTTGCATGTGGCTGTGGGGCGCGGCGTTGCTCCGCCGAGGCCGCAGACAACTGAGGCTGTGGGGCGTGGTGCAGCTCCGCCGAGGGCGCCGACGCATGCTTCGGCCAATGGACCGATGCCGGCTGTCCAGGCCACTTATGCCGGAGTTCAGTCGTGTGTCGCACCGCCGCCTCACTATGTCGCGAGGCCGACGCAAAAACGCTTTGGCCCAACGCAGACGAGGCAGAACTCGGTTGCTGGAGAGACTTATGTTCCGCCCCGGGGACAGTGGGGGGGGGCGATGGTTATGATGCATATGGGGTTGGCCAACACCGTGGCTCGTTATCCATGGGAGGTGGTCGTGGTTATGCCTGTCAGAGTGATAGTTCTGCTGAGAGGCCTTTTCTCGGCCCTCCGGGTGGTTTTGTCGAGGGAGCTTCAGGCCCAGACTACCGGCAGAGAGGTGGCTACCATGGTCACCGTGGTGGTGGTGGTGGTGGTCATGGTCGGTACCACAGACAGCCTCCGCCACCGGCCGTTGTTGACAATGCGACATCTGTCGTGGCAGCCGATCCCGTTCAGACGATTGACCTGCCTAGCCAGGCAATGGAGGTGGTGACGGCACTGGCCAACACGGAGGTTCCTGGGACTGGAGTTACAGCTGAGGCATGCAACATGACTAATTCACAGAGGGTGTCCAAGTGGGCGCGTAAGAAGGAGAAGATGTTATGCTATCGATGTGGTCAGAAGGGTCACTTCATTGCTGAGTGTGTGGCGGAGCTGTGCGACTCGTGTGGTAAGCCATCACATGTCATGGGGGATTTCCCGTTTTTGCGTGATCCGGTTCCGGCTCTGACAATGTATGGAGTATATTGTGCTGAGTTGATGTTCTTTGAGTCCGCGACTGCGAGAGAGATTCCGGTGGAGATGCAGAGTCTGACCATTGGGATTGTGAAAGCTACCCAAGGAGAGGTTTCTGAGGCTCAGATTGTGCAGAGACTTCAGGAACTGGCTCCACGTGACTTCCAATGGGAGCTTGTCAGTATTGAGGACAATGTGTTCAGGGTTGACTTCCCAACTATGGATGATTTGCAGAGATTGTTGAGCTTTGGGTTGTGCAGAGTTCCTGGCACTAAATGCATTCTGGAATTTCACGAGTGGAAGAAGGTGGAGCCTAAGGGCAAGCCCCTTACCCAGGTTTGGTTGCAGTTTTCCAGGGCTCCCTGTGAGCCATTGAAGGATGCTCAAGTTGTGGCTAGTATGGGCATTATGGTTGGAAAAACTGAGAAAGTGGATATGGCCTTTACCCGCGCTCATGGGGTGGCCCGACTTCTAGTGAGCGTTCTGGATGTTGAGTACGTCCCTGATGTGGTCAACTGGACTTACAGGGGAGAGTTGTTTCCTCTCGAGATTGAGTTTGAGGATGTAGATCTGTTTGCCGAGGCGATCAATGGGACTGATGTGGATATGCACGAGGGTAATGACAGCGCGGGTGCTAAAGGGGCACCGACTGATGAGGCTGGACGAGAGGTGTCCCACGGATTGGGCCATGTTGCTCAGCTGCCCGGGGACGGGCCTGGGGTACAGACAGTACCATCATCCTCGGTGCCTATGAGTTCTCTGTGGTTTGGGTCGTTTGAGCCAGCTTCTGCCCCGCCCAGACTCTGGAGCGACCGGCTGGAATCTGATGATGTGTTTGAGTGCTCGCTTCCTATGTTGGAGTTTGATGCAGCTGATAGTCCCATGATTGGTGGCTTGGTGAGGACGTCCTCGGCGACGACCTTGGATGGGGGAGGGGAGGTGGAGCCTGAGGTGGTTTCTCTTTCCGCCGCTCTCCCAGCGGTTGAGTTCCGGGAGATGATGTTTGCTTCGGAGGATGTATCTGGGGGAGGGAGTCCGGGGCAGGTGGCCTCGAACTCTTCTCCTCCGATCCTGCCACCGACGACGCCGCCGATGGCTGGCTGTGGGGGATGCGGTCCGGGGCAGGTGTCCTCGGTTCCCTCTTCTCCGGTGGCGGCTAGAGCGGCCACTTCTCCAGCGGCGCAGGGTGGTGGTTTGGAGCAGGCGGCCTCGATCCCCCCTTCTCCTTCAACGGTCAGGAAGGCCGCGTCTCCTGCGGCACCGATGTTACTCTCCGGCCAGAGGGTTGGGGCGAGAGGAGTGCTCGGGCAGGCGGCCCCCGCGCTTCCCTCTCCTGGCTTACCGGCGGCCCGGGGCTTCGGTTTGGGACACTCGTCCGTGGGGCTTGGGAGCCCACCACCGCTTCCTCCAACAACTTTGGCTGATCCTTCGTGACATTGAGGTCACTACTGGTATGTCTGTCAACATTTCTAATTCAATCTTGCATTTTTCTAATGAGAAGATTATAAATAATGCAAACCAATTAGGAGTTTCGCTAGGGAGTAATGATAGTGAAATTTCCAACTCGGTTAATGATCTCCTAGATTTGGAAGCGGAACGTGCTTTAGAAACAATTCGAAACCTAGCAGCGGTAAAACCTATGAATGATGCAGAGATTGATGCGTTGGGGGTTAGAGTGCTCGATAATTTTTGTGCAGATCTTGCACCATCCACTCTTGAGGACAAGGAAGAGGATGTAACTCTAGAGGATGCAGTAGCTAGACCCACTGAGCCCGGTTATGAGGACCGGATGGAGGACCAATGTAAACCGAAACACAAGTGGAAGCGGAAGATTTATCCTGTTTCAGCGGTTCGTAGGAGTGCCAGGATTCGGACTTCCAAAAAATTTCATGATGAAATATGAAAGGAATCTTTTGGAATAGCAGAGGTCTGAAAGACTTGGCTAAAAGAAGGTTTCTTGCTGAGGCGTCTCTTGAGCATAGATTAGATTTTATTGCTCTCTCGGAAACTGGTAGAGATAATTTTGCGCCCCAGTTTCTCAACACTTTATCAGACGGTGTCGATTTTGATTGGCATCGCCTTCCTCCGCGAGGAAGATCGGGTGGGATCTTGCTTGGAGTGAGATGCGATTCGCTGGAAGTCTGAAGTGTAGTGATGGGTGACTTCGCGGTTAAGTTCCGGGTCAGGTCCAAAGCTGATGGGTGTAACTAGGCTCTGGTGGCGGTATATGGTGCCGCACAACCCAAGCTTAAACAAAAGTTTTTAGCGGACCTTGTTCGGATCTGCGGATCCGAGCAGCTCCCAGTTTTAGTTGGGGGTTACTTCAACATCATTAGGAGGAGAGAGGAAAAGAATAATGATAATTTTGACGACAGATGGTCGTTTATGTTCAATACCATTATTGAAAGCTTGGATCTGAGAGAGATAGAGCTTTCCGGTAGAAAGTTTACTTGGGCTAATACTTTGCCAAACCAAATGTATGAGAAGCTTGATCGAGTTCTCGTGAGTGTCGAGTGGGAACAGAAGTTCCCTTTCGTAATGATTCAGGCTCTCTCTCGCGGAATCTCGGATCACACACCTCTATTCGTGGACTCAGGTGAGCCAAACCACGTGGGAAACAAAAACACCTTTTCTTTCGAGCTGGCATGGTTTGAACGAGAAGGATTCTTGGATCTGATTGCCAGGGAATGGGCTAAGGATGCAGGATGTATGAATTCTGTTAAGCGTTGGCAGAATAAGATTAGGCATTTGAGAAGTTTCCTACGGGATGGGCTAAGCACCTTAGTGGGATTTATAAGGTTGAAAAGGAAAGGCTCCTTTCTCTTATTCATTCCCTAGATTTGAAAGCCGAATCCACGATTTTGCAAGCCGCAGAGCTTCAGGTTTAACTAGATGCAGAGATGAGGTTGAAAGAACTTCTCCGCGAAGAAGAATTGAAGTGGGCGCTGCGGGCTAAGGTCCGCAAAGTTGTCCAGGGGGACGCGAACACTCAAGTATTTCACTTGATTGCTAATGGCAAGCACAAAAAGAAGATAATCTTTCAGCTTGAACAAGATGAAGAAACTATTTTAGGACATGACAACCTAAAACTCTACATAACCGAGTATTATAATCAGTTATTTGGACCTCCGGAGGATAGTTGTGTGTCCCTCGATGAGTCCAGGATTGAGGATGTGCCTCAACTAACTGCTAATGATAATGATATTTTGGTTGCCCCGTTCTTGGACAAGGAGGTGTTTGATGCTATAACACAGATGAAAAATAATAAGGCTCCCGGGCCAGATGGATTCCCGGCGGAGTTATACAAAAAGTGTTGGCATATTATTAAGGGGGATTTGATACCAATGTTCCATGATCTATTCTCTGGACAACTTCGGTTATTTCACTTAAATTTTGGAACAATAACACTGCTTCCTAAGAAAACGGATGATGTGAGAATCGAGCAGTTCAGACCGATCTGCCTTCTTAATGTTTGTTTCAAAATTTTCACCAAGGTTGGGACTAATCGGCTCACACAGATTGCGGATTCTATGGTGCAGCAATCCCAAACTGCTTTCATGCCGGACAGAAACATCCTAGAAGGGGTGGTGGTCCTTCATGAAACGCTCCATGAAATTCACTCGAAAAAACTAGATGGAGTTGTTTTTAAGGTGGATTTCGAGAAAGCGTACGATAAAGTCAAATGGCCATTTCTCCAACATGCATTGCTTATGAAAGGTTTTGATGAAGCCTGGCGCCGCCAGGTTGAATCGTATACGCAAAAAGGGAGTGTTGGAATTAAAGTGAATGACGAAATAGGTCATTATTTCCAGACACATAAGGGACTGAGACAAGGGGATCTGATGTCACCTATCTTGTTCAACATTGTAGTTGATATGTTGGCAATTATGATAGGAAGGGCTAAGGAGGCTGGTCAAGTGGGTGGCCTGGTACCTCATCTAGTTGACGGAGGTGTGTCCATCCTTCAGTACGTTGATGATACAATCATCTTCATGGAGCATGACTTGGCCAAAGCGAGAAATATGAAGCTGGTGTTATGCCTATTTGAACAATTGAACCGGGTTAAAGATTAACTTTCACAAAAGCGAGTTGTTCTGCTTTGGTAGAGCCAATGACGAACAAGAGGCTTATAGGCAGTTGTTTGGGTTCGATTTGGGGGCTTTACCTTTCACATACTTAGGAATACCAATCCACCATCGTAAGCTGACAAACAGAGAATGGAAGTGCATCGAGGACCGATATGAAAAGAAACTGAGTTGCTGGAAGGGCAAGCTTATATCATACGGAGGCTGATTAATTTGGTTCTCACAAGTATGCCTATGTTTCTTTTGTCATTCTTCGAAGTCCCAGTTGGAGTTAGGAAAAGACTGGACTTTTATCGCTCACGATTCTTTTGGAGGGTGATGAGCTAAAAAGAAAATACCGTCTAGCCAAATGGGATATCATCTGTAGACCAAAAGACCAAGGGGGTCTTGGTATTGAGAATCTTGAAGTTAAGAACAGATGTCTTCTCAGCAAGTGGCTGTGGAAGTTATCAAGTGAGACCGGTGCCACTTGGGCGCAAATCCTCCGTAACAAGTATCTTCAAACCAAAACTTTGTCTCAGGTGACAGTAAGGCCGACTGACTCACCTTTTTGGAAAGGGCTTATGAAAGTCAAACTATCCTTGTTTAATAGGACAAAGTTTATTATTGGTAACGGTGCTAGTACGCGATTCTGGGAGGATACTTGGCTCGGAGAGACACCCTTAGCCATTCAATACCCGTCTTTGTATCGTATTTTTCAACGACGTGAGGTTTTTGTTGCAACGGTACTTCAATCTAGCCCCCTTAATATTCAGTTTAGAAGGGCGCTAGTGGGGAATCGTTGGGAAGAATGGCTCCTTCTAGTGAGTAGACTGATGGAGGTTCAACTTTCTCAACAACCCGATGAATTACGCTGGAAGCTTACTAGGTCTGGAGTATTTACAGTTAAATCAATGTATGTTGATGTTATCAATTCAAGCTCGATTCCTAGTTCAAAACATGTTTGGGCTGTCAAAGTTCCTTTGAAAATCAAGGTGTTTATGTGGTTTGTTCATAAGCAAGTTATTTTAACCAAGGACAACTTGACAAGGCGTAATTGGGCATGACCTACTAGGTGTAGTTTCTGTGATCGGGATGAGACGATCAAACACCTCTTTCTTGATTGCCCGCTAGCCAAAGTTTTATGGCGGACGGTCCATATTGCTTTTAATATTACTCCACCGAGTTCTGTCAACACGTTATTTGGAACGTGGTTTAATGGGATAGAGCCCGAATTAGCGAGACATATTCGCGTAGGAGTCTGTGCCTTGTTGTGGGCAATCTGGAATTGCAGAAATGATTTGGTTTTTAACAGGACAACACGCATTCATTTTTTGCAGGTTATTTTTCGAGCCATGGCGTTGATCAGTTCGTGGTCGCTACTCACTCCGACGGAGGCCAGGGAGCGTTTGGTTACTGGATCTATCCGCTAGGAGATGGTAGCTTGGGATATCTTCAACCGGTTTGGATGGCCGTCATGTAATAGGATAGGCAATTAGTTTACCTATCTCTCTTTTGCCAACTGGTTGTGGCGTCCTTTATTTAGCTAGTTTGTCTTCTAGCCCTTTTACCTAGCTCTGTGTGAGATCTTTTTTATTTTCATGTGGAGACTTTAAGACCTTGTTGGAACCTATTTATTTGTTTAATAAGATGGCCGTATGCATCGTTCTGATGCAGAGGCCGGGGAGTCCCCCCTTTTCAAAAAAAAGTTAGATGACCTTGGTGTATTTTTAGCGAGTGATAGCGACTCGGATGATGATGTAGATGATTCTGGTGATGAGCCTCGACCAAATGGAGTAGCGAAAAGAAAGTTAACAAATAAGGAGCGGCTGGCTCTTTTACTTGAAGGAGATAAATCGGATGAGGAATAAGCTAATGACCAGGACATGGAGATAACATTCAACACGGAGCTTGAGGACCTTAGCAAACGTATCCTTGAGAGAAAGAGTAGTGAGAAGAAGACTGTCTGGGAGATGCACCAAGAAAAAATGAAGGAAAAGCGGAAAGCTAGGAAGAGGTCATCAAAGGATGATGATGATGATGACGATAGCAACGAAGATGGTGCTGATGAAGATGATGTTTTCCTTGAGGATGCATAGTCTGATGAAGACGTTAAACCAATGAAGAAACAGAAGGTGAAGGCTAAAGGTAAAGAAAAAGGGAAAGGAAAGGACAAGCTTCCATAGGAACATTTCTAACCAGAAGCAACTAAAGAAGAGTTGGAGCTCTTGGTTGCTGATCAGGATGCAAGCAATGGTGCAAAGGGCTATAACATAAAACACAAGAGTAAAAAGGGCAAGGATTTTGTCGAGGACAAACATCCACGTATTGATCTTAGCAGTGACAAGAGGTTTGATCCCATGTTCACGTCTCATCTGTTTGCGCTGGATCCTACTGATCCGCAGTACAAGAGGTACTACCAGCATCCGTTATATTGATTTACCCCGTGCGATAGTGAAAACGTCTTACCTCATCGAGAGGGGACGTCATACGTGTTATAGGCAGGGGCACATGTCATGGTACTAAGTCTGACAGTAAGGGTAGGGGGTATGTAGGAGGAGGCAAGGTCCTAACTACGACGAGGTTGTACACACAAGTTTACGAGGTCAAGCCCCTCTCAGAGGAGGTAAAAGCCCTATGTCTCGGTGCCCGGAGGTGGTCGACTGGAATATGGGTGTGTGTGTTACAGGGGGTGCGAACCCTTGTACCGGAGGAGGGGGTGGCTTATATAGAGTGCGCCAGGACCCCGGCCATCCTTCGGTACAGAGGGTTCAATGTACATAAAGACAGGACGTTACTGATAACGTCTGCTATAAAGAGCTATAAATGGCCTTTAAGACTACTGAGTGAATGCCTGACCATTGTCATCTCGAGTGACCTCTGATCTTCTGTACTCCAAGTGGTTTTCTTGTATAGTCGAGTGACTTCCTCTTGGTCGAATGGAGTTCACGTATCCGAGTGAGATATTTGGTCGAGTGGATTGCACTTTTCGGTTATTGCGGTCGGTATCCTTCACTATCTTTTGAATGTCCTTGACTCTAGGGTAATGACCTTGGGTAGGACGTCTAGGTCAGGCCTATGACCCTACCCTAGGTCCATGGCATCGTTAGTAGCCCCCGAATGGATTGAGGTCCGAGTGAAAAGAGAGTTGATGTTGATCCCGATCTGATTCTTATGCTTCAGAGGCATTTTTCTGGAACCTCGGAATCAAGATGATCCTTCAACCTTATTTCAATCGCCTTGATTGATTCAGAGGTCGTCGAGTGAACTATGCTGGTAATCTTCGAGTGTTGATGAGGCACGAGATCTTCGGCGCGATCGGTTGCTCTAAGGTTCCCGGATTTTGTGGGATTCGAAATTTCGGGGAAGCGCGCTGGACGGAGCGCGCCGCAGTAAACGGACTGGATAGACAGGGGGTGCCTCGATTCTCACGCCACCTTTTCCGCCACGTACCGAGCGTGCGACTGTTGCGGGATTTGACAGGATCGTTCGGGCCCCCACGTCAGCACTGTGCACTTTGTTCTTCTTCTTCCTCTTCCGCTTCTCCACCGTGCCCTTCTCCACTCTCGACGCTACCGCTTCGCCCGTACGCAGCCCGCCGCAATGGGAGAAGACAGGACGACGGCTCTGGAGCGCGCGAAGAAGGCGCCGGCGACGGGGAAAGGCAAGAAGATGAGTCGGGGGTCATCGTCGAGATCTGGTCTGCCGCCTGGTTGGATCCAGGGGGATTGGATTCGGTCCGTGATGCGGCAAGAAGACATGGAGGAGCTGGTCGACGGGGGCTTGGTTGCCCACAAGTCTTGGAGGCTGTCGGGGAACGAGACCGAACCTCAGCCACGGGAGGGTGAGTGCGCCCTCCTCACAACCCATGTCGATCACGGTTTCTCCCTGCCTCCGCATCCTTTTTTCTGGGGTTTCCTGAACTTCTTTGGTGCTTAGCTTCATCACTTCTCTCCCAACACAATCACATACCTCGTTGCATATGTCTCTTTGTGTGAAAACTTCTTGGGTTGTCGACCACATTGGGGTCTGTTTAAGCACATCTTTACCTGCCGTTCTCAAGCCATGAAGAAGGCAAATCCGACTGACAAGAATATGCACGTGATCCAAATGTGCGGGGGTTTAGGGATTCAGATGAGGGGTAGGAGCACTTTTCCCACTATGACCCTTCCTGAGTCGGTCAGAGGGTGAAAGTCGACTTGGTTCTACTGCAAAGATATTTCGACTCTGGGACACTCGACCGGTCTTCCCCCTTTCACCTTGGATCGGGTCAGCCAACCCTCCTCGTTAATCGTGAATCCGGCAAAGAAAGTAGAGGTGGACATGTTAGTCGACCGAGTAGTCCAACTAGTCCGCGATGGTGTGACTGGCATGGTGTCGGTGTCAAAACCGGCGGATCTCGGGTAGGGGGTCCCGAACTATGTGTCTGAGGATTGATGGTAACAGGAGGCCGGGGACACAATGTTTACCCAGGTTCAGGCCCTCTCGATCGAGGTAATACCCTACTTCCTGCTATATTAATATGGATGAATATGGTTACAAGAGTTGATCTACCTCGAGATCGTATTGGCTAAACCCTAAAGTCTAGCCTATGAGGATTTGTGGTTCTCTGTCCGCCTCTACGGACTAAAACCTCCGGTTTATATATGCATCGGAGGGGCCTAGGGTTTGTACATAACCATCTTGCAGAGGAAGAAAAGATTACACCCGAACCTAAAACCTGCCATTATATGAATACAGGAGTCCTATCCGGATACGAGAGACGATCTTCAACAATGATCTTCACGGCCCACCAGTCCGGCCCACCACGAGTTATCCGGCCACATGAGGACGCCTCAATCCAGGACTCCCTCAGTAGCCCCTGAACCTATCTTCGATGACGATGAGTTCGGCTTCCGTATTGTCTTCGGCATTGCAAGACTGCTTCCTTCTTCTGAATATATCTTCTGCAAAAAGGTGTATTGTGTTCGGCTCTGCAAGATTAGTACAACCCTTAGCCTCGAAGGCAAGGCTCTTAAAAGAAAATGAATAATGTGTCTTTACTGACAACTTTTGGTGAAGCATCGCGTCCATCCCACTAATATATCGAACCGTTTTATTTGGTCCTAGTTTCGCGTTTTGAGGTATATCCTCATTGACACGTCTTATCAGAATAGAGATCGTGCCCGCTTATTGTGGGATCCTTATCAATGTGATGTGAGCATCCACACCGCACATTACGCACGCCGCTTTGGGAACCGGCGAGGTTTATGGCTAAAGTGGGGTGACACTCTGTATTCACAACGTTATAAAAGGACACCAATCCCTTTCATCAGCCCCACGCTTTCCTCAAGCTCGAGCTCTCCAATCTCCCTAGCCCCAGCTTCCTCATCTCTTGCGCCCACTGCTCTGCGTTCCTCAACCACCGCCTCCTTCCCCAACAATGGCTGGATCTAGTGCCAGGGGCGAGTGGGAGGCCTCCACGATGATCTTCGGAGCGCTGGCTATCTCGCTGCCGACATCGCGCACCGAGTTCCCACCTGGGTCAGGTGATTCCTGTCCCAGAGGCGGGTGAGAGAGTAGTGTTCACTTCACACTTTGTTAGGGGGCTAGGGTTTCCACTCCACCCCTTTGTTCGGGCTTTGATATTCTTCTACAGGCTAGATTTCCACGATCTAGCCCCGAACTCAATCCTTCACATCTCCGCTTTCATAGTGGTGTGCGAAGCTTTCCTCCGCATCCCTCCACACTTCGGCCTATGGCTTAAAACCATCAACATGAAGCCGAAGGTGGTGGACGGGTAGCACGTAGAGTGCAGGGGCGCCATGATTAGCAAGCTCCCGAATGCGACATGGCCAAAAGGGTCATTCGTAGAGACGAACAAGGTCTGGCAGCAGGAGTAGTTTTATATCACCGAACCCCGCGACGCCAAATGGGCGGCGGAACCTGCTTTCAGATCTGGACCCCCAGAGAGGTTGACCTCCTGGACCAAAAAGGGTCTAGACTGGGGGTCTCAAGTTGAGGTGACGACACCCCATAGCCGTGTGTTCGGCGTGATTTCCAAGGGCCACCAGCTCTCGCCCGTGGTCCAGGTAATGCTAGCCCGGCTTGTCCTTCCTTGCCAAAGCCGGGACTCCTCCCTATGGGAGTTCGATCCGGTAGGAGATAAGCCTCTGAAGCATCTCTTTGGCTTTACGCACAAAGAGATCTGGAAGCATCTCTTCAAGAGCCAGAAGGAGTGTCCGGATGAAACCAAGGACGCGGGCTATAGTACTGCGTTCTCCGCCCCACAGGTAGTAGAAAATTTCGCCGAACATATATCCATTCTCTTATTTAATGATAACAGTAATTGGAGTTTTTGCGTGATATACATGGCTGGACGAAGAAGGCGACCTGGATGAAGTGTCCGACGCCTTTGCCCGAAGACCCAGAATCGCCTCGACTGACGGCGATGCTGGTCCCATCGCCGTACAAGGCGCCGGTCAAGAAGCCCAAGAAGAAGAGCAAGGGGGCCGGAGACAGCCCCCGCCCTGCGGACGAGAAGTCCGAGAAGATCAGCATCCTCTCCTCCGAAGAGGAGGAGGATGACGAGGAAGAAGAAGAAGAGGAAGAGCTCCCCGTGCAATGTCGGGGGACGAAAAGGGGGCTAAACCTCTCTACTCGTTCGGACTCATCATCGAATAGAGTTTTGTGGTCAAGCCCAGGGAGAAGCCCCTGGCCGAAATGTAAGTTTGTCCGGATTGGTGCACCTTCGTTTGTTTTAGCATTTTCGATGCTCACTTAATATTTCTCACCTGCTAACCTACAGCCCTCCCCGAGGACACCCTGACGCCTCCTTATCGGAGGGGAACTCTCTAGCGCCCGGAGAGACGGAGAGTGAACCGCCGGTCCGAGCTCCATCGCCCATGATCGGCGGGGACACCGAAGTGTCTTCCCAGCGGGCGTCCTCCGCTCAAAGAGATGAGGGTGGGGCAGGTGACGGGGCGACCTAGGGTAATACCTCGGCTTCCGCTGCCCATGGGGAAACAGTCCCCATAGAGACCAAAGATGGGGGCCCAAACAATCCGGGGCCCTCCCGAATATTGACCCGGAGCCTAGTGCGGCTCCGTGGTCCGAAAACCAGGCCCCCCAGGTGGGGGAGGATACAACGGCGCAGGGAGTCAATCCGGAGGCGCCGGACCCTATGGAGGGAGCATTGCAAAGTACTTCCATCATGGAGGAGCACTGCACCGTGATGGGTGCGGTGATGAAGAAGATTCAGTCCGTCAAGGGCGAACTGAATGAAGCCTTCAACAGCCTGTTAACGGGCTTTGAGGTAAGCAATGTAATGTTCTTTATGGAACCTTATTTGTTTTAAATACACATGTATAGCCCGTAGCCCATGATGCTTTGTGTGATTCTGAACAAAATCGAACGAAGTATCCATAGTATACCATGCTTATAGAGCTGAACTGTTGTGCTTATGTTATTTGAACATGATTCACTAGTTACGGCAACTACACGAGATGCCGAGGTTGCCGAACTAAACCGGAAGCTCTTGTTGGCCAACGCGGACCTCGACCGCGTCAACCAGCGTTTAGATAAAAGACAAGGTATGCGGGTTCAAAAAGTTAAGATGTCAAGAAGACTAACAATATTAATTGAGTATGGGTATAAACTCTTTTATGATTTTCTGTATTGCACAGTTGGTGCCACTGAGCTCAAGGCCCTCAAGGGCGAGCTCGCGAAGGCCAAGAAAGAGGCCGAGGCAAGCAAGGCGACTGCTGACAAAGTGGTTGCCGAACTGGAGGCCGAAAAGGCCGCGTGCGAGAAGCACCAGGCTCGGGTGTCCGAAGTCGAGGTTGAACTCAACGATGCCATTCGCAAATGCGAGGCATTGGAAAAGGAGGCTTCGGAACGAGCCTCCAAGCTTGCTGAGGCAAGCAAGGCTGCCCAAGATGCGCGGAGCGAGTCGCACGGCGCTTGTGAAGAGATCAAGCAGGCACGACAGATAGCATCTGGTAAGAATTTTCTCTTACGGAGCATCTTCGAAGGGCAGAAGTATCTTGGGCTGACACGATTATGGAGTTCTCTAGGCGTGTTTGCTGATCTTCCGAGGAGCAGTGCTGACGATGCCCAGTACTTTCGAGCCCAGGAGGGGAACAACACGGAGAAGTTGTTTTGGTCGCAGTTCTATGCGCCAAAATATCCGGTGCCCCTCAACGACCAGATGAAGCAACTGGTCGAGCTGCACAATATGGCGGGTTCGGCCATGAAGGACTTGATAGTCCGGCTATAGCCCGCTGATCCAATCCCAAGTAGCTACTTTGGATTGGTGAAGCGGCTCGTCGAGGCGAGTCCGCGGTTCGACGCATTGATGCGTTCGGCCTGCATAGAAGGTGCTCGGATGGCTTCCGCTCGTGTGAAGGTGCATTGGGCAAAGATGAGGGCACATGGCATAGCTATTGTTGGCCTGCCCACAGGCAAGGAGCACCGCAAGCCGGAGAAATACTTCGAGGACGTCATAGAAGTCGCCCGCCTTGTAGAAGGCCAGTGCTCCAAGGATGTTATCTTTGAGTAATTGTATCCGGCTGTAAAGGCTTAAGCTTATGAACCGATGTAATTACTTTTGCGCTATTATAATATGAGCGACTTTTATCTCCTGTGTGGTTGTTTATATAATTCTGAAAGTTTCTAGTCATCGGCTTCAGCCCCCATGACATAGTACTGGGGTGTTCGGTCATATGCAACTACACTCTTTATCCAACGTCTTGGTCCATGTAGGAGGTGTATGCGGAGCGAAGCAGGCAATCAGACTATGCGGCGTTATTGCTTTCACTTAGCCATAGGAATTTGACAATTGAGGCTAGGTACTAGCCCCTGGTGCGGATATGATATTCCATATTTAAGGTATCCGATTGCACCTGGCTGGGCGAAAAAACCAACCCTTCGTATAACACGGGGTAGATCTCTATCGGTCGTAGTATAAAACTAAGTCACCGGATTGCGGACCAGGTTCTCGTCTATCATGACAGTCAGTTTTCGGCTTTTCTACTGAGGTACTTGACCGGACAAGCTAGAAGTACAATCGCAGTAGTTCTCCCTTTACTCCCTAGCCGAAAAATCAGGAACGTAGGGGTAAGGACAGGAGCCGGGCAACCCAACTATTGACCCAAGACATGATTTGGAACTGATGCATATAAGGCAAACATCCAGGACGCCGAACACTCCCTATAGGTGCTCGATCTTTTAGACATATACCAGGCTGAATACAACCCCTGGTAATAGACCATGTTGACAAGGCACATGTGGCAATCTGACTTGGGGAGAGAACATTTATGGTGAGTGAAATAAGAACTCCGAACATAATGTGAATCAAGCTGCTCTGTTAATATCCCTTTATAGTACGACGAGCCGTAAGCTTACAGATAATGCCGATTACTTTCTTGGACATTTTACATGCCAGGAAGGTATAAAACAAGAAAGAGAAAAAAGGTTTACACAAGGTCTTAATCTAAAAACAAACCTTAGCACGGGTCCCTGCTGCACGTCTGGGCCGTTTCCTCCTCTGTAGTGTGTCCTTGAAGGGGGGAGTATGATGGCCATTTGTAAAAAGAAAAAGAAACCTGGAAAAGAAAAAGATATCCAGTGTAGCCATAAACAAGACTGGTTCGTTTAGTGAACCTTACAAGGTAATTTTAGAGTCCGAATAGGGTCGAGCCGAATTATGGACTATATGTAGTGTGCCCCCAGCGTCGCCCAAGGGATTTTTAGGGCATAATTATGTACGCGAGGCACATATGCTATCACCTTATGGGGCGGTCGATGGGGGCGTAGCTGCTAATCTAGCTCATGTTCATCCGAGCTACCGCACTTAGGCATGTGGCGGACGCGTTTAGCTATGTCCGCGACCGATAGGTTATCTGGCTTAAATAGGCCGTTTTGGACTTCGGCTGCCAAGGCTGCAGAGTCCTCCTCCGTGCGGAGAGAGCGCTCCATATTTCCATTGACCGTGATGACGCCACGTGGTCTAGGTATTTTAAGCCTTAGATAATCATAATGTGGGACTGCATTAAAGCCGGCGAAGGCCATTCTTCCGAGTAGTGCATGATAGCCACTTCGGAATGGATATATGTCGAAGATTAACTCTTTGCTTCAAAAGTTATCGGGAGAGCCGAATACGACCTCCAATGTTAAAGAGCCCGTGTGAAAGTGCAATCTTGCCTTTAATTATATTTTGATGATTGATGACAACATGCATATATGGGACTAATCATGTTTATCAAGTATATCTCAGGATTATGTTTCAATGCGTGTGTGGATCAAGAATACAGACAAATCTACATCATTCAAGAACGGATATACAAGATGATAGCTTCTAGCTTGATTTTCAGTTTGGTTCTGAGTATAGGGATCCCGCACTATTAAGAGGGGATCCGTGGATATTGTGAAAGGCTTGCTCAAAATATACAAAGTATCCTCCCACATCATCTCTACTCTATCCATATCAATTATAATATTCTGTGCACCTAGAGGTATGAGCAACTAAACCTTTTTATTCAGTTATCACCGGACGTCCGACACTCTATGGACGTCCGGACCTTCACAGCCTACCGGACGACCGGTATCTTCCGAACGTACGGTCCCTCAGCGCCTAACGGTCGTCCGACACGCTCCGGACGTCCGGTATTCCTCAACAGAAGCTAAATAGCGGTTTTCCGGTCTCCTCCGGATGACTGGTCCTTCAGCGCCTAACGGACGTCCGGCACACTCCGGATGTCCGGAACTTCTTCACAGAAAGAAAATAGCGGATGTCCTAAACCTTCCGGACGTCCGACACACTCCGGACGTCCGACAACTGTGCACACAGTATGCTACGTGGCCCCGTCTGGTGAGCCGTCAGGCTCCGGACGTCCGCCCTTCATCGGACGTCCGGTGCTACCTGTGCCACCGGATGTCCGGTAATGACCGGATGTCCGACACTTGTTGTACGTTTTTCTGTACAATGGTCTCCTCTCTTCTATGACTATATATAGTCTTCTTCTTCCACAAGAGAGGTTGACCATTCACTTTGAGCTTACTCAAGAACACATTCACACTCTCTCTCACCTTGATACACCAAATCTTAGATCCCAAAAGGATTTGAAGGCATTCGTGAGAAGTTGTCCAACCAAGTGATAGATCCACTTCCTCCTCTTCTTTGCACCAAAGGAATTTGTGATTTTAGCAAGTCTTGAGCTTTTCCCATCGTTCTTGTTACTCTTGGAGGTTGGAGACTCCTAGGCGGTAGGAGTTCTTCGAAGAGGAATCAAACATTGTGATTACCCCCCGGAAAGTTTGTGAGGATTTGGAGGTTACCTAAAGACCTACCACTAGTGGTTGGGAATCGCCTTCGTGGTGATATCTCAAAGAGAGAATAGGGTGAGCCTTCGTGGCGTTGGTGTGCCTTCGTGGTAACTCCCACCTCTCTAAACGGTGACGTAGCTTCCCTCCAAGGAAGTGAACATCGGCATACATCCTCGTCTCTCGAAGTTTCGGTTATTCCTAACCTAAACTTTCTACTTGTGGTTACTTGTCTTTAAGTTCTTACTTATATCTTATTGTGTTACCATACTTACCTACTAGTGTTATTTGCTTAGCTTGAGAAGCATCTTACTTGCAATTGTTAGGCTCACTTTCCTATTTCGCACTATTGCCTAAAATTGCTAAGTAACAATTAAAATTTGTAATTGTACCTATTAACCCCCCTCTAGGTCCATCTCAATCCTTTCAATTGGTATCAGAGCCTCGTGCTCTATTCTTGTGGCTTAACCGCCCTAGAGCGAGATGGACCCCGATGGGACTCCCCTTGTTGTAGATCCGAAAGACCAGGTCTCGACTTCCTCGGGAGTCAAGACCTTCACCTCAGAGGATCTAGAACGGGCCCTTGCTAAGCAAAAGGAGGAGCATGATGCGTCTCTTGAGGCCTTGGTCAAAATAAGGTTAGCCGCACTAACCACGGATTCCACGCTACCCCCTAGTACGGGTGGTGTGGGTTCGAGGCAAACTATGCGTATTCCTTCTCTTGACCAACAACCTCCTAATAGTGGTCACTCTAGTGTTCCATGGCTATATGCGAAACCTAAAGATGAAAAACCAAATTATAGGCATGGGGGTGAACCTCCCGTGCTTGATAAAAGGCTGATTTTTCTATGTGGAGAGTTGCTATGCAGGATCATCTTAGGTACGCAAATGATGAGATATTGGACATCTTGGAGGATGGCTACAACCCTATTGATCCAAAGAACCTCACTCCAAGAGAAATATATAATAGGCATCTCAACGACACTGCAATCATGTTGTTAAGGAAAGGAATGAGTGAAAGGCAAAGGAAACCTTTCATACACATCACCAGTGCCAAGGACTTGTGGGATTGCATTGTGAGATCCAAAACCGGCACCTCCTCCCTCCGGCTTGCACAATATGAGATTGCCAAAGGTCAATTGAAAAACTTCTATATGGAGAAAGGTGAAACCCCCAACCAGCTCAATGAGCGTCTGATGACGCTTACGTCTGACATAGAGTCCACTGACTGTGACAAGACACAAGATGGATTCAACTTGACGAAGCGGTTCCTTGTGGACAAGTTGCTACATGCTCTTGCTCCGTATCATCATCAAATGGTGTAGGACATAAAGCAACACCATGGATTCAAAGAAATGACTCCAGATGACATCATATCCACCTTTCAACTATTTGAAGAATCCAAGGCAAATGCTACAAGACATCTTGCTATGCATGGAAACTCATCTTCTGTGACCAACTTAACCTTGAAGGCTAAACAAGTATGTGAAGAAGAAGAAAGTGAGGAAGAAGATGATGAAGAAGGTGATGAAAGTGACTCTGAAGAGGGACCCTCATATGAAGACATTGCTCTCTTTGTGAAGAAGTTCAACGCGGGAAAATTCAAAGGAAGATTTCAAAAGAAGAAGGTCCGAAGTTGCTACAACTGTGACGAGACGGATCACTTCTCCAATGAGTGCCCATATGAGAAGAGAGAAGATAAGCCCAGATTTCCCAAGAACTTTGTAAAGAAGAAATTGCCAAACCCTGTGAACTCCAAGCTTAAGAAGAGAGATGGAAGGGACATGATTGCGCAAGAAGATTCCGATCCCTATGATGTTGGAGGTGTTGCCGGTGTTGCTCAAGATCCTCAAAACACCTTGAGACTAGTCAACAAAAGTGGTGAGGCTGTCACGTACAACTACATGAAAGACTATAAGGGCAACGCACACAAGTGTTTGATGGCCAACGCCATCATTGAGGACCATGAGCAACAAACCTCTTCAGACAAAGTGAAGGTAACCTCTCGTTCGGAACCTCCTCTTTTCTCTCCGCCTACTCCTAATGATGAATACCTTGATGCGGAGGATAATCATGAGGATAATGATGAGAATGATCCTATGTATGCTAAACTAGAAAAATTTATGTGTTCCCTCAAAGGAAAGAAACTCACTATGTTTCGTATGCTGATGGAGATGGTGAGTAAGCACACCGTCACCATTAAGGAACTCGAAACCCTCGTCACCGAGGAAAAGGAAAAATACAAAATCCTTGAGCGGAAAGTCCTATATGAGGAAGCAAAAAATGATGAACTATGCATAAAAATTGGTACAAACCTTGATGAACATGCCAAGAAACTTGTTTCCTTGGAAAAGGTTGAAAGCTCTTTCAAGGAGTTGATGAATGATAAGAGCAAACTTGTGAGGTCTCATGCTACTCTCTCTAAGGAGTGTGAGCTTCTATCTGTGTCTCTTAAGACTAAGGAAGATGAGCTCACCCTTCTTACAAAGAGCTTTGAGACACTCAAACTTACTTATCTTGAAATTCTAACCAAGGCTTACTCCTCTCCTGTTATAAATGTTGATGCCTGTACTACTAACGCAAGTTGTGATCTAGCATCTATTTGTGAGGAAAATCGATTTCTAAAAGCACAGCTTGAGAAAGGACTCATGACGTGTGCTCAAGGACAAAAGAACCTTAATGAAGTATTGAGCCGTCACAATGAAGATTTCACAAAGGAAGGACTTGGGTACGACCCTCGCACAAGCAAGACGAAAACCTCCACTCAAAATTGCACCACTCCTCTCAAGGAGACATTTGTACGTGAAGGGCAGAGGATGAAAGGGAAGAGTCAAGTCAACAAGGTTGTGAGTGGGAAGGCTACTAGGGACCAACCAGCTCCCATCAAACCTAAGGGTTTCATGCCTCCATCCTATTTGCTTCGTAAAACAAAGGATGGAGAGGTTTATGCTAAATTTGTTGGCCCTCATAATGCATTTCGTTTCTATGCTATTTGGGTTCCTAAGACCCTTGTGACTAATGTGAGAGGTCCCATTGCAAAATGGGTGCCTCTAACCAAGTAGTGAATTGTGTGTAGGTTGCCTTCTCCGGTGGAGTCAAATGGGTGATCGATAGTGGATGCACCAACCATATGACCGGAGACGGCAAAGTGCTCTACGATTTCATGGAAGCCATTCAACCATTTATGAGCATCGTGTTTGGTGGAGGAACAAAAGGACAGGTACTTGGATTGGGTAAGGTGGCTATCACAAATGACATGTCACTTGCAAATGTCATGCTTGTCCAATGTAATGCCCTGGATGGGACTATACCTCCTACGTGTCGAGGCACGACTTATAGGTATAAGCCCATTCTGGAATGATCTCAAGTTTGGTATCTTTGCACATCTCAAGTAAAAATAGGGATGAAAGCGAAAAGATAGTTGGCTTACACTCGCCACGTCACACAATTCATTACATATCCAAACATCATTCAAAACATCACAACCCATCTACGGGTGAAGATCCAAATGGAAGATACCAAACATACATAAAAACCATAGGTCTGAATCGCCCCTAGTAGAAACCTCTACTGACCGTTGGGATAGTGCACATAGTAACGGCTACGGTCCTCATCGTACTCCCAGTACAGCTCTGTGCCGTCACCTGAATAGATCACCTGAGTACCTGCATCTGGTGTGGTGTAGAATCTGTGAGCCACAGAGGACTCAGCAATCCCGTTCCCGGGTAACACAACTATCCAAGCCTTGGGTGTGGAACAAGGCTGAAGAAAGAACAAGAGGTTGCAGCAGCACTAGCACTAACTTACGTAAAGAGAGCGAGAAGAGAAGTGCCTCGGACGAAAAGGTGACCACGAGGTGATCCTAACTAATACATGTCAAACATAACCCCACCGTATTCACTTCCCGAACCCTTTTCGAAAAATGACCGTCACGGTACTCACGCTGCTAGTGTGTTCCGAACATGGTGTCAAGTTTTCTACAATCGGATATTAACAAATTCCAATCTGCCACATAACCGCGGGCACGGCTTTCGAAAGTTCAAAACCCTGCAGGGGTGTACCAACTTGGCCCATGACAAGCCCACGATCCGCGGAGTCGCAACTCCAAGGTGGGAAGGCCCGAGTTTCCTTGGAATCCCGTGCTCAAGATACTCCGACTAAGGTAAGACTAATCCAGCAAATCCTCCCAGCGTGCCGACACCCTGACAGTAGCCGCGCGTATCTAGTCTCAGGCCACGACCGGATGGGTGAAGCTACGGGTTTTTACCAGACCTTGGGTTCCCCCAAGGTGGCCCCGCAGGCTCCCCGTTTCGGACCAACACTCATGTGGAGCACTGGCCCGGGGTTGTTGATTAAGAAGAGGGTTAATTACTCCCTATGCAAGTTTTTAGTTATTTGGCAAATAGTACCAATGTTGGGACTTGCTGGAAAAGACTTAGCGCTAAGCGGTTTATCGAGGGGGTCCTATAACCCCAACCGTGTGAGGAACGCAAAATCCAGGAACATAACACCGGTTTATACGGTTCCTAGGGCGGCATGAGTGGAACAAATCACCAAGAAAAAGGCTTAGCCTTCCACCCATTACCAATATATAGATGATTTCATTTAAGAATTAATATCGTGTGATATCCCAACAAGCTTCAACAAGAAGCAAGAATCTTCAAATCTTCTCCTGCAACTAGCAATGCTATAAGAGGGGCTGAGCGAAGCTTACTTAGCCAATCAAAGGTTTGCATAGGTAGGGTGGTTAGACAGATTCATGGTTACAATAGGAGGCTGAGAGGAAAACATGGGCATCGAGGCAATAAGCTAAAGAGCGAGACTTCTAGCAATAGGCAAAGATAGTAATGATATCCGGGTCAGGTCATCTTGCCTGTAGAGTCGTCGATGGGATCGTAAGAGGGCTCCTCGTTCTCAACCTCGGTAGTAACCTCATTCTCGTACTCGTTCTCGGCTTCCGGCTCTACTCAACACAAAACACATGAGGCACGAAATCAAACAAGATGCAATGCGCAAACCACAGGATGCATGGCTGATGCACTAAGGAAGCACTGCAGATGCACTAAGGATGCACAAAAAGACAACATAGGAAACATAGAGATACATCACAAGGAACATGACAATATGCAACTAGCAAGAAACTTCAAAACATGTTAACAAGAGGATATTATGAATCTACATGCAAAATCACACAAGTTTCATATAGGACTTGCTCAAAACGGAGCAACGGGCTAAAAGATACACCCGAAACAAGAAACATTGCAAAGCTGAAATTAACAGCCACATAGCATCTTCGGAGCAAAAAATATATATTCTACAGCACTCAAACATCATGACAAGAAGCATGGACATGAAATAGACATATCCTACAGCAAACAATTCCATTGGAGCATCTCCATAGGAGGCATGGATCAATAGCAACAAGCTACAACATTTTGAACATGACAACAAAAACCTGACAGCAGTATTTTATAGCAACTTGGGAGCAAGAGTTATATATGCTACAGCCACCCAAAAGAGCATGTGAGGGCATGAATGGATAGCCAACAACATATACAACAAGGAATCATCAAAAGTCACCCCAAAACTAGCATGAATTTTCCTAGAACAACAAGCAAACATGGCATCTGGAAATTACAGATTCCAGACTTAATGAAATTTCACTAAGTGTTAAAACATCAGTATTATCATGGAATGTTTGTGAGCAAGTTTAAGTCACCTCAAAGCATAACATGGCAAGTGGTTTGCACCACAGCAAAGTACACACGATGGGGAGTCCAAAACATATAAGCATGCATCATGGGGACAACCACATCAAAAGCAACGAGCTCCTCAACTAGGCATCTCGTAACAAGTTTAACAACCTAACAGCCACAAGCACTTTTGCAAAGGAGATAAACATGGCAATATGAAATCTATCATGCAAGCTAAAGCAACCAACATGTAGAGCATCTCATGATGAACATGTGGACATATCATTTGCTTCATTTGGATAAACATGCATCAAGTTATCACATCTCAGACATGGCATGAAAACAACTAATAGCAGCAGTTTATAACAAGTAGCACTCTTCTCATGAAGATTAAGACATCTAGATGACCTCAAGCATGCATGACACAATGGAACAAAACATAGTACAAGTCACCACGATCATTTTGACATATCATATGCACAAAACGGACATGCACAGTAAAAGATATCCTCATCACAAAAATGCATCAGACACTGAAAAACACTAGGGACTTAGCAGAGAAAACGAAGTCAACCTGCGGGTCGGGTCAACGGGGGCGCGGGTCGGTCAAACGGGCTGCCGGGTCGGTCAACGGGTTTGGATCCGCTAGGGTTTTGGGCGGACAGATCGGGCGCTGGCGATCTGGATCGGGAGGCTCCTCGAGCGGCTCCCTCGATCTCGCTCGGCGGCTGGCTCCTCCCGGCGAGGTGGCCGGCGGGTGAAGGGAGGCCAGCGGCGGTCGGTGACGCCGGCGACGAGGGTCGGCAAGGCCGGGGCGGCGCGGCGAGAGGGGCGCCGGAGCGGCGAGAGCCGGCGGCGGAAGCTCGGGCTGGCCGGAGGAGCGGAGGCTGGAGGGCGGCGGACCTCCGGCCGGCGGCGGCGCGGCGGGCTCCGGCCGGCGAGGCGGGCTCGGGCGGAGAAGACGAAGGGGCGAGGAGGCGCGCGTCGCGGCTGGGAGCTCAGCCCAGATCTGCGGCAGACGGCGGGCCGGCGCTGGGCCCCGCGGCCCATGCGGTGGCGGATGGAAGCACGGTGCGGCGAGGTGGAAGCATGGTGCGGCGACGGTGGAAGCACTGCGCGGCGGCGGTGGAAGCACTAGGGTTTCAGACGCAAAATTGGAGGGGGTGGACGTTTATATAGGCACAAGGAGCTAGGGGAGTCCAAATGAGGAGAGGTTTTCGGCCACGAGATCACAATTGAACGGCCTAGATGATGGGAAGGGTTTGATCTGGGTTAGTGGGCTGTTGGAGGGGGGTCTTGGGCCTCAAAGAGGAGGTACTTTTAGCCCACGAGGATAACTGTTGAAGTACCAAACGAACTCCAAACACGACGCGACTTGACAGGCGGGTTACACGTATCAAAACAACATCGCACGACAAGTCTCACGCCAAACCGGAAACGTTACACGGCCAAACACAAAAGAAGGACTCGGGGAAGCCACGGGCACGTGTGAGAGCGTCGGGACTCGAAACAGACAACGGGAAGAACGAGTGGGACCGGATGCAAAAGACAACACAAACAAAATGCAATGCACATGACAACATGACATGGATGCATGCACACACGCACATGACAAAATGACGAAAACCCAAAAAGACGAAGAACCCAGAATGGAACTGATGAAGCCAAAGTTATATATTGCCAAAAAGGGAAAGAATTACATCCGGGGCATTACAAACTCTCCTCTACTACGAAAAGATCTTGTCCCAAGATCTAGGACTGGAAGAAGGAAGGGTACTCGGAACGAAGGTGATCTTCTCGTTCCCACGTAGCTTCTCGGTCGGTATGGTGTGACCACTTGACTTTCAAGAACTTGATTGACTTGTTGCGGGTCTTGCGCTCGGTTTCTTCGAGAATAGCAACGGGATGCTCTCAGTAAGACAAGTGTTGTTGAAGATCAATCTCCTCAAACGGAATGGTGCGTTCAGGTGTCTTGAAGAACTTGCAGAGTTGAGACACGTGAAACACATCATGAACGTTAGCGAAGTTGGAAGGGAGCTCAAGTTGATAGGCTAGATCGCCTCTTTTGCCAAGAATCTTGAAAGGGCCCACGTATCTAGGAGCAAGCTTTCCTTTGATACCGAATCTTTGGGTGCCTTTCATAGGAGAAACACGGAGATAGACATGATCCCCAATGTTGAAGGCCAAATCACGATGCTTGCCGTCATAGTAGCTCTTTTGATGCGACTGAGCGGCCTTGAGATTCTCCCGTATGACTTTGCACATTTCTTCGGCTTCTGAGATCAAGTCATTGCCAAGAAGTTGACGTTCACCAGTCTCGGACCAATTGAGAGGGGTACGACACTTTCTGCCATAGAGGATTTCAAACGGAGCTTTGCCGGCACTTGCTTGGAAGATGTTGTTGTAAGAGAACTCGGCAAACGGAAGGCAATCTTCCCACTTCATGCCAAAAGATATGACACAGGCTCTGAGCATGTCTTCTAGAATCTTATTCACTCTCTCGACTTGACCACTAGTCTGAGGGTGAAATGCAATGCTGAAACGGATCTTAGTGCCCATGGCAGACTGAAAGGAGTCCCAGAACTTGGAAGTGAACAAACTTCCACGGTCTGAGGAGATAACTTGAGGAATGCCATGTAAGGACACAATTCTGGAAGTGTACAACTCTGCCAGTTGAGCTGCATTGATGGATTCTTTGACTGGAAGGAAGTGAGCAACTTTGGTAAGATTGTCAATCACCACAAAGATAGAATCATTCCCTTTCTTGTACTTAGGAAAGCCAGTGACGAAATCCATTTCAATGTGGTCGAATTTCCACTCGGGAATAGGAAGAGGTTGGAGAAGACCGGCTGGACGTTGATGCTCTGCCTTCACACTTCTGCAGACATCACATTCATTCACGAATTGGGCAATCTCCATTTTCATGCGAGTCCACCAGTAAGATTGCTTGAGGTCTTGGTACATATTGGAACTACCAGGATGAATCGAAAGGAGGGAATCATGTGCTTTGTCCATTATGAGCTTCCTGAGATCACCTTTGGGAACCACAAGTCTGTCCTCAAAGAACAAGGTATCTCTCTCATCAACGCGATAGCACTTGTATTTGGGAGTACCCTTTGCAATACCATGTTTCACTTTCTGCACCATAGCATCGCTGAGTTGGGCCTCACGAATCTGATATTCCAAGGTAGGAGCAACTTGAAGATTTGCAAGAAAGCCTTGCGGAACAACTTGGAGGTTGAGCTTCCTGAATGCTTCACAAAGCTCAGGCTAGAACGGCTTGATAAGGAGACTGTTGCAATATGCCTTTCTGCTCAAAGCATCTGCAATGACATTAGCCTTGCCAGGTGTGTATTCGATGCTTGGATCATACTCTTGGATCATTTCAACCCAACGAGTCTGGCGGAGGTTCAGGTTCGGCTGTGTGAAGATGTACTTCAAGCTCTTGTGATCGGTGAAGATGTCGACTTTTCTGCCCAACAGAAGGTGTCTCCACGTAATCAAAGCATGTACCACAGCTGCTAGTTCGAGATAATGTGTGGGGTAGTTCTTCTCACTTGGCTTAAGTTGACGAGAAGTGTATGCCACAATCTTCTTGTCCTGCATTAGCACACCACCAAGTCCTTGAAGAGAAGCATCACAGAATACTTCGTAGGGCTTGGACTCATCTTGAGGGGTAAGAACTAGAGCAGAGATGAGCTTTTCTTTGAGAGTTTTGAATGCCACATCACAATCCGGAGACCAGATGTACTTGACATTCTTCTGCAGCAAGTTGGAAAGAGGCTTGGCAATCTTGGAGAAGTTCTCAACGAACCTTCTGCAATAGCTAGCAAGATCAAGGAAGCTTCGGAGTTGCTTGACGTTCTGAGGAGGTTCCCAGTTGACAATTGCTTCAACTTTCTCGGGGTTCACAGCAATACCGTCAGCGAAGATGATATGGCCCAGATATAAGACCTTATCGAGCCAGAATTCGCACTTGGAGAACTTGGCATAGAACTTATGTTCACGGAGTCTGTCGAGAACCAGACGGAGGTGCTTTTCGTGATCCTCTTCATTCTTGGAGAATACCAAAATGTCATCCAGATACACAAGCACAAACTCGTTGGCGTAGGGGTTGAAAATGTAGTGCATCATTCTCGAGAAGGTAGGTGGAGCATTAGCGAAGCCAAAAGACATGACTGTATATTCATAGGAGCCGTAGCTCGTTCTGAAGGCAGTCTTGTGGATATCTTCTTCGCGAATGCGAATTTGGTGATACCCATTTGGAGATCGAGCTTTGAGAACACTTTAGCTCCTTTGAGCTGCTCAAACAATTCATTGATGTTGGGGAGCGGATACTTGTTCTTTATTGTCTTCTTGTTCAATGGCCGGTAATCAACACAAAGGCGCTCTGTGCCATCCTTCTTCTTGACAAATAAGACACCACAGCCCCAAGGAGACGTGCTAGGCCTGATTAGACCCATACACTCTTGTTCATCAAGCTGTTTCTTCAACTCCTTCAACTCTTCAGGGGAGAGCTTGTACGGACGCCGGCATGCTGGCTCAGTACCTGGCTCGAGTTCAATGACGAATTCAACTTGACAATGCGGAGGCATGCCTGGAAGTTCTTCAGGAAAAACGTCTTCGTATTCATTAACCATCGGAATTTGAGAGATGACATTAATCTCGCCCTTGTCATTGAGAGAGAAAAGCCTGATTGTGTTATCTCGAGAGGCGAAGATAATCACGTCTTCATTAGGATGAGTAATCTTGACTTCCTTATTTGCACAATCAATGAGAGCATCATGCTGAGAAAGCCAATCCATCCCGAGGATAAGGTCAATGTCGGAGTTGCCGAGAACCACCGGTTTAGCCAGAAAGCGGTAATCACCCATGCGAATAGATACATCCGGAGCATATATATTAGAAGTCATACATCTCCCCGGAGAAGTAACTTGCAACTTCTGAGGTAAGCTTTCGACGTCAACATTATGCTTGGATGCAAATAGTTGATACATGAAAGAACATGATGCACCTGAATCAAACAACACGTTTGCAGGAATAGAGTTAACTGGAAGGTTACCAAGTATCACATCTGAAGAATTCTCTGTTTGGGCTGCATTCATCAGATTCACTCTTGCTTGCTTGTGATTGTGCTTGACAATAGCAGTGCTGACAGGTGGAGGAGGTGGAAGGCGCCTTGGGTTGGGGCACTTGTTAGCATAATGACCCTTCTGAGTGCACTTGTTGCAAACCACTTCTGAGAGAGGACGATAATGAGGAGCACTTGACTTGGAAGCTTGAAACTGATTCTTTGACTGGTTGCTTGGGTTGGGTGGGTGGGAGAAACCACGGCCACCAGAGTTCTTGTTGTTGTTGTAGGGAGCTCGGATCACTGGAGGAGGTGGAAGCCAAAACTTCTGTTGCTTCGCGACCACTTGAGAAGAAGAGGAGGAGTGAACAGCGTCTCTGATCCTCTTTTTGGAAGCTTCCATCTTGAGCTGGGCTGCCTCTTGCTTAAGCGCCATGTTATAGAATTTGTCAAACTCATCAGGCTCGAACAAGGTGAGAGCAAGTTGGAGTTCATCCTTCAGACCACCACGGAACTGATAGATCTTGCTCTTGGCATCTGGGATGTCTTGCTTGGCATAACGGGCAAGGTTTTGGAACTTGACATTATATTGGTAGACAGACATTGAGCCTTGCTTCAGGTTGCGGAATTGCTCACGCATACCCTCGATGACACTTGTTGGAATGTGGTGAGAACGAAAGTCCTTGTAGAAATCATCCTAGGAGATTTCACGCCCTGCTCTAGAATCTTTGTACTGCTGCCACCAATCAGCTGCTTGGTCCTTGAGTTGGAACGCGGCAAACTTCACATAGTCCTCGGGCCTGATGTTACTGCACTCAAAATGCTTCTTGATATCTGTTATCCAGTCTTCAGCATCGAGAGGGTCCACGCAGTAACTGGAAGCCTTTGGTTGATTTGCCAAGAACTGGTTGAGCGTAGCAAAGTGCTGTTGGTTGAACAAATTGCCTTGGTTCCCATGAGCACCCTGATTTGCTTGATTTGCTTGAATTTGCTGCATCATCTGCATAAGCATCTGGGTGTTCTGATTCGTAGTTTGCATAAGTGCTCTCCAGGCCTCAGACGGAGGAGGAGGTGAAGGAGGACGATCAGGAACCTCTTCACCCTCTGGGTTAGCGTTGGGAACCCTTTTAGGAGCCATCCTGAAAGAGATGACCACTATTAGCCATTTGATTGAAGAAGATATAAGCTGAAACAACGGCTAGAAATTGCAACATAGTCTTCACAAGAATCATTTGAACAAGAGGAACGAATGAAATTCTCAGTTTAATGATAACAACAATCTTCACGAGAAGCCACTTGGGAGACAAAAAGGTAAATAAAACAACAAGGTGCAGATAGAACAAATACAAGATAGGAGCTTCGTTCGACATATTCGTGCTGAAAGCTTATGGAACGTGTTACAAAAGGGTTTTGCAATCCCCGGATCAGCATAGCCAAGGACCCTTTAAGATGCAACTCCCGATCGGAACAACGGCCATAAAACCACTTCACTCAATGTAGAACCCCGAACTCCATATCCTGCATTCGTTGGAAGAATGCCTACGATCTACTAGATGAACCCACCTATTAATTTCCGAAAGTTTCCAGTTATGCAATCAAGTGTTGGGGATACAGGGGAAGCATCGCGCACTCAACTCTAATCCTACATCCAGCTGTATCCATCCTTCAACACATGACCAGTTATTTTCGGAAACCGTCTACCTCGGACCTTCGAAACGCATCTACTATACAAGCTATGGCAATACTCCCGAACTACCTCCCCAATACTGGGTGATGTCGGGGTTATCTTGCCACTAACCGCATAGGAGAGTTTTCGATGTCGGCCGTCTTAAGTATTCTAGAACTGCCGCGATATGTTTGTGACGACAACACCTCGGAGCTCAACTCCCCGGGACACTGCCACAACCCCTAATGATAGGAGGCATCGAGAACAATGTTCTCGTCACAAAGACATCGGAACAATCCAAACAATACTTGCGAGATTCCTAAAAAAATTTGGTGCAATTTTTGAGAGTAGAAGAGGCAAGAGTAATCGTCAGGAGTCCTCACCAGAGTGAAAAGAGATGAGGAGCAAAAAAATCCTACTCTCCAATATAAATATAGGACTCAAAACATTTTAAGTGTGTGCCTAGACTCAACCGTCAACGATTCGATCAAACAGTGGGGGCTTCTAGGTCGGAGAAGGCTCTGAATACCAACTTGTAATGCCCAGGATGGGACTATACCTCCTACGTGTCGAGGCACGACTTAAAGGTATAAGCCCATTCTGGAATGATCTCAAGTTTGGTATCTTTGCACATCTCATGTAAAAATAGGGATGAAAGCGAAAAGATAGTTGGCTTACACTCGCCACGTCACACAATTCATTACATATCCAAACATCATTCAAAACATCACAACCCGTCTACGGGTGAAGATCCAAATGAAACATACCAAACATACATAAAAACCACAGGTCTGAATCGCCCCTAGTAAAAACCTCTACTGATCGTCGGGATAGTGCACATAGTAACGACTACGGTCCTCGTCGTACTCCCAGTACAGCTCTGTGCCGTCACCTGAATAGATCACCTGAGTACCTGCATCTGGTGTGGTGTAGAATTTGTGAGCCACAGAGGACTCAGCAATCCCGTTTCCGGGTAACACAACTATCCAAGCCTTGGGTGTGGAACAAGGCTGAAGAAAGAACAAGAGGTTGCAGCAGCACTAGCACTAACTTACGTAAAGAGAGCGAGAAGAGAAGTGCCTCGGACAAAAAGGTGATCACGAGGTGATCCTAACTAATACATGTCAAACATAACCCCACCGTGTTCACTTCCCGAACCCTTTTCAGAAAATGACCATCACGGTACTCACGCTGGTAGTGTGTTCCGAACATGGTGTCAAGTTTTCTACAACCGGATATTAACAAATTCCCATCTGCCACATAACCACGGGCACGGCTTTCGAAAGTTCAAAACCCTGCAGGGGTGTTCCAACTTGGCCCATGACAAGCCCACGATCCGCGGAGTCGCAACTCCAAGGTGGGAAGGCCCGAGTTTCCTCGGAATCCCGTGCTCAAGATACTTCGACTAAGGTAAGACTAATCCAGCAAATCCTCCCGGCGTGCCGACACCCTGACAGTAGCCGCGCGTATCTAGTCTCAGGCCACACCGGATGGGTGAAGCTACGGGTTTTTACCAGACCTCGGGTTCCCCCAAGGTGGCCCCGCAGGCTCCCCGTTTAGGACCAACACTCATGTGGAGCACTGGCCCGGGGTTGTTGATTAAGAAGAGGGTTAATTACTCCCTATGCAAGTTTTTAGTTATTAGGCAAATAGTGCCAATGTTGGGACTTGCTGGAAAAGACTTAGCGCTAAGCGGTTTATCGAGGGGGTCCCATAACCCCAACCGTGTGAGGAACACAAAATCAAGGAACATAACACCGGTTTATACGGTTCCTAGGGCGGCATGAGTGGAACAAATCACCAAGCAAAAGGCTTAGCCTTCCACCCATTACCAATATATAGATGATTTCATTTAAGAATTAATATAGTGTGATATCCCAACAAGCTTCAACAAGAAGCAAGAATCTTCAAATCTTCTCCTGCAACTAGCAATGCTATAAGAGGGGCTGAGCGAAGCTTACTTAGCCAATCAAAGGTTTGCATAGGTAGGGTGGTTAGACAGATTCATGGTTACAATAGGAGGTTGACAGGAAAACATGGGCATCGAGGCAATAAGCTAAAGAGCGAGACTTCTAGCAATAGGCAAAGATAGTAATGATATCCAGGTCAGGTCATCTTGCCTGTAGAGTCGTCGATGGGATCGTAAGAGGGCTCCTCGTTCTCAACCTCGGTAGTAACCTCGTTCTCGTACTCGTTCTCGGCTTCCGGCTCTACTCAACACAAAACACATGAGGCATGAAATCAAACAAGATGCAATGCGCAAACCACAGGATGCATGGCTGATGCACTAAGGAAGCACTACAGATGCACTAAGGATGCACAGAAAGACAACATAGGAAACACAGAGATACATCACAAGGAACATGACAATATGCAACTAGCAAGAAACTTCAAAACATGTTAACAAGAGGATATTATGAATCTACATGCAAAATCACACAAGTTTCATATAGGACTTGCTCAAAACGGAGCAACGGGCTAAAAGATACACCCGAAACAAGAAACATTGCAAAGCTGAAATTAACAGCCACATAGCATCTTCGGAGCAAAAAATATATATTCTACAGCACTCAAACATCATGACAAGAAGCATGGACATGAAATAGACATATCCTACAGCAAACAATTCCATTGGAGCATCTCCATAGGAGGCATGGATCAATAGCAACAAGCTACAACATTTTGAACATGACAATAAAAACCTGACAGCAGTATTTTATAGCAACTTGGGAGCAAGAGTTATATATGCTACAGCCACCCAAAAGAGCATGTGAGGGCATGAATGGATAGCCCACAACATATACAACAAGGAATCATCAAAAGTCACCCCAAAACTAGCGTGGATTTGCCTAGAACAACAAGCAAACATGGCATCTGGAAATTACAGATTCCAGACTTAGTGAAATTTCACTAAGTGTTAAAACAGCAGTATTATCATGGCATGTTTGTGAGCAAGTTTAAGTCACCTCAAAGCATAACATGGCAAGTGGTTTGCACCACAGCAAAGTACACATGATGGGGAGTCCAAAACATATAAGCATGCATCATGGGGACAACCACATCAAAAGCAACGAGCTCCTCAACTAGGCATCTCGTAACAAGTTTAACAACTTAACAGCCACAAGCACTTTTGCAAAGGAGATAAACATGGCAATATGAAATCTATCATGCAAGCTAAAGCAACCAACATGTAGAGCATCTCATGATGAACATGTGGACATATCATTTGCTTCATTTGGATAAACATGCATCAAGTTATCACATCTCAAACATGGCATGAAAACAACTAATAGCAGCAGTTTATAACAAGTAGCACTCTTCTCATGAAGATTAAGACATCTAGATGACCTCAAACATGCATGACACAATGGAACAAAACATAGTACAAGTCACCACGATCATTTTGACATATCATATGCACAAAACGGACATGCACAGTAAAAGATATCCTCATCACAAAAATGCATCAGACACTGAAAAACACTAGGGACTTAGCAGAGAAAACGAAGTCAACCTGCGGGTCGGGTCAACGGGGGCGCGGGTCGGTCAACGGGTCCGGGTCTGGATCCGCTAGGGTTTCGGGCGGACAGATCGGGCGCTGGCGATCTGGATCGGGAGGCTCCTCGAGCGGCTCCCTCGATCTGGCTCGGCGGCTGGCTCCTCCCGGCGAGGTGGCCGGCGGGTGAAGGGAGGCCGGCGGCGGTCGGTGACGCCGGCGACGAGGGTCGGCGAGGACGGGGCGGCGCGGCGAGAGGGGCGCCGGAGCGGCGAGAGCCGGCGGCGGAAGCTCGGGCTGGCCGGAGGAGCGGAGGCTGGAGGGCGGCGGACCTCCGGCCGGCGGCGGCGCGGCGGGCTCGGGCGGAGAAGACGAAGGGGCGAGGAGGCGCGCGTCGCGGCTGGGAGCTCGGCCCAGATCTGCGGCAGGCGGCGGGCCGGCGCTGGGCCCCGCGACCCACGCGGTGGCAGATGGAAGCACGGTGCGGCGAGGTGGAAGCATGGTGCGGCGACGGTGGAAGCACTGCGCGGCGGCGGTGAAAGCACTAGGGTTTCGGACGCAAAATTGGAGGGGGTGGACGTTTATATAGGCACAAGGAGCTAGGGGAGTCCAAATGAGGAGAGGTTTTCGGCCACGAGATCACAATTGAACGGCCTAGATGATGGGAAGGGTTTGAGCTGGGGTAGTGGGCTGTTGGAGGGGGGTCTTGGGCCTCAAAGAGGAGATACTTTTAGCCCACGAGGATAACTTTTGAAGTACTAAACGAACTCCAAACGCGACGCAACTTGACAGGTGGGTTAAACGTATCAAAACAACATCGCACGACAAGTCTCACGCCAAACCGGAAACGTTACACGGCCAAACACAAAAGAAGGACTCGGGGAAGCCACGGGCACGTGTGAGAGCGTCGGGACTCGAAACGGACAATGGGATGAATGAGTGGGACCGGATGCAAAAGACAACACAAACAAAATGCAATGCACATGACAACATGACATGGATGCATGCACACACGCACATGACAAAACGACGAAAACCCGAAAAGACAAAGAACCCGGAATGGAACTGATGAAGCCAAAGTTATATATTGCCAATAAGGGAAAGTATTACATCCGGGGCATTACATCCAATCTCTTAAATATCATTTACTTTCCGTTCGTCAATTGGCCTCTGTTGGTTATGATACACTGTTTGGACTAACGGATGTGAAAGTCTTTAAGGGAGATACTCTTGAAGTGGCCTTTGTTGGAAAGTTGGATGGCAACCTTTACACGATTGATTTCTCGAAAGAGAGTACCTTCCATGCAACTTGTCTAATGGCCAAAGCCGACAAGGGATGGCTATGGCATCGCCGGCTAGCCCATGTCGGCATGAGAAATCTTCAAGACCTCTTAAAGGGGAATCACATCCTTGGATTAACTAATATTTCTTTTGAGAAAGATCGTGTGTGTAGTGCATGCATAGCCGGGAAGCAACATCAATCAAAGCACCCACCCAAGAATATTGTATCTACATCAAGGCCATTGGAGCTGCTTCATGTGGATCTCTTTGGGCCTCCTTCATGGGATAGTTTTGGTGGGAAAAAGTATGGTCTTGTCATTGTTGATGATTACTCAAGATATACATGGGTGTTCTTCCTCAAGTCCAAAGACGAGACGAAGTTCACCTTCATTGGTTTTGCCAAACAAGCTCAACGCAAGTTTGACAAAGAAATCTTGGCAATAAGAAGTGACAATGGCTCCGAGTTCAAGAACTACACCTTGGAAGAGTTTCTCAGTGAAGAGGGGATTGAGCATCAATACTCCGCCACCTACAGTCCTCAACAAAATGGTGTAGCCGAAAGAAAGAACCGTATTCTTGTGGAGATGGCAAGGTCTATGTTGGATGAGTACAAGTCACCATATAGCTTTTGGGCCGAGGCAGTCAACACTGCATGTCATGCCTCAAACCGTCTTTTCCTCCGCACAATCTTGGAAAAGACCCCATATGAGCTCCTAACCGGAAACAAATCAAATGTCAAGTACTTCCGTGTGTTCGGATGTAAGTGCTTCTTACTCAACAAGAAAGAACGGTTAGGAAAATTTCAGTCCAAAACTATTGAGGGTATATTTGTTGGTTATGGATCAAACTCCCACGCCTATAGGGTCTACAACAAATCCAATGGATGTGTTGTAGAAACTTGTGACGTGGTGTTTGATGAATTTAATGGCTCTCATGGAGAGCAAGTTGATCTAAGTGATGTAGGTGATGAAGATTCCTCTCAAGATATCTTGAACATGGGTGTTGGTGCTCTTCTTCCAATGGAACAAGAACCTCATTATGATATGGAAGACGACGCACGACTCCCTATATATCCAACCACTACAACACCCACACCACCACAAGATCAAAATCCTCAACCAATGCCCACAACTCAAGTACCAGAGGAAGATCAAGTCCTTCACCATGATCATCGTCAAGAATCAGATCTTCTACAAAGACAAGAGCAAGAAAGTGTGATCATGGATGATGAACCTCAACAAATGCAACATGAAGAAGAAGATATTCCACCACATATCAATGATCAATATGTTGAGGACGTGGATGATGGACATGAAGTTGAACCTCGTGAAACTCTCACCTCCATCATGCCTCGGGTGGCCGGTCGTGTTGATGTTGACAAAATTCTCACCGGCATATTCGAAGGTAGAGTCACTCGTAAACATTTGACAAACTTTTGTGCTCACTTCTCGTTTGTGTCTAGTATTGAGCCTGTCAAGGTACAAGACGCATTAATGGACAACGATTGGCTCGTTGCTATGCAAGAAGAGTTGAACAGTTTTGAACGCAACCAAGTATGGTCTGTGGT
Organism: Secale cereale; assembly: GCA_902687465.1. Lineage (NCBI taxonomy): Eukaryota > Viridiplantae > Streptophyta > Magnoliopsida > Poales > Poaceae > Secale > Secale cereale. Next base: position 257,378,000 of record LR738710.1, on the reverse strand, counting down.
GGAGAGACCAACTACAGAACACAATGTCATTGGAACAAAATGGATTTTCAAGAACAAGCAAGATGAGAATGGTGTCATCATCCGAAACAAGGCAAGGTTAGTGGCACAAGGGTACTCACAAGTTGAAGGTTTGAACTTTGGTGAGACCTTTGCTCCCGTTGCCCGTCTCGAATCCATTCGCATCTTACTTGCTTATGCTGCTTTCAATGGTTTTACATTACATCAAATGGATGTGAAGAGTGCTTTCCTTAATGGTCCTCTACAAGAAGAAGTATATATATCACAACCACCTGGGTTCGTTGATCCCGATCACAAAAACTATGTGTATAAACTTCATAAGGCTTTGTATGGCCTCAAACAAGCACCCCGTGCTTGGTATGATCATCTTCAGAAGTTTTTACTCGATGATGATTTTGTGAGAGGGGTGATCGATCCTACTCTTTTTACTAAGAGACACAAAGGTGACTTGATATTGTGCCAAATCTATGTAGACGATATAATCTTTGGTTCTCCTAACATTCATTTATGCAAGAAGTTTGTGGCTTCAATGACCAAGAATTTTGAAATGTCCCTCAATGCGAACTTGAAATTCTTCCTCGGATTTCAAATTCAACAATTTCAAGAAGGAATTTTCTTGTCTCAAGCAAAATACCTCAAGGACATCCTAGCAAAGTTTGGCATGTCTGATGCTAGTCCATGTAAGACACCCATGCCAACCACAATTGTCCTCACTGAAGACACAAACGGTATTCCTTTTGACCCATCTATTTATCTCTCTATGATTGGTTTATTGCTTTATCTTTGTGCATTTAGACGAGACATCATGTTTAGTGTATGCATGTGTGCTAGATTTCAAGCTTCCCCTAGGGAAAGCCATCATAAGGTGGTTAAGCATATTCTCAGATACCTTGTTCACACCCCAAAGTTGGGTCTATGGTACACCAAGGATGCTAAGTTTGATCTCATTGGGTACACGGATGCTGATTGGGCTGGTGACAAAGTGGACCGCAAGTCTACCTCCGGTGCATGCCAATTTCTTGGATGCTCGTTGGTCAGTTGGTCCTCCAAGAAACAAAACTGTATCGCCCTCTCCAGCTGTGAAGCAGAATACATTGCAGCTGCCAGTTGTGGAACTCAATTACTATGGATGATGCAAACTTTGAAGGATTACGGTATCACCTATCGACATGTGCCTCTTCTATGTGATAATGAAAGTGCCATCAACATTGCCGAGAATCCCAAAGATCATCTTCGCACCAAGCACATTGACATTAGGTATCATTTCTTGAGAGATCATGTGGAAAAGGGTGACATTGATGTTGCCCACATTGGTACAGAAATGCAACTTGCAGACATTTTCACGAAGCCATTGGATGAAGCTAGGTTTTATCGACTTAGGCGTGAACTTGGTATCTTGGAGCTTGACAATATTATGTGAAATCTAGTACCCATTCATGCATAAACTTAATATCTCGTCTTGATGTAGGCATATATATAGGGGGAGACACTCAACTCATGAGTACTCTCAATCCTATACAATGCATAAAAAGAACAAACACTCTCAAAGCTTACCATGTCATATGGTGCTTTAATATGATGGAGTAGTGACTATGCACCCAAGTCAACATTCTTGAGGTCTCATATCACACATGCTCAAACATGGTGGCATCAGCCACCGCTCGTAGAGTAAAAATAGTAACCAAGCAAGTTATTTCATAGAATCAGAGATTCATGTAGGTGTCATCATCATCTCACTACAATAGTAACCAATGAGGTATTATTGACATGCATGACACAAAGTAGCACATCATTTAATATGATACGGTATCATGATATGATACTCAAGCCTCTCTTTCTTCATTTAATTTCATGCCACCTCACCAAAATTGCTTAGTTGGCATACATGATACTGCCTATGATACTCTCATTACGGGCAGCCTCACAACATCTTTGGCTGGTTGTAATGAGGAGTATCATATAGTAATATCATACATATGATATTAGTGTATGATACTATACGCGTAGTGCATAATATCATATATTAGTATCATAGAACAGTTAATTTATTAACATGCATGACACATATAGTAGCACATCATTTAATATGATATGGTATCATGTTAAATGATACTTAACCCTCTCTTTCTTCATTTTCCGTGACACCTAATCAAAATTGTCTACTCCCTCCGTTCCCAAATATTTGTCTTTCTAGACATTTCAAATGGACTACACATACGGATGTATGTAGACATATTTTATAGTGTAGATTCACTCATTTTGCTTCGTATGTAGTCACTTGTTGAAATCTCTAGAAAGACAAATATTTAGGAACGAAGGGAGTAGTTGGCATGCATGTATGATACTCCCATTAGGGTCAGCCTTAGAAACTCATAAAGATAAGTAAGAACCTGGCTATAATTGATTACATAAATGATTGTGGACAAAAGTGTGAATTTGTACAAAATTCAACATGGGCATTAAATATGAGAATCATTATCTGATGGAGTCTCAAACAATTGAAGGAAAAAATATTTCCCCGTGAATCACTCGTATATTTATCAATGATAGCTTGCACAAGCAAGTCACATAAGCAAGAGAGGCAATGTATCATGCATTCAAGTCAGATAATTGGGAGAGATGTAATATACAACCAATGAACTGTTGAGCAAATTTCAGAAAATTAACCAATTGAGCAGAAAACAGAGAATGTTTCCTTGCAGCTCTCTGATAGTCATATATTAAGGGGCAACAGCAACAGATGACGGGGGCACAAAGAGGATCAGAGAATAAAATATTAGCAGTTAACCTGAACTATGTTATTTATTGATTAACCATCTGAACCATCTCAAGACGTGCAGGTAAACCGATCCATTTTGTGTGGTTGAACAACAGAGCAGACATTCTTACACCCGCGTGAGTGGGGCAGCGAGATGAGCTCGTGGAGCAATGGGGCTTGAGTAGAGGGAGGCGGTGGCCTCAGCTCTCGCGCCTCCGGTGGCTCTTCACGCTCAGCCCGGCGGTTGGATTCCCGCGCATTGACGCACTCGACCTGCAGCCGGAGATGCCCAAATCTCCCCGCTGTGCCTGTCGCCCCACCAGCGCTGTCGTGGGACGATCCACCTACCGAGCCAGGGAGGACGCCCGATCAGGGGCTGTCGAGGTCGCGGGCGGAGAAGAGGACGGCAAGGCAGAGATAGCCAGATAGGAGAGGAAGGTAGGCAGGGGAAATGGGGGCGAGGCCAAGGGACACACGAAGCTGGATCTGGTCAAAGGGACGGAAGGTTAGAGAAGGGGCCAAGGGTGCTGGACACATGACCTGGTCAAAATTGAAGTCACCCAGCGAAATCGATTGACCTCAATCGATTCTCAGCGTTCCAAGCCCTAAGGGAGCTTAGAGCATCTCCAACGGGCGTCGGTTGCATCGCGCGCAAAAAACAGATATGCCGCACGCGCATTGTCTGATTAAGCGAGGCGCGCAGCGCTAACTTCAGCAGCCGTGCTAAAATGCAGCGCGCGCGGCTCCAGCAGCGCGCCAAAATGCAGCGCGCGCGCGCGGCTCCAGCAGCGCGTCAAAATACAGCGCGCGCGATTCGCACAAACAACATATGCATTCGAAAACAGAAGCAAAAAAGATCAAAACAAATAAAAATAAATAGTTCAATTTCGTTTATTACAACTCAAAACAAACAGTTTATCGTTCAATACAACAAATAGTGCAATTAAACACAACAAATAGAATCATACGTCGAACTCATCTACAATGTTGAATACTATGCTATAAATAAAAAACTCCAATCAACATGCACGAAATTAATGGCTTTTGAGCAATACATACCTTCTAGGCGTTTTGTTGAACACCTTGCGGGCGCTGAGCGGCAGCGAGCGCGTGGGCGCTGTTCGTCGGAGGACCAGCACGCGCGCGGGGCGGCGGGACTAGAGGGGGGTCGGAGAAAACGCGCGCGGGGCGGGGATAGGCCGGGGAAGCGCCGGAACGGTCGCCGGGTGGCGCGGTCAGCGGCGGAGGCGCGGCTGGATGTGGGGTGGGAGTTGCGAGCGAGCGCGCGAGAGTCCAGCGTGCGGGAGCGGGCGCAGCAAATAAGCGGCGCGCGATTGCGTTTCGGCCCGCGCGCTGGACTACATATGCCGCGCGCGCTGTTTTCGCGCGCCCACTAGAGCAACTATTCCGATTGCGCGCGCGCTAAACGGGGGATTTTGCGACGCGGCGCTAGTTTGATACGCCTGTTGAAGATGCTCTTAATGAATTAAGAGATGCACGTATAGTTCATGTGTGTGTCTACCCTATATCACTGGATTAAACAAGTGTAGCTTAGAGCAACTCCAACGGGCCGACCCAAACGGACGACGCTTTTGTCTGCTTTTTGTCCGTTTGGGTCGGCCGCCCGCTTGGTGTCCGTCTTCTTTTCGATTTGGGTCGGCAACACACCCAACGCGCCGACCCATTTCATGACCGCGCGCGCTTCAGCACGCGGAAAAGGTTCGCGCGCGGGGGAAATCGGCCTAGCGCGGGAAATGTTCGCGTGCTTGTTTTGGCGCGCCGCCGCGGCCGACGCTCGCTATAAGAAGGCGCGCTCATCTCGCCATCTCTCACCGTCCGTCGCGCACTCCTCTTGCCCGCTCTCTCACTAGCATCGCCGCCTGTGTGCCACCATGTCGATGCGACGCCTGGGAGCTTCGGATTTTCGCGGAGTCCGTGAGCGCCGCTCCGGCGGCTTCTACTCCGAGATCATGTTTGGCGAGAAACGCCTCACCCTTGGCACCTTCGACACCGCAAAGGAGGCGGCCCGCGCGCACGACTCGGCGACGTGGCGCCTCCTAAAGCCTCGCCAGGAGATGAATTATCCCGACGTGTCGAGGCAGCGGGCGCATGATCTCGCGCCTCTCCCGCGACTTGTCACCGACGAGGATCGTCGTGTCCATCGTGGGCGGCAGCGTCGCCTCGCCATCGCCGAGAACGACGTTGAGGCCATGGTGGTGTGGCGCGCACACTTCCCTCAGGACATCGTCGACGAGCGCGCGTTCTACAGGCAAAGGAGGGCGGAGAGGGACGCTAGGAGGACGGAGCGAGCCGCCTATCGGGAGGACAAGCGTGCGCGGAAGCTGAGCACTCAAATGAAACTGAGTTTATGAGAATCATCAGGATGGGACGACTTCGTGGACGAGAATCAGGCTGATGCCTACATTCAGACGTCGGAGGAGGACCTTGCTGAGTCGGAGTCAGATACCGATGAGTAGTTGATCTTTTTTTTAGCTGTGTACTTTTAGAAATCTATGTATTTTTTTTATCGAAAAAAATGGCCGACGGCGTCGGCGACGAAGCAGGCGGGCGAGGGCGTGCTATTGCATGTGGAGAGGCCAATATGCCACCGACCAGCGGGCCCGTGGAGAAGAGAGGGCGAGCGCGCGCCTGTTCGTCGTGTGTCCGCGCGGACGCAAATCCGGCTCAAAAATGAGCCAGGAATGGGTCGACAGGCGGACGAAAGCGGGCGCGCGTCCGTTTGAATCGACGCGTTGGGCCGACTTTTCTGTCCGCGCCGACCCAGACGGACGCGGGCGGACGAAATGGGTCTCCCTTTGGAGTTGCTCTAAAGCCCGTGAAATCATACCATCTGCAGAAAAATAGCTCTTAATCAAGTCATTTACAATCATAACAGTATAATCAACACTTAAACCCAATCTAAACAATAATAAAGTGCATTCTGGTTATTTCAGTATATTTTTATACAAGCCGCAGCGGCTACTGTTATTGCAGGGCAAATAGCTCCTGTGCGACGTTTTTCGTGGGAATTGGCCGCAGTGCGACGTAGTTGGTTCAAATTGCTCTCATGCGACATGTTTATTGGAAAAAATAGCTCTCGTGCGACGCCCCGTTTACGCGGCTAGTTGGTTGTTAGTTGGGCTGGGGTTTGGTTGGGACAATGGGGATTATGTGCTCTGACTGGTGGGGTCCACCTATGGCCACGTAGTCAAGAGTCAACCGTCCACGACTCGACCGGTGACTGTGTGATCGTGCTCGATTCGACCTTGCTGGACTGGGCGTGCGGCGCCGCCATAAGCATCTTCTCCGGCAGAGGCAGCTTTTTCTTCTCCGCGGTGGTGAAGCGCATTTCTCGGCAGCAGCAGAGCTATTGCGAGTGAGTACTTTCGAAACCCTAATCCTACTCCCCAGAATTTTGGGGGATCTGTGGCCTCATGTTGCCCCTCTGTTTCTGGCGATTTAGAATCTCGATTGGATCTATGGCTGTTTCTTCTCTGCGGCCCGGTGGTGGATCGCCTTTCTCGGCAGCGGCTATTGCGAGTGAGTATTTTCCAAACTCTAGTCTCATTCCCCAGAATTTTGGATAAATATGTGGCCTCATGCTGCCCCTATTTATTGGCGTTTTAGAATCTCGATTGGATAGGAGCGCGGGGGCTGAATGAGATGGAGCGAGGAGACAATGCTTCAAATCTGTAATGCCGCCCTCTTTTCCCTTTTAGCTGTTATCGAACTCGATTTGGTAGTTATAGTGGAATTTAATAATGCCGCTGCCTGCCATTGACAAAACAAGGGAGGTTCAGGTTCTGCCACCACATTCGCAATTATAGTGGAATTTTTTCCCTGTAAAGCCAAGCTCAGTGATGGCAGTGTCCAAGACATTGATAGAGATACCACCGTGAGGTTGGATGTCGAACTTGCAGATGTTGATCCCCAGGAATTGGAGAGCATGAAGGAGAAGGCCGTGGGCAATTTGGTGGAGATAATAGGGGAGAGTATTGTTTGGGGTCCAGAACAAGAGGTATCTCTGCAACGTTTCGATAACTATAATGGTGAGTATGCGAGAATTGAAGATGGAGAATCCATGGTTGCTGAAATTGATCAGCAAGAAGGGTGGGCAAGCAAACAAGTAACATTTTATGCAGAGCTAATTGATCTGCAAACTCATTCCAGAGTTGGTTATGTGCCATCAAAGATGGCTGCACAGGTGGAAGATGATGAGTGGGTTTCACAAAAAAGATGTTGGCATTGTTGACTGAACCGACTGTAGTAGCTGAAGATACAGGGATTGATGCAGATGGAGAGGAGGGAACCCATGGTGCTAGGAAGATTGTTGTTGACTGGAATGTAGTAGAGTTGAATGAAAAAACTGATTTGGTCATCACACCAATATCTGACATTGATATGGCCGAAATGTTTGGCATTCAAGTTGATGACAAAGATAAGGAGAAGGATGACAGTTCTTTGCCTGCTGGTGGTAACACAGGCCCTAGAAATGCAAATGAGGATGAAGAAGAGCTGATGAGAGAGGCTGCAGATGATGTGGATGATGCAGATGATAATGAGCTGGTTTGTTTGTATGACAAAGAGAACCCAGTTATTGAGGTGGGAAAGTTGTGGCCAAGCATGAAGGAGTTTAGGATGTCTTTTAGGACCTATGCAGTGAAAAAAGAGTTTGATGCCAAGACTATGTGGACTGATCGAAAGAAATTTTATGCTTGGTGCAAAGGTTATGATGGTGGTGGAAATCCTTGCAAATGGTACTTGTCTGCCAGACTACAACCTGATGGAAGTATAGTAAGGGTAAATCAAATACCACACCAGTATACATGTATGACCACTTCACAGAGAGTTTCAAAGATGACATCACAACTTTGGGTTACAGAGAAGATTACTCCTATTTTAGCCAAGACACCAAACACTACTGCAAAGAAGCGTAAAGTTGACTTGGAGAAGCTGTACCCCATCCAGCTGCAATATACCACAGTGTGGAAAGCAAAACAAAGGGCCATGAAATCATTGTATGGTGACTGGGCAAATACATTTAGGATGTTGTATAGTTTTAAAGCAGAGGTGGAGAAGAGGTCACCTGGAAGTGTGGTGGAGATAGATACAGAGGTAACAGAGGAGGGCCAGGTTTTATTCAGCAAGTTTTTTTATGTGTTTGAAGCCTTGCATAGATGGATTCAAAGCAGGTTGTCGTCCATATTTGAGCATAGACTCATCTTTTTTGACTGGAAAGTGGAATGGTCAGTTGGCTGCATGCAATGCTCTAGATGGACACAACTGGATGTTCCCAATTGCAATAGGAATGTTTCAATCAGAGTCAGAGGCATCATGGATATGGTTCATGATGCAACTAAAAAGATGCATAGGGTCAGTTTCTCCTTTGGCCATCCACACAGATGCATGTAAAGGGTTGGAAAATGCAGTAAAAAATGTTTTCCCCCATGCTGAGCAGAGGGAGTGCTTTGGAGATATGTGGATGAATCTGATAAATTTTTTTAGAGGAGATGAATTTGGGCGCATGTGGCCAGCAACAAGATCCTACACCAGACAGACACATTCCTATCACCTTGGTAAGATATTGGCATCATGTAGTGATAATGAATTTGCTTCATGGTTGAACACCCACCATTCTCTGTTGTGGTACAGATCAGGTTTTAATACTGCCATAAAATGTGATCATATCAATAACAACTTGGCAGAAAGTTTTAACAACAAAGTGAAGGATTTGAAAGACTTGCCTGTGCATGACATGGTGGACCAAATAAGGATCATGATCATGCGTTTGTTAGAGTTGAGAGGAAAAATTGCTAATATTTTGGAAGGGGACAAGCTTCCAGCAGTGGTACAACAGGTGGTCAACAGGAGTAGAAATCTTTCACATCTATCTGTTGAGAAATCTTCCTTGTGGGGTGCTGAAGTTAGAGATACAAAGAGTGGCAAGAGGCATGTGGTAAATATTGCATGAGTACACTTGCCAAGAGTGGCAACACACTGGAAAACCATGTGAGCATTCCATACTTTTTTTGGCATCTAAACCCAGGTTAAATATGCACCCATATTTGCATGAGTATTTTTCAGTACAAAAATTTAAAGCTGCATATGCAAGTCCAATTCCTGCACTGACTGACCAATCTCAGTGGCCTGAGGTGGAAATAGAATTTACTTTGTGTCCCCCTGTCACTAGAAGAAAGGCTGGGAGGCCAAAACAGAGCAGATTCAAAGCTTGGTTTGAGAAAGGTGGTTGTAGTAAGAAGGGGAAAAAGGAAAAGGAAAAGAATGATAAGCCCAAAAGGGCTCAAAAAGGTAGCAAAAATATATGCAAGTTGTGTGAGGTACTTGGGCACAGAATTGGTTCATCCAAATGCATTTACACTCCTCAGAGGCCAAAGTATGTTTATGTTACTGTTTTTGCAAGTTTTTGATTTTGCTACTTGTTCTAGTATCTAACCAAGTGAAATGCTTTATTTTTTAGGAGGAAGCGTGCAGAAAAAGCCCCACCTCTTGTTGTTGAACAATGCTGGCCAGTGAAAAAAGCAAGACTCAATGGCTTTAGAAGGAAGAGCACTAAGCAGATAATGTTTGGTGACAAAGATATGGAGCAAACTGAAAGTGTTACTGCTGAACATGAGCTAAGTTTTTCTATTTTGGACGATGTGATGCATACTGAATCTGTTTTGCAGGCGCTAGGGTAATCTGAAACTGTTGCAGATGAAGCAACTGTTGTGCTACCAAGTGTTGAGTTGCAAACTGAAGTAGTTGAACAATGTGTGCCATCTACTCAATCTGCAGAAGTGCAAACTGAAGAAGTGGGACATGGTCAGGTGCAAAAGTTGAGGGGGGCTAGTGGATTTGCCAAGGGGCCAAAAAGCAAGACCATCAGCATCAACAAACTATGCGCCGTGGAACCAAACGATGGAAAAAAGGAGAAGAAATCGAGTGGTAGAAAGAAGCAAAAGAAATAGAGTCGAAATCATTCAAATTTGATATGAAACTTAAGTTTGTTGTCATTTGATGTGAAAACTTATGTTCTTTCATGTGAAAACTTATGTGCTATGATGTTGATTTGATTTGAAATTCAAATTCAAATAAATTTGAACGTATCTCCAATATGTTTGGAGTTCATTTGTTTGTTCTGTGATGTTGCATTGTTTTATGTACTACTATGCACTTTAGTTCATAAATCCAACCCTTTTTGCGAAGTCCAACTCATAGTCACTGAAAATGTTGTCCAAACATGCTTCAAAGTAAGGGAAAACGACCCCATTTCTAAGCAAGTTTTTTTTGACCTTCTCAAAATCACCCAAAAAGATTTTCTTAGCTTACATTATACATATATAGGATCAATACGAAGTCTCACCTTTTTTTGAAAAAGTATCCATATTATTAAATTATTTTTGAAAAAACTCCCTTTAATACAAAGTCAGCAATAAAACAAGTTTAAAAATTTAAAATGCAAAAATAACTTCTGATCCTGCTTAGTCACTCCAAAATGAAGCTAAAGTGGTTTTTTTTTTTTTGCATTTTCAAAACCTCAAACCCTCTTCTCACTCCTTTGAACTCTATGCAACCTCAGTCGAGATAGTCCAATTTGTGAAGGTTTTTTCATGCAAAGATCATTACATCAAGTTTATCATTTTATCATAACTATGTAACATAACAAGACTATATGCGCAGATTTTTCATTTTTTTGAATTTTTTTGAATTAGTTATACACATTTGAATGTTCGGTCAAACCTTTCAAAACCCCGTTGACTGCCAAAAACCATGTAACCCTAACGCCAAACGTCCACCGTCGATCTAACCCTAACGCCAAACTGTGGCCGTCCGATAGGCCTTCTAGAAGGATTCCGCGGGGTCGATCCGTGGGAGCCCTGATTCTCCAATCTGATTGGCCAGCTTGTTTTTTTCTCCGACGAACAGATAACGTTGAGCGGGGGAGCATCTCAGTGATCGTTGGGCCGAGCGGATCGGGGCGCGGATTGAGCCCGGCAGAGCCTGGCGTGCGTGCGCACGGCCGTCGTGCCCGGCAGAGCCTGGCGAGGTGGATGGGCTGCATGCGAGAGGGTCACTGACATGTGGGCCATCCTGTCCCATGCATGCCATGCAACACATCGCAGCCTAGCTATTCTGTGCTTGTGAACGTTGGGACAGAGCCTAGCCATCTGCATGCGGGCTTGCATGCACGCATCGACGCAGTAAAGCAGCGACAGGAGCGCAGCGTATAGGTACGTCGCATCTAAACTATTTTTTTACATTTGCATGTTTGAACAGGCCCGTTTGAACCAGAGACACGGGACGAACGCGTCGGTGGTGCAGCTACTTTTTCCCACGCGGCATGCCTCTTTGGATGCTCTGCCCGCCGCTTATTAATTAATGCCGGCAATTACTTATGCCATCACGAACGGAGAAGAGAAAATGATTGAGCCATCGTGTACATTGACTACGGCGCGGCTATAAAAGGGCACCATTTCCTCATCCCTCTCACACTCATCTCTCAAGCCTTCTCCGCTTCTTCTTTTCGAGCCAAATCCACCACTCGAGCCACCATGCAGTTCTACGGCCCTACCTACCGTCGCCCACCCATCGTGCCGGAGAGGGAGTACCCGGCCGGAGTCATCGTCGAGAATAGCCTGAGGGTGTGGGCCATCTCAAGGTGGAGGGGCCCTAGAGAGTTGACTCGCTTCTTCCTCCAAGCCGGCTATCGCCACCTCCCTCCGGGCACTCCGGTCATGTTCCACCTCCACGAGCAGTACGATGGCGACGCCAACGGCATGGCCATCGGCCTCTACGTCACCTTCACCAACCCCTACGACGCTCACCACCTCCTCGGCCAGGTGTTTTGGTGTGGATGCGAGTTTATCGCGTTCACAACCTACAACATCTTCACCAACTTCCACCACATCTTCCCCCACCCCAACGACATGCACACCCTCCCCTACCAGATGCCGGAGAACGACGAGTGAGGGGCACCGGCTAAGGAGGGGCTAAGGAGTTGTTCGAGGCGTTTATCTATCTAGCTATATATCTGGTTTTAATTATTTTCCTTTCATGTTTTATGCACTATATGTTGTAAGGGGATGCCCCTCTATATGTACTCTAAGGGGATGCTATCGTGCTATCTATTAATGTTTCTTCGGGCCTAAAGTTTCTCCATTGCATTTTATTTATGTGGCCATGTGAACTAAAAAATTCACTAAAACACCATAGCACAAACCATTTTTTTAAAATGGTGCTTGGTTGAAATAAACTAGAACCAAGCAATTGCAACTTTTTCGGTTCACAAAGATTGCAAGTTAGACAGCTAACTAAAACCAACCTTTTGTTTTAGCCGAAACAACACGGGACCCTACCATCGTACACGATATGTTGGTGTAAATATTTGCAAAAAAATCATATCTTGGCCCTGGCTAATAGGGTCACCCTAGCTAGTAGGTGTAGGGTGCAAATATTTGTGCAACCATGAACATGCAACTAATTTAGTTCATACAAATAATTATTGGATTAACTCAAATGCCCAAAAGAAATATTTCTGGGCTCCTAAAAATATTGGTTTGGATTTTGCCTCTAACCAATATTTTCAGAGCAAAACAGGAACATTTTTTTGGACCTATTTGACGTAGGGGCACATGCATAAAAGCAATCACAAAACAATAGTGGACAAGCAAAACATACGTAAAGAAAAAAAAATACAATACATACGACCTAACATTTATTCCATAGAGAAATTTGGCTACAGAAAAAACAAGTAAAGAAGTGTATGTTTGTTAAAGGTTTATTTGCTGAAGCAACATTTTTTATTTTGAGGTTTTAGTCGAATCATTTTTTCTAAACATGGGTGCCTCTATGCTATAAAACTGGGCTGGTGCCCCTACGCGGGTGGGCTTGTCTCTATTTGGGCCTGGTTATTTTCTCACGGCCCAACATCTATTCGGTAGCAAGCTTTTTTTTTACTAGAAACTGAATTGGGTCCAAACTGAATTTAGGGGGTGCGCACTCTGTTAACTGAAGAATAAGAACAGAGCATGAACACTGAATATTTCTGCTTCGATTCAGTTACATGAACTTGCCATGGCGCACAGATCGCATCCTCTGTTCTAACAGACCTAAATGCCCCCTCTAATGACGGATGGACAACAAGTAAAACAAAAACAGAGCAATGACACAACAATAGAACCCCCCTGCCATGATATTTGCTTGCTTCTGCAAATCGAACATCTCCATTTGATTTTTCTTGATCTTCTTCAGTCCCTCGGTCAGTTCAGACTCCAAGTGCAGTTCAACATTTCGCGCAAACCTCGCCATCGGCACGACTCTGCCCGCCCCTCTGTCC
>LR738710.1:257245676-257364856 GCA_902687465.1 Secale cereale | reverse complement strand
CCCCAATTCTCCATCTGCGGCATCCCGCCCAAATTGAGCTCCCAGGTTGCGGCCCCGCTCGAATAAATGTAGCCCTCGAACTGAATCCTCTCAACATAGTCATCCATCCACTCGAAATGGGTGCATTTCTTCAGGATCTGAAAACAACAACATGAACCCTAAATTCCAAATTCGAGGGGAAAACACAAAATATGGAGAAATCAAAGCAAACGGCAGTGAAAGAACGGGCTAAGAACTGAGATCTAACCTTGCCATCCCTTCCTGCCATTGTTTTGCTCAAGCACTTCACAAATTCCCGTCCAAGATTTCCATTCTCATCAGTCCTACTGACCCACCGTTTCAGAGGCTCTGGGCGTGGGCACTCAGGGCACCTTGTGAGCGGCACTGGACCATACTGACGCCATTTGGAGTGCGTGGCGGAGGAGGTGGACATCTGCACTAGGTCGTCGGAGAAGAGGAAGAATGGGGAAAGGGGAAGCAATGGGCGGCGGCGGGCGGACGGGCACGGGCGGTCGTCTCTTCTAGCTGCCAAGAGGTGGGTCCCGTGCTCACTGAACAAGTGGTGGGTCCGGCGCTTACGTGGATAAGTTGTGGGTCCCGCTCTTACTGGACAAGTAGTGGGCCCGGCGCTTACGTGGATAAGTTGTGGGTCCAGCCCGTAACAGCTAATGAGGGCATTAGTTCAGCTTAAGGGCCATGTCGTGTCTGGACTATTTAGTCGCTCAAAAATGTCGCACGAGAGCTATTATGTCGAAAAACATCGCACTGCGGCCAATTCCCACGAAAAACGTAGCAGAGGAGCTATTGACCCGTTATTGCATCGCGCTCCAAGGCACCAGCCACAACTAGCAGCTAGCGCCACTCCTTCTATCTGCAGCCCTGCAGCGGTGGAAATTGCGGCCCAAACAAACACACCCGGAGTCTGCCTGAAGCCCTAGAGCCGTGCGACTTAGATAACAAACCTGATGTAAGTATAGTTCCCAGTAGGCTAAGAGTGTGTCAGGATTGGGGTGAAAGGATCGGAGCACATGAATTGGCAAGGGTTTGGATTCTCGAACGTGATTTATGGGCGGCCACTAAGTAGAACGGACGGATAGCTACGTTGACAAGGAGTGATCAACCGCTTGAAATGAGTGGTTAGCTATCTCAAAAACTATCAACAACAAAAAGGAGTGATCAATTTTTCAGAATAACGTTGATTTTAGAAACAGTCGAACAGACAGAGAGACGACTGACTTGCTTTGTCGTAGACACGACAACTACGCGTACGCGTTCGCCCCTTGACATGATGCCCAACTTGCACTCGGAGGACCCGGCCCTATAGGTATGATATTCACTCCCTACGAACTATAGGGATTCAAGCAATTAGTAGTCACAAGCAGGCCAGTGTTCCTCCTCGTTCTAGCCCTCTTCCCTTTTCATCTCTCCATCAAAGTCTTACTGAGTTTGCGTATATGTTTATGTGTTCAGTGTGCTGATTAGTGATTACTACCCCTCGGCGGCGAGGCGACCGCCCACTCCCACCGTCGTGGAGCAGGTACGGCCAGCGAGGTATATATGTAATCTCTCCTTATCGTCCTTTCCAATGCTGGTTTCCTTGAGGTCTCGCTAACCTAAAATTGTGCCAGCTTGATCGCCTCGAGATGGTCGACCCAGTGAGCCTGGTGAGCATGATCCTATCGGTGGTGCAACTGATCGCAAGGGCAGCCAAGACGGCACAGCAGAACAAGAAGAAGTGCTTGGACCTCGCCCAACGCGCGGCCACTCTGGCCAACGTACTGCCCAACTACACATACGCGGCGGCGAACGACGAGCAGACGGCGAGAGTTCTCAAGACACTCAAGGAGGCCCTCGACGAAGCGTTCACGCTCATCCAGTCCTGCCAGTCTAAAAGCATCCTCAGTATATTCTCCCGTATGGCCGCGGAATTAGATGGAGTCAATGGGAAGATCAACGACTGCATCACGGACCTCAAGTTCATCAGAGACGCTCCCACAAATCACGTAACAGCAGCTAGCCCAGTCCCAGCTAAAACTTACGCCTCCTACTATCAGGCACAAGGAGGAGGTGCCTCCAGCGTCTGTGTTGGCTTCCCCCCGCCTCAGCACGCACCCGTGAATGTTCAGTGGAGTCCAGGTCCGTCTCCCTGCCATGTTTCTCCAGCCCCCTCGGGTTATAATTTATCTTCTTTTTGCACCCTTCCAACGGTCAACAAGGTCTTTGACCGTGTGCGTAATGGATTCCGCTAGTGTTCGTTGCATGTGGTGTAATATTATCTGCATGACAAATTTGTATCCATTTGTGCGCTTTGTGCAGAGACTATGAATGATAAATCATTTGCAGTAAGTATGGTTATGTACAACCACTGATGCAATGGATGGGGATATTCCCTTTACGAAAAAAAAATAGTCCCTTCCATTTTGCTACCAAGTTAGTTGAATTGTATGCCTGGGATTTTTTTTGGTTTTTGTTTCGTAAGTTATTTCCTATGTTTCCGTTGTGGACTCCATGAATTTGTCAGCTATCGAATGTGTCTGAACTTTGAACACATGGTTTTTCTAATGGACACCCATGTTCTTCCTAGAAAAGGGATAGAACTGCAAATGTACATACGAAATTAAGCTATGTCCACGAATAAGAGCAACTCTAGCTGATCTCCTAAACCATAGAAACTAGGGAGGAGTAAATGGTCAAGTATATTTAGAGGAGTGAAATTATACTTCTTTAAAGGCGATCAGACCTAACCGAGCCCCTGTATCCAGAGGAGTAAAAAAATCTTCTCAATTCTCTTAACCGAGCCATATGAGCTTCAAACAATTGCACATTATATTCAAGCATTCAAATATTTCAAAATAGACATACATAACATATACTCCCTCCGTCCCAAAATAAGTGACTCAAAAGTGACTCTACAAAGTTGAGTCATTTTTGAGTCACTTATTTTGGGATGCAGGGAGTAAATCATGAACAACATATAGTTGCACAGATCGAGAAATTCAAATTCAACCATGCAAAGTTCATCCAAAAGGCATCACAACATAGCATGTTTTATGTCACGGATCGGGCTCAACCAAAGGCACGCACAAACTCAAGCACCATCCTTGCCAAAGAAATCATCACCATCTGCACGACCACCCCCATCACCATCACCATCCTCTAGACCACCACCATCCACACAGCCACCACCATCATCCACACCGACACCAACCAAAATCACCATTCCGAAGAGCAACCTCCATTTGGGTTAAGAGGAGTAAAATTATACTCCTCTAAAGGTGTCCCTACCTAACTGATCCTCTATATTTAGAGTATTTTTATCTCAGTTGTTTTAGCTTAGCGACATGAACATCAAACAATTGCACATTATATAATCATCATTAGAATATTTTAAAATAAACATGCATAATATATAAATCATGAACAAGCATATAGTTTCAAGGATCAAGAATTTTTAATTTAAACATGCATTGTTCATCCAAAAGGCATCACATCGACCAAGTTGATCCAAAATCACCACAACATAGCACGGATCAAGCCCAACCAAAGGCATGTATCAACTCAAACACCATCCCCACCAAAGAAATCACCACTGCCACCACCATCCACACTGCCACCCTCATCACCATCACTATCCTCTTAGCCACCACCATCCACACGGTGACCACCACCACCATCACCATTCCGAAGAGAGACCCCCCTATGGGTCAAGGGGAGTAAAATTATACCGCTCTAAAGGTGGACATACCTAACTGATCCCATATATTTAGAGGAGTAAATCTTTTTCTTCTCAATACTTAGCCTAGCCGGATGAACTTCAAACAATTGCGCATTATTAGTCAACCATTCAAATATTTGAAAAGAAACATGGATAACATATAACCATGAACAAGCATATAGTTGCATGTATCGAGAAATTCAAATTATACATGCATAGTTCATCCAAAAGGCATCACATCGATCCAGTTTGATCCAAAATCATCACAACATAGCATGCATGAACTCAAACACCATCATAGCCAAAGAAATCGCCGCCACCACTACCGCCACCACCACCACCATCCACACAACCACCATCCTCTCGTACACCACCACCACCATCACCATTCCAAAGAGGGACATCTGTTTGGGTCAAGAGGAGTCAAATTATACTCCTCTAAAGGTGGCCGGAACTAACGGATCTCCTTTATTTAGAGGAGTAATTTTTTCCTCAATTAGCCTAGCCGCATGAACTTCAAACAATTGCACATTATGTAAGCAATCATTCGAATATTTCAAAATAAACATGCAAAACATATAAACCATGAATAAGCATATAGTTGCACGGATCGAGAAATTCAAATTTAAACATGCATAGTTCATCCAAAAGGTATGTGACGCCCTCATTTATAATCGTGCACTAACTATACATGCATCATACACGATCACAAATGGTGACTCACATCAATATCACAACACAACTCTGCGACACATATTAAACATAACTCTTTATATTACAAGCCCGGGCCACGAGAACCCATAATACATAAGTCATCAAAGCAAATATTATCTGAGTATAGACATGGTCAGACAAGTTTTGCCTTAAGAAGGCAGAGAAAACTAACGACACTAGATCGAGCGGCGAGGCCTCTTGCCTGTACGCACCGTCGGGATAACCTGCATCTGTGGTGCTACCAGCTATTGCAGCAACTGTGTCGAATGAAAAGAGTAGCAAAGCAACGTCGAGTACTCATCCAAATGACTCACAAGACTTATATCAGATCTATATTAGATATGCATCGGTATCAAAGAAATGGGGTAGTATTTTTGGACTAAACTACAAAAAAGCCGGAATAAGGGGGGAGAAGCTCATCCTATCAATGACTACATAATTCAATAGTAGAAGAGAGGAGCATATAAGGTATCAACTTCCACATACATATAACAATCAACCTGCCAAGAGATTCTCTCCTCGTCACCCTGTGAGAAAGTGATCTCTGGGGTATTTGCATGTTATCTAGGTGTGTTTTATCAAGTATCCGGTTATAGTCGTAAGAGGTCGGGATACATCTCCAAGTCATCTTTTTATCATGGACACAACTATTCGAATAAAGTACCTCCCTGCAGGCGTGCACCACACAACTCGATATGCTCGATTACCTCTAGTCGGACACACTTTTCTAGGTAATGCCCGGCCTCGGGTAATCAATGCCCCAAAGACCTACCTAAGCTCTACAGAGAGGTCAGCACGCCGGCCTACATCTTAAGCGCGAAGGGGTCATGCGCCGATCACCCTAAGCACTCTTGTGCATTGCGAGGACGGCCGGGACCAAACCCACCTATGTATCCGGGCATAACCGGCTCACCTGCGCGCGTGCCACTCAGCATCTATAGAGCTTTCACAAGGAACGTACCACGTTGAGGGCCCCATAAACCATTATCCCACACAGCGGTTAGTGCGTATATGCCAGTGTCACCTTAGATCAAATACATCGAACTCGTTAAGCGTGTTATTATGAAATAATCGCGGACACTGACTGGGGCCTAGGCTCACCTCTCGCCTAGGTGGTCTCCACCTGCCTTGTCGTACCACCACAACGAATGTTTCATGTCATCTGTCGGGACATATCCCGAGCTGCCACCACATCCTAGGTGATACTGCTAACAGCCAGCCACCATAGTGAATCACTTGTGGGTGCTCTCTGAGCCAACCCGACTTTAGAATGAACATACTTAGTGTAGTAGTATAAGTATATATGTAATCATCGCCCGATGGGATCACGGCCCAATAGTATAGCATGACAATCACACAAGGGTGTAGGGCCACTGATGGGAGTCTAGCATACATATACTAAGCATAGTAGGATTACATGTAAAGTATCAACACCAGTTTAACACAAAACAGGCTATGCAACAGAAAAGGATATACTGATAAAGCATTAACTGAATCGACTCTCTAATGCAATAAGTAGAGGGAAAGAATAGGCGATATAGTAATGATCAAGGGGTTTTTACTTTCCTGGAAGCTCTCCTGCGAAGGACGGGTCATCGACGTAGTCGTACTCGGGGTCAGCAGTAGTCTCGGGGTCTATCGAAAGAAGAGACTGGAGGGAGAACAAAATAAATAATGGGCATACAAATGCGACATAGCTGCATGTGAGGGCAATGTGTGATGATGATATGCTTTAATGCATCCCTAAGCATTTTCAAAGAATAGGAAAAATAAATGGTAATATTTTCCCAGTTCCAGGTATTTTCTGTTAGATGATCCTAATGCAAATATTATAGGTTCATTATGTTAGAGGGGGGTGACACGTATGTGGATGACATATTCGGATTCGCTACATTTTTCTGGTCAACTTTCATATATAAATTACTTTCATTTGATTTATAGATTATTTCATATGAATGTCCAAAGTTTATTGCATTTTATGAAATTCCTAGATCTATTCTAATTGAATATTTAAAGGACTAAATTGCTAAGTGGACATCAGAAGTGTACCCAGCTGTGCCACAGAGAGGTAGACTGCTAGCCCATGTCAACTGTTGAGTCAACAGTCAACGATGAGTAGTTGACTGGTCAATTGGGTCTAGTGGGACCCAACTGTGAGTGACTTTCTTGTTCAATTGATTTTAACACTACAAGAAACCTGTTAATCCGTGACGGATTTCAGGTGACGTTTTCGAAAACTATCATCGATGATCTGGTACCGCCCTGCAAGCCCGCCCAAGCACACCAAAGCCCGCATACCCTTTACCCGTATAAAATGCTAACCCTAACCCTCCTCCTCTCTTCCTCCTCCGCAGCGCCCTCCTTATTCCCTATTGACCCCACACAGCGCCACCACCCGTCACCTCCTCGCCTCTTTCCTCCCACAGCTCGCCGTCGGGCCGACCCCTCCTCTTCTCTCACATCGTAGCTTCTAGATCCGCCTCATTCAGCGCCCATCCATCCATCTCATGAACATCTCTCTCTCTCTCTTGTGTGACCCTCGCACCGCAACCAATGCCCACTGATTCCAACGACGTCCACCACCGCGCAGCACGCACAGTAACAAATCTCAGACCCCTCTGCCTCCCAGGCCGGTTGAATCCGCCGTTCACGTCTCCGGTGCTCGCCTGCGACCCCTAGCCCGTGGCTAGGGTTTCGGCTGCGGCATCACGTCCATCGCCGGCGTGTCTCCGATGGCTCCGCTCCGCCGCACACCGCGCCCCCTCACGCCCTCTGCTCCTCCTGGATGGCGCCTTCTTGTTATGTGCGCTCGCCAGTGTTGGGCTGAACGACGGCGACCCCAACCTCCTCTCCTGCATCTCTGGCGTTGTGGTGCATCATATGTCAACCTCCTCCGCTGCATTTGGACCACTGGAGGCCCTCCCTTGCCCATGTGAACACCTCACAAACCCCATTTTCCTCTCCTCCAGCCATCTTCTTTTCTTGTTAGGATGTACTTTGAGTGACTGAGGGTATTCATCTGTATATATCTGAACAAGTTCATGTTCTTGTAAGCATGGAACATATACGGTTACCTTGTGTAGTAGGTGTCAAGCTTAATAAAGAGGCAATCCAAATGGCTTGAAGTGAGAAGTTTTTTGTGGGCTAATTCAGGCTTTATAGGTTCTTTATAGTTAAGCACTTGTACCTCTGCTTATCTCCTCTGTTGTGAGCCCGTGGTTGAACCATACAGTGTTTCATGTAGACTACTGGCTTACATGGGCCTGCAGAATCGAGTAATTTAGCAAGTAGGAATTCTGTTCTTTCTTGTATGAGTTGTTGCACCTCTAGTTTGTTCTATTGTGTCCTGGACAGTGAGGGAAAATGAAGGAAGTATTTTGTAGTCATAATTTTCTGGGTTAATGTGGATATCACTTATACATATATATATTTCACTTGTTTAGAAATGGTAATTTTTGTGTGTTTGATTTGATAGGTATAGCAGAGAAGTGAATGTATGATCGTGATGTCGATTGTTGGCTGCCGGTGTGAACTAGCAAATATGCCGAGACAACAAGCAATTGATCAAAGTGTCCAAGTCGAGCCAGGTCAGCAAGTCATGAATCTTTCACAAGTGCATTCTGGATGATGTTGTTGGCTTGAAACTGAAGTCCAATTAAGAAAATGCGTTAAATAATGTGTGTTCGCAAACAAGGGAATAATGGTATGCACCGACCACTTGATACTTTATTCCAATATTTTTGAATGATACATACATATGTTGATCAAGATATCTTATCACCACGATTACTCCTATTGTGGCTGTAGTACATGGGTTAGTACAATAAGTTTAAGTAACAAGAATCTAGTTGATGTCATTAAGCATTATTAGGATGTGAACCGGAATTCTAGTTGTCTCTGTGGTTCAAGCAGAACATGTTTGTTTCATGTTCTGTATGAGGCTTGGCCACAATTTAGAAAATCATTGATCCCGTCAACTTTGTCTTTTACGTGTTAAGAGCTAAGATGTATTTTCGTAGTCGTACCTCTGCCTTCAGAGGATTTTGGACAGCCAGATCAGTATCAACTTGATATAGCCCACATTCCAGATATTCTGGACAATGGAGTTGTCTATTCGGTATACAATGTGTAGTGTGTTCTCTCTAATATGTTTTAATTTTGCATCATTGCTTTGAAATAAGCTAGGACTTTGTTTTGTGATATTTAAATATACAATATATCAAAGGCTTACTGGTGAACTGTTTGCATCTTGCATAAATTTGGAAATTAATAGCTTAAGGATATTCTAGTTACTAGGATCCAAGTAAGTAAGGGAAATAGAGATTAATAAGAAAAGATTGATACTACTATTATCTATCTCAATTTTGGTAAAAGATACTGTGAATCTAACATCTAATAGACTTTTAAAAAAATAGCATATATGTTTTAATATCGTAGCTCACAGTATGAATTTTGTGCTTGCAGGTGCATTCACATCACCTGATATTGTCCAGGCTATGGAAAAATACTTGTTCTTGCTGCTTTGAAATCTAACATCTAACGGTCTTAAGAAGGTATATCAACTTTTTAATCTGTATACCATGTGCTTCCTGTCATCCTTGCTGCTAGGAAACCGAATATGTATAGCACTAGGTGTCTGCACTATAACATTGTTTATTATGCATGCAGTATGGCACTAAAACAATACACGTCTTAGCATATGTTGTTTTGCTGTTGATGCATATACATGCTTGCACTATTAATATACATGCAGAGATGATGAATCATCTCTCACATATTAAGCCTACTGCTATGCTGCCACCTCTAGCTTGATTGATTCGTCCTCAAGTGCCTATTTTTTCATATTGTTGTTTTATGAACAAATTGTAATTGTTTGTACTTGATAGTGAGGTTATTTATATATTTGGACTAGTTATTGGTGGCCAGAATGAGTGAAGCATGCTATTTTTTGAAAATGCAACAATGCATATATGATGGCATGCCTGTATAATTTACATCATATCTTTGTCGCCCTATATACTTATATACTGGTTCATTTCATTTTATTATTGTTTCCTGTTATAAGTAATAGTACTATGTTTGTCAATTGGGCAGAAAATATTGTTTACTATTTGTCAGCCCTTTGGTTTGTACTTGCAGCATAAACATTGAGTTTTATGCCGCTGCTCCCTGACCCAGTTGGCGTAAACTTCAAATGTTCACGTGTCAACAAGTTTACACATTACGGCGAGGATATTGTTTGTTAGTGATGTCATTTTGTTGGCATGTTTATATGGCCTCAAAGACTACTACTATATTACTTGAGTTCTTTGATGTATGTTTTGTTTCTTTGTCATTTGACTTTCATTTGACATTCTTTTCTTTGGATTAATTTTAAGCAACCTCATGTTTACTCTCATATTATAGTAGCTACAATGTTATTCTCATTCGTAGGCACTATAAGATTTATGAATTCTGGACAACATATAGTTCATTTTTATTATTTTTTGTAATTATCTTATTTATATGTTCTATTCATATCTACAAATATCTAATGAGGTTCTTGTAAATGTGTCAGGTAAGATTAGGTAGCGAGCTACTTGGTGATGCCATCACAATCGGCCACAACATGATAGTTGCCACAAGAGGACACCCTGGAAGAACATGAATAACAGCCTCAATAGTTTATATGTTATGTTGAAGTAAAATGGATTGTACTGGTTCATAACCTTTTTGTGTGATATATTGTAAATCTAGGATGTAAGTTATCATTTCATAGAGGATTTTGTAAACTGCTATGTTGTATTTACATATGGATATCTGCAAACTGGATCAATTATGTAATATTCTGACACTTTGCAAATACTTCCTCTTGGGCCAATATTGGCATTTAGATTTCTGAGACGCATTATGCTAAAAATGTGCTTGATCATAATTAGGCAGAAATAAATGGACTATTGAGTCAGAAATAAATGGGCTACTGAGGCAGAAATAAATGGACTAATGGGTTTGGCCAAATTTAAATTGTGCCCAAATTGATGACGATTTTTGTGATGGAAAATAGTATCCACGTAGGCAGACATGTCATTCGATTTGGTCAATCGAAAATCCTACGTGGCATCAGTCCATGACGGATTGTTCCTGTCACAGAGGTTTGGGCTTGGGCGGGCCTGATGCAGATCCATGACGGTCAAGAACCATCAAGGAAGGTACGATGTAAAATTATGATGCGATATATATGATGGATTTCAGATCTGTCATGGACGGGTAACCATGACAGTTTTCTATTGATCCATGACGGACCTAGTCCGTCATGTATTAACAGATTTCTTGCAGTGTAATGATTTTAGTTTCATTTATAGGTGGACCCACATGTCATAGACCTAGGAGTTAACTAATTAGTTAATTAGCACCTAATTAAGTGCCACATCTGTGGTTAGTCGCCGGTGCTAAGCAGGGCACTCCGGAGGTCGCCAGCCGACGGAAGCGCAGACGGGCGCGTTGTAGAGCCCGTGTTGCGATGCGGCTAGGGGTGGCAGTGGGGTGCTCGGAGATGGAGCGTAGTGACGATGCTGCTATGGTCGTGCACGGGCGCAGGGGGCAGGGTGTGGCCCCGGGCAGAGCAGCCCGCACGTGCGCATGGCCAGCATGGCGCGGGCGTGCCGGGGCGCAGCGGACGCAGGACTGGGCACGGTCAGAGGCACGTTGAGTTCCCGTGGGAGCGGAGCTCCGGGCGCAGTGAGCAGCGACGGTTCGAGGTGGGAAAAAGGAGAGGATAAGTGCGGTGCTCACCGAGGAGCACATGATGACTTAGTGCAAGGCTTACAAGCGCAGAACAGTGGCGGAATCGATGACGGCATCGCGATGGCTGAAGGTGGAAGAAGACGGCGATGGAGAGGCACGGTCGGATCCAGTGGGCAAAGACTAAGCAGCGGATCGCGGTGGATCTAGCGGGCATGCTCACAGGGGGCGGGTGAGGTGGTCCTAGACTAAGGGGTCTTCAGTCCACCGGTCTACCTCTCGTGGGCCGGATAGGGGGCCGCTCGGTGACCACTACGGGGCCAAACTATCAGATGAACCTATGGCCTGACAGGAGGCTCTGGGAGGCTTAGTTTGTCCTCCAAGTCAAGATGGGATATTCAGCGTGTTATTTCCTTTGTTGTAACTGACCATGAGTAACCCTAGTACCCCTGGTGTAGGCTGGAACAACAACCATTCCCTACTAGTCTAGAGTTAGTTCATCCAATATCGAGGTAGATCAACTCTGTAACCATCCTATACACCATAATTGTTGGGAAACATTGCATGGAAAACAAACAAATTCTATGCACACACAATGATCTATCCATGGAGATGCATAGCAGTGAGGGGGAGAGTGTGTCTATGTACCCTCGTAGACCGTAAGCGGAAGTGTTTCACAACGTGGTTGATGTAGTCAAACTTCTTCGCGCTTCAACCGATCAAGTACCGAACGCACGGCACCTCCGCGTTCGGCACACGTTCAGCTCGGTGATGTCCCTCGCCTTCCTGGTCTAGCAAGACGCCGAGGTAGTCAATGAGTTCTACCAGCATGACGGCGTGGTGACGGTGATGGTGAAGTGATCTCCGCAGGGCTTTGCCTAAGCACTACGAAAATATGACAGGGGGGTAAACGGTGGACAGGGGCACCGCGCACGGCTATAACAATGTTGTGTGTCCTTGTGAGGCGCCCCTTCCCACATATATATAGGTGGGAGGGGAGGGGAGGCAGCCAGGGCGCGCCCTAGGGTTGGCCGCCGCCCCTAGGAGCCCTGCCTTGCCCTGCGCCCCCCTTCCATGTATGCATAGGGGGGAGAAAGAGGGTGGGAGAGGGAAGGAATTGGGAATCCTAATCCACACTTTCCTTTCCCTTCCCCCTTTCCTTATCCTCCTCCTATGGCCGGCCCTATACGGCGCACCAGCCCCTTGTGGGCTGGTATGTTCCTTCACAAAGCCCATATGGCCCATAGGATTGCCGAAACACCTTCCCGTGACCCGATAAGTACCTGATACCCTCCGGAACACTTCCGGTGTCCGAATACCATTGTCCTATATATCCATCTTTATCTTTCGACCATTTAGAGACTCCTCATCATGTCCGTGATCTCATTCGGGACTCCGAACAAAATTCGGTCACCAAATCACATAACTCATATACACTGTATCGTCAACAAACGTTAAGCGTGCGGACCCTACGGGTTTGAGAACTATGTAGACATGACCAAGACACCTCTCCGGTCAATAACCAATAGCAGAACATGGATGCCCATATTGGCTCCTACATATTCTAAGAAGATCTTTATCGGTTGAACCGTAATGACAACATACACAATTCCCTTTTCCGTCGGTATGTTACTTTCCAGAGATTCGATCGTCGATATCTCTATATATAGTTAAATATAATTACTGGCAAGTCTCTTTGCTCGTTCTGTAATACATCATCTTGTGACTAACTCATTAGTCTTTTGCTTGCAAGGCTTATTACGATGTGTATTACCGAGAGGGCCCAGAGATTCCTCTCCGATACTCGGAGTGACAAATCCTAATCTCGATTCATGCCAACCCAACAAAACACCTTCGAAGATACCTGTAGAGCATCTTTATAACCATCCAGTTATGTTGTGACATTTGATAGCACACAAGGCATTCCTCCAGTATCCCGGAGTTGCATGATCTCATAGTCAAAGGAATATATATTTGACATACATGAAAGCACTAGCAATAAACTCTACGATCAAATGCGAAGCTAACAGATGGGTCTTATCCATCACATCGTTCTCATAATGATGTGATCCCATTATCAAATGACAACTCATGTCGATGGTTATGAAACCTTATCCATCTTTGATTAACGAGCTAGTCTAGTAGAGGCTTACTAGGGACACGTTATTTGTTTATGTATTCACACATGTATTTAGGTTTGCGGTCAATACAATTCTAGCATGAATTATAAACCTTTATCATGAATAAGAAAATATAAAATAATAATAACTTTATTATTGCCTCTAGGGTATATTTCCATCAATAATATAATCAAGCAGGACGTAGGGTTTTACCTCTCGAAGAGGGCCCGAACCTAGGTAAACATTGTGTCCTTCATCTCCTGTTCCCCCATTCATCCAAGATCCACAGCTTGGGACCTGAAGGAAATATGCCCAGAGGCAATAATAAAGTTGTTATTTATATTTCCTTATATCATGATAAATGTTTATTATTCATGCTAGAATTGTATTAACCGGAAACTTAGTACATGTGTGAATACATAGACAAAACAGAGTGTCCCTAGTATGCCTCTACTAGACTAGCTCGTTAATCAAAGATGGTTATGTTTCCTAACCATAGACATTTGTTGTCATTTGATGAATGGGATCACATCATTAGGAGAATGATGTGATGGACAAGACCCATCCGTTAGCTTAGCACTATGATCGTTTATTTTATTGCTATTGCTTTCTTCATGACTTATACATGTTCCTCTGACTATGAGATTATGCAACTCCCGAAAACCGGAGGAACACCTTGTGTGCTATCAAACGTCACATCGTAACTGGGTGATTACAAAGATGCTCTACAGGTGTTTCCGAAGGTGTTTGTGGTGTTGGCATAGATCGAGAATAGGATTTGTCACTCCGAGTGTCGGAGAGGTTTCTCTGGGCCCTCTCGGTAATACTCGTCATAATAAGCCTTGCAAGCAAATGACTAATGAGTTAGTCATGAGATGATGTATTACGGAACGAGTAAATAGACTTTCCGGTAACGAGATTGAACTAGGTATGATGATACCAACGATCGAATCTCGGGCAAGTAACATACCGATGACAAAGGGAACAACGTATGTTGTTATGCGGTTTGCCGATAAATATCTACATAGAATATGTAGGAGCCAATATGAGCATCCGGGTTCCGCTATTGGTTAATGACCGGAGATGTGTCACGGTCATGTCTACATAGTTCTCGAACCAGTAGGGTCCGCACGCTTAACGTTCGATGACGATTTGTATTATGAGTTATGTGATTTGATGACCGATGTTTGTTCGGACTCCCTGATGGGATCACAGACATGACAAACATTCTCGAAATGGTCGAGACATAAAGATTGATATATTGGAAGGCTATATTCGGACATTGGAAAGATTCCGAGTGATTCGGGTATTTTTCGGAGTACCGGAGAGTTACGAGAATTCGTATTGGGCCTTTATGGGACATACGGGAAAGGAGAGAAAGGCCTCAAGGGTGGCCGCGCCCCTTCCCCATGGACTGGTCCGAATTGGACTGGGGAAAGGGGGCGCCCCCTTCCTTCCTTCTCCTTCTCCCTTCCCCTTTTCCTATTCCATGTGGGAGGAGGAATCCTACTAGGACTAGGGAGTCCTAGTAGGACTCCACACTTTTGGCGCGCTCTATGAGGGCCGGCCTCCTCCTCCCTCCATCCTTTATATACGTGGCCAGGGGGCACCCCATAGACACACAAGTTGATTTGCCAGCCGTGTGCGGTGCGCCTCCCCATAGATACACACCTCGGTCATAGTGTTGCAGTGCTTAGGCGAAGCCCTGCGCCGGTAGCTTCATCATCACCATCACCACGCCGTCGTGCTGACGAAACTCTCTCGCGACACTCAACTGGATCAAGAGTTCGTGGGACATCATCGAGCTGAACGTGTGCTGAACGTGGAGGTGTCGTACGTTCGGTGCTTGGATTGGTTGGATCAAGAAGACGTTCGACTACGTCAACCGCGTTACTAAATACTTCCGCTTTCGGTCTACGAGGGTACGTAGACACACTCTCCCCTCTCGTTGCTATGCTTCTAGTAGATAGATCTTGCGTGATCGTAGGAATTCTTGAAATACTATGTTCCCCAACAGGACCCTCTACCCAAGATCCGCTAGTTTTGACACTGACATTGATACTTTCATTGAGAGTTCCGTTGTTGGATCGCCAATGTATCAATGGCTCACCTGATCATCGGAGATGGCATCAACATTGGGGACATCTTAACCATCTCACCAACGGCATCCGCGGCAGTACCAAGTGCAAGCAGCCGTGCACTTCTGCTTAGCAAAGAAAGAAAGATGGCCACAACTATCCCTTGTGAGTTTGAAGTAGTCATCGTGTGCCTCCACTACCTTCTGAAGGAAATATGCCCTAGAGGCAATAATAAAGATGTTATTTGTATTTCCTTATATCATGATAAAAGTCTTTTATTCATGCTAGAATTGTATTAACCGGAAACTTAGTACATGTGTGGATACATAGACAAAACAGTATGTCCCTAGTATGCCTCTACTAGACTAGCTCATTGATCAAAGATGGTTATGTTTCCTAGCCATAGACATGAGTTGTCATTTGATCAACGGGATCACATCATTAGGAGAATGATGTGATGGACAAGACCCATCCGTTAGCATAGCACTATGATCGTTTAGTTTAACTGCTATTGCTTTCTTCATGACTTATACATGTTCCTATGACTATGAGATTATGCAACTCCCGAATACCGTAGGAACACCTTGTGTGCTCTCAAACGTCACAACGTAACTGGGTGATCATAAAGATGCTCTACAGGTGTCTCCGAAAGTATTCGTGGTGTTGGCATAGATCAAGATTGGGATTTGTCACTCCGAATGTCGGAGAGGTATCTCTGGGCCCTCTCGGTAACACACATCACAATAAGCCTTGCAAGCAAAAGACTAATGAGTTAGTCACGAGATGATGTGTTACGGAACGAGTAAAGAGACTTGCCGGCAACGAGATTGAACTAGGTATAAAGATACCGACGATCGAATCTCGGACAAGTAACATACCGTTTGACAAAAGGAACAACGTATGTTGTTATGCGGTTCGACCGATAAAGATCTTCGTAGAATATGTAGGAGCCAATATGGGCATCCAGGTTCCGCTATTGGTTATTGACCGGAGAGATGTCTCGGTCATGTCTACATAGTTCTCGAACCCGTAGGGTCCGCACGCTTAAACGTTCGTTGACGATATAGTATTTAATGAGTTATGTTTGTTGGTGACCGAATGTTATTCGGAGTCTAGGATGTGATCACGGACATGACGAGGAACTCCGGAATGGTCCGGAGATAAAGATTAATATATGAGATAATAGTGTTTGACCTCCGGAAGGGTTCCGGAATTCACCGGAAGAGGTTCCGGATGTTTCCCGAAGTGTTTGGGTACAAGAACACGTTATTTGGGCCAAAAGGGAAAGCACACAAGGTTTTTGGAAAGCGCAAAAGGAAGTTTTGCGGAGTCCAGGGGCCAGACGCCAGGGTCCCTGGCGTCTGGGTCCAGATGCCGGGAACCCTGGCGTCTGGCCCTGGAGTCCGAGAAGGACTCTTGCCTTTCGGGTGAAACCGACTTTGTGAAGGCTTTTACTCCAAGTTTCGACCCCTAGGCTCAACATATAAATAGAGGGGTAGGGCTAGCACCCAAGACACATCAAGATACACCAAGCCGTGTGCCGGCTACCCCGACCCTCTAGTTTATCCTCCGTCTAGTTTCTGTAGTGCTTGGCGAAGCCCTGCAGAGATTGTTCTTCATCAACAACCGTCACCACGCCGTCGTGCTGCCGGAACTCATCTACTACTTCGCCCATCTTGCTGGATCAAGAAGGCGAGGACGTCATCGAGCTGAACGTGTGCTGAACTCGGAGGTGCCGTACGTTCGGTACTAGATCGGGACGGATCGTGAAGGTGCACGACTACATCAACCGCGTTGATAAACGCTTCCGCTTTCGGTCTACGAGGGTACGTAGACACACTCTCCCCTCTCGTTGCTATGCATCTAGTAGATAGATCTTGCGTGATCGTAGGAAAATTTTGAAAATACTACGTTCCCCAACAGTGGCATCATGAGCCAGGTCTATGCGTAGATGATATGCACGAGTAGAACACAATAAGATTGTGGACGATACTAGTCATACTGCTTACCAGCATGTCATACTTTGCTTCGGCGGTATTGTGAGATGAAGCGGCCCGGACCGACATTACGCGTACGCTTACGCGAGACTGGTTTCACCGTTACGAGCACTCGTTGCTTAAAGGTGACTGGTGGGTGTCTGTCTCTCTCACTTTAGCTGAATCAAGTGTGGCTACGCCCGGTCCTTGTGAAGGTTAAAACAGCACATACTTGACGAAACATCGTTGTGGTTTTGTATGCGTAGGTAAGAACGGTTCTTGCTAAGCCCGTAGCAGCCACGTAAAACTTGCAACAAACAAAGTAGAGGACGTCTAACTTGTTTTTGCAGGGCATGTTGTGATGTGATATGGTCAAGACATGATGAGTTATACGGTTTTGTATGAGATGATCATGTTTTGTAAAGTTATCGGCAACTGGCAGGAGCCATATGGTTGTCGCTTTATTGTATGAAATGCAATCACCATGTAATTGCTTTACTTTATCACTAAACGGTAGCGATAGTCGTAGAAGCAATAGTTGGCGAGACGACAACGATGCTACGATGGAGATCAAGGTGTCGCGCCGGTGACGAAGGTGATCATGACGGTGCTTTGGAGATGGAGATCAAAAGCACAAGATGATGATGGCCATATCATGTCACATATTTTGATTGCATGTGATGTTTATCTTATTATGCTTCTTATTTTGCTTAGAACGACGGTAGCATTATAAGATGATCCCTTACTAAATTTCAAGGTATAAGTGTTCTCCCTGAGTATGCACCGTTGCGAAAGTTCGTCGTGCCGAGACACCACGTGATGATCGGGTGTGATAAGCTCTACGTTCAAATACAACGGGTGTAAGCCAGTTTTGCACACGCAGAATGCTCGGGTTAAACTTGACGAGCCTAGCATATACAGATATGGCCTCGGAACACTGGAGACCGAAAGGTCGAGCGTGAATCATATAGTAGATATGATCAACATAAGATGTTCACCATTGAAAACTACTCCATCTCACGTGATGATCGGACATGGTTTAGTTGATTTGGATCACGTGATCATTTAGATGACCAGAGGGATGTCTATCTAAGTGGGAGTTCTTTAAATTAATATGATTAAATTGAACTTTAATTTATCATGAACTTAGTCCTGATAGTTTTGCATATCTATGTCGTTGTAGATCAATGGCCCGTGCTACCGTTCCTTTGAATTTTAATGCATTCCTAGAGAAAGCTAAGTTGAAAGATGATGGTAGCAATTACACGGACTGGGTCCGTAACCTGAGGATTATCCTCATTGCTGCACAGAAGAATTATGTCCTTGAAGCACCGCTAGGTGACAAACCCCCTTCCGTTGATGCAGACGCTGTGAACGTCTGGCAGTCGCGGTCTGATGACTACACGATAGTTCAGTGTGCCATGCTTTACGGCTTAGAACCGGGACTTCAACGACGTTTTGAACGTCATGGAGCATATGAGATGTTCCAGGAGTTGAAGTTAATATTTCAAGAAAATGCCCGAATTGAGAAATATGAGATTTCCAATAAGTTCTATAGCTGCAAAATGGAGGAGAACAGTTCTATCAGTGAACACTTGCTCAATATGTCTGGGTACTACAATCATATGACTCAACTTGGTTGCAATGTTGACGAAGATAGTGTCATTGATAGAGTTTTTCAATCACTGCCACCAAGCTATAAAGGCTTCGTGATGAACTATAACATGCAAGGGATGCAAAAAACAATTCCCGAGCTCTTCTCTATGCTCAAAGCTGCGGAGGTAGAAATCAAAAAAGGAGCATCAAGTGTTGATGGTTAATAAGACCACTGGTTTCAAGAAAAAGGGAAAGGGAAAGAAAGGGAACTTCAAAAGGAATAGCAAATCAGTTGCTACTTCAACGAAGAAACCCAAATCTGGAGCCAAGCCTGAAACTGAGTGCTTCTACTACAAGGGAACTGGACGCTGGAAGCGGAACTGCCCCAAGTATTTGGCGGATAAGAAGGATGGCAAGATGAACAAAGGTATATATGATATACATGTTATTGATGTGTACCTTACTAATGCTCGTTGTAGTACCTGGGTATTTGATACCGGTTCGGTTGCTAATATTTGTAACTCGAAACAGGGACTACGGATTAAACGAAGATTAGCTAAGGACGAGGTGACGATGCGCGTGGGAAACGGTTCCAAAGTCGATGTGATCGCCGTCGGCACGCTACCTCTACATCTACCTTCAGGATTAGTTTTAGACCTAAATAATTGTTATTTGGTGCCAGCGTTGAGCATGAACATTATATCTGGATCTTGTTTATTGCGAGACGGTTATTCATTTAAATCAGAGAATAATGGTTCTTCCATTTTTATGAATAATATCTTTTATGGTCATGCACCCTTAAAGAGTGGCCTATTCTTACTGGATCTTGATTGTAGTAATACACATATTCATAATATTGAAACCAAAAGATGCAAGGTTAATAATGATAGTGCAACTTATTTGTGGCACTGCCGTTTGGGTCATATTGGTGTAAAACGCATGAAGAAACTCCATAAAGATGGACTTTTGGAATCACTTGATTATGAATCACTTGGTGCTTGCGAACCATGCCTCATGGGCAAGATGACTAAAACTCCGTTCTCCGGAACTATGGAGCGAGCAACAGATTTGTTGGAAATCATACATACTGATGTATGTGGACCAATGAGCGTTGATGCTCGCGGCGGGTATCGTTATTTTCTGACCTTCACTGATGATTTGAGCAGATATGGGTATATCTACTTAATGAAACACAAGTCTGAAACATTTGAAAAGTTCAAAGAATTTCAGAGTGAAGTAGAGAATCATCGTAACAAGAAAATAAAGTTCCTACGATCTGATCGTGGAGGAGAATATTTGATTTACGAGTTTGGTCTTCATTTGAAACAATGTGGAAAGTTTCACAACTCACGCCACCTGGAACACCACAACGTAATGGTGTGTCCGAACGTCGTAACCGTACTTTATTTGATATGGTGCGATCTATGATGTCTCTTACCGATTTACCACTATCGTTTTGGGGTTATGCTTTAGAGACAGCTGCATTCACGTTAAATAGGGCACCATCTAAATCCGTTGATACGACGCCTTATGAACTGTGGTTTGGCAAGAAACCAAAGTTGTCGTTTCTTAAAATTTGGGGCTGCGATGCTTATGTGAAAACACTTCAACCTGATAAGCTCGATCCCAAGTCGGAAAAATGTGTCTTCATAGGATACCCAAAAGAAACTGTTGGGTACACCTTCTATCACAGATCCGAAGGCAAAATATTCGTTGCTAAGAACGGATCCTTTCTAGAAAAAGAGTTTCTCTCGAAAGAAGTGAGTGGGAGGAAAGTAGAACTTGATGAGGTAATTGTACCTTCTCCCATATTGGAAAGTGGTACATCACAGGAAATTGTTCCAGTGATTCCTACACCAATTAGTGAGGAAGTTGATGATAATGATCATGAAACTTCGGATCAAGTTTCTACTGAACATCGTAGATCAACCAGAGTACGTTCCGCACCAGAGTGGTACGGCAACCCAGTTCTGGAAATCATGTTACTAGACCATGATGAACCTACGAACTATGAGGAAGCGATGATGAGCCCAGATTCCGCAAAATGGCTTGAAGCCATGAAATCTGAGATGGGATCCATGTATGAGAACAAAGTATGGACTTTGGTTGACTTGCCCGATGATCGGCAGGCCATCAAAAATAAATGGATCTTCAAGAGGAAGACCGACGCAGACGGTAATGTTACTGTTTACAAAGCTCGACTTGTTGCGAAAGGTTTTCGACAAGTTCAAGGAGTTGACTACGATGAGACTTTCTCACCTGTAGCGATGCTTAAGTCTGTTCGAATCATGTTAGCAATTGCCGCATTTTATGATTATGAAATCTGGCAAATGGATGTCAAAACTGCATTCCTAAATGGATATCTCAAAGAAGAGTTGTATATGATGCAACCAGAAGGTTTTGTCGATCCAAAAGGTGCTAACAAAGTTTGCAAACTCCAGCGATCCATCTATGGACTGGTGCAAGCATCTCGGAGTTGGAATATACGCTTTGATGAGGTGATCAAAGCATATGGTTTTATACAGACTTTTGGAGAAGCCTGTATTTACAAGAAAGTGAGTGGGAGCTCTGTAGCATTTCTAATATTATATGTAGATGACATATTGTTAATTGGAAATGATATAGAATTTCTGAACAGCATAAAAGGATACTTGAATAAAAGTTTTTCGATGAAAGACCTCGGTGAAGCTGCTTACATATTAGGCATCAAAATCTATAGAGATAGATCAAGACGCTTAATTGGACTTTCACAAAGCACATACCTTGATAAGATTTTGAAAATGTTCAAAATGGATCAGTCAAAGAAAGGGTTCTTGCCTGTTTTACAAGGTATAAAGTTGAGTAAGACTCAATGCCCGACCACTGCAGAAGATAGAGAGAAAATGAAAGTCATTCCCTATGCCTCAGCCATAGGATCTATCATGTATGCAATGCTGTGTACCAGACCTGATGTGTGCCTTGCTATAAGTCTAGCAGGGAGGTACCAAAGTAATCCAGGAGTGGATCACTGGACAGCGGTCAAAAACATCCTAAAGTATCTGAAAAGAACAAAGGATATGTTTCTCGTATATGGAGGTGACAAAGAGCTCGTCGTAAACGGTTACGTCGATTCTAGCTTTGACACTGATCCGGATGACTCTAAGTCACAAACCGGATATGTATTTTTATTGAACAATGGAGCTGTCAGCTGGTGCAGTTCCAAGCAGAGCGTCGTGGCGGGATCTACGTGTGAAGCGGAATACATAGCTGCCTCAGAAGCAGCAAATGAAGGAGTCTGGATGAAGGAGTTCATATCCGATCTAGGTGTAGTACCTAGTACATCGGGTCCAATGAAAATCTTTTGTGACAACACTGGAGCCATAGCCTTGGCGAAGGAGTCCAGGTTTCACAAGAGAACAAAGCACATCAAAAGACGCTTCAATTCCATCCGCGATCTAGTCAAGGAGGGAGACATAGAGATTTGCAAAATACATACGGATCTAAATGTTGCAGACCCGTTGACTAAGCCTCTTCCACGGGCAAAACATGATCAGCACCAAGACTCCATGGGTGTGAGGATCATCACTTTGTAATCTAGATTATTGACTCTAGTTCAAGTGGGAGACTGAAGGAAATATGCCCTAGAGGCAATAATAAAGATGTTATTTGTATTTCCTTATATCATGATAAAAGTCTTTTATTCATGCTAGAATTGTATTAACCGGAAACTTAGTACATGTGTGGATACATAGACAAAACAGTATGTCCCTAGTATGCCTCTACTAGACTAGCTCATTGATCAAAGATGGTTATGTTTCCTAGCCATAGACATGAGTTGTCATTTGATCAACGGGATCACATCATTAGGAGAATGATGTGATGGACAAGACCCATCCGTTAGCATAGCACTATGATCGTTTAGTTTAACTGCTATTGCTTTCTTCATGACTTATACATGTTCCTATGACTATGAGATTATGCAACTCCCGAATACCGTAGGAACACCTTGTGTGCTATCAAACGTCACAACGTAACTGGGTGATCATAAAGATGCTCTACAGGTGTCTCCGAAAGTATTCGTGGTGTTGGCATAGATCAAGATTGGGATTTGTCACTCCGAATGTCGGAGAGGTATCTCTAGGCCCTCTCGGTAACACACATCACAATAAGCCTTGCAAGCAAAAGACTAATGAGTTAGTCACGAGATGATGTGTTACGGAACGAGTAAAGAGACTTGCCGGCAACGAGATTGAACTAGGTATAAAGATACCAACGATCGAATCTCGGACAAGTAACATACCGTTTGACAAAAGGAACAACGTATGTTGTTATGCGGTTCGACCGATAAAGATCTTCGTAGAATATGTAGGAGCCAATATGGGCATCCAGGTTCCGCTATTGGTTATTGACCGGAGAGATGTCTCGGTCATGTCTACATAGTTCTCGAACCCGTAGGGTCCGCACGCTTAAACGTTCGTTGATGATATAGTATTTAATGAGTTATGTTTGTTGGTGACCGAATGTTATTCGGAGTCTAGGATGTGATCACGGACATGACGAGGAACTCCGGAATGGTCCGGAGATAAAGATTAATATATGAGATAATAGTGTTTGACCTCCGGAAGGGTTCCGGAATTCACCGGAAGAGGTTCCGGATGTTTCCCGAAGTGTTTGGGTACAAGAACACGTTATTTGGGCCAAAAGGGAAAGCACACAAGGTTTTTGGAAAGCGCAAAAGGAAGTTTTGCGGAGTCCAGGGGCCAGACGCCAGGGTCCCTGGCGTCTGGGTCCAGATGCCGGGAACCCTGGCGTCTGGCCCTGGAGTCCGAGAAGGACTCTTGCCTTTCGGGTGAAACCGACTTTGTGAAGGCTTTTACTCCAAGTTTCGACCCCTAGGCTCAACATATAAATAGAGGGGTAGGGCTAGCACCCAAGACACATCAAGATACACCAAGCCGTGTGCCGGCTACCCCGACCCTCTAGTTTATCCTCCGTCTAGTTTCTGTAGTGCTTGGCGAAGCCCTGCAGAGATTGTTCTTCATCAACAACCGTCACCACGCCGTCGTGCTGCCGGAACTCATCTACTACTTCGCCCATCTTGCTGGATCAAGAAGGCGAGGACGTCATCGAGCTGAACGTGTGCTGAACTCGGAGGTGCCGTACGTTCGGTACTAGATCGGGACGGATCGTGAAGGTGCACGACTACATCAACCGCGTTGATAAACGCTTCCGCTTTCGGTCTACGAGGGTACGTAGACACACTCTCCCCTCTCGTTGCTATGCATCTAGTAGATAGATCTTGCGTGATCGTAGGAAAATTTTGAAAATACTACGTTCCCCAACACCTTCACAATGTGCAAAAAACAATGGTTTCCATATGTGAAAACGGCGACGAAACTGTGGATCAACCAGAAAGTTCGGTCGGAGCAACTTTTGCATTAGCCGTGCTCCGGACACCCTATCCCGATTGATTACTCTTGTCCCTTTGATCGAGCCCTTGAAGTTGAGAATATGCTCCTCATGCCGGTCCATTTTCTCTTGCAGGCTCATATCCACTCCTTCGTTCGAATCCGAGGAATCGAAGAACTCATCTCGAATCATTTGATCAAGCTCCGTCGGTCCATACTCCTCGTCTGACGAAGCATCTAAATTCATCGTTTTCCCTGAAGAAACATAAAAACCTAGGTCGGACAATGTGTCAAACACATAGAGTGCAAGGGGGAGCTCGGGAGTTGCTGGATGTACCGCAGCGGCGTTCGGGCTCGTCCCCGGCGACGAGGACGGGATACATGAGTGATGTACCAGTGTTGGTGGCGCAGACGCTCAAAATGGCTGCACAGCGCACCGGCGAAGGAGTTGCAAGATGGTGAAAGGATCGATATGGTTGACTAGAGGGGGGTGAATAGGCAACTAACAATTTTTAGCTTTTCTTAACCAATTTAAATTAACCAACAAAGTAAGTTGTCTAGATATGCAACTATGATGACAACTTATAGGAGGCAAAGATAACAACCTCACAAGC
The DNA here is from genome assembly GCA_902687465.1 of Secale cereale. Classification (NCBI taxonomy): domain Eukaryota; kingdom Viridiplantae; phylum Streptophyta; class Magnoliopsida; order Poales; family Poaceae; genus Secale; species Secale cereale. The sequence goes on along the minus strand of LR738710.1, from coordinate 257,339,936 downwards.
AAGCTATCTAAGATAAACAAGGAAAGCTTGCACAAGTAAAGGAAAGAAATAACCACAAGTGGAGCCGGTGAAGACGAGGATGTGTTACCGAAGTTCCTTCCCTTTGAGAGGAAGTACGTCTCCATTGGAGCGGTGTGGAGGCACAATGCTCCCCAAGAAGCCACTAGGGCCACCGTATCTCCTCACGCCCTCACACAATGCGAGATGCCGTGATTCCACTAATGGTGCCCTTGAAGGTGGCATCCGAACCTTTACAAACAAGGTTGGGGCTCTCTCCACAACTTAATTGGAGGCTCCCAACGAAACCCCGGAGCTTCACCACAATGGAATGTGGCTCCGAAGTGACCTCTTCCGTCTAGGGTGCTCAAACACCCAAGAGTAACAAAATCCACACAAGAAAGTATGAGGGAATCAAGTTTCCTTTTGTGAGAGTGTAGATCTGGGTCTCCTCCTTCAATCCCTAGCAAATCAACAAGTTTGAGTGGCTAGGGAGAGAGATTGGGCAAGAAAGCTTCAAGGGGATTAATGGAGGAGAGAGAGAGGCAAGAGGTAGGTGGGAGGTGGGAGAAGGACCTCCTTAAATAGGGTCCCCAAGATTCCAACCGTTATGTGCAGAAATACACAGGGCCGGTACTTCCTCACAAGCCACCGGTACAACCGGTGTGTGAAGAACACCGCAGCCATGGCACGAGGGCGGTACTTTCGGTGTATCACACGGTAGTACCGGTCTTCCGGAGAAAACCGGAACTACCGCTCCACCACCGGTCAACTACCGCTTTGAGTCCAGAAGGTTTTTAACCAACGGCGGTAGTTGGGGCGGTGGTAGAGCCGGAACATCCGCTGGGGCAGTAGCTCCTGAGTGATGGCAGTTCAAGCGGTACTACCGCACTGAATACTAGTAGTACCGGTTTGGCCACCACCGGTCCACCACCGCGCCCAGTACAGAAGGGTGTCACCCCTATGCGGTACTAGGGGCGGTGGTTCGACCGGAACTACCGGCCACCGGTACTACCGTTGTTAACAGCGGTACTACCGCAGTAGAGATGACTGCACACACACATAGAACCAAGGGGACCTCTCTCTCCTCGAACGAAGGCAATATGGTGGGTGCATAGTAACTATGTACGTGACATGATTCACCCAATACCTTCCGATGTGGGTTCCCTCTTAATAGTACAGATTTCCTAAGACAAAGGGAAACAAAAAGCATCGGAAACTCCATCTTCGATCTTTTCCTTCTAGAGGGAAGGCCTAACCGTCTTGCACCACACAATGTGTACCTGACTAATATATGACGCACGATTAGTCCACACATGTATTGTCATCATCACCAAAACCCTAGGCAAGATATGCCCTTACAATCTCCCCCTTTTGGTGAATGATGACAACCACACGAATAGCACGGGGGATCTATAAAATGTAGGCGGTGCTCCCCCTGAGTGTGAGCACTTATTCAAAGTTTGCTTTTGGAATGCAAAATTGCTCAAACTAGGATCAATGCTCCCCCTAGATTTTATAGACCAACCAGCGACCGCAAACCAACATAGTAGACAACAAAGCATATGATTGCAGAGAAAGAGCAGAGAGCTAAAGATTAGATCATTGATAATAAGCATGCTCTTCCGAGATAAGTGGATAGATAAATAGATAAGGCCACGCATGTCTCACACCATGCATAAGGTCACAACATAGAATAAGTACACAGGACATAAATAAAAGGGTCTTTTACATTTGTGTCCCTAACTCGAACCCACTACTCGGATTTATCCCTAATTCGAAAGCATGCTCAAATTTGCCCCTCCGCCGTTAGATGACCTTATAGAAATGCCCTTTCATGATGTTTCTGTCGGGTCAAAGGCCTTTGACCGTCTATCGGACATTTCCTGGACATTTTGCCCCTGCCTCCATGTATCACTTACATGTGGGACCCACTCACAGAAAAAATAAAAATAAAAGAAACACTTTCTCTCACCCCCTCTCTCTCACTTACATATGGGACCCAACTAATAAAATGAAAAATAAAACTTGATATGGGTCAGTCCTTGTTCTATTATTATATGAAATGTTATTTACTGATTTATTTGAGGGCTGAACCCACTGTCCAGCTTCTGTAAAATGAGTGTAATTAGAACAAATAATAGTTTAGGATAATCTGGGATTGGGCTAATCAAAAACACGCCGGTGCCCGCGCACGAAGACACGGCGACGATGGAGGGGAGGACGTCGGAGCAGTCAAGTGGCTGCAAGATCGGGCTTGTGAGGGTGCGGGAGAGAAGCTTCAGTGGCCTGAGGTGGCCAGAGAACGTGGGGTGCCGGGGAGGATGGCCAGTTGCGAGCTTGAGCGGCGGCGATGGGAGGTGCTCGCCGGCAGATTTGCTAGGGGAGGCGAGAATAATCGGGAACATGCAGAGGATGTTCAGGAGGATATTTCGATGCTCAAGAACCTGAGGTAAGGCGGCAGTACTCACTGGTGGAGGAGATCGAGCGGCGGCGGCATGACACCGGAGCTGGGGAAGACGAGGAAGGATCCGTCACTATGGGGCGTCTCAATCCAATTAATCGCACAGGAAGACAAATCGGAGAGCGGTGGGGCTATCAGACATTGTATTGGAACTCTACGCTGTTGCTGGCCGTGCGCGCGCATCAACGCCGACGATCGTTGCTTTGCTGTTCCTTGGCAAGAGAGAGAGGGAGAGGGCGGCGGAGCGCGGCGAGCTGGCGATTGGGATCAGTGAGTTGGTGGAGGAGCTTGGCGAGCCAGCGCCAGTGGCGGCGCGAGGACTGGTTTGCCGGCCGTCCCATGTAGTTCGCGAGAGATGAGAGAGACCGTGAGGTCGGGAGAGCGAGCGATATCTTTTTTCTTTTCTTTATTTTTTGCTAGGCCCCACATGTAAGTTAGAGAGATGTGGGAGTGTAATGCCCCGGATGTAATACTTTCCCTTTTTGGCAATATATAACTTTGGCTTCATCAGTTCCATTCCGGGTTCTTCGTCTTTTCGGGTTTTTCGTCGTTTTGTCGTGTGCGTGTGTGCTTTCATCCATGTCATGTTGTCATGTGCATTGCATTGCATTTGTGTTGTCTTTTGCATCCGGTCCCACTCGTTCCTTCCCGTTGTCCGTTTCGAGTTCCGACGCTCTCACACATGCCCGTGGCATCCCCGAGTCCTTCTTTTGTGTTTGGCCGTGTAACGTTTCCGGTTTGTCGCGAGACTTGTCGTGCGATGTTGTTTTGTTACATGTAACCCACCTGTCAAGTTTTGTCACGTTTGGAGTTCGTTTGATGCTCCAACAGTTATCCTCGTGGGCTAAAAGTACCTCCTCTTTGAGGCCCAAGACCCCCCTCCAACAGCCCACGAACCCAGCTCAAACCCTTCCCTTCATCTAGGCCGTTCAATTGTGATCTCGTGGTCGAAAGCCTCTCCTCATTTGGACTACCCTAGCTCCTTGTGCCTATATAAACGTCCACCCCCTCCAATTTTGCGTCCAAAACCCTAGTGTTTCCACCTCCGCCGCGCAGTGTTTCCACCGACCGCCGTCCGTGCTTCCACCGTCGCCGCGTAGTGCTTCCGACCCCGCCTTGCCAGTGCTTCCACCCCGCCACGTGGGCCCGCGGGGCCCAGTGCCGGCCCGCCGCCGCCGAGATCCGGGCCAGATCTCGCCCGAGCCGCCGCCGCCCTTCGTCTTCTTCTCCTCCGGCCACTCGCCGCCGCCGCCCTTCGTCTTCTTCTCCTCCGGCCGCTCGCCGCCGCCGCCCTCCGGCGACCCTCCGCCGTCGGGAGCCTGCCGTCACCCGAGGTCGCCGCCACCGGCCTTCCTTCACCCCCTCGCCGCCCGGCCTCCTCCTCGCCGACCCTCCGGCCGGAGCAGCCGCCGCCGGGCTCCTTCCGCCTCCCGCCGGCCACCGCAACCCGCCGCCGCGTCGATCCGCGAAGGGGACCGCCGGCCCGAGCCGCTCGAAGGGAGCCGCCGCTGGATCCCCGTTCGATCCGATCTGGCTGGGGCAAACCCTAGCGGGCGCGCGCCCGGCTGCCCGCTTCGCCGCTTCGCCGATCCGTTGACCCGGCCGCCCGTTTGACCGATCCGGCGTCCGCGAACCCGACCTGATCCAGATCCGCCCCGTTGACCCGCAGGTTGACTTCGTTTTCTCTGCTAAGTGTTAGATTTTTCAGTGTCTGATGCATTTTTGTGATGAGGATATCTTTTACTGTGCTTGTCCGTTTTGTGTGTATGATATGTCAAAATGATTGTGGTGACATGTACTATGTTTTGTTCCATTGTGTCATGCATGTTTGAGATCTTTTAGATGTCTTAATCTTCATGAGAAGAGTGCTACTTGTTATAAACTGCTGCTATTAGTTGTTTTCATGCCATGTTTGAGATTTGATAACTTGATGCATGCTTATCCAAATGAAGCAAATGATATGTCCACATGTTCATCATGAGATGCTCTACATGTTGGTTGCTTTAGCTTGCATGATAGAATTCATATTGCCATGTTTATCTCCTTTGCAAAAGTTCTTGTGGCTGTTAGGTTGTTAAACTTGTTACGAGATGCCTAGTTGAGGAGCTCGTTGCTATTGATGTGGTTGTCCCCTTGTTGCATGCTTATATGTTTTGGACTCCCCATCATGTGTACTTTGCTGTGGTGCAAACCACTTGCCATGTTATGCTTTGAGGTGACTTAAACATGCTCACCAACATGCCATGATAAAACTGCTGTTTTAACACTTCGTGAAAATTCACTAAGTCTGGAATCTGTAATTTCCAGATGCCATGTTTGCTTGTTGTTCTAGGCAAATCCATGATAGTTTTGGGGTGACTATTGATGATTCCTTGTTGTATATGTTGTTGTCTTTCCATTCATGCTCTCACATGCTCATTTGGGTTGTTGTAGCATATTTAACTCTTGCTCCCAAGTTGCTATAAAATACTGCTGTCAGGTTTTTGTTGTCATGTTCAAAATGTTGTAGCTTGTTGCTATTGATCCATGCCTCCTATGGAGATGCTCCAATGGAATTGTTTGCTATAGGATATGTCTACTTTATGTCCATGCTTCTTGTCATGATGTTTGAGTGCTGTAGAGTATATATTTCTTGCTCCGAAGTTGCTCTGTGGCTGTTATTTTCAGCTTTGCATTGTTTCTTGTTTCGGGTGTATCTTTTAGCCCGTTGCTCCGTTTTGAGAAAGTCCTATATGTAACTTGTATGTTTTTGCATGTAGATTCATAATATCCTCTTGTTTACATGTTGTAGGATCGAAAGTATGTCTAGAGGGGGGGTGATTAGACTACTTGACAATGTAAAAATTCTGCCTTTTGATCATGAACAGTTTTTGGCAGTTTCACAATTATGATCAATTCAAGTATCACCCTACACATGCAATTCTAGAGTGTAAGCAGCGGAAAGTAAATTGCACATGTAGTAAAGAGAGGTGGAGAAGATCAAACGCAATTTGGAGACACGGAGATTTTTCTCGTGGTTCCGATAGGTGGTGCTATCGTACGTCCACGTTGATGGAGACTTCAACCCACGGAGGGTAACGGCTGCGCGAGTCCACGGAGGGCTCCACCCACGAAGGGTCCACGAAGAAGCAACCTTGTCTATTCCATCATGGCCTACGCCCACGGAGGACTAGCCTTACTCGGGGTAGATCTTCACGAAGTAGGCGATCTCCTTGCCCTTACAAACTTCTTGGTTCAACTCCACATCTCGATGACGGAGGCTCCCAAGCGACACCTAACCAATCTAGGAGGCACCACCCTCCAAAAGGTAATAGATGTTGTTGATGATGATGAACTCCTTGCTCTTGTGCTTCAAATGATAATCTCCCCAACACTCAACTCTCCTCACTGATATGGCTGTGGTGGAAGAAAGGATTGAGTGGAAAGCAACTTGGGAAGGCTAGAAATCAAGTTTCATATGGTAGGAATGGAGCAACTTGATCTCAACACAAGGGTAGGTAGTTCTCTTATCAGAAAGTGTAAGGTAGGAGTGGTAGTACTTTCTGATGGCTCTCTCCACGAATGAAGAGGGGGTGGAGGGGGTATATATAGCCTCCACACAAAATCCAACCGTTACACACATAATTGAACAATCTCGGTGAGACCGAAGTGAAAACTCGGTCAGACCGAAAGTTCAAATATAGTGAACGTTGGGGTTTTCGGTGGGACCGAAAATACCATCTCGGTATGTCCGATATGAGTCAAAGATAGGAGCTTGCCATTTTCGGTGGGACCGAAATTAACAACTCGGATATTCCGATATGATGTCAAATGGTTACAGAAGGTTGGCAGTCCAGTTTCGGTGCGACCGAACTCAAAATCGGATAGACCGAAATTTCTAGGGTTTGGAAAATAGCTGAGGTGGTTCATCTCGGTGGGACTGAGTTGGAAGAATCGGTTTGTCCGAGATTACTTATGAGTGTGTTTAGAAGTGAAAGTTGCTGATAGTTGAAGGAGCTAAATCACTAAGCACTTGAGCAACCAGATCATCAACACAACCTCATCCCCTTTTAATAGTATTGGCTTTTCCTATGGACTCAATGTGATCTTTGATCACTAAACCAAAAATGGAGTCTTGAGCTTTTGCCAATGCTTGCCTTGGCATTTTGAGGGGTCCACTTCTTCAGACATTTCCATACCCATGTCATCGAACTTCTCTGAAATGATTCTCAAGTAACTATTAGTTCAATGATATATATGTTGTTATTAATTACCAAAACCACCCGGGGATTAGTTGCACTTTCAATCTCCCCCTTTTTGGTAATTGATGACAACATATAGATCAAAGCTTCGACTAATCAATGAATAATATCGTCGCTTTGAGAAGTATGTGATAAACAAGAGCTCCCCCTAAATTTGTGCATTATTTAAAATTTGCGTTTGAATGCAAATGCACAATCGATTAGGATTATGGGTCACTCTTCCATGTCACATACATCTTGGTGGAGCGCACAAAATGATAAGAATGAATAACATGCACTCAATCACCAAGACATGAGTAAATGATCATACAAGAAGGAATAGCATATGATAAGCATTAAGCACACATTAAAGCATAGTACGACCAAGCACTCATTAAGGTAGCATCAAACGTAGTTGCAAGCACACTGAAAGTTTCAAGAACCAAAAGAACCAAGTGTATCTCAAAGAAAACCAGCAAAAGAACGAAAGAGCACTCTCTCTCTCGAAGCCCTATGATCTATACAATTTCTCCCCCTTTGGCAACAAGTTACCAAAAAGTTCGAAAAAAGCATAGAGCTAAGCGTCACTGTCGGCTCTGCTGGCGGCTCCTGTCTGGGTAGATGTCGGAGTAGATATGACGGCATCGACGAAGACTTCTGCTGATGTCTGCGCTGGAGGAGTGGATGCTGGAGCTGTGGCTGGAGTAACTGCTGGAGCTGTAGGAGGTGCTGAAGTGGTAGCCCCGGAGTCAGTCACTGGGATAGCTGCAGATCGGGATCCTCTGGGAACCTGAGCAGTCTGGCGATGAGAGTCCTGGACTAGATCATCCTGCATGAGCTCTGCTCTCTCCTGCCTTGCTTCCTCCATGTCTGCCTCAAGCTTGTTGACGGTCACCTGAATCTCAGTCAGCTTCACGTCCAGAGCGTGGATCTTGTCGTCAACAATTCTCTCTAGGCTCTCCTGAGATTGTTCAATGCTGGCCAGGCGTTGTTCAATCCTCTGGGTAGCTTCAAGAATCTGCTCTCCGAAGCTCTTTGGTTTAGCTGCTGCTGCTGCCTCTTTGTCAGCTTTGGCTTTCTTCGCAGCTTCAATCTTGGCTTGACCTTGAACTGAAGTTGGATCCTCCTCATCCATCACAACAACGTTATCTTCATGCTCTGGCTGCAGTGGCAAGTGCTTCCTATCCAACATGAATTTGCCCGTGCCAAACTTGGCATTGATGAGCATCTGAATCTGCGGGGCAAATCCACACAACCTCTTCTGGTCAGCTGCAGTCCTCTTAATGGTCTCTACCATTAAGTCCATCACCTTGAAAGGTGCCTTCTCATCAAGAATGTGCAGCATGTTGATAGAATAGCCTCGAATCATGCGGTGGTCTCCAGACTTGGGCATCAATGTATGCCTCAGAATAGTGTTTGTGGTGGTCAGACCTGCCTGGAGATAGTACACTGAGCCAAGCTTCCATCCTTCCAAATCAGCTGCGGGGATCTCCTTGTACATGTTCTTCATGGAATCATGGTTCTTCTTAGGAATCCCATAGACATCAATGTCGTCCTCCCTCTGCACTGGAGCATTCAGAAGTTCTGCCCATTCTTCAACAGATGAAGAAAACCTTTGACCTTCAGTCATCCAGGTGATCTTCCCATCAGGATAAAAGTGGGCTGTGGCGTAGAACTGCATGATCATCTCGTCGTTCCAATCTGTCAGCTTCTGACCCACGAACTCATCAACTCCACATGCAGTGAAGCTCTCATGCACATGGGGAAATAACTCTCGGTGCTCTTCACTGTCAATGTACTCCCAGTCAACATACCTGGTGTCTGCAACAATAGGCTTCTTATCCATCAGCACGGTCTCATAGAAGTCCTGCTGCTCTCTGGTGTGGAATCTGGGGTCCACAGCAGTCCTTCTCCTCACGGCATATGGATCAGACTGTCTCCATAGCCTGAGACCTCTGTCCTTCCTTGCCTTCATATCCTCGGCTTGAGGATGAGCATCGTTGTGGAGTGGCAACTTTGGACGGAGCTTCAGCAACACATGTTCTTCATCAGACTCAGACGGTGGCAAATTACCTTTGTTCTTCTCAGAGGCTGGGATGTTCCTGGTTGTCCTCTTGGGCTTGGCTGGAGCTGCCTTTGCTTGAGCAGGCTTCTTGGGCTTAGAAGTGGCTTGAGCCCTAATAGCATCACCCATGAACTTAGCCTTCTGAGGAGGAGGCTGGGGTGCATCTTCTTCTTCTTCATCCACTGCTGCATCAACATGAGGTTCAGCATACACAACTCTCTTCCTCTTGGAATTTTTCTTCACTTTACTTGGAGCTGGCTCTTCCAAGTTTAGTTTCTTTGCAACAGCTGACTGCTTGACCTTGCTGGTGCCTTTCTTCGACTGCTGCCCTTCGTGCTCTTTGGCAACAACTTTTCTCTTGGGCTTGGAGGTTACTTCCTCAGCAACGAAGTCAGAGTCCTCATCATCAGAATTTCTCTGCTTTCTGGTTCTGGTGGCTGCAGGAGGCAAACCACTAGGGGTACTCCTCTCACCATCATCACTAGGACTACTAGCCTCAGGACTAGTATCTGCCTCAGGAATCTCTGCAAACGGTGACTCAGACCTGTTCTGGCTGTCACTGGCATCTGACATGGCTGACAACCTGTGAAAAGATAAGGTATAGGCAGAGTAGAAGAGTTATCACAACTGCAGAGGTTTTTGCAAAAAAAATGAGTTCAAATCTTAGTTTTGAGTTTTCACAGAATGCATTTCGGTCAAACCGATATTCAGTTTCGGTGAATCCGAAGTGTATACAGAGGCTTATCACACCACTTTCGGTCAGACCGAAGTGGGTTTCGGTCCTGCCGAAACACTAGGGTTTCACTAAGACTCTACATCGGTCACACCGATTTGCACGACTCGGTTAGACCGAAAGGTGCAGTGCAATGGCCAGAGGCCAAATCGGTCATTCCGAGTTTTCAAAATCGGTTTCACCGAGATGTATTCCGTGGAAACCTAAACCTAAGAATTTCGCTCGAAACTAAAATGATCTGATCTGATGTTAAGGAATTTTCCAATCGTGGCTAGATACATGGCAAACCAATCATGCAAGAATCAGATGGGGAGCACGAGAGGGATCGAGACTCACCCTAACTTGGTAGAGTCCCTCTACGGCGGCAACGGCGCGGAGAAGAAAACCGTTGACGGCGGTGGAGACCTGCGGCGAGGGCGCACAGGCGACGACGGCGACGATCCGGAGATCAGGGCGACGACAGCAGGGGACTTGGGGGCGAAACGGTTTGAAGGAAAAATCGCGCGCTGCCCTCAGTATTTATATCCCCTTGCTATCGGTGGGACCGAGTTGAAAAACTCGGTGACACCGAAATGGATAACTGCTGTGCAGTTACGCATATCGGTCACGCCGAGATTTAGAACTCGGTTTCACCGAGATGAAACCTATATCAGTCTAAGCGTTTCGGTTGGACCGAGTGGGAGAAGTTGGTCAGACCGAAATGGACTTAGAAGGTTTTGGAAGTCAGCCTTAGACGGATCGGTGGCTCCGAGTGCTCCTCACTCGGAGGGTCCGAAAATGACTTGTTCAAAGTTGTGATATGAGCATGAATAGAATTTGAGACAAGAAAGCATAGATAGCTAGGGAAGGTGCTTAGGCTTTCTTGTCCATCCATTTGGCCAGAAAAATCAAAACAATCAAAACAACAAATGGATGTCCTTGAATGGATAAAATCATGCATTCAACATGCTCACACAATAAGATAGCAAATGAAATATGTGTCAAACATGCACAACCAAAACTCTAGCTACTAGCACACAATTTGTCGATGACTAGGTCATCTGTATATGAGTATTTTGACTTAGGAGCCAAATGAGAACATTTGATCATAGGTCATACTCATCGTTCAAGCACAAGTGGGGTTACCACTTTTACATAAAGCATTGATGTGTTCACATCATTTGGAGATGCTTTTGCTCAATTTTTAGAGCAAAGCTCCCCCTAGATGTGAGAACCCCTTTTAAAGGGTCAAACTAACCTTGGGTTGTCGTAGAAGACTTCATGTAGATGTTGAAGATGTGGATGCTCAATGTTGATGTAGATCATCAAGAGTTGGGAGCTATCCTTTGGATTAGGGCACTTTCAATACCTACATGGGTTAGTCCCACAAGGAACAAACAAGAATATCCATAGACATAGATTGAAGTACACAAAAGATGATGTCCATGAAAGCAATGATTACCTTGTCCCTTGACTTACCAACAAGAGGGTTTGTGACTCCATGAACCAGTGCATGATGTGGAAGTTGATTGCACAAGTTCTTGCCAAAATGAATATGAGTGAAGTATGTTGGCGGAGTCACCCTCAAGAACCTTCTAGTTCTTCTTCTTTGGGATCCACATCATCTTGATGGGAATCCTTGGGGTTGTAGTTGAGCTTGACGAAGTAGAACTTGATGTGTCCTTGGGAACCCACTTGACCATGGCTTGAAGTGCTTCTATGAATGCATCAATCTCCTCTTGAAGCTTGTCCTTGGCCTTTAGCTTGTGGTCTTGTGGTGGAAGGTCATCTTGAGCTTGTTCCACATTGGAAGAAGTAGGATCATACTTCTCCTTTTGAGAAACAAACTGTGGAGTAGGGTATTGACCTTCTTCCCACTCAACACCTTCGGCGTTGAACTTTCGCTCAAAACCAATCCCTTGATTCTTCCGGTGCCTTCCTTGTTTGCGAACAATTTCCTCAAAGTTCTTGCTTCCGGCAAGACTCTTGTAGACACCTTTCTCTATGATTTCCTTCAATAAGCTATTTTCTTGCTCAAGTGTAACTTGGCTTGAAACATTGTTAGTGGAATCATGAGAACTACTAGAAGTAACAACATTAGATTTGACATTGTTATTGTTACTACTAGAGGAAGAATTTTTCTTATGCTTGTCATGCTTAGTCTTAATAGGTGGCAAGAAATTAGACAAGAGAAGTCGTTTGGCAAGATATGAAGAACTCTTCTTTCGAAGATCGTCATTGATCGCTTTTAGAAACTCATGTTCTTGCTCTAGAGTGAGCTTCTCGAAGCGTAGCTTCTCATGAGATCTTAGGAGCTCTCTATGATCTTCTTGAGTTGTTTCATGAGCTAACTTAAGAGTGTTTAGTTCTTTAGTTAGTCGCTCAATCTCCTTCATAGCATTGTCATTCGACTCTTCTCGACTATAAAGACTACTAGCATTTTCATCATTACTAAGCTCACTAGATTTATCATGCAAGAGCTCATCTTCACCAAGCAAGTCATCCTCATCACTATCAAAGTCAATGAATTCAGGGTGTGTTACCTTGGGGCCTTTAGCCATGAAGCATCTTCCAATTCCCTCATTTGGTGAATCAAATAAGTCGTAGGAGTTGGAGTTGGAGGATACGAGTGCAAGTCCGGCAACACCTTCATCTTGACTGTAGTCGGAGTCGGAGTGATAGCTTCCATCGGATTGATTGTCGGAGTCGGAGCCGGAGACCCATTCACCTACATGAGCTTGATGTCTTCTTCTTGTGTAGCTCCTTGATGACTTGTCTTTCCTCTCCGAATCCTTGCTTCTCCGAGAGGGTCTTTGTTCATAACGATCATCTCTACTCCTTCTCTCTCTCCGAGGTGACTCATCTCTTGCTCTTCTTCTTGGAGATTCTTCTCTTCTTTTGTGGGGAGCCGTACACTCATTTGAGAAGTGTCCGGGTCTTCCACAATTGTAGCAGTTTCAATCACGACTAGAAGACCTCTTTTCATCATATGATCTAGACTTTGAGCTTCTTTCTTTGCCTCTATTCTTGTAGAACTTGTTGAAGTTCTTAACCATTAGGCTTATCTCTTCATTGGAAATTAACTTGTCACTTGAGGTTGTGGGAGCATCACTTGTAGCTTTGTAAGCACCACTTGACTTGTTGTGAAGCTCTTCCTTATCCTTAAGTGTCATCTCATGAGCAACAATTCTTCCAATGACTTCAGTTGGCTTGAGAGTCTTGTAGTTTGGCATCATTTGGATCAAAGTGCACACGGTGTCATATTTTCCATCCAAAGCTCTTAGAATCTTCTTGATGATGAACCGGTCGGTCATTTCTTCGCTTCCTAAGCCGGCAATCTCATTTGTGATGAGAGCAAGCCTAGAGTACATTTCAGCGACTCCTTCACCATCCTTCATCTTGAACTTGTCAAGTTGACCTTGAAGAATATCTAGCTTTGATTCCTTCACAGATTCAGTACCTTCGTGCATTTCGACCAAAGTATCCCAAATCTCTTTAGCATTCTCAAGACGGCTGATTTTTTTGAACTCCTCGGGACACAAGGCATTGAAGAGAATGTCACAAGCTTGAGCATTGTTTTGCAACATCCGCAACTCTTCCGGTGTAGCTTCGCGATCCGGAACTTTTCCTTCCTCGAAGAATTCACCTTGCATACCAACACAAATAATGCCCCATGCGGCTGGGTTATGACCAAGAATATGCATTTTCATTTTATGCTTCCAACTAGCAAAATTTGTACCATCAAAGTAAGGACCTCTACGATAATTACCCTCAGTAGACGCCATACTCTCCTAGGTTGTGAAACCAAGCTTATGGAGTCCAATGCAATGGAAACCAAAACAATGGAGACCAAAGCTCTGATACCACTTGTAGGATCGAAAGTATGTCTAGAGGGGGGGTGATTAGACTACTTGACAATATAAAAATTCTACCTTTTGATCATGAACAGTTTTTGGCAGTTTCACAATTATGATCAATTCAAGTATCACCCTACACATGCAATTCTAGAGTGTAAGCAGCGGAAAGTAAATTGCACATGTAGTAAAGAGAGGTGGAGAAGATCAAACGCAATTTGGAGACACAGAGATTTTTCTCGTGGTTCCGATAGGTGGTGCTATCGTACGTCCACGTTGATGGAGACTTCAACCCACGGAGGGTAACGGCTGCGCGAGTCCACGGAGGGCTCCACCCACGAAGGGTCCACGAAGAAGCAACCTTGTCTATTCCATCATGGCCTACGCCCACGGAGGACTAGCCTTACTCGGGGTAGATCTTCACGAAGTAGGCGATCTCCTTGCCCTTACAAACTTCTTGGTTCAACTCCACATCTCAATGACGGAGGCTCCCAAGCGACACCTAACCAATCTAGGAGGCACCACCCTCCAAAAGGTAATAGATGTTGTTGATGATGATGAACTCCTTGCTCTTGTGCTTCAAATGATAATCTCCCCAACACTCAACTCTCCTCACTGATATGGCTGTGGTGGAAGAAAGGATTGAGTGGAAAGCAACTTGGGGAGGCTAGAAATCAAGTTTCATATGGTAGGAATGGAGCAACTTGATCTCAACACAAGGGTAGGTAGTTCTCTTCTCAGAAAGTGTAAGGTAGGAGTGGTAGTACTTTCTGATGGCTCTCTCCACGAATGAAGAGGGGTTGGAGGGGGTATATATAGCCTCCACACAAAATCCAACCGTTACACACATAATTGAACAATCTCGGTGAGACCGAAGTGAAAACTCGGTCAGACCGAAAGTTCAAATATAGTGAACGTTGGGGTTTTCGGTGGGACCGAAAATACCATCTCGGTATGTCCGATATGAGTCAAAGATAGGAGCTTGCCATTTTCGGTGGGACCGAAATTAACAACTCGGATATTCCGATACGATGTCAAATGGTTACAGAAGGTTGGCAGTCCAGTTTCGGTGCGACCGAACTCAAAATCGGATAGACCGAAATTTCTAGGGTTTGGAAAATAGCTGAGGTGGTTCATCTCGGTGGGACTGAGTTGGAAGAATCGGTTTGTCCGAGATTACTTATGAGTGTGTTTAGAAGTGAAAGTTGCTGATAGTTGAAGGAGCTAAATCACTAAGCACTTGAGCAACCAGATCATCAACACAACCTCATCCCCTTTTAATAGTATTGGCTTTTCCTATGGACTCAATGTGATCTTTGATCACTAAACCAAAAATGGAGTCTTGAGCTTTTGCAAATGCTTGCCTTAGCATTTTGAGGGGTCCACTTCTTCAGACATTTCCATACCCATATCATCGAACTTCTCTGAAATGATTCTCAAGTAACTATTAGTTCAATGATATATATGTTGTTATTAATTACCAAAACCACCCGGGGATTAGTTGCACTTTCACATGTTCTGAAGTTTCTTGCTTGTTTCATATTGTCATGTTCCTTGTGTTGTATCTCTGTGTTTCCTATGTTGTCTTTCAGTGCTTCCTTAGTGCATCTGCAGTGCTTCCTTAGTGCATCAGCCATGCATCCTGTAGTTTGCGCATTGCATCTCGTTTGATATCGTGCCTCGTGTGTTTTGTGTTGAGTAGAGCCGGAAGCCGAGAACGAGTACGAGAACGAGGTTACTACCGAGGTTGAGAACGAGGATCCCGCATATGATCCCATCGACGACTCAACAGGCAAGATGACCTGACCAAGATAACATTACTATCTTTGCCTATTGCTAGAAGTCTCGCTCTTTAGCTTATTGCCTCGATGCCCATGTTTTCCTGTCAGCCTCCCATTGTAACCATGAATCTGTCTAACCACCCTACCTATGCAAACCTTTGATTGGCTAAGTAAGCTTCGCTCAGCCCCTCTTATAGCGTTGCTAGTTGCAGGAGAAGATTTTGAAGATTCTTGTTTCATGTTGAAGCTTGTTGGGATATCACACTATATAATTCTTAAATGAAATCATCTATATATTTGTAATGGGTGGAAGGCTAAGCCTTTTGCTTGGTGATTTGTTACACTCATGTCGCCCTAGGAACCGTATAAACCGGTGTTATGTTCCTTGATTTTGTGTTCCTCACACGGTTGGGGTTATGGGACCCCCTCGATAAACCGCTTAGCACTAAGTCTTTTCCAGCAAGTCCCAACATTGGTATTATTTGCCTAATAACTAAAAAACTTGCATAGGGAGTAATTAACCCTCTTCTTAATCAACAACCCCGGGCCAGTGCTCCACATGAGTGTTGGTCCGAACTGGGGGTCCCGCAGGGCCACCTCGAGGAAACTCAAGGTCTGCTAAAAACCTGTAGCATCGGTCGTGGCCTGAGACTAGATACGCGCGGCTACTGTCAGGGTGTCGGCACACCGGAAGGATTTGCTGGATTAGTCTTACCTTAGTCGGAGTATCTTGAGCACGGGATTCCGAGGATACTCGGGCCTTCCCACCTTGGAGTTGCGACTCCGCGGATCGTGGGCTTGTAATGGGTCAACTTGGAACACCCCTGCAAGGTTATGAACTTTCGAAAGCCGTGCCCGCGGTTATGTGGCAGATGGGAATTTGTTAATATCCGGTTGTAGAAAACTTGACACCATGTTCAGAACACACTACCAGCGTGAGTACCGTGACGGTCATTTTCTGAAAGGGTTCGGAAAGTGAACACGGTGGGGTTATGCTTGTCGTGTTTTAGTTAGGATCACTTTGTAATCACCTTTTCGTCCGAGGCACTTCTCTTCTCGCTCTCTTTTACGTGAGTTAGTGCTAGTGCTGCTGCAACCTCTTATTTCTTTCTTCAGCCTTGTTCCACACCCAAGGCTTGGATAGTTGTGTTACCCGGGAATGGGATTGCTGAGTCCTCTATGGCTCACAGATTCTACACCACACCAGATGCAGGTACTCAGGTGTTCTACTCAGGAGACGGCACTGAGCTATACTGGGAGTACAACGAGGACCGCAGCCGTTACTATGTGCACTATCCCGACGATCAGTAGAGGTTTCTACTAGGGGCGATTCAGACCTGTGGTTTTATGTATGTTTGGTGTCTTTCATTTGGATCTTCACCCGTAGACGGGTTGTGATGTTTTGAATGATGTTTGGACATTTAATGAATTGTGTGACGTGGCGAGTGTAAGCCAACTATCTTTTCGCTTTCATCCCTATTTTTACATGAGATGTGCAAAGATACCAAACTTGAGATCATTCCAGAATGGGCTTATACCTTTAAGTCGTGCCTCGACACGTAGGAGGTATAGTCTCATCCTGGGCATTACAAGTTGGTATTCAGAGCCTTCTCCGACCTAGAAGCCCCCACTGATTGATCGAATCGTTGGCGGTTGAGTCTAGGCACACACTTAAAATGTTTTGAGTCCTATATTTATATCGGAGAGTAGGATTTCTTTTGCTCCTCATCTCTTTTCACTCTGGTGAGGACTCCTGACGATTACTCTTGCCTCTTCTACTCTCAAAATTGCACCAATTTTTTTTAGGAATCTCACGAGTATTGTTTGGATTGTTCCGATGTCTTTGTGATGAGAACATTGTTCTCGATGGCTCCTGTCATTAGGGGTTGTGGCAGTGTCCCGGGGAGTTGAGCTCCGAGGTGTTGTCGTCACAAACATATCGCGGCAGTCTAGAATACTTAAGACGGCCGACATCGAAAACTCTCCTATGCGGTTAGTGGCAAGATAACCCCGACATCACCCAGTACTGGGGAGGTAGTTCGGGAGTATTGCCATAGCTTGTATAGTGGATGTGTTTGGAAGGTCCGAGGTAGACGGTTTCCGAAAATAACTGGTTATGTGTTGAAGGATGGATACAGCTGGATGTAGGATTAGAGTTGAGTGCACGATGCTTCCCCTGTATCCCCAACACCTGATTGCATAACTGGAAACTTTCGGAAATTAATAGGTGGGTTCATCTAGTAGCTCGTAGGCATTCTTCCAACAAATGCAGGTTATGGAGTTCGGGGTTCTACATTGAGTGAAGTGGTTTTATGGCCGATTGTTTCGATCGGGAGTTGCATCTTAAAGGGTCCTTGGCTATGCTGATCCGGGGATTGCAAAACCCTTTTGTAACACGTTCCATAAGCTTTCAACACGAATATGTCGAACGAAGCTCCTATCTTGTATTTGTTCTATCTGCACCTTGTTGTTTTATTTACCTTTTGTCTCGCAAGTGGCTTCTCGTGAAGATTGTTGTTATCATTAAACTGAGAATTTCATTCGTTCCTCTTGATCGAATGATTCTTGTGAAGACTATGTTGCAATTCTAGCCGTTGTTTCAGCTTATATCTTCTTTCAATCAAATGGCTAATGGTGGTCATCTCTTTCAGGATGGCTCCTAAAAAGGTTCCCAACGCTAACCCAGAGGGTGAAGAGGTTCCTGATCGTCCTCCTTCATCTCCTCCTCCGTCTGAGGCCTGGAGAGCAATTGTGCAAACTACGAATCAGAACACCCAGATGCTTATGCAGATGATGCAGCAAATGCAAGCAAATCAAGCAAATCAGGGTGCTCAGGGGAACCAAGGCAATTTGTTCAACCAACAGCACTTTGCTACGCTCAACCAGTTCTTGGCAAATCAACCAAAGGCTTTCAGTTACTGCGTGGACCCTCTCGATGCTGAAGACTGGATAACAGATATCAAGAAGCATTTTGAGTGCAGTAACGTCAGGCCCGAGGACTATGTGAAGTTTGCAGCCTTCCAACTCAAGGATCAAGCAGCTGATTGGTGGCAGCAGTACAAAGACTCCAGAGCAGGGCGTGAGATCTCCTGGGATGACTTCTGCAAGGACTTTCGCTCTCACCACATTCCAACAAGTGTCATCGAGGGTATGCGTGAGCAATTCCGCAACCTGAAGCAAGGCTCTATGTCTGTCTACCAATATAATGTCAAGTTCCAGAACCTTGCCCGCTATGCTAAGCAAGACATCCCAGATGCCAAGAGCAAGATCTATCAGTTCCGTGGTGGTCTGAAGGATGAACTCCAACTTGCTCTCACCTTGTTCGAGCCCGATGAGTTTGATCAATTCTATAATATGGCGCTTAAGCAAGAGGCAGCCCAGCTCAAGATGGAAGCTTCCAAAAAGAGGATCAGAGACGCTGTTCACTCCTCCTCATCTTCTCAAGTGGTCGCGAAGCAACAGAAGTTTTGGCTTCCACCTCCTCCAGTGATCCGAGCTCCCTACAACAACAACAACAAGAACTCTGGTGGCCATGGTTTCTCCCACCCACCCAACCCAAGCAACCAGTCAAAGAATCAGTTTCAAGCTTGTAAGTCAAGTGCTCCTCATTACCGTCCTCTCTCAGAAGTGGTTTGTAACAAGTGCACTCAGAAGGGTCATTATGCTAACAAGTGCCCCAACCCAAGGCGCCTTCCGCCTCCTCCACCTGTCAGCACTGCTATTGTCAAGCACAATCCAAAGGCTGCAAGAGTGAATCTGATGAATGCAACCCAAGCAGAGAATTCTTCAGATGTGATACTTGGTAACCTTCCAGTTAACTCTATTCCTGCAAAAGTGTTGTTTGATTCGGGTGCTTCATGTTCCTTCATGTCATATCCATTTGCATCCAAGCACGATGTTGTCACTAAAAATTTGCCAAGGGAGTTATCAGTTATTTCTCCGGGGAGACGAATGCATTCCAGTGTGTATGCTCCGGATGTATCTATTCGCATGGGTGATTATCGCTTTCTGGCTAATCCGGTTATTCTCGGCAACTCCGACATTGACCTCATCCTCGGGATGGACTGGCTTTCTCAGCATGATGCTCACATTGATTGTGCAAATAAGGAAGTCAAGATTACTCATCCTAATGAAGACGTGATTATCTTCGCCTCTCGGGATAACACAATCAGGCTTTTCTCTCTCAATGACAAGGGCGAGATTAATGTCATCTCTCAAATTCCGGTGGTTAATGAATACAAAGACGTTTTTCCTGAAGAGCTTCCAGGCATGCCTCCACATCGTCAAGTTGAATTCGTCATTGAACTCGAGCCTGGTACTAAGCCAGCATGCCGGCGTCCGTACAAGCTCTCCCCTGAAGAGTTGAAGGAGTTGAAGAAACAGCTTGATGAAGAAGAGCGTATGGGTCTGATCAGGCCTAGTACGTCTCCTTGGGGTTGTGGTGTCTTATTTGTCAAGAAGAAGGATGGCACGGAGCACCTCTGCGTTGATTACCGGCCATTGAACAAGAAGACAATAAAGAACAAGTATCCGCTCCCCAACATCAATGAATTGTTCGAGCAGCTCAAAGGAGCTAAAGTGTTCTCAAAGCTCGATCTCTGAATGGGTTATCACCAAATTCGCATTCATGAAGAAGATATCCACAAGACTGCCTTCAGAACGAGCTACGGCTCCTATGAGTATACAGTCATGTCTTTTGGCCTCGCTAATGCTCCACCTACCTTCTCGAGAATGATGCACTACATTTTAAACCCCTACATCAACGAGTTTGTGCTTGTGTATCTGGATGACATGTTGGTATTCTCCAAGAATGAAGAGGATCACGAAAAGCACCTCCGTCTGGTTCTCGATAGACTCCGTGAACATAAGTTCTACGCCAAGTTCTCCAAGTGCGAATTCTGGCTCGATAAGGTCTTGTATCTGGGCCATATCATCTCCGCTGACGGTATTGCTGTGAACCCCGAGAAAGTTGAAGCAATTGTCAACTGGGAACCTCCTCAGAACGTCAAGCAACTCCGAAGCTTCCTTGGTCTTGCTAGCTATTGCAGAAGATTCGTTGAGAACTTCTCCAAGATTGCCAAGCCTCTCTCCAACTTGCTGCAGAAGAATGTCAAGTACAACTGGTCTCCAGAGTGTGTTGTGGCATTCAAAACTCTCAAAGAAAAGCTCATCTCTGCTCTAGTTCTTACTCCTCCAGATGAGTCCAAGCCCTACGAAGTATTCTGTGATGCTTCTCTTCAAGGACTTGGTGGTGTGCTAATGCAGGACAAGAAGATTGTGGCATACACTTCTCGTCAACTGAAGCCAAGTGAGAAGAACTACCCCACACATGATCTCGAGCTAGCAGTTGTGGTACACGCTTTGATTACGTGGAGACACCTTCTGTTCGGCAGAAAAGTCGATATCTTCACCGATCACAATAGCTTGAAGTACATCTTCACACAGCCGAACCTGAGCCTCCGCCAGACTCGTTGGGTTGAAATGATCCAAGAGTACGATCCAAGAATCAAATACACACCTGGCAAGGCAAATGTCATTGCAGATGCTTTGAGCAGAAAGGCATATTGCAACAGTCTCCTTATCAAGCCGTTCCAGCCTGAGCTTTGTGAAACATTCAGGAAGCTCAACCTCCAAGTTGTCCTGCAAGGCGTTCTTGCAAATCTTCAAGTTGCTCCTACCTTGGAAGATCAGATTTGTGAGGCCCAACTCAGTGATGCTATGGTGCAGAAAGTGAAACATGGTATTGCAAAGGGTACTCCCAAATACAAGTGCTATCGCGTTGATGAGAGAGATACCTTGTTCTTTGAGGACAGACTTGTGGTTCCCAAAGGTGATCTCACGAAGCTCATAATGGACGAAGCACATGATTCCCTCCTTTCGATTCATCCTGGAAGTTCCAAGATGTACCAAGACCTCAAGCAATCTTACTGGTGGACTCGCATGAAAAGGGAGATTGCCCAATTCGTGAATGAATGTGATGTCTGCAGAAGAGTGAAGGCAGAGCATCAACGTCCAACCGGTCTTCTCCAACCTCTTCCTATTCCCGAGTGGAAATTCGACCACATTGAAATGGATTTCGTCACTGGCTTTCCTAAGTCCAAGAAAGGGAATGATTCTATCTTTGTGGTGATTGACAAGCTTACCAAAGTCGCTCACTTCCTTCCAGTCAAAGAATCCATCAATGCAGCTCAACTGGCAGAGTTGTACACTTCTAGAATTGTGTCCTTACATGGCATTCCTTAAGTTATCTCCTCAGACCGTGGAAGTTTGTTCACTTCCAAGTTCTGGGACTCCTTTCAGTCTGCCATGGGCACTAAGATCCGTTTCAGCACTGCATTTCACCCTCAGACTAGTGGTTAAGTCGAGAGAGTGAATCAGATTCTACAAGACATGCTCAGAGCCTGTGTCATATCTTTTGGCATGAAGTGGGAACATTGCCTTCCGTTTGCCGAGTTTTCTTACAACAACAGCTTCCAAGCAAGTGCCGGTAAAGCTCCGTTTGAAATCCTCTATGGCATAAAGTGTCGTACCCCTCTGAACTGGTCCGAGACTGGTGAACGTCAACTTCTTGGCAATGACTTGATCTCAGAAGCCGAAGAAATGTGCAAAGTCATACATGAGAATCTCAAGGCCGCCCAGTCGCGTCAGAAGAGTTACTATGACGGCAAGCATCGTGATTTGGCTTTCAACATTGGGGATCATGTCTACCTCCGTGTTTCTCCTATGAAAGGCACCCAAAGATTCGGTATCAAAGGAAAGCTTGCTCCTAGATACGTGGGCCCTTTCAAGATTCTTGGCAGAAGAGGCGATCTAGCCTATCAACTTGAGCTCCCTTCCAACTTTGCTAATGTTCATGATGTGTTTCACATGTCTCAACTCCGCAAGTGCTTCAAGACACCTGAACGCACCATTCCGTTTGAGGAGATTGATCTTCAACAAGACTTGTCTTACCGAGAGCATCCCGTTGCTATTCTCGAAGAAACCGAGCGCAAGACCCGCAACAAGTCAATCAAGTTCTTGAAAGTCAAGTGGTCACACCATACCGACCGAGAAGCTACGTGGAAACGAGAAGATCACCTTCGTTCCGAGTACCCTTCCTTCTTCCAGTCCTAGATCTCGGGACGAGATCTTTTCGTAGTAGAGGAGAGTTTGTAATGCCCCGGATGTAATACTTTCCCTTTTTGGCAATATATAACTTTGGCTTCATCAGTTCCATTCCGGGTTCTTCGTCTTTTCGGGTTTTTCGTCGTTTTGTCGTGTGCGTGTGTGCTTTCATCCATGTCATGTTGTCATGTGCATTGCATTGCATTTGTGTTGTCTTTTGCATCCGGTCCCACTCGTTCCTTACCGTTGTCCGTTTCGAGTTCCGACGCTCTCACACGTGCCCGTGGCATCCCCGAGTCCTTCTTTTGTGTTTGGCCGTGTAACGTTTCCGGTTTGTCGCGAGACTTGTCGTGCGATGTTGTTTTGTTACGCGTAACCCGCCTGTCAAGTTTTGTCGCGTTTGGAGTTCGTTTGATGCTCCAACAGTTATCCTCGTGGGCTAAAAGTACCTCCTCTTTGAGGCCCAAGACCCCCCCTTCAACAGCCCACCAACCCAGCTCAAACCCTTCCCTTCATCTAGGCCGTTCAATTGTGATCTCGTGGCCGAAAACCACTCCTCATTTGGACTACCCTAGCTCCTTGTGCCTATATAAACGTCCACCCCCTCCAATTTTGCGTCCAAAACCCTAGTGTTTCCACCTCCGCCGCGCAGTGTTTCCACCGACCGCCGTCCGTGCTTCCACCGTCGCCGCGTAGTGCTTCCGACCCCGCCGCGCCAGTGCTTCCACGCCGCCACGTGGGCCCGTGGGGCCCAGCGCCGGCCCGCCGCCGCCGCGATCCGGGCCAGATCTCGCCCGAGCCGTCGCCGCCCTTCGTCTTCTTCTCCTCCGGCCGCTCGCCGCCGCCGCCCTCCGGCGACCCTCCGCCGTCGGGAGCCCGCCGTCACCCGAGGTCGCCGCCACCGGCCTCCCTTCACCCCCTCGCCGCCCGGCCTCCTCCTCGCCGACCCTCCGGCCGGAGCAGCCGCCGCCGGCCACCGCAACCCGCCGCTGCGTCGATCCGCGAAGGGGACCGCCGGCCCGAGCCGCTCGAAGGGAGCCGCCGCTGGATCCCCGTTCGATCCGATCTGGCTGGGGCAAACCCTAGCGGGCGCGTGCCCGGCTGCCCGCGGACCCGCTTCGCCGATCCGTTGACCCGGCCGCCCGTTTGACCGATCCGGCGTCCGCGAACCCGACCCGATCCAGATCCGCCCCGTTGACCCGCAGGTTGACTTCGTTTTCTCTGCTAAGTGTTAGATTTTTCAGTGTCTGATGCATTTTTGTGATGAGGATATCTTTTACTGTGCTTGTCCGTTTTGTGTGTATGATATGTCAAAATGATCGTGGTGACATGTACTATGTTTTGTTCCATTGTGTCATGCATGTTTGAGATCTTTTAGATGTCTTAATCTTCATGAGAAGAGTGCTACTTGTTATAAACTGCTGCTATTAGTTGTTTTCATGCCATGTTTGAGATGTGATAACTTGATGCATGTTTATCCAAATGAAGCAAATGATATGTCCACATGTTCATCATGAGATGCTCTACATGTTGGTTGCTTTAGCTTGCATGATAGAATTCATATTGCCATGTTTATCTCCTTTGCAAAAGTGCTTGTGGCTGTTAGGTTGTTAAACTTGTTACGAGATGCCTAGTTGAGGAGCTCGTTGCTATTGATGTGGTTGTCCCCTTGTTGCATGCTTATATGTTTTGGACTCCCCATCATGTGTACTTTGCTGTGGTGCAAACCACTTGCCATGTTATGCTTTGAGGTGACTTAAACATGCTCACCAACATTCCATGATAAAATTGATGTTTTAACACTTAGTGAAATTTCACTAAGTCTGGAATCTGTAACTTCCAGATGCCATGTTTGCTTGTTGTTCTAGGCAAATCCATGATAGTTTTGGGGTGACTATTGATGATTCCTTGTTGTATATGTTGTTGTCTTTCCATTCATGCTCTCACATGCTCATTTGGGTTGTTGTAGCATATTTAACTCTTGCTCCCAAGTTGCTATAAATTACTGCTGTCAGGTTTCTGTTGTCATGTTCAAAATGTTGTAGCTTGTTGCTATTGATCCATGCCTCCTATGGAGATGCTCCAATGGAATTGTTTGCTGTAGGATATGTCTACTTTATGTCCATGCTTCTTGTCATGATGTTTGAGTGCTGTAGAGTATATATTTCTTGCTCCGAAGTTTCTATGTGGCTGTTATTTTCAGCTTTGCATTGTTTCTTGTTTCGGGTGTATCTTTTAGCCCGTTGCTCCGTTTTGAGCAAGTCCTATATGTAACTTGTGTGTTTTTGCATGTAGATTCATAATATCCTCTTGTTTACATGTTTTGAAGTTTCTTGCTTGTTGCATATTGTCATGTTCCTTGTGCTGTATCTCTGTGTTTCCTAAGTTGTCTTTCAGTGCTTCCTTAGTGCATCTGTAGTGCTTCCTTAGTGCATCAGTCATGCATCCTGTAGTTTGCGCATTGCATCTTGTTTGATTTCGTGCCTCGTGTGTTTTGTGTTGAGTAGAGCCGGAAGCTGAGAACGAGTACGAGAACGAGGTTACTACCGAGGTTGAGAACGAGGATCCCGCTTACGATCCCATCGACGACTCGACAGGCAAGATGACCTGACCCAGATAACATTACTATCTATGCCTATTGCTAGAAGTCTCGCTCTTTAGCTTATTGCCTCGATGCCCATGTTTTCCTGTCAGCCTCCCATTGTAACCATGAATCTGTCTAACCACCCTACCTATGCAAACCTTTGATTGGCTAAGTAAGCTTCGCTCAGCCCCTCTTATAGCGTTGCTAGTTGCAGGAGAAGATTTTGAAGATTCTTGCTTCATGTTGAAGCTTGTTGGGATATCACACTATATAATTCTTAAATGAAATCATCTATATATTGGTAATGGGTGGAAGGCTAAGCCTTTTGCTTGGTGATTTGTTCCACTCATGCC
The DNA here is from genome assembly GCA_902687465.1 of Secale cereale. Taxonomy (NCBI): domain Eukaryota; kingdom Viridiplantae; phylum Streptophyta; class Magnoliopsida; order Poales; family Poaceae; genus Secale; species Secale cereale. The sequence goes on along the minus strand of LR738710.1, from coordinate 257,314,802 downwards.
GCCCTAGGAATCGTATAAACCGGTGTTATGTTCCTTGATTTTGCGTTCCTCACACGGTTGGGGTTATGGGACCCCCTCGATAAACTGCTTAGCGATAAGTCTTTTCCAGCAAGTCCCAACATTGGTACTATTTGCCTAATAACTAAAAAAGTTGCATAGGGAGTAATTAACCCTCTTCTTAATCAACAACCTCGGGCCAGTGCTCCACATGAGTGTTGGTCCGAACTGGGGCTCCTGCAGGGCCACCTCGAGGAAACTCAAGGTCTGGTAAAAACCTGTAGCATCGCCCATCCGGTCGTGGCCTGAGACTAGATACGCGCGGCTACTGTCAGGGTGTCGGCACGCCGGGAGGATTTGCTGGATTAGTCTTACCTTAGTCGGAGTATCTTGAGCACGGGATTCCGAGGATACTCGGGCCTTCGCACCTTGGAGTTGCGACTCCGCGGATCGTGGGCTTGTAATGGGCCAACTTGGAACACCCCTGCAGGGTTATGAACTTTCGAAAGCCGTGCCCGCGGTTATGTGGCAGATGGGAATTTGTTAATATCCGGTTGTAGAAAACTTGACACCATGTTCAGAACACACTACCAGCGTGAGTACCGTGATGGTCATTTTCCGAAAGGGTTCGGAAAGTGAACACGGTGGGGTTATGTTTGTCATGTTTTAGTTAGGATCACTTTATGATCACCTTTTCGTCCGAGGCACTTCTCTTCTCGCTCTCTTTTACGTGAGTTAGTGCTAGTGCTGCTGCAACCTCTTATTTCTTTCTTCAGCCTTGTTCCACACCCAAGGCTTGGATACTTGGGTTACCCGAGAATGGGATTGCTGAGTCCTCTGTGGCTCACAGATTCTACACCACACCAGATGCAGGTACTCAGGTGTTCTACTCAGGAGACGGCACCGAGCTATACTTGGAGTACGACGAGGACCGTAGCCGTTACTATCTGCACTATCCCGACGATCAGTAGAGGTTTCTACTAGGGGCGATTCAGACCTGTGGTTTTATGTATGTTTGGTGTCTTTCATTTGGATCTTCACCCGTAGACGGGTTGTGATGTTTTGAATGATGTTTGGACATGTAATGAATTGTGTGACGTGGCGAGTGTAAGCCAACTATCTTTTCGCTTTCATCCCTATTTTTACATGAGATGTGCAAAGATACCAAACTTGAGATCATTCCAGAATGGGCTTATACCTTTAAGTCGTGCCTCGACACGTAGAAGGTATAGTCCCATCCTGGGCATTACAGGGAGAGAGGTTTTTCTTTTTCTTTTTCTGGGCCCATATGCAAGTGAGAGAGAGGGGGTGAGAGAAAGTGTTTTTTTTCTGGGTGGGTCTCACATGTAAGTGACACATGGATGCATGGGCAAAATGTCCAAGAAACGTCTGGTAGACGGTCAAAGGCCTTTGACCTAACGGAAACGGCGCGGAAGGGAATTTCTGTAAGGGCACCTAACGGCGGAGGGGCAAATTTGAGCAGGCTTTCGAATTAGGGGTATATCTGATTAGGTGGTTCGAGTTAGGGTTAGAAATGCAAATGGCCCTAAATAAAAGGTTCAATACGAGGAAAGTAACTGCAAGAAAACCCATGCAACTCCCGTGACCTAATAACTCTCCCCCCCTTTGGCATCAAGCACCAAAACGGAAAAGAGCGAAACTAACACCCCAGGGCTCAGTAACGCTCCTCGCCTGTCGCAAGGGAATCATCATCGTCAGAGTCCTCAGACTCCTTAGCCTCCTCAGCATCCTCAGCAATCTCATCCTCAGTATCCTCAACATCCTCAGTCACACGAGCAGCAGACGTAGTGGGCTCGTCATCAGACCACTGACAGTTAGCCAAAGACCACTTCTCCTCAGGAGTGATGCTTTTCTCAGAGCCACTCCGCACACCTGGCACATTGAGGTGCTTCATCATCTGAATCTGTCTGCGGCGCGCCATCTTCTCAGACACATGGGCCTTGTAGAGCTTCTTCTGAATATGAGTGTGTAAGCAGAAGGTCTTCTTGACCTTGGCAGTCAGCTTCTCCACCCAAGAGGGCTTGGCCCCCGCCACCAACTCAAAGTCCTCGTCATCCGAGGTAGCAAAAGTACCCTCCTCATTCCCCGCATGGAAGCGAGGAGCAGCATGTTTCTTCTTCCTCAGCAACTTGACCTCATGCTCCGTGAGCTTATCAAGAGTAGTAAGAGGCACTCCAGGCCTCCGGACTTCCCAAACTGAGTATAGGAAGCGCGTCACAAAAGGAGCGTAGATAGGTACCTTGCGGTACCAGACACAGTTGTACATCTCCTCCCACATCCACTTAGACACATCGAAAGTGATGCCTTTGCACCGCTTGGTCTTCATGGCTACAAGCAAATCCACAAGATATCCATAAATATCATCATGGTTCCCAACCTTGGGCAGCAGCACACAACGGATCACATGGTGGAGAATATCATAGACAGGCAGAAGATCATTTGATTTACCCATAATGCCACGGCCAGGGGTATACAGAGGAGCAAGTTTCACCTTATCCATGGGGTTAGACTCGGTCGTGAGGACGGAGACCACCTTGACCCTCCAAACCAGTGTCAGCATAGCCCAGAGCATTGCAGAAGGTACTCCAGGGAACATGGAAGAACTCATCCCGGCACATAAAAGAAAGGTGACACTGATCGTCACTGCCGAAGTGGACAGTAGCATAAAACTGATGGACAAGCTCCACATCAAAATCACAGCGCAGCTCCATGAGCTTGTTCAAGTCAAACTCCTCACATACCTCCAGAGCCTCCCCAAAGTAATCGAGGTTGTTCCTCCAACGCTCAAGGTCAATGGACCACATCCGGGTGAACTTGTTCTTGTGGTGCTCGAAGATTTCAGACACAATCCTCATTTGCAATTCATTCCGGAACTGAGGGTTATTCCAGCGAGGAGTTGGTGGTCCGGTGTAAGGATCCTGAAAGCGAAACTTCTCCCAGTCCGGAAGCTTCCACTTATGCATAGGTAGCGATGCACGCTACTTGGCAGCAACTAACTTCTCCCGGCGAGTGGTTTTTGTTGAGTATAATGTTTATTAGGAAAGCTAGGATAGCGTATGATATTATTCTACCATGCCTTGTACTCCAAGTAGATCATTGTACTCCTATATATATGCCCACGAGGCTCAAGCAATAAAAACAACTATTCCATCAAACATCTCTCTCCCTTCTAACATGGTATCTATCGCAAGTCGATCCTAAACCCTAGCAGCCACCGCTTCCGCACCTGCGCGCCGCCCCCGGGGCGGTCGGCCTCCACGACCGCCGCCGGGGGCCGCGCCGCCCGTACCTAGGGTTCGTCCGCCGGCCGTGTTGGCCGGCTGCCCTAGAGAGTCTTTTTCCCGAGCCCTTGCTCCGGGTTTTTCTCTCTCGCGCCGGTCGCTTTGATCGGCGTTTACTTTTTGGTTTTCCGATCTAAGATCGGTTTGCGTCGCCCACCGCCGCCGTCGACACCCGCGCACCTCTACTCCAACACCGGCGCGACTGGCCGGCTACTTCATCGACCCGACGGCCTCGCGCGACAGGCGGCCCCTCAAGGCCGTCGTCCGCGCGCCGGCCCACCCGTCGACCTGCGTCAGCCGTCACCGCCCTGCTCCGACCGGTACACCTGCATCGCCTTCACCCGGCGGCATCGCGCCATGCGGCGGCCAATCCTAGCCGTCGTTCGCGCGCCGGTCCGCCCATCTATCCACACCACCCGCCTCCACCGTGTCTGCACGGCGGCCCTGTGGTCTACCTCGCCGGCCTCGTCTCCGTCGGCGTCAGGCTCGTCGACTGTCTCAACTCGGGCGCCGCTACTACGTTGGTCGCTCGGGCCTCGTTGCCCGGGTGCCCACGCTGCTTGGCAGCCCGGGTACCGGCGCTGACGTCCCACACCGTCCGTCGTCGCCGGCCTCATCCAGGACTCCGCCGCCACCACGCCTCCATCGAGTGGCGTCCTCGACCTCGCGCGCGATCGGCTTGATCACCCGCTCACCGCCGCGATCCGCCTCATCTACGCCACGCGACCAACCTGGCCCGTTGGTTGCGCGCGCCTCCGCAGGTCCCGTGAAGATTGTCCTGAGTTCAGCGCGCCCCTCCGCCGATCGAGCAACAGGCTGTCGCCGCGTCGCCCCATCGGGCCGCAGCGCCGCCACCCCGTGGTTCTCCTCGCGGCTCCATCGACTCATGTGTCATCGCTGTGTCGCCCCTACGGGCCGTAGTGCCGCGATACGCGGTCCCCGCCGCCACCCCGAGGCCGTCCCAGCGGTTGCGCCGACCCGCGAACCGCCGTTGCGTAGCCCCTTCGGGCCGCAGCGTCGCGGCCCGCGGTCCCCGCCACCGCCCAGAGGTCTTCCCGCCGTCGCCACGACCCGCCCGCCGCCGCTGCGTTGCCCCTTCAGGCCATAGTGCCGCGGCCCGCGGTCCACTTTGCCGTCACCGCGCGTCAACTTCCCGTGGTATGCGCCGCACCATCTCCCTTGGTACGGGAACGTCACCGTCCGCGCCGGTCTTCGTCACGCTGTTAGGGTTCTTCACCTACTTCGAGCACCGCCGCCGCACTCCTAACCTAGCCTCCGCCGCCATCAGGCCGCCGCCGCCGCTCTTCTTTAGCCGCCGCCGCCGCTACGTTCGTAGCCGCCGCCGCCGCCCGTCCACCCCCTTCGTCTTCGTCCAAGCACCAGCCTGTCTCCAGCATCACCGTCATCTACCCCGACCACTTCGTCTACTCCGACCACCGTTGGTGACTTCGGCCTCGCGCCGATGGACGCCACAATCATCGCGAGTTCTTCTTTGCTGGCCCCTCTAACTTCTCCAACATGGCGTACAGCTCATGCATGTCCCTCGTCTACACATGCCCGGTGCTGACAACACCGATGCGTGCCTTCATCCACGACGTGTCCCCAGGCCTGGCAAGCCTGGTCGGCGCTTCGTCAACTTCGTCTTCGTCCGTCTACGCATGCCCGGTGCTGGCAACACTGGTGGGTGCCTTCGTCTACGATGTGTCCCCGGGCTTGGCAAACCCGTCGCGACGCGTCGTCAACAACATCTTCTTCCCGGCGCACCACTACTTCGACACCACAGTGCCCATGCTAACTCGGCGCCCCCTTGCGCCCGCGGCTCCCCAACGACTTCCTCGACACCGGCTACCCCGACTCGACATCGACCACGGCGTTCTTCGCACGGCTACCTCGAACACGGCTCCACTACATACGTTCTCGGCTACATCGACAAACGGCACAAAGGGCTACCGCCTGCTTGAGCAACCTCGTCGGTTTCCACTCCAGCCACGACTCCGCGATGCATCGACCGTTACGACTGTGGGGGATGTCTGTCGGCTTGCCTTCAAATTCTTCTCCAGTCTCACAGTCTGCGTCGCTACCGTTGTGACTGCGGGGGATGTTGAGTATAATGTTTATTAGGAAAGCTAGGATAGCGTAGGATATTATTCTACCTTGCCTTGTACTCCAAGTAGAACATTGTACTCCTATATATATGCCCACGAGGCTCAAGCAATAAAAACAACTATTCCATCAAACCTCTCTCTCCCTTCTAACAGTTTTGGTGGGGACCACTACCTCGCGATCTTCTTCATTGTCAGCTGGCCTCTTGCCCCTATGGGCCCTCTTCCTGGTGTTTTGAGCAGCACAAGAGCTAGAGCCACCCGCAAACGCACACGGAGAACACAAAGCAACCCATCAAAGATGAGAGGAATGTACACAAGATTAGAAGAGTAATTCACGGGTATGTAAGTAGAATAGAAACAGAGCATATATGTTCAGAGCAATCGGTAGTTCCGATTATTGAACCGGTAGTTCCGGTCCAGCGGTAGTACCGGTCGTGGATACCGGTAGAACCGTTGAGAGCGGAACTGCCGAGTTGAAGGAGAGGAACCACCCGATCTCAAAACTAGATGCACTATGTCTATTACTAACTACGCACAAGTGAGTCTATAAGGACCTCTCCCACCAAGCATTTAGCCAAAAATGAGGGAACACTAGCATTGCCCTAGAAAGAGGATTCAAGAAAAGAACCCTAAAAAAGAGAAGAACAGGGCAATACTGGTATCCATGGGAGGAGATCGAGGAGGAGGCGGCCTCCACGGAGCGGATCTCATGAAGGGCCGACCGATCCGAAGTGCCGGAGGGCGCTTTGGGGCAGTGGATGGAGCAACCGACGGCTAGGGCAAATGGAACGAATGGGCGTGAAGGGGAAAACAGAGATACCCCTTCGGCCCGTGCTATTTATACCCACCTAGTTAAGCAGCCGGTAGTACCGGTCCGGGGACCGGTAGTACCGCCCCAAGAGCTACCTGGTGGTTGGGGCGGTACTTCCGCATGAAGCGGTAGTACCGCGCACCAACACCGGTAGTACCGGCCAGGGGTACTGGTCAGAGTACCAGCGGTAGAACCGCTGGCTCTAGGCCGATAGAACCGCTGGGCTACAGCCCGGTGGTAAAGCAGTAGAACCGCTGGTACTACCGGTTGTACCGCCAGGAAGCAATAGCCCACTCCAAGATAGCAAACTTGTGTACATTTGGAATAGATGGCTTGGATAAGAAGGCTTAGGATGGAGCTAGTCACTGTAGTATGATGGTGAATACTCCAAGACCCATTGGAGAATTCACACACCTAAGAACACTCAAGGAGCTAAACAAAAGAGAACTAACCTAGCCCGAGGGTGGCGGCCGGAGCCACCTATGTTTGAGTCAAATGGTATGGCACCGCGAAGAATTATCCTTGGACCCATAACCAAGGCTCGTCTTTGAAACACAAGTGTCATCATAAATGACGAATGTGAAAGAGTTGATCAATTTATGCATAATGGGGGGAGGGAGAGTTCATTGAGAGAACAACACTCCCCCTATGTCCATGCCTACACCTAGATTAGACAACATGAAGAGTATGGTGGGGTGTGCACGTGTTCAAACCACATTGCTCAAATCAATGATATTTAGCTCATGCCTTAACTCACGAAATCTTGCTTCATCCAAAGGCTTCGTGAAGATATCTGCAAGGTTATCATGAGTGTTGACATAGTGAAGCTCGATTTCTCCTCGCCGAATATGATCCCGGATGAAGTGATACCGAATCTCAATATGCTTCGTCTTGAAATGTTGCACCGGGTTGAGAGAAATCTAGATGGCACTTTCATTGTCACACCAAAGAGGCACTTTGTCACAAATGACACCATAATCCTTTAAAGTTTGCCTCATCCATAGAAGTTGAGCACAACAACTGCCAGCTGCCACATACTCTGCTTCGGTGGACGAGAGAGACACACAACTTTGCTTTTTGGAAGACCAACTTACCAGGGAGCAACCAAGGAATTGGCACCCTCCGGAAGTGGACTTCCTATCCACTTTGTCTCCCGCCCAGTCCGAATCAGAGAAACCTACAAGGTTGAAGTTTTCTCCTCTTCGGTACCATAAGCCAAAGTTTGCGGTATGAGCCAAATATCGAAAGATTCTCTTGACTGCCACAAAGTGACTTTCCTTAGGTGAGGCTTGAAACCGTGCATAGATTCCCACACTCAACATAATATCCGGTCTAGATGCACAAAGGTAAAGCAAGGAACCAATCATAGAACGATATACCTTTCTATCCACCGCTTTACCATTGGGATCAATGTCAAGTTAGCACTTGGTTGGCATTGGAGTAGTAGCCGGCTTGACATCACTTAGATTAAACCTCTTGAGCATGTCTTGAGTGTACTTGGCTTGTTTGATAAACATTCCTTCTCTACTTTGCTTAATCTCAAACCTAAGGAAGTACTTCAACTCTCCCATCATGGACATCTCAAAATGTGTGGTCATGAGTGTGGCGAACTCATCATTGAAAGCTTTGTTAGGTGAACAAAAGATAATATCATCAACATATAGTTGGTAGACAAACAACTCCCCTTTGACCTTCTTAGTAAAAAGAGTGGGGTCGATTTTCCCAATTTCAAACCCACGATCTTGTAACAACTCGGTAAGATGCTCATACCACGCACGTGGGGCTTGTTTAAGGCCATAGAGTGCCTTATCGAGTTGATACACGTGATTGGGGAACTTAGGATCCTCAAACCCCGGGGGTTGTTTGACATAAACCAACTCATTAATAGGACCATTAAGAAATGCACTTTTCACATCCATTTGTTTTAACTTAAAATTATGATGAGAAGCATAGGCAAGCAACAAACGGATAGATTCAAGGCGAGCAACGGGGGCAAAGGTTTCACCGTAGTCGATACCCTCGACTTGGGAGTAGCCTTGAGCCACCAACCGCGCCTTGTTGCGAATGACAATGCCATGGGCATCCTGCTTGTTCTTAAAGATCCACTTGGTTCCAATGACATTATGGTTCTCCTTTGGCCTCGGCACCAGACGCCACACTTTGTTGCGCTCGAAGTTGTGGAGTTCTTCATGCATGGCATTCAGCAAATCAGGATCTTCGAGCGCCTCATAGACCTTCTGAGGTTCAACACAAGAGACAAAAGCTTGATGAGCACAATAGTTTGCTAATTATCTACGAGTGCTTACCCCCTTTGTGATGCTTCCAAGAATATTCTCCATGTGATGTTCTCTAGAAGCAAGCCTGGAGGCAACTTTTGCAGCACGACGCTCCAATTGCTCTTCAAGTGACAATTGAGGAGCACTGAGTTGATCATCTTGAGCGACGTCAAGATATTGATCTTGATCTTGAGCTTCCTCTTGATCTTGATCTTGCTCAGAGGAGAGAACTTGGCCTTGTGCATCATTTGGTGGCTTACCACCATCTTGTGATTGATCTTGCACTTGGCCTTGTTCGTCCGGTTGAGGGCCTTCACTTTGTTCTTCGGAAGCGTGTGGGTCTTGGGTTGATGATGGTTCCACTTGGGTGGAACATTGTCCTTGTCCTTCAGCCACAAGGGGTTCCTCAATGGGTAGGATATATCCAACACCCATTCTTCTTATGGCTTGAGGAGGAATTTCATCACCAACATCACAAGTACCACTTTGCTCCACTTGGGAGCCGTTATTCTCATCAAACTCTACGTTACACGTCTCCTCAATGAGTCCATTGGACTTGTTGAGGACACGGTAAGCATGAGAGTTTGTAGCATAACCAACAAATATGCCCTCATGAGCTCTAGACTCAAATTTAGACAAACGAGCACCTTTCTTGAGAATGAAACACTTACACCCGAACACCTGTAAGTACTTGAGATTGGGCTTGTTACCAGTAAGAATCTCATATGGAGTCTTGTTCAAACCTTTGCGGAGATAGAGCCGATTGGATGCATGACACGCGGTGTTGATGGCTTCGGCCCAAAAGTTGTATGGAGATTTGAATTCCGCCATCATGGTCCTTGCCGCGTCCATCAATGTCCGGTTCTTTCTCTCAGCTACACCATTTTGTTGAGAGGTATAAGGTGCAGCATATTGATGTTTGATCCCCTCATCACTAAGAAACTCATCCAAGGTGTAATTCTTGAACTCGGTGCCATTGTCACTTCGGATCATCAAAATCTTTGCTTCATGTTGTCGTTGAGCTTCATTTGCAAAGTTGATGACAGTTTGTTGGGTCTCACTCTTCTTCTTGAAGAAGTATACCCATGTGTATCTTGAATAATCATCCACAATCACCAAGCAATACTTTCTGCCCCCAAGACTATCAAATGATGGAGGCCCAAAGAGGTCCATGTGAAGGAGCTCTAATGGTCTTTTTGAGTAGATGATAGTCGTGGGAGGATGAGCCTTCTCATGTAGCTTTCCTTCAATACAAGCACTGCACGCATGATCTTTGGAAAAGCTAACATTTGTTAGTCCACGGACATGGTCCCCCTTGAGAAGACTTTGCAAAGATCTCATATTGACATGGGCTAACCGGCGATGCCAAAGCCATCCCACATCAACTTTAGCCATTAGGCATGTCGCGGTCTTAGTGGGTTGCTCCGAGAAGTTAACCACATAGAGACCGTTCTCGACATGTACAACATAGGCTACTTTAAGAGTCTTGCTCCACAAGAGGGCCACGGTATCAATATCAAAGAATGTAGCAAAGCCCATGAGTGCAAGTTTACGAACAGAAAGTAAGTTATATGCAAGGGACTCAAAAAACATGACTTTCTCGATCGTGAGATCATGAGAAACAACAACCTTGCCAAGCCCCAATACCTTAGAAGATGAAGCATCACCCCATTTGACATTGGTGGCCACGGATGAACCTTGATGCACGTCCACCACCAAGTCTTTGCTTCCGTTCATATGATTTGTGGCTACACTATCGAGCAACCATGATCCCCCACCGGAAGCAAACTCCTACACGAGATCAATGTTTGGATTTAGGTACCCATTTGGTAATGGGTCCTTTGAGGTTAGTAACAAGGGTCTTAGGAACCCAAATATACCATTCAATGTACTCATAAGAAGAACCAACAAATTTCGCAAAGACATGACCATCACTAGCACGACATAAAACATATGAAGGATTAAAGTCGCCGGCCATGTTTGATGGTATGGTGGGGTTCTTCTTGACTCCATCACCCTTCACATTGTTCTTATTCTTAGAAGAACCCTCTCCCTCTTTCACAAAGGTTTTTTAAGAGGAGGAGGTAGCTTGGTCTTGTCGTTCTTCTTCTTCTTGGGCTTGGGAGCAAACCCAATTCCTTCCTTTGCCACCACCTCCTTTTGATTACTCAAAAGATCATTGAGGTTCTTCTCACCTTGTATACATGTCACAAGGCCTTTCTCAAGTTGCTTCTTCAACTTGGCATTCTCTTAAACAAGATGCACATGCTCGCAACATGGGTTAGTAGCATTTGCATTATCAATCAACACCATGCGAGGAAAGATAGCTTTCTCCTTGGTTAGCGAAACCTGGAGTTGATCATGAGACTCCTTAAGAGAAGCATGTATACCTTTCAAGGCCTTGTGAGCCTTGTCAAGTGTAACAAACTCCTCCTTGAGTCTAGCATGGTCAACCCCAAGTTTTTCCTTCTCGGAATTAATCATACGAGAGACAACTAAAGCATGATCGAGATCTTTCTTTAATTTAGCATGATCATCGTTGTGTGACTCCTCAAGAGCCAAACGAAGACCACGCTCTTCCTCTAGAGCATTAGAGAGATCCGATATCTCATCGGCATAGTCTCGACTATGTCCTTCCATTTTAGCAATGGTATCCTCGTGAGCCTCAATCATGTCATTGGCTTCACCGAGTTGTTCCAAGAGAGCAACAAAATGCTTCTTGGGTTTGCCCTTGAGTTTGCTCATAAACAACTCAAATTCATTCTCTTTTTCCTTAGCTCATTCACTCTCATCAATACAATCCGTCAATGAAGGATTAGAGATGATGGTAGTGTTGATGTTTGGAGTTACCTTGTTGGTGGCCTTAGCCATGAGACACTTGGCGGTGATGTTCTCATTTGGTGAGTCGAAGAGAGATGAGCGAGGAGTAGTAGCAATAGCAATTGTGGCCATGGTGACCATCTCATCATCTTCATCATTATCATCATCCTCAACATATTCTTCTTGGGCCACCAACCATGTAGGAGGGGTCTTCTTGTTGAAGTTGTTCTTGTTGGGATAAGACTTGGCCTTGTCCTTCCGGATAAGCTTGCCTCCAAGTTCTTCTCTTTTATCATATGGGCAATCTACAACAAAGTGGCTCACATTCCCACAATTTAAGCATGTCCTCACTCGTTGCTTGCCCTTATTGCCACTTGAATTGTTCTTATTGAAGTTGGGCCTTGAGTTCTTCTTGCTGCCCCAAAATTGTCGTGAAGCAAGAGCCATGTGCTCATGATAGGCATATTTGGTGTCCTCGGGACAACACTCATCGTCATCCTCCTCCTCCTCTTCTTCCACACAAGCCTTGGCCTTCAAGGCAAGGTTAGACTTCTTTGATCGTTGAGCTCTTAAAACCGCATTGTCGGCGGTCTTGTCCAAGATCCTCATGGCAACGAACTCATCCAACACTTCATTTGATGACAAAGTGTGGAAGTCCGGTCTTTGGCGAATGACAGAGGACATGGCCTTGTGGTAAGGCATCATGGCCTTGAGAAACTTGCGCTTGATCCAATTGTCATCCGTGTCCTTGCTCCCATGATCTCGAAGTGAAACTGCAAGAGTGGTTAATCTCCGACAAAGTTCGCGTGGATCTTCATCTTCGATTATAGCAAACTCATCGGCTTCATCTTGCACAACTTCATAGTTAGAGCGTTGAATGCTTGCGCCCCCCTTGTACATGGAGCCAACATGCTCCCAAGCTTCCTTGGCCACGGTGAAGGGTCGAAGATATGCAATGTCTTCGGGAGGGATAGCATCTTGAAGTATGCAAAGAACGGACTCGTTGAATTGATGATCGGCAGCTTCTCTCGGAGTTAAGTTGTCGGGATCACGTGGGTAAAAACCTTGCTCAATGATTAGTAGAACAATGATTTAAATGACGTTTAAAGCGAAACATCCAAGTGGCAAAATCAGATTTTTTTTCATAAACTTAGGAGGAGGCCCAACGGAATTTAAATGCGGTGTAGGGACGGGTCCTCCATAGTGGATAGGAGGAGCGGAGTGGGCAAAGACCCCACTCCCATTCTTAGTAACCCGGGCTTGCTCACTACTAGCTTCTCCCTTGTCGGGAGTAGCCTCCGACACGATGGTAGCGGGACGAACCACTTCCAACGGTGTGGTGGATAATTTAAGCCCCTCAAGCAATTCCTTAAACATGCCTTTGACCTCGGTCGCTAGTGATTCTTTCAATGTGGCCATTTCCACATTGAACTCCTCACGAGAGACCGAGGCTCCCCCATCGGACATAGGCAAGGACGGAGTTCCACCGGAATGTTCCTCTGTCTCGACTACGTTGTCACCCATACTCTTTGGACGGTAAAGTCCTTCAAAAGAGACGAGGATCTGATACCAATTGAAAGGATCGATATGGTAGACTAGAGGGGGTGAATATGCAACTAACAATTTTTAGCTTTTCTTAACCAATTTAAATTAAGCAACAAAGTAAATTGTTTAGATATGCAACTATGATGACAACTTATAGGAAGCAAAGATAAAAACCTCACAAGCAAGCTATCTACGATAAATAAGGAAAGCTTGCACAAGTAAAGGAAAGAAATAACCACAAGTGGAGCCGGTGAAGACGATGATGTGTTACCGAAGTTCCTTCCCTTACGTCTCCGTTGGAGCGGTGTGGAGGCACAATGCTCTCGAAGAAGCCACTAGGGACACCGTATCTCCTCACGCCCTCACACAATGCGAGATGCCGTGATTCCACTAATGGTGCCCTTGAAGGTGGCGACCGAACATTTACAAACAAGGTTGGGGCCCTCTCCACAACTTAATTGGAGGCTCCCAACGAAACCCCGGAGCTTCACCACAATGGAATGTGGCTCCGAAGTGACCTCTTCCGTCTATGGTGCTCAAACACCCAAGAGTAACAAAATACACACAATAAAGTATGGGGGAATCAACTTTCCTTTGGTGAGAGTGTAGATCTAGGTCTCCTCCTTCAATCCCTAGCAAATCAACAAGTTTGAGTGGCTAGGGAGAGAGATCGGGCAAGAAAGCTTCAAGGGGATTAATGGAGGAGAGAGAGAGAGGCAAGAGGTAGGTGGGAGGTGGGAGAAGGACCTCCTTAAATAGGGTCCCCAAGATTCCAAACGTTATTTGCAGAAATACACTGGGCCGGTACTTCCGCACAAGCCACCGGTACAACCGATGTGTGAAGAACACCGCAGCCATGGCACCAGGGCTGTACTTCCGCTGTAGCACACGGTAGTACAGGTCTTCCGGAGAAAACCGGAACTACCGCTCCACCACCGGTCAACTACCGCTTCGAGTCCAGAAGGTTTTTAACCAACGACGGTAGTTGGGGCGGTGGTAGAGCCGGAACATCCGCTAGGGCAGTAGCTCCTGAATGGTGGTAGTTCAAGCGGTAGTACCGCACTGAATACCGGTAGTACTGGTTTGTCGAGAGGACTCCGGTACTTCCGGGCCACCACCGCACCCAGTACAGAAGGGTGTCACCCCTATGCGGTACTAGGGCCGGTGGTTCGACCGGAACTACCGGCCACCGGTACTACCGCTGTTAACAGCGGTACTACCGCAGTAGAGAAGACTCCACACACACATAGAACCAAGGGGACCTCTCTCTCCTCGAACGAAGACAATATGGTGGGTGCATAGTAACTGTGTACGTGACTTGATTCACCCAATACCTTCCGATGTTGGTTCCCTCTTAATAGTACGGATTTCCTACGACCAAGGGAAATAGAAAGCGTCGGAAACTTCGTCTTCGATCTTTTCCTTCTAGAGGGAAGGCCTAACCGTCTTGCGCCACACAATGTGTACCTGAGTAATATATGACGCACGATTAATCCACATATGTATTGTCATCATCACCAAAACCCTAGGCAAGAGATGCCCTTACAGACGGACTACGCGAAGAAGAAGAAGAAGAAGAAGATGAGAGAGAGAATAGATCCTATAGGTAGAGGGTGTGGATTTGGTGCTATTTGCGGTCGGGTCGGGCTACCGGGTCCGACATGGCGGACGCGTTCGGACGCCCCATATTTGGGCTGAATATGAGGGGTGCCGGTCAGCCCGGGTATTTGAGGGTCGTTTACGGTGTCCGTCGGGGTCGCATTTTTGTGACCGAACCATCCTGTTATAGATGCTCTAATGAAGGCCAAGTTACTTCGTAGGCAAGGCGTATGGATAAGAGAAGAATAGGCGAAGACTTGCACTAAAAAACCGCAAAACAGGTCCGATACATTGTTCAAAGGAAGTAGAAAAAACAAGTCTATCAGCTAGAACATCTAAGACAATGTCCAAAACGGAAATAAAATATCGATGAGAAGCTTTCTAGCATATGTACTCCCTGTGATGGAACGCATGCATGTGTCAATCCGAAGTCCTGTCCACGTGTGGCGTATTCAGTTGCTCCTATGACAATATATAAAATGTTGTACTAAGTTGTTAGACATACTAGGGTTGGAACAATGCTCGATACCCTAAGCGGGTACGGCTGTCGTGTATATATAGGAGGGAACGTACAGGTACAGGTTTTGTATTACAACACGTATCTATATTCTATACTCCCTCCGTTCCTAAATATAAGTCTTTGGAGAGATTTCACTATAGACCACATACGGAGTAAAATGAATGAATCTAACTCTAAAATGCATCTATAAACATCCGTATGTGGTTGATAGTGTAAACTCTACAAAGACTTATATTTAGGAACGGAGGGAGTATATCCTAAATAGTTCATCCCCACTACATGATTTATCTTGACATGCAGCCTATCCACCTTAGCAATCTGCCACATCAGCATTTTTTTTCACCCACTAACTAAATTTACTATTATTTCTTTAAGCCACGTCACTGCAGTTTCAGCTGTGGAGAGGCGCGTCGGTTTGCAATCGAGGGGGCACGACCATCCTGAAACCCGTCGTTTCCTTCCCCACTAGGCGGCTACCCAGCTCCTTTTCACAGCGCGCGTCTACTTCAACTAGCCACAACAATGTGCTCCCTCCGCTGCTAGGGATTCTCGCTGTCTGTCTTCCTCGAGTATGATGACACATAACCGAGGCAACCTTCTATCTACAGGTTATTTCTCGATTTCGACCTCAATCTCAATCTCGATCCTCATCTGTCCGATTTTGATCCCGTACATGAGCAAGTCATCACATCGCATCAACGTCGCCAGGACGCCCGGGTGCCCTCCGCCTGCGCGCTCCACTTGCACCTGGTGGTGTGTTGATTCCGCTGCTCTGCTGCTCGGCCGCCGTCGGCGTAAACTAGCGGCGAGGAGTCGGGCTTGATCAGCGAAGACTCCATCTTCGGGGCTGGCACATCAGTTAATCAGGTGGGCATCGTCGCGCTTACTTTCACCAGTGAGATGCGAATACAATTGTTGGTCGTTCGGATGAAGGTGTGTAGGCCAACGACGGTCGGACTCCCTGTTAGCGACAACTTTGCCTGTTCGTGGGGCAGGTCGACAGCTTTGAATCGCCCAAGCAAACCATCTCACTATGTAATCATAAGTCGCAGCCTTTCATGTTCCCTTTTATTATGGCTTTTAACAAAAGACAAGTACATACACGAATTACAGATAAGAGCAGGGACTGAATCTTTTCACTTCGTCTCCCTCCCACCGATCTGAAACAATTCGCCACCACTAAATTTTTAAGATAAGTTCTCCCCAACTATTCAATCCATCTTCTGATCTGCGCCTAAGTAACAGCTTATAGATCATCCATCTCCTTAAACTGAATCACGAGACAAACTCTCATCTCTTAATTTTTTTAATTCACATTGGGTGAGCGCATGTATCTTCTAATCTTTCTATTATGTTACTCCATCACACAGGAGATGTGGTTCAGAGGGACGGAGATGCTTCGCCGTGGCCATGGAGGACCTATTTAGGTCGCGTTCGTGACTGCCAGAGGTGAGGTTAGGAGGCATCCGCCACAGCCGGCCGTTTCACGTACGAGTTTTACGCGAGCAGAGAAGAGCTGTTGCAGCTCTACTACCCGGATCTCCGGTCCTCCAGGACGACTGCTGTCCCATCTTGCCTCCGTCAGCTCTTTCGGGCTGCAGTTCCGCTATTGGTAGGAATTGAACCGGTGCCCATGGCGGTGGTGTTTGTATGTACATACATCTTTCTTCCAAACCATATATTCAGTTAATTCCTTTTCAAGAAAATATATTCAATTCCGGTTTTATACCTCTGGCAGTCCTTCAATGTCAAGCGCCTTGGACGAGGACAAGTCACATGGATATAAGCTATTTTCCTTGGTTATTGCTTTGATATGACATTCATGCTTGCATGCCTGGTTGTTTGCTTCTTATGCATCAGAATTGGTTGGTTTCATCTTGGTTGGTGCATGCATATGTGTGTGTATCAGGCTGCTGTTGATGACGTTCACTGAATATATAGGTTGCAACCAAGAGGCTGAGCTAGCAATCCTATTTTATTTATTCAGATTACACAAGCAATGGCCTTTGAATTTTTCAGTCATATTAACATTATTCTCATGTACATTTTCCAAATTTTGCTTGATATAATTGTTTGTTTTCCATGCATTTGCACAATGTGGCGATGAAGATTGAGATACAGGTTGCTCTTCTTTCTCATACAAAAATAAACTATTTACAACAAATTAATAAGATCCAAGAAAAGAAAGAGAACCAAGGTAAAATTGTTTACTTATCCTCTTGGTGTAGCTTGAATTGTAGATATCCTTTAGTACAAAGTTTGTGGAATGATGTATTTTTTTTGTTGGCATGCTTTTGATTCGAGGAACCTATAGACTTCCCTGGTCAGACCCTGGGAACAAGTAGAAATTTTTCTTACAATAGTGACATTAGAAACTTCTATTTCAACCAATAATAACCCGTCTGCTTTGTACACCTCCTAACACCACAGGTACGGACACTTGAATATCCTAAGGTATGTTCTTAGTAACTTTGTTTGGCTCCATAGCTAGCAAGTGGTCATTTTTTTTAGGTTTGTATTATGCTGTAGTTCCGTTATCACGATCTAATTTGTATTACCTGTTGCAATCACTTTTGATACATCTATGACATCTACTCTTTTTGTTTGGTCTAGGTAGCATCTATTCCCTACGATGCTACTCAAAAAAACTGGAGCACTGTTTGTGCCTTCAGTAGCATGGTTCAGTGTTCAAGGTCTCGCCTGAGAACAACATAACAAGGAGGATTTTTAGCGTCAACTAGAACCTAAAATGAGAAGCATGTTGGGGAACGTAGTATTTTAAAATTTTCCTACGATCACGGAAGATCTATCTACCAGATGGATAGCAACGAGAGGGGAGAGTGAGTCTACGTACCCTCGTAGACCGAAAGCTGAAGCGTTAGAACAACGCGGTTGATGTAGTCGTACGTCTTCACGGCCCGACCGATCAAGCACCGAAACTACGGCACCTCCGAGTTCTAGCACACATTCAGCTCGATGACGTCCCTCGAACTCCGATCCAGCCGAGTGTCGAGGGAGAGTTCCGTCAGCACGACGGCGTGGTGATGATCTTGATGTTCTACCGTCGCAGGGCTTCGCCTAAGCACCGCTACAATATTTATCGAGGAGAACTATGATGGAGGGGGGCACCGCACACGGCTAAGAGATCAAGAGATCAATTGTTGTGTCTAGAGGTGCCCCCCTGCCCCCGTATATAAAGGAGGGAGGGAGAGGCCGGCCCTAGAGGGGGCGCACCAAGTGTGGGGAGTCCTACTAGGACTCCCAAGTCCTAGTAGGATTTCCCCTTTCCTTTCCGGAGTAGGAGAGAAGGAAAGAGGGGGAGAGGGAGAAGGAAAAGGGGGCTGCACCCTTTGTCCAATTCGGACCAGAAGGGGGGTGCACGCCTCCTTCCTTTTGGCCTCTCTCCTCTATTCCCGTAACTCCCCGGTACTCCGAAAATACCCGAATCACTCGGAACCTTTCCGATGTCCGAATATAGTCGTCCAATATATCGATTTTTACGTCTCGACCATTTTGAGACTCCTCGTCATGTCCCCGATCTCATCCGGGACTCCGAACTCCTTCGGTACATCAAAACTCATAAACTCATAATAAAACTATCATCGAAACCTTAAGCGTGCGGACCCTACGGGTTCGAGAACTATGTAGACATGACCGAGACACGTCTCCGGTCAATAACCAATAGTGGAACCTGGATGCTCATATTGGCTTCCACATATTCTACGAAGATCTTTATCGGTCAAACCGCATAACAACATACATTGTTCCCTTTGTCATCGGTATGTTACATGCCCGAGATTCGGTCGTCGGTATCTCAATACCTAGTTCAATCTCGTTACCAACAAGTCTCTTTACTTTTTCCGTAATACATCATCCCGCAACTAACTCATTAGCTGCAATGCTTGCAAGGCTTATAGTGATGTGCATTACCGAGTGGGCCCAGAGATACCTCTCCGACAATCGGAGTGACAAATCCTAATCTCGAAATACGCCAACCCAACAAGTACCTTCGGAGACACCTGTAGAGTACCTTTATAATCACCCAGTTACGTTGTGACGTTTGGTAGCACACAAAGTGTTCCTCCGGTATTCGGGAGTTGCATAATCTCATAGTCATAGGAACATGTATAAGTCATGAAGAAAGCAATAGCAGTAAAACTTAAACGATCTAGTGCTAAGCTAACGGATGGGTCTTGTCCATCAGATCATTCTCCTAATGATGTGATCCCGTTGATCAAATGACAACTCATGTCTATGGCTAGGAAACATAACCATCTTTGATCAATGAGCTAGTCTAGTAGAGGCATACTAGGGACACTCTGTTTTGTCTATGTATTCACACCAATGTTGAGGATATCACTTATCGTTATCGTCTCGGTCACCTGGGGATTAGAGATTAATCGGAAATCGGCCGATTAATCGATTTTATCGGTCGACTATTAATCGGCCTTTTTTTCAAATCCCAGGTTTCCAACACTAAAATATGCTATATTCAACACCAAAACAATATTGGACAGAAGTGTTACCTTGAATCCTAGCCTTTGAATCCTGATATAATGACAAATAAAATAGAAAAACAATACATATTGCGTAAAAAGGTCCACAAAATACAAATAAACATAGTGCTACAAATAGGCCCGATTTATCGGTAGATTCCCGATAAATCGCTTGTCATAGCGATAAATCGGCCCAAATGATAAATGATGAAGATAAGGCATAATCTTATCGGTCACCCAAAGAGTAGCGATAAATCGGACGATAAATCGCTGAATCGGAAGATTTCTTGAACAGTGATTCACACATGTATTAAGTTTCCGGTTATACAATTCTAGCATGAATAATAAATATTTATCATGATATAAGGAAATAAATAATAACTTTATTATTGCCTCTAGGGCATATTTCCTTCAAAGCAATGGTGGGGTTTGTCTAAAAAAATAAGCAACAATGGAAATAGATCGAATACAGATTCCATTGACATTTTCATGTACATGTTTATGTTCCCAACCCGGTCGAACAAATTACTGCAACTCTCACTATTCATCCTTTCTCTGATGTGTCCTCTTGAGTATAAAGTCGTATCCCTCTACAAAATTGAGGATGAATGAGCTAAGCTTTTGCACTTGAAAAGAGCGATAATTTGGTCACATTATTTTTCCGCTATTGGTCATTTTTTGTTTGGCATCATTGGTATGTCGATTTGATGAATGCAAGTATATACCATCTATCTTGTGGTTTAATTGAGTTCATCTTTTATTTGGATACTTAAATTTAACCCTCCATACATCC
Organism: Secale cereale; assembly: GCA_902687465.1. Taxonomy (NCBI): domain Eukaryota; kingdom Viridiplantae; phylum Streptophyta; class Magnoliopsida; order Poales; family Poaceae; genus Secale; species Secale cereale. The sequence goes on along the minus strand of LR738710.1, from coordinate 257,294,538 downwards.
TTTGAGATGCTAATAGCTAACTAATTCAAAGTTACTATGTAAATCAAATACATTCTTTTTCAGCATGTAAGCGAAGATTTCTGTCGCAACGCACGGGGAATCATCTAGTATCTATTATATACTTAGTCTAACACCCTCCCTCAATCTTAAGTATGTCCTGAAACACTCAGGAGGTTAAGGTTGCGTCGGCATCCTTCAAAAGAAGGTAAGGGCAAGGGTTTAGTGAAAATATTCGCAAGCTGGTCCATGGAAGAAACAAATGATCTGAAGTAGCTTCTGTGCAACACGTTCTCTCACAAAATGATAGTCAACTTCGATGTGTTTTGTTCGGGCATGAAATACCGGATTTGATGAAAGATATGTAACACCAATGTTATCACACCAAAGAGCAGGCGGCTGAGCTTGCGAGACCTTCAACTCCCTAAGCAATGACTAAACTCATATGATCTTAGCAGTGGCATTAGTAACTGCTTTGTATTCAGCTTTAGTACTACTCCGAGACAATGTAGCTTGCTTGCGAGCTTGCCAGGCGATCAGGTTAGGACCAAAGAACACAGCATGTCCCGCCGTGGATCGCCGATCATCAATTTTACCAGCCCAATCAGCATCAGAAAAGGCTGAGATCATACCCGAGGGCGCAGGCTGCAGACGAAGACCATATGATCTAGTGTGGCAAACATAGCGTAGAATACGCTTAACAACTGACCAGTGAGGATCACGCGGTGCATGGAGGTACTGACACATGTGATTAACTGCAAATGATACGTTTGGTCGAGTAATGAGCAAATACTGCAGACCACCAACAATGATGCGGTACTCAGTGGCATCATCAGAAGAGAGCAAGTCCCCATCAAAAGCTGACAGTTTGTCGGTGGCATACATAGGAGTTGTAGCAGTCTTGCACTGCAACATACCTGCATGGCGTAATAGATCCTGAGAGTACTTCTACTGAGTGAGATTCAAGCCACCGTCAGAATGAATAACCTCAAGACCTAGAAAATAATGTAATCTCCCAAGATCCTTAACAGCAAAGTTAGCACCCAGAGAAGACACGAGCCGATCCGCAGCAGTGACCAACAGACTGACAAGTATGATTTCATCAACATAGACCAGAATGTACATAATCATCTCAAGTCGCTGGAGAATAAAAAGGGACGTGTCAGCTGTAGACGGCACAAACCCATGCACACGAAGAGCAGCGCCAAGTCGTGCATGCCACGCACGAGGAGCCTGCTTCAGACCATAGATGGCCTTGATAAGACGACACAGATGATGCGGCTGAGTAGGATCAACAAAGCCTGGTGGTTGACGCATATATACCTCTTCTTCCAAAAATACCATGAAGAAAGGAATTTTGGACATCAAGCTGATGAAGTGACCATCCTCGAGTAACAGCCAATGAAAGTGTTGGGGAACGTAGCATAATTCAAAAAAAATCTACGCTTTCACCAAGATCCAACTAAGGAGACATCTAGCAACGAGCATATGAGAGTGCATCTACATACCGTTTTTTAGATCGCGAGCGGAAGCTTTCGAAGAAGCGTGGATGAAGTAGTCGTACTCTTCACATTCTTCGTCATCGATGATCTAGCCGAACGGACGGCACCTCCGCGTTCAACACACGTCCGGTACAGCAACGTAACCTCCTTCTTGATCCAGCAAGGGGGGAGGAGAGGTCGTCGGAGATCCAGCAGCACGACGGCGTGGTGATGGATGCAACGGGAATTCCTGCAGGGCTTCGCCGGCGCCCTGCGGAGGAGGTGGAAGGTGTGACGGGAGGGGGAGAGGCGCCAGAGACTTTGGTGCGGCTGCCCTCTCTCCGCCACATATATATAGGGGGCCAGGGGGTGCGCCAAGCCCTGAAGATCCCATCTGCAGGGTGGGGCGGCGGCCAGGGGGGATTCTTGCCCCCCAAGGCAAGGTGGCGCCTCCCTCCCCTAGGGTTCCAACTCTAGGCGCATGAGGGAGGGCCCAGTAGGGTGCGCCAGCCCACCAGGGGCTGGCCCCCTTCCCCTTGCGGCCTAGGGGCCCCACCAGGATGGGTGGCCCCACCCGGTGGACCCCCAGGACCCCTCCGGTGGTCCCGGGACACTCCCGGTGACCCCCGGAGTTCACCCGATGGCCGAAACGGGACTTCCTATATATCATTCTTTACCTCCGGACCATTCCGGAACTGCTTGTGACGTCCGGGATCTCATCCGGGACTCCGAACAACTTTTGGGTTTCCACGTGCATGTATCTCTATGACCCTAGCGTTACCGAACCATAAGTGTGTAGACCCTACGGGTTCGGGAGACACGTAGACATGACCGAGACCACTCTCCGGTCAATAACCAACAGCGGGATCTGGATACCCATGTTGGTTCCCACGTGTTCCTCGATGATCTTCATCGAATGAACCACCGTGTCAAGGATTCACTCAATCCCGTATGTTATTCCCTTCGTCCATCAGTACGGTACTTGCCCGAGATTCGATCGTTGATATTCCCGATACCTTGTTCAATCTCGTCACGGCAAGTCTCTTTACTCGATCCGTAATCCATCATCCCGTGACTAACTCCTTAGTCACCTTGAGCTCATTATGATGATGTCTTACCAGGTGGGCCCAGAGGTACCTCTCCGTCATACGGAGTGACAACATCCCAGTCTCGGTTCGTACCAACTCAACAGACACTTTCGGAGATACCCGATGCGTACCTTTATAGCCACCCAGTTACGTTGTGACGTTTGGCACACCCAAAGTATTCCTACGACATCCGGGAGTTGTACAACCTCATGGTCTAAGGAATAAATACTTGACACCGAAAAGCTTATGCATTACGAACTATACGATCTCGTGCTATGCTCAGGATTGGGTCTTGTCCATCACATCATTCTCCTAATGATGTGATCCCGTTATCACTGACATCCCATGTCCATGATCAGGAAACCGTGACCATCTGTTGATCAACGAGCTGGTAACTAGAGGCTTACCAGGGACTCAATGTGGTCTATATGTTCACACATGTATCGTTGTTTCCGTACAATACAATTTAAGCATGAATAACAGACAATTATCATGAACAAGGAAATATAATAATAATACTTTTATTATTGCCTCTAGGGCATATTTCCAACAGTCTCCCACTTGCACTAGAGTCAATAATCTAGTTACATTGTGATGAATCGAACACCCATAGAGTTCTGGTGTTGATCATGTTTTGCCCGTGGAAGGGGTTTAGTCAGTGGGTCTGCAACATTCAGATATGTATGCACTTTACAAATATCTATATCTCCATCTTGAACATAATTCCGGATGGAATTGAAACGGCGCTTGATGTGCTTGGTCTTCTTGTGAAACCTCGGCTCTTTGGTAATGGCAATGGCACCAGTGTTGTCACAGAAGAGAGTCATCGGGCTTGACGCGCTTGGAATGACTCCTAGGTCGGTGATGAACTCCTTCATCCAGACTCCTTCCTGCGCTGCTTCGGAAGCAGCTATGTACTCCGGTTCACATGTAGATGCCGCCACGACGCTTTGCTTGCAACTGCACCAGCTGACTGCCCCACCATTCAAAATATACACGTATCCGGTTTGTGACTTGGAGACATCCAGATCTGTGTCGAAGCTAGCATCGATGTAACCCTTTACGACGAGCTCTTCGTCACCTCCATAAACGAGAAACATATCCTTAGTCCTTTTCAGGTACTTCAGGATGTTCTTGACCGATGTCCAGTGTTCCATACCGAAAATCACTTTGGTACCTCCCTACCAAACTTATGGCAAGGTTCACATCAGGTCTGGTACACAGCATGGCATACATGATAGAACCTATGGCCGAGGCATAGGGAATGACACTCATCTTTTCTCTATCTTCTGCCGTGGTCGGTGACTGAGCCTTGCTCAATCTCATACCTTGCAAAACAGGCAAGAATCCCTTCTTGGATTGATCCATATTGAACTTTTTCAATATATTGTCAAGGTATGTACTTTGTGAAAGACCGATGAGGCGTCTTGATCTATCTCTATAGATTTTGATGCCTAATATGTAAGAAGCTTCTCCAAGGTCCTTCATTGAAAAACTCTTATTCAAGTAGGCCTTTACATTTTCCAAGAATTCTATATCATTTCCCATCAGCAATATGTCATCCACATATAATATGAGAAATGCCACAGAGCTCCCACTCACTTTCTTGTAGATACAGGCTTCTCCATAAGTCTGTATAAAGCCAAACGCTTTGATCACATCATTAAAGCGAATATTCCAACTCCGAGATGCTTGCACCAGCCCATAAATCGAGCGCTGGAGCTTGCATACCTTGTTAGCGTTCTCTGGATCGACAAAACCTTCCGGCTGCATCATATACAACTCTTCCTTGAGGAAGCCATTAAGGAATGCCGTTTTGACGTCCATTTGCCATATCTCATAATCATAGAATGCGGCAATAGCTAACATGATTTTGACTGACTTCAGCATCGCTACGGGAGAGAAAGTCTCGTCGTAGTCAATCCCTTGAACTTGTCGATAACCCTTAGCGACAAGCCGAGCCTTATAGATGGTCACATTACCATCCGCGTCTGTCTTCTTCTTAAATATCCATTTGTTTTCTATGGCGTGCCTATCATCAGGCAAGTCCACCAAAGTCCATACTTTGTTTTCATACATGGATTCTATCTCGGATTTCATGGCTCCAAGCCATTTATTAGAATCTAGGACCGCCATTGCTTCTTCATAGTTCGAAGGTTCACCGTTGTCTAACAACATGATTTCCAGGACAGGGTTACCGTACCACTCTGGTGCGGAACGTGCCCTTGTGGACCTTCGAAGTTCAGTAGTAACTTGATCTGTTTCTTCATGATCATCATTAACTTCCTCCCTTGTCGGTGCAGGCACCTCAGGAACAATTTCCTGCGCTGCGCTACTTTCCGGTTCAGGAGGGGTGACTGTCACCTCATCGAGTTCTACTTTCCTCCCACTCACTTCTTTCGAGAGAAACTCTTTCTCCAGAAAGGATCCATTCTTGGCAACAAAGACTTTGCCTTCGGATCTGTGGTAGAAGGTGTACCCAATCGTTTCCTTTGGGTATCCTATGAAGACACATTTTTCCGATTTGGGTTCGAGCTTTTCAGGTTGAAGTTTCTTGACATAAGCATCGCAACCCCAAACTTTCAGAAACGACAGCTTCGGTTTCTTGCCAAACCAAAGTTCTTACGGAGTCGTCTCAACGGATTTCGACGGAGCCCTATTTAAAGTGAATGCGGCAGTCTCTAAAGCACAACCCCAAAAAGATAGCGGTAAATCGGTGAGGGACATCATAGATCGCACCATGTCCAACAGAGTACGATTTCGACGTTCGGACACACCGTTACGCTGAGGTGTTCCGGGCGGTGTCAATTGTGAAACAATTCCACATTTCCTAAGGTGCGTGCCAAATTCATGACTCAAATATTCACCCCCACGATCTGATCGTAAGAACTTTATTTTTCTGTCACGTTGATTCTCAACCTCATTCTGAAATTCCTTGAACTTTTCAAAGGTCTCAGACTTGTGTTTCATCAAATAGATATACCCATATCTACTCAAGTCATCTGTGAGGGTGAGAACATAACGATAGCCTCCGCGAGCCTCAACACTCATTGGACCGCACACATCGGTATGTATGATTTCCAACAAGTTGGTTGCTCGCTCCATTGTTCCGGAGAACGGAGTCTTGGTCATCTTGCCCAAGAGGCATGGTTCGCACGTGTCAAATGATTCATAATCAAGAGACTCTAGAAGTCCATCTGAATGGAGCTTCTTCATACGTTTGACACCAATATGACCAAGGCGGCAATGCCACAAGTATATGGGACTATCATTATCAACTTTACATCTTTTGGCATCTACACTATGAATGTGTGTATCATCACGTTTGAGATTCATCAAAAATAAACCATTGACCAGCGGGGCATGACCATAAAACATATCTCTCAAATAAATAGAACAACCATTATTCTCAGATTTAAATGAGTAGCCATCTCGCATAAGACGAGATCCAGATACAATGTTCATGCTCAAAGCTGGTACTAAATAACAATTATTAAGGCTTAAAACTAATCCCGAGGGTAGATGTAGAGGCAGCATGCCGACGGCGATCACATCGACCTTGGAACCATTCCCGACGCGCATCGTCACCTCATCCTTCGCCAGTCTTCGGTTATTCCGCAGCTCCTGCTTAGAGTTACAAATATGAGCAACTGCACCGGTATCAAATACCCAGGAGCTACTACGAGCGCTGGTAAGGTACACATCAATAACATGTACATCATATATACCTTTGACGTTGTCGGCCTTCTTGTCTGCTAAGTATTTGGGGCAGTTCCGCTTCCAGTGCACCGTTCCCTTGCAATGAAAACACTCAGTTTCAGGCTTGTGTCCATTCTTTGGCTTCTTCCCGGCAACTGGCTTACCGGGCGTGACAACTCCTTTGCCGTCCTTCTTGAAGTTCTTCTTACCCTTGCCTTTCTTGAACTTAGTGGTTTTATTGACCATCAACGCTTGATGTTCTTTCTTGATATCCACCTCCGCTGATTTCAGCATCGAATACACCTCGGGAATGGACCTCTCCATCCCCTCCATATTGAAGTTTAACAGAAGCTCTTGAAGCTTGGTGGGAGCGACTGGAGGATTCTGTCAACGACCGCTTCATCTAGGAGATTCATTCCCAGCTGAGACAAGCGGTTGTGCAATCCAAAAATCTTGAGGATGTGCTCACTGACAGAACTGTTTTCCTCCATCTTACAGCTGTAGAATGCGTCGGAGACGTCATATCTCTCGACTCGGGCATGAGCTTGGAAAACCATTTTCAGCTCTTCGAACATCTCATATGCTCCATGATTCTCAAAACGCTTTTGGAGCCCCGACTCTAAGCTGTAGAGCATGCCGCACTGAACGAGGGAGTAATCATCACAACGCGACTGCCAGGCATTCATAACGTCTTGGGTCGCCGGGGGAACGGGTGCATCACCTAGCGGTGCTTCAAGACATATGATCTCTTGGCAGCTATGAGGATAATCCTCAGGTTACGGACCCAATCCGTATAGTTGCTACCATTGTCTTTCAGCTTGGTTTTCTCTAGGAACGCGTTGAAGTTGAGGGAAACTTGAGCGTGGGCCATTTGATCTACAAGAGATATTGTAAAGAATTTAGACTAAGTTCATGATAATTAAGTTCATCTTAATCAAATTTTAATGAACTCCCACTCAGAATGACATCTCTCTAGTCATCTAAGTGATACACGATCCGAATCGACTAGCCCGTGTCCGATCATCACGTGAGACAGACTAGTCATCAACGGTGAACATCTTCATGTTGATCGTATCTTCTATACGACTCGTGTTCGACCTTTCGGTCTTCCGTGTTCCGAGGCCATGTCTGTACATGCTAGGCTCGTCAAGTAAACCCTAAGTGTATTGCTTGTGTAAATCTGGCTTACACCCGTTGTATGCGAACGTTAGAACCTATCACACCCGATCATCACGTGGTGCTTCGGAACAACGATCCTTAGCAACGGTGCACAGTTAGGGGGAACACAATTCTTGAAATTTTAGTGAGAGATCATCTTATTTACTACCGTCGTTCTAAGTAAACAAGATGCATAAACATGATAAACATCACATGCAATCAATTAAAGTGACATGATATGGCCAATATCATCTTGCTCCTTCGATCTCCATCTTCGGGGCACCATGATCATCTTGTCACCGGCTCGACACCATGATCTCCATCATCATGATCTTCATCATCGTGTCTTGAAGAAGTCGTCACGCCAACTATTACTTCTACTACTATGGCTAACGTTTAGCAATAAAGTAAAGTAATTACATGGCGTTTATTCAGTGACACGCATGTCATACAATAATTAAGACAACTCCTATGGCTCCTGTCGGTTGTCAAGTTCACCGACATGCAAGTCGTGATTCCCTATTACAAGAACATGATCAATCTCATACATCACATATATCATTCATCACATCTTCTGGGCCATACCACGTCACATAGCACATGCTGCAAAAACAAGTTAGACGTCCTCTAATTGTTGTTGCAAGTTTTTACGTGGCTTCTATAGGTTTTCTAGCAAGAACGTTTCTTACCTACGCCAAAACCACAACGTGATTTGTCTATTTCTATTTACCCTTCATAAGGACCCTGTTCATCGAATCCGATCCGACTAAAGTAGGAGAGACAGACACCCGCCAGCCACCTTATGCATCTAGTGCATGTCTGTCGGTGGAACCAGTCTCACGTAAGCGTACGTGTAAAGTCGGTCCGGGCCACTTCATCCCACAATACCACCGAATCAAGATTAGACTAGTAACGGCGTGGTGATGGATGCAACGGGAATTCCTGCAGGGCTTCGCCGGCGCCCTGCGGAGGAGGTGGAAGGTGTGACGGGAGGGGGAGAGGCGCCAGAGACTTTGGCCTCTCCCCCCCCCCCACATATATATAGGGGGCCAGGGGGTGCGCCAAGCCCTGCAGATCCCATCTGCAGGGTGGGGCGGCGGCCAGGGGGGATTCTTGCCCCCCAAGGCAAGGTGGCGCCTCCCTCCCCTAGGGTTCCAACCCTAGGCGCATGAGGGAGGGCCCAGTAGGGTGCGCCAGCCCACCAGGGGCTGGCCCCCTTCCCCTTGCGGCCTAGGGGCCCCACCAGGATGGGTGGCCCCACCCGGTGGACCCCCGAGACCCCTCCGGTGGTCCCGGGACACTCCCGGTGACCCCCGGAGTTCACTCGATGGCCGAAACTAGACTTCCTATATATCATTCTTTACCTCCGGACCATTTCGGAACTCCTCGTGATGTCCGAGATCTCATCCGGGACTCCGAACAACTTTCGGGTTTCCACGTGCATGTATCTCTACGACCCTAGCGTTACCGAACCTTAAGTGTGTAGACCCTACGGGTTCGGGAGACACGTAGACATGACCGAGACCACTCTCCGGTCAATAACCAACAGCAGGATCTGGATACCTATGTTGGTTCCCACGTGTTCCTCGATGATCTTCATCGGATGAACCACTGTGTCAAGGATTCACTCAATCCCGTATGTTATTCCCTTCGTCCATCGGTACGGTACTTACCCGAGATTCGATCGTCGATATTCCCGATACCTTGTTCAATCTCGTCACGGCAAGTCTCTTTATAGATCCGTAATCCATCATCCTGTGACTAACTCCTTAGTCACCTTGAGCTCATTATGATGATGTCTTACCGAGTGGGCCCAGAGGTACCTCTCCGTCATACGGAGTGACAACATCCTAGTCTCGGTTCGTACCAACTCAACAGACACTTTCGGAGATACCCGATGCGTACCTTTATAGCCACCCAGTTACGTTGTGACGTTTGTGTGACGCCCGAAGACCGACGTCCCAGAAGATTCCAGAAGATTCCAGATGTTCCGGGTTCCCCGTGTGTTCTTTGTGCTTGTGTTATTTATTTTTGCATTGCATCATGTCATCATGCCATCATGTCATATTTTATTTTGCATCTCAACCTAAATAAATCGTGTGGGCCTTCGGTCCATTTAAATCGAGGGAAGGATGACTTCTCTTTATAACTTATAAAAGTCTCTCAATATTTAGGGAGCTATATAATAAATATTCCATTCGTTGGAATTAACCCAACACACTTGCATATTATTTCCCCATGTCTATTTCACTTCGAGTTTCTCCTTCAAAAACCTTCCCTATATTCTTTTCCCAATTATCGAGGCTCCTCCTAAAAATCTAGACTCCTTTTGAACTCCTTTAAGGCAAGCTATTTATTTTTAGTTTGCACTTCCCTTTTTGTTGGAACTATTTTTGTGGGGTTGGAATTATTCCATAAAGCCTTTCAAAATTGTTCCATATTTTATTTCTTGTTCGTGGCCTTTTCCTTATTTTTTATCTATCTCTATTTTTTTCTGCTAAAGATTAAAATAGAGGCAAAAGAGCCCAGCCGCGGCCTGCCCTCCCAGCCGGCCTGCTAAGCCTCTTGGGCCTCCTCCTCCCAGCCTTGGCCCACTGGCCACTCCAGCCCGAGGCCCAGCCTCGACCGCTAACCCTAGCCGAGCGACGCTCTCTCCCTCTCTTCCCTCGTCCGCCGCCAGTACCCCAATCCCATCGCTACCCCGATCCACTCCTTTCCCTCGATCCCCTTTTCCTCTGCGATCGAAGCCCGAGCCCCAGAGCCCAGCGCCGTTCCTCCACCAGCGCCTGGAGCTGCGGCCTCCTCTCCATCGCCCGCATCCGTCGCCGTCCAGCGCCTCCCTGCGCCCTGGCCCCGCAACCTCCTCGACCAGGAGCTGCCGCCCGAAGCGCCGTGGCTTCCTCCAGCTCGCCATGGCCCTGCGTCGTCCAGGCCGCCCCGTCGGTCGATCTCCTCGCCAAGCCGCTCCGCCCCGCGCGCCTGGTGCCGCGAGCCGGCCCGGACCAGCCAGAGCGTCCCGGCCGCGACCTCCCTCAGGCCGGAGCTGCTCCCTCCATCTCTAGCAGCAAGGCCCGCGCCTCGCCAGGCCCTCGCCTCGCCATGGTCGCCTCAGTCGCGGCCTGCGCCTCCCCGTCGCCCCGCGAGCCGGCCCTGCCTCCTCGCCAGCCGCGCCTCTGCGCCCTTCCCTTCGCCCCCGCCCCGAGCAGCGTTGCTGACCGTCCCCAAGTCGCTCGACCTGCCACTGCCATGGCCTCTGCCTCCTTTTGGACTGACCCCTTTGCTGCCTTGCACTGTGTATTTTTTTGTTTTTGTTTTGTGTTGCTTTGTGTTGTTGAGCTTGACAGAGGACCCGTGTACAATGACTGGAGCAACTACATAACATGTACCCCTACCGTCGCAAGAACGAGATCCCAAGTACCACGACGATGCGTCGAGTACCACTACGTCCGACGCCACGACAAGTACCCCTACACGGCGAAACGACAAGTACCACTACCGACGCCGGAGCCATCAGAACCCTCAAGTACCTCTACGGATACCCGAACGTCTACGACCGTGTACAACTACGACCGAGTCCGAGACCGGCAATACCGTGTACGACTACGCCTGGTGTTGCGTCAAGTACCTCTTCATGACCCGAACGAGTACCACGACGACCCGAACGACTACGAACTGAACCACTACTGCCGCTACCGACGTGAACAACTACTTCCCTCTACGGAACGGCTACTTCCTCTCCGAACGTGAACGCCTTCTTCCTCTACGTCTCGAACCGCCCCGAAACGCACGCTTCGAAGGTATAACGAGACGACCCCGTGGATGACTCGTGGAATGCTTGTTGTGGTTGTATGAAATGTTTCCCTTGTTTGCACCGTGTCCATTGTGCCCTCGTTTGTCATGTTCCTCGGTTGCCTCGTCACCGACTCGTGGGAACCCGATGACGGGATCGCCCCACCTTTCATCTCGTTTGACTCGATCACTCCACCTTTTGCTTTTGCACCGATCTCTCAACGAGTTACCGGAATCGATATGTTGCCGTTGCATCATTTTCGGATCGTTGCCGTGGCACCTTTTCTTCCACCACGGTGACTTATACTTCATGTCTTCTTCTTGTCAACCCTTTTAATAAATTGCATAAACTTGCTCATGTCATCCGCATCATGTTAACAACCTTTGAATGTTTAATTGTTGTTTGCTTATAATTACTAAACATGCTCATGGGGATTTTCCGGATATGTTGTTGTTATTTCCGGCCCCATTTAAAATGTCTAGATAGTGTAGTTTTTGTATGCTTCACCTCTTGCCATGTTAACAAACATTTAATCTTGTCTTGTAAATAACGAGAGTCAACTAAATAATTAAAATGTGGTGTTTCGTCAATATGCAACTCGTTGCATATTAAGCTCCACTTAACTTGTAGTGTTGTTTGTGCACATTGCCATGCCATGCATACTTAAACCGGACATGCATCATACTTGGATGTGCATCTTATGCCATGCTTATGATTATGTGTTTACCGTGTTGTTTTGCTTCTTTCCGGTTTGCTTCTCTTGATAGCTTCGGTTTCGTTCCGGAGTTGTGAGGATTCTCTCGTCGTTGTTGCTCCGTCTACTTCGTGGATCCGTTCTTCTTCCTTGTGGAATCCCAGGCAAGATGATCATACCCTTCGATACCTTTACTACCATTGCCATGCTTAGTTGTCTCGATGCTATCGTTACATGTCGCGCTACCCATCTTTTATGTCAGCCTCTCCTTGTTGCCATGAAACCTCTAACCTTGACACCTTCCTAGCAAAACCACTGTTTGGCTATGTTACCCGCTTGCTCAGCCCCGCTTGCTCAGCCCCTCTTATAGCATTGTTAGTTGCAGGTGAAGATGAAGTTTGTTCCAGGAAGGAACTTGTTGTTGGTATATCACAATATCTATAATTATTATTAACACACCTATATACTGGGCATGGGTGGAAGGCTTGGCCTTTTGCTCGGTGTTTTGTTCCACTCATGCCACCTTAGGCGCCGATAAACCGGCATTATGTTCCTTGATTTTGCGTTCCTTACACGATGGGTGAAATGGGGACCCCTTGACAGTTCGACTTTGAATAAAACTCCTCCAGCAAGGCCCAACATTGGTTTTAATTTGCTCATAATAACAACTTAATTAAATAATTAAAATTGCATAGGGGGTCGCGTCCCCGAGGATTCTTAATTCTACATAGCAGGGGGGGCCAGTGCTGATGGTGTTGGTCCCAATTGAGCGGACTGCGGGGCCGCCTTGAGGAAACCCGAGGTATCTGGTATAACCTGTAGGATGTCTCATCCGGACGTGGCCTGAGACGAGATACGCGCGGCTACTATCAAGGTGTCGGCACGCCGGGAGGTCTTGCTGGACTTGTTTTACCATTGTCGAAATGACTTGTGCTACCGGGATGCCGAGCCTGATCGGATTTTCCCTAAGATAAGGAGTGGTGATATTATATTTATCACTTCCGCTAATCGTGAGAGCTTGTGATGGGCTAAGTTGGAACACCCCTGCAGGGTTATGATCTTTCGAAATCCGTGCCCGCGGTTATGTGGCAGATTGGAATTTGTTAATGTCCGGTTGTAGAAAACTTGACAGATGATCCGTAGTAAAACACACAACTGTGTGAGTAACCGTGACTGCCTCTTTTCACTTTGAGAAGAGAACACGATGGGGTTATGTTTGACCGTATGTAGTTTAGGATCTTTAGCGACCACTACTTTTGCGACCGTTTGCGTAGATGCTCATCTTATTCTGGTATTCGTAAGTTAGCCACCATATTATGCTTAGCCGCTGCTGCAACCTCACCACTTTACCTCTTCCTACCCACAAAGCTTTGCTAGTCTTGTTACCCATGGTTATGGGATTGCTGAGTCCTCGTGGCTCACAGTTACTACAACACCAGTTGCAGGTTCAGCCGAGTTTGATGCAAGAGCTGGTTCAAGTTCTTCACTGGGAGCTCGATGAAGAGAGTGGCCGTATGTTTGTGACGTTTTCGACGATCAGTAGTGGTTTCTACTAGGATTCGATCCTGACCTGTGGCTTTATGTTGTTTTGGTATCTTTCTTTTGGATCTTCACCCGTAGTCGGGTTGTGATGTTTTAAATGATGAATTGCTTATGTATTGTATTTGTGTGAAGTGGCGAGTGTAAGCCAACTATCTCATTTTGCAATTTAATACCTCTTTTACATGAGTTGTGCAAAGATACCAAACTTGAGATCATTCTAGGATGGGCTTATACCTTTAAGTCGTGCCTCGACACGTAGGAGGTATAGTCCCATCCTGGGCATTACAAGTTGGTATTCAGAGCCTTCTCCGACCTAGAAGCCCACACTGATTGATCGAATCATTGACGGTTGAGTCTAGGCACACACTTGAAAATGTTTTGAGTCCTATATTTATATCGGAGAGTAGGATTTCTTTGCTTCTCATCTATTTTCATTCTGGTGAGGACTCCTGACATCTACTCTTACCTCTTCTACTTTCAAAAATTGCACCAATTGTTTTTTAGGATCTCGCGAGTATTGTTTGGATTGTTTCGATGTCTTTGTGACGAGAACATTGTTCTCAATGCCTCCTGTCATTAGGGGTTGTGGCAGTGTCCCGGGGAGTTGAGCTCCGAGGTGTTGTCGTCACAAATCCATCGCGGCAGTACTAGAATACTTAAGACGGCCGACATCGAAAACTCTCCTATGCGGTTAGTGGCAAGATAACCCCGACATCACCCAGTACTGGGGAGGTAGTTCGGGAGTATTGCCATAGCTTGTATAGTGGATGCGTTTCGAAGGTCCGAGGTAAACGGTTTCCGAGAAAGACTGGTTATGTGTTGAAGGATGGATACAGCTGGATGTAGGTTTAGAGTTGATTGCGCGGTGCTTCCCCTGTATCCCGAACACCTGATTGCATAACTGTAAACTTTCGGAAATTAATAGGTGGGTTCATCCAGTAGTTCTAGGCATTCTTCCAACGGATGCACGATATGAAGTTCGGGGTTCTACATTGAGTGAAGTGGTTTTATGGACTTGTTCTGATCGGGAGTTGCATCTTAAAGGGTCCTTGGCTACGCTGATCCGGGGATTGCAAAACCCTTTTGTAACACGTTCCATGAGCTTTCAGCATGAAGATGTCGAACGAAGCTTCTATCTTGTATTTGTTCTATCTGATCCTTGTTCCTTTTTTATTTACCTTTTTGTTCTCTCAAGTGGCTTCTCGACTAGTTGATGTACCTGCGGAATTCATTCGTTCAATTCTCTGTTCGGATGATATTGTGAAGATCATGTTGCATATCTATCCTTTGTTCTTGTTTTGATTCTGGTATTCGAGTTGCTTCGATGTCAAATGTTGATTCCATACCTTTCCTAATCGGTGTTCTCATATTTCTATGGGAGTGCTAGTCCCTCTTAATCATCGAGATCTTCATGTTAATCCTTTTCAACCGGTGTGCCTTCTCTTCAAGTTTTTCCATACATACATCGTTGAGAAATCTGACGATTTGTCTGTTTCAATCATCTCAAGTTGTCTTTGTTTTACCCGCCCTCCCACCCTTCTTCTTCTCGGAGCAAGAAATTCTCAATGGAAGTATCCATTTTATTCATGTGATATTTCTTCATTCTTTTCCTTCAATGTTCTTATCCGGTGATTTATCGTGAAGATGCTCAAGAGCTTCAAGTTCATCATTCTTTTGTTCTCAATTCTGCCGGTGGATGTAATTCAAGAATTCGGTGTTGATCTTATCCTTTTCCTCATTTCACAATGCTTTCTTATACCGGTGCACCAATTAATCATTCTCCTCTTGCTATTCATATCCGGAGTGCTGAAGATTCATAATTCCATTCGTAATCCGTTCAAACTATTTTGAGGTTGTCATCTTATTCAAGCCATTTAATTCAACCGGTGCAATATCTCTTTAGCAATCTATTTCAACGGTGATTTCTTTGAGTGGGCCCTAACCCACAGGTCTTTTCCCAGGATCTTACCTGACTCTTCTAATTTTTCTGGAATTATACTCAAATTCTTTTCAAAGTGTGACGTAAGAATGATCTCCATCAGTCACATGACTTCTCCAAGATCGCTTTCAAATTCTTTTTCATCATTGGTTCAACCTTTTAATTCTTCATTCCGGAGTGCTCAACAATTCTTATGGCATTCTCATCTTCATTCTCAACATTTGGAGACCGGAGAAGAGTTTCTCTTAAATCTTGGCCCGTCTTCTTGAACATTCGTGGTTCTAGCTTCTTGTCATCCTCATAAGTGTTCCGTTTGTGAGGAATTCTTTTATACCCATCCGAAGCATTTCATGAATTCTTTTCTTTGTGATCCTCCGAAGGCCATCATTTCAGAAGATTTCTTCGTTCTCAGTTTTCAACTTTGTCCTCCAAATATTCTTCATTGATGTCTCTTCGTTCGTCCCCATATTCTTACGGTGGTTCTTTCAAGATTACTCTTCCGTTGTTATCGTATTAATTCATTTGTTCTTTTCATCAATCCTACCGGTGATTCGTTGAAGTTTACCCAAGCTTGTGGTAGATCTCTCTTTAATTCTTTGCAACGAGAATAAGTAGTATGCCAAATCCTTTGGTTGTCATCAATTTAAATTGGTGAAGGAGATGCATGACATAATTCTTATTCTTATTCCTTCAAGGTGATTTAATCTCTGTTTTCCGGAGCTTGTTCATCATATCATATTCTCGGTTCTAAGTTGTCCATATTGTTTTCCGGAGCTCCAAGATATTTCGATTATCATTTCAAACCTCCATCTAATTCATCGCAGGCCTTGATTCATATTCTTCTCATCTTTCACTTCTCATGCTTTTGTTACCGGAGTCCATCTTGGTGGTTCATCAAGATTTAATTCATCCTCGAAGTCTTCGTCAAGATTCTTGTTGGAGCTCAAGCATTCTTCATCATGCTTTCCAATTGGAATTCTTTCTCCCTTGTCTTTTGAGATGGTGTTATGTCATTCTTGTCAATTCCTTCATGTTTCATGATTCACGAGTTTTCAAGAATGAGATAGTTAAAACCATCATTTCTTTTTCTTTAGGAGACCCTTTCAACCCCTCATTTTATTCATTGGAGTTATCTTGGGTTGTATTTCACCTAAAAGCTTTCCCTAAGGATTGTTGATAATATGGTGCTTATAATGAACCAAGTTCTTCATTTATCATTCCGGCGAAATAAGTTTTTCATCTCCTTGTTCATCTAAATCCAATTAAATGTTTTCGTCGGTGGCTGGTTGTCACCGTATAATTTTGAGATGTTTTCCATAAGCCCACAACAAGAGCCTATTCGTTTCGTTGTTGATTTTTCCAACAACTCCTTTCAACCCTTCTTTGTAAGGAGGATTTTCTAATTCAATTTTGAGATCAATTCTTTCATTGAGTTATACTCTATTCCTTCATTCCGAAGGCTTTGTGATATTGCTCTCTTTGACCATCATCTTGTCATATCAAGATCATGTTCTTTTCCTTGTTCATCTATTTAACCGGAGTATTATGTCCTCTTTTCAGTTCTCTCATCTTTTCATGTTTTACCTCTCTTTTCAACCGGAGTGCTGTCTGAATCTTTCTTACCCCTTGTGCCATTCTTTCAATGTTTCGGAGCCTGTGTGTTCTTGTTTTCATCAAGATCATCCAACTTGGCAAGTTCTTGTTCAATTCCTTCCATTTTCAGTCGGAGTGCTGTCCAAATTCTGTCATTCTTATTCCTTGACTATACCCTTGCAGTTTCATATTCTTTTGGTCCGTGAGCTCTTGTTTCATGTCTTTCAACCTACAAGGTTCTCGTAATGCTCCTTGTTCCTCCTTTTACCGGAGTGTTTTCATATTTGTTCATCTCCGTTGTATTCTTTCTTTCAACTTGTTCAACCTCTCAAGGTTCTTTGGTTTCACTCGTCTGTCAAAGAAGCAACTTTGTTTTACCTCTTCTTTTTCGTTTTCTACCCGGTGCTATCTCTAGGATCTCGGGTCGAGATCCTCTGTTAGTGTGGGAGAGTTGTGACGCCCGAAGACCGACGTCCCAGAAGATTCCAGAAGATTCCAGATGTTCCGGGTTGCCCGTGTGTTCTTTGTGCTTGTGTTATTTATTTTTGCATTGCATCATGTCATCATGCCATCATGTCATATTTTATTTTGCATCTCAACCTAAATAAATCGTGTGGGCCTTCGGTCCATTTAAATCGAGGGAAGGATGACTTCTCTTTATAACTTATAAAAGTCTCTCAATATTTAGGGAGCTATATAATAAATATTCCATTCGTTGGAATTAACCCAACACACTTGCACATTATTTCCCCATGTCTATTTCACTTCGAGTTTCTCCTTCAAAAACCTTCCCTATATTCTTTTCCCAATTATCGAGGCTCCTCCTAAAAATCTAGACTCCTTTTGAACTCCTTTAAGGCAAGCTATTTATTTTTAGTTTGCACTTCCCTTTTTGTTGGAACTATTTTTGTGGGGTTGGAATTATTCCATAAAGCCTTTCAAAATTGTTCCATATTTTATTTCTTGTTCGTGGCCTTTTCCTTATTTTTTTGTCTATCTCTATTTTTTCTGCTAAAGATTAAAATAGAGGCAGAAGAGCCCAGCCGCGGCCTGCCCTCCCAGCCGGCCTGCTAAGCCTCTTGGGCCTCCTCCTCCCAGCCTTGGCCCACTGGCCACTCCAGCCCGAGGCCCAGCCTCGACCGCTAACCCTAGCCGAGCGACGCTCTCTCCCTCTCTTCCCTCGTCCGCCGCCAGTACCCCGATCCCATCGCTACCCCGATCCACTCCTTTCTCTCGATCCCCTTTTCCTCTGCGATCGAAGCCCGAGCCCCAGAGCCCAGCGCCGTTCCTCCACCAGCGCCTGGAGCTGCGGCCTCCTCTCCATCGCCCGCATCCGTCGCAGTCCAGCGCCTTCCTGCGCCCTGGCCCCGCAGCCTCCTCGACCAGGAGCTGCCGCCCGAAGCGCCGTGGCTTCCTCCAGCTCGCCATGGCCCTACGTCGTCCAGGCCGCCCCGTCGGTCGATCTCCTCGCCAAGCCGCTCCGCTTATTCCGCAGCTCCCGCTTAGAGTTACAAATATGAGCAACTGCACCGTTATCAAATACCCAGGAGCTACTACGAGCGCTGGTAAGGTACACATCAATAACATGTACATCATATATACCTTTGACGTTGCCGGCCTTCTTGTCTGCTAAGTATTTGGGGCAGTTCCGCTTCCAGTGCCCCGTTCCCTTGCAATGAAAACACTCAGTTTCAGGCTTGGGTCCATTCTTTGGCTTCTTCCCGGCAACTGGCTTACCGGGCGTGACAACTCCTTTGCCGTCCTTCTTGAAGTTCTTCTTACCCTTGCCTTTCTTGAACTTAGTGGTTTTATTGACCATCAACACTTGATGTTCTTTCTTGATATCCACCTCCGCTGATTTTAGCATCGAATACACCTCGGGAATGGACCTCTCCATCCCCTGCATATTGAAGTTTAACACGAAGCTCTTGAAGCTTGGTGGGAGCGACTGGAGGATTCTGTCAACGACCGCTTCATCTGGGAGATTCATTCCCAGCTGAGACAAGCGGTTGTGCAATCCAGAAATCTTGAGGATGTGCTCACTGACAGAACTGTTTTCCTCCATCTTACATCTGTAGAATGCGTCGGAGACGTCATATCTCTCGACTCGGGCATGAGCTTGGAAAACCATTTTCAGCTCTTCGAACATCTCATATGCTCCATGATTCTCAAAACGCTTTTGGAGCCCCGACTCTAAGCTGTAGATCATGCCGCACTGAACGAGGGAGTAATCATCACAACGCGACTGCCAGGCATTCATAACGTCTTGGGTCGCCGGGGGAACGGGTGCATCACCTAGCGGTGCTTCAAGACATATGATCTCTTGGCAGCTATGAGGATAATCCTCAGGTTACGGACCCAATCCGTATAGTTGCTACCATCGTCTTTCAGCTTGGTTTTCTCTAGGAACGCGTTGAAGTTGAGGGAAACTTGAGCGTGGGCCATTTGATCTACAAGAGATATTGTAAAGAATTTAGAATAAGTTCATGATAATTAAGTTCATCTTAATCAAATTTTAATGAACTCCCACTCAGAATGACATCTCTCTAGTCATCTAAGTGATACACGATCCGAATCGACTAGCCCGTGTCCGATCATCACGTGAGACGGACTAGTCATCAACGGTGAACATGTTCATGTTGATCGTATCTTCTATACGACTCGTGTTCGACCTTTCGGTCTTCCGTGTTCCGAGGCCATGTCTGTACATGCTAGGCTCGTCAAGTAAACCCTAAGTGTATTGCTTGTGTAAATCTGGCTTACACCCGTTGTATGCGAACGTTAGAACCTATCACACCCGATCATCACGTGGTGCTTCGGAACAACGATCCTTAGCAACGGTGCATAGTTAGGGGGAACATAATTCTTGAAATTTTAGTGAGAGATCATCTTATTTACTACCGTCGTTCTAAGTAAACAAGATGCATAAACATGATAAACATCACATGCAATCAATTAAAGTGACATGATATGGCCAATATCATCTTGCTCCTTCGATCTCCATCTTCGGGGCACCATGATCATCTTGTCACCGGCTCGACACCATGATCTCCATCATCATGATCTTCATCATCGTGTCTTGAAGAAGTCGTCACGCCAACTATTACTTCTACTACTATGGCTAACGTTTAGCAATAAAGTAAAGTAATTACATGGCGTTTATTCAGTGACACGCAGGTCATACAATAATTAAGACAACTCCTATGGCTCCTTCCGGTTGTCAAGTTCACCGACATGCAAGTCGTGATTCCCTATTACAAGAACATGATCAATCTCATACATCACATATATCATTCATCACATCTTCTTTGGCCATACCACGTCACATAGCACATGCTGCAAAAACAAGTTAGACATCCTCTAATTGTTGTTGCAAGTTTTTACGTGGCTTCTATAGGTTTTCTAGCAAGAACGTTTCTTACCTATGCCAAAACCACAACGTGATTTGTCAATTTATATTTACCCTTCATAAGGACCCTGTTCATCGAATCCGATCCGACTCAAGTAGGAGAGACAGACACCCGCCAGCCACCTTATGCATCTAGTGCATGTCTGCCGGTGGAACCAGTCTCACGTAAGCGTACGTGTAAAGTCGGTCCGGGCCGCTTCATCCCACAATACCACCGAATCAAGATCAGACTAGTAACGGTAAGAAAATTGAGCAAACTCAAACGCCCACAACTGCTTTGTGTTCTACTCGTGCAAGATGCTACGCATAAGACCTAGCTCAGATGCCACTGTTGGGGAACGTAGCATAATTCAAAAAAAAATCTACGCTTTCACCAAGATCCAACTAAGGAGACATCTAGCAACGAGCATATGAGAGTGCATCCACATACCGTTTTGTAGATCGCGAGCGGAAGCTTTCGAAGAAGCGTGGATGAAGTAGTCGTACTCTTCACGTTCTTCGTCACCGATGATCTAGCGCCGAACGGACGGCACCTCCGCGTTCAACACACGTCCGGTACAGCAACATCACCTCCTTCTTGATCCATCAAGGGGGGAGGAGAGGTCGTCGGAGATCCAGCAGCACGACGGCGTGGTGATGGATGCAACGGGAATTCCTGCAGGGCTTCGCCGGCGCCCTGCGGAGGAGGTGGAAGGTGTGACGGGAGGGGGAGAGGCGCCAGATACTTTGGCCTCTTCCCCCCCCCACATATATATAGGGGGCCAGGGGGTGCGCCAAGCCCTGCAGATCCCATCTGCAGGGTGGGGCGGCGGCCAGGGGGGATTCTTGCCCCCCAAGGCAAAGTGGCGCCTCCCTCCCCTAGGGTTCCAAC
Source organism: Secale cereale (assembly GCA_902687465.1). Classification (NCBI taxonomy): domain Eukaryota; kingdom Viridiplantae; phylum Streptophyta; class Magnoliopsida; order Poales; family Poaceae; genus Secale; species Secale cereale. The sequence goes on along the minus strand of LR738710.1, from coordinate 257,273,277 downwards.
CCTAGGCGCATGAGGGAGGGCCCAGTAGGGTGCGCCAGCCCACCAGGGGCTGGCCCCCTTCCCCTTGCGGCCTAGGGGCCCCACCGGGATGAGTGGCCCCACCCGGTGGACCCCCGGGACCCCTCCGGTTGTCCCGGGACACTCCCGGTGACCCCCGGAGTTCACCCGATGGCCGAAACTGGACTTCCTATATATCATTCTTTACCTCCGGACCATTCCGGAACTCCTCGTGACGTCCGGGATATCATCCGGGACTCCGAACAACTTTCGGGTTTCCACGTGCATGTATCTCTACGACCCTAGCGTTACCGAACCTTAAGTGTGTAGACCCTACGGGTTCGGGAGACACGTAGACATGACCGAGACCACTCTCCGGTCAATAACCAACAGCGGGATCTGGATACCCATGTTGGTTCCCATGTGTTCCTCGATGATCTTCATCGGATGAACCACTGTGTCAAGGATTCACTCAATCCCGTATGTTATTCCCTTCGTCCATCGGTACGGTACTTACCCGAGATTCGATCGTCGATATTCCCGATACCTTGTTCAATCTCGTCACGGCAAGTCTCTTTACTCGATCCGTAATCCATCATCCCGTGACTAACTCCTTAGTCACCTTGAGCTCATTATGATGATGTCTTACTGAGTGGGCCAGAGGTACCTCTCCGTCATACGGAGTGACAACATCCCAGTCTCGGTTCGTACCAACTCAACAGACACTTTCGGAGATACCCGATGCGTACCTTTATAGCCACCCAGTTACGTTGTGACGTTTGGCACACCCAAAGTATTCCTACGGCATCCGGGAGTTGTACAACCTCATGGTCTAAGGAATAAATACTTGACACCGAAAAGCTTATGCATTACGAACTATACGATCTCGTGCTATGCTCAGGATTGGGTCTTGTCCATCACATCATTCTTCTAATGATGTGATCCCGTTATCACTGACATCCCATGTCCATGATCAGGAAAACGTGACCATCTGTTGATCAACGAGCTGGTAACTAGAGGCTTACCAGGGACTCAATGTGGTCTATATATTCACACATATATCGATGTTTCCGTACAATACAATTTAAGCATGAATAACAGATAATTATCATGAACAAGGAAATATAATAATAATACTTTTATTATTGCCTCTAGGGCATATTTCCAACAGAAAGAAGGACACGAATCATTGTGGGTTTAATAACAGGACTGAACGTGTCTTCGTAATCAAGGCCATACCTTTGTTTGAATCCTTTAGCAACCAATCGTGCCTTGTACCTTTCAATGGAGCCATCTGCATGTTTCTTCACCTTAAATGTAATGCCCAGGATGGAACTATACCTCCTACGTGTCGAGGCACGACTTAAAGGTATAAGTCCATCCTAGAATGATCTCAAGTTTGGTAATCTTTGCACATCTCATGTAAAAGAGGGGATTGTAAACATAAATAGTTGGCTTACACTCGCCACGTCACACAAATACGATACATGTCTCAAACATCATACATTAAGAACATCACAACCCTCTAAGGGCAAAAATCCAAATGACAAGATACCAAACTTAAATAAAATCCACAGGTCGGATCGAATCCTAGTAGAAGTCTCCACTACTGATCATCAGGATAACGAACATAGTATCGACTACGCTCCTCGTCGTACTCCCAGTCAAGCTCGATGCCATCACCTGGATAGCTCACAACTGGACCTGCATCTGGTGTGGTGAAGTAACTGTGAGCCACAGAGGACTCAGCAATCCCGTTCCCGGGTAACAAGACTATTTAAGCCTTGGGTGAGGATAAGGCTGAAGAAAAGAATAAGTGTCTGCAGCAGCAACTAGCAACTAGCTTACGTGAGAGAGAGCGAGAAGAGAAAGCCTCGGTCGAGAAGTGATCACGAAGTGATCCTAACTACAGCTCAACAAACATAACCCCACCGTGTTCAACTCCCGAATCCCTATTCGGAAATTGACAGTCACGGTACACACGATGGTAGTGTATTGAAACATTGTGTCAAGTTATCTACAACTGGATATTAACAAGCTCCCATTTGCCACATAACCGCGGGCACGGCTTTCGAAAGTTCATAACCCTGCAGGTGTGTTCCAACTTGACCCATTACAAGCCCACGATCCGCGGAGTCGCAACTCTAAAGTGGGAAGACCCGAGTATTCTCGGAATCCCGTGCTCAAGATACTCCGAACTAAGGTAAGGCTAATCCAGCAAATCCTCCCGGCGTGCTGACACCCTGATAGTAGCCACGCGTATCTAGTCTCAGGCCACGTCCGGATGAGCAGTACGTACAGATACCGAAGATCCCAGCGAACTGGGTGGTATCCGCAAGTGGCTCTAGTTTGGACCAACACTCAAATCGAGCACTGGCCCAGGGGGGTTGAATTAATTAAGCCTCGGGTTAATTACTCCCTCGGAAATTTTTTAGTTGTTTAGGCGAATAGTACCAATGTTGGTACTTGCTGGAAAAGACTTAGCACTTAGCGGTTTATCGAGGGGGTCCCATACACCCCAACCGTGTTAGGAACGCATAATCAAGGAACATAACACCGGTTTAAACGGTTCCTAACGGCATGAGTGGAACAAATCACCAAGCAAAAGGCTTAGCCTTCCACCCTTGCCAATATATAGATGATTTCATTTTTAAGCATTTATGTAGTGTGATATAACCCAACAAACTTCAACATGTAGCAAGCATCTTCGATCTTCACCTGCAACTAGCAATGCTATAAGAAGGGCTGAGCGAAGCGTACTTAGCCAAGCAACGGTTTGCATAGGTAGGGTGGTTAGACATGGACATGGTTACAAGTAGGAGGCTGACAGGAAGAACATGGGCATCGAGGCAAAACTATAGAACGGAACTACTAGCAATAGGCAAAGATAGTAATGTTATCGAGGTTCGGTCATCTTGCCTGAAGAGAAGTCGTTCGGATCGTAAGAAGGGTCCTCGTGCTCAACCTTGTTGGTAACCTCGTGCTCGTACTCGTACTCGGTCTCAGCTTCCGGCTCTAAACAATACAATCACACAAGGCACGAATCAACAAGATGCAATGCGCACACAAAATGATGGATGCATGATGGATGCACTAAGGATGCACACGAAGCACGGAAAATAGCACTCAAGCAAAACACCTCAAAACATTACAACAATAAGAGATTATGAATCTACACAGAAAATCAATCAAGTTTCATATAAGACTCGCTGAAATCGGAGCTACGGGCTAAAAGTTATGCCCGAAACAAGAAACGAGCGAAAGCTGAAAAATTACAGCAACATAGCAACTTCGGAGCTCAAAATAATTAAGCTACAACACTCAAACACCATGGCAAAGAGCATGAACATAAACTAGACATAACCTACAGCAAATAAGTCCACAGGTGCACCCCCAAAGGAGTCACGGATCAATAGCAATAAGCTTGGACATATTGAACTTGACAATAAATTCTGGCAGCAGAATTTTATTGAAACTTTGGAGCAAAAGATAAACATGCTACAGCCACTTAAATAAGCATGCGAGAACATGAATGGAAAGCCAACAATATATACTACAAGGAACAATCAAGATCCACCCCAAAACTATCATGGTTTGTCCTAGAGCAGCAAGCAAACATGGCATCGAAACGTTACAGATTCCAGACTTAGTGAAAAACCACTAAGTCCTAAAACAGCAGTTTCATCATGGCATCTAAACGAGCAAGTTTAAGTCACCTCGAAACTAAACATGGCAAGTGGTAAGCACCACATCAAAGTACACATGATGGTGATCCAGAAACATACAAGCATGCATCATGGAGATAAACACAACGATAGCAACGAGCTCAACAAGATGGCATTTCATAACAAGTGAAACAACATCACAGCCACATGGCACTTTGCAATGATGATAAACATGGCAAGAATAAATCTATCATGCAACCTATCACCAACAACATGTAGAGCATGGCAAGACGAACACGTGGACATGTCATTTGCATCATTCGGACAAACGAGCTAATAGTTATCACATGGCAAAGATGGCATAAAAACATCACATAGCAGAAATTATATCGGGATGCACTCTTGCAACGGGAAAACAAGCACCTAGATGACCTCTAACATGCATGACACAAAAAGATAAAACATAGTGCTAATCACCACGAACGTCTGGACATGCTATTTGCGCGAAACGGACAAACACATAAAAAGTTAGAGCAGTTATAAGAATGCATCAGACAATTAAACACAGGGACTTAGAGGACTAAAAGAGGCAACCTCAGATCTGGTGGAAAAAAACAAACGGGCCCGGGGCTTCGGCGAATCTGGCCCGGGCGAAGGAAGGGCGGCGGCTTCGGCCCGCGGCCTGGAGGGCGGCGGTCCTGTGGCTCGGTGGCGTGGAACGGAGGAAGTGGGCCGACCCAGCGCTCGCGGCCTCGGTGGCGGGGCGGCCTGGAGGGCGGCGGCCCGGCTGGTGGAGGTGGCCTGGCGAGGCGAGAAGGCCGGCCCGCTGCGGCGCGGCCTGGTGCGGGAACGCTGGCGGCGGGGAGCAGCGCCTGGGCCGGAACGAGGCGAGGGCCCAGCCGGAGGGCGCTGGAGGCGGTGGATGCGGCGCGAAGCGAGTGGGCCGGTGGGATCTAGCGCGGCCTGGTGCGGAGGCGGCGAAGGCGGCTCGGGAGGGAGGCCAGCGATGTGGTCCTGGGCCGAGGGAATCAAGGTCCTGGAGCCTGGCGACGCGGCTGGTCGATCGAGGCGATGCGGTGCGGAGGCGAAGGGAGTGGAGCGAGGCGTTGACCTGGGACGAGGGGAGGCTGAGGCCTCGATCCCAGGCGCCTGGCGCGGGATTTGCTTCGAGGAAACGGCGGCTCGCTCGAGGCTTCGAAGGAACCGGCGGCTGGGAGCAGCCAAGTGGCTGGGGCTGGATGGCTAGATCCAAAATTTGAGGCGGAGATGTGGGGAAGACGGGGCTAGAGGTTAGGGATGCCCAAAATGGACATGGGGGTGTTATAATTAGCAGATTTCTAGGGTTTGAGGGATTTGGGGGTGTTAGGAGCCCTCCGATCGCGATCCGACGGATCCGATCGCGGGGAAAGTTTAGATGGGCCTAGGAGAGGGTAGTGGGCTGCTGTAGGGGTGTTTCGGGCCACAAAGTGAAGGCACTTTGGACCCACACGAATAACTGTTGGGATAGCAAACGGAGTCCAAACGCGGCGAGATTTGAGAGGCGGGTTACACACAACAAAACAACAACACACGACAAGTCTCGCGGCACACCGGTAACGTTACACGGCCAAACACCAAAGTAGGCCTACGGGACGCCACGGACACGTGAGGGAGCTCCGGAACGCGAAACGGACAACGGGAAGGAACGCGTGGAACCGGATGCAACCGATAACACGAATGCAATGCCATGCACATGTCTACATGATATGAATGAATGCCACACACTCACACAACAAAACGACGAACACCCGAAAGACAAAGAACCCGAAATGGAATAGATGAAGCCGGAGATATATTATATGCCCAAAAGGGAAAATATTACATCCGGGGCATTACAAACTCTCCTCTACTACAAAAAGATCTCGTCCCGAGATCTAGGACTGGAAAAAGGAAGGGTACTCGGAACGAAGATGATCTTCTCGTTCCCAGGTAGCTTCTCGGTCGGTGTGATGTGACCACTTGACTTTCAGAAATTGGATGGATTTGTTGCGGGTCTTGCGTTCGGTTTCTTCGAGAATAGCAACTGGATGCTCTCGGTAGGACAAGTCTTGTTGAAGATCAATCTCTTCAAACGGAATCATGCGCTCAGGTGCCTTGAAGCATTTGCGGAGTTGATACCCATGGAACACATCATGAACATTGGCGAAGTTGGAAGGGAGCTCAAGTTGATAGGCTAGATCGCCTCTTTTGCCAAGAATCTTGAAAGGCCCGACGTATCTAGGAGCAAGCTTTCCTTTGATACCGAATCTTTGGGTGCCTTTCATCGGAGACACACGGAGATAAACATGATCATCAATGTTAAAAGCCAAATCACGATGCTTGCCATCATAGTAGCTCTTCTGACGCGACTGAGCGGCCTTGAGATTCTCACGTATGACTTTGCACATTTCTTCGGCTTCTGAGATCAAGTCATTGCCAAGAAGTTGACGTTCACCTGTTTCAGACCAGTTGAGAGGGGTACGGCACTTTCTGCCATAGAGGATTTCAAACCGAGCTTCACCTGCACTTGCTTGGAAGCTGTTGTTGTAAGAGAACTCGGCAAATGGGAGGCAGTCTTCCCATTTCATGCCAAAAGATATGACACAGGCTCTGAGCATGTCTTCTAGAATCTGATTCACTCGCTCGACTTGACCACTAGTCTGAGGGTGAAATGCAGTGCTGAACCTGATCTTAGTGCCCATGGCGGACTGAAAGGAGTCCCAGAACCTGGATGTGAACAAACTTCCACGGTCTGAGGATATAACTTGAGGAATGCCATGTAAGGACACAATTCTGGAAGTGTACAGCTCTGCCAATTGAGCTGCATTGATTGATTCTTTGACTGGCAGGAAGTGAGCGACTTTTGTAAGCTTGTCAATCACCACGAAGATAGAATCATTTCCTCGCTTGGACTTAGGAAAACCAGTGACGAAGTCCATTTCAATGTGGTCGAACTTCCACTCGGGAATAGGAAGAGGTTGGAGAAGACCGGCTGGACGTTGATGTTCTGCTTTCACTCTTCTGCAAACATCACATTCATTCATGAATTGGGCAATCTCCCTTTTCATGCGTGTCCACCAGTAAGATTGCTTGAGATCTTGATACATCTTGGAACTGCCAGGATGAATGGAAAGGAGAGAATCATGTGCTTCTTCCATTATGAGCTTCCTGAGATCACCTTTGGGAACAACGAGTCTGTCCTCGAAGAACAAGGTATCTCTCTCATCAACACAAAAGCACTTGTATTTCGGAATGCCCTTTGCAATAGCATGTTTCACCTTCTTCACCATGGTATCCCTGAGTTGGGCCTCACGGACCTGATCTTCCAAGGTAGGAGCAATTTGAAGATTTGCAAGAAAACCCTGCGGAACAACTTGGAGGTTGAGCTTCCTGAATGCTTCACAAAGCTCAGGCTGGTACGGCTTGATAAGAAGGCTGTTGCAATATGCCTTTCTGCTCAAAGCATCTGCAATCACATTCGCCTTGCCAGGAGTGTATTCAATGCTGGATTATACTCTTGGATCATTTCAACCCAACGAGTCTGGCAGAGGTTCAGATGCGGCTGTGTGAAGATGTACTTCAAGCTCTTGTGATCAGTGAAGATGTCGACTTTTCTGCCCAACAACAGATGTCTCCACGTAATCAAAGCATGTACCACAGCTGCTAGCTCGAGATCATGTGTGGGATAGTTCTTCTCACTTGGCTTGAGCTGACGGGAAGTGTATGCCACAATTCTCTTATCTTGCATAAGGACACCACCAAGGCCTTGAAGAGAAGCATCACAGAATACTTCGTAGGGCTTGGACTCATCTGGAGGAGTCAGAACTGGAGCAGAGACGAGCTTTTCTTTGAGAGTTTTGAATGCCACTTCACACTCTGGAGACCAAAAGTATTTGACATTCTTCTGAAGCAAGTTGGAAAGAGGCTTGGCAATCTTGGAGAAGTTCTCAACGAACCTTCTGCAATAGCTGGCAAGACCCAGAAAACTGCGGAGTTGCTTGACGTTCTGAGGAGCTTCCCAGTTGACAATTGCTTCAACTTTCTCGGGATTAACCGCAATACCGTCAGCTGAGATGATGTGGCCCAGGTACAAAACCTTATCGAGCCAAAATTCGCACTTGGAGAACTTGGCATAGAATTTATGCTCTCGGAGTCGATCAAGAACAAGACGTAAGTGCTTTTCGTGATCTTCTTCATTCTTGGAAAACACCAGAATATCATCCAGATACACAAGCACAAACTCGCCAGTATAGGGGTTGAAGATGTAGTGCATCATCCTCGAAAAGGTAGGAGGAGCATTGGCGAGACCAAAAGACATGACGGTATACTCGTATGAACCGTAGCTCATTCTGAAGGCCGTCTTGGGAATGTCTTCCTCGCGAATGCGAATTTGGTGATAGCCCATTCGGAGGTCGAGCTTAGAGAACACTTTAGCTCCTTTGAGCTGCTCGAAGAGTTCGTTGATGTTGGGGAGCGGATACTTGTTCTTTATTGTCTTCTTGTTCAATGGCCGGTAATCAACACAGAGTCGCTCCGTGCCATCTTTCTTCTTGACAAATAAGACACCACAGCCCCAAGGAGACGTACTAGGCCTGATGAGACCCATACTCTCCTGCTTATCAAGCTGCTTCTTCAATTCCTTCAATTCATCTGGAGAGAGCTTGTACGGACGCCGGCATGCTGGCTCAGTACCCGGCTCGAGTTCAATAACGAATTCCACCTGACGGTGTGGAGGCATGCCTGGAAGTTCTTCAGGAAAGACGTCTTGATATTCGTTCACCACCGGAATTTGAGATATGGCATTAATTTCGCCCTTATCATTGAGAGAGAAAAGCCTGATAGTATTATCCCTGGAGGCGAAGATAATCACATCTTCATCAGGATGAGTCATCTTGACTTCCTTCTGTGCACAATCAATGTGAGCATCATGCTGAGAAAGCCAATCCATCCCGAGGATGAGGTCGATGTCGGAATTACCAAGAACCACCGGATTAGCCAGAAATCGATAATCACCCATGCGAATAGACACATCCGGAACATGCACCCGAGAGGACATTTGCAAACCAGGAGAAATAATGCTCAACGGCTTCGGCATCACTTGAGTGACAAATTCATGCTTGGCAACAAAAGGTCTTGAAATGAAGGACAAAGAAGCACCCGAATCAAACAAAACTTTAGCAGGTATAGAGTTCACTAGAAGGTTACCCAAAATGACATCAGAAGAATTCTCCGCTTCAGCTGCACTCATCAGATTGACCCTTGCAGACTTTGGATTATGTTTGACAATAGCTGAACTGACAGGAGGAGGAGGAAGGCGCTTCGGGTTCGGACATCTGTTGGCATAGTGACCCTTCTGGCCACACTTGTTGCACACCACTTCTGAGAGAGGACGGAAATGAGAACCACTTGACTTTGAGCCTTGAGACTGAAACTGGTTCCTCGACTGGTTGCTCGGGTTGGGTGGGTGGGAGAAACCACGTCCACCGGAGTTCTTGTTGCTGTTGGAGTTGTTGTAAGGAGCTCGAATCACTGGAGGAGGAGGAAGCCAGAATTTCTGTTGTTTCGCAGCCAACTGAGACGATGAGGAAGAGTGAACGGCATCTCGAATTCTCTTTTTAGAAGCCTCCATCTTAAGCTGAGCTGCCTCTTGTTTCAAAGCCATGTTATAGAATTTGTCGAATTCATCGGGCTCGAACAAGGTGAGAGCAAGTTGAAGTTCATCTTTGAGACCTCCACGGAACTGGTAGATTTTGCTCTTGGCATCAGGAATGTCTTGCTTAGCATAGCGGGCGAGGTTTTGGAACTTGACATTATACTGATAGACTGTCATAGAGCCCTGCTTTAGGTTGCAGAATTGCTCACGCATACCCTCGATGACACTTGTTGGAATGTGGTGAGAGCGAAAGTCCTTGCAGAAATTCTCCCAAGAGATCACCTGACCTGGCCTAGAGTCTTTGTACTGCTGCCACCAGTCAGCTGCTTGGTCTTTGAGTTGGAAGGCTGCAAACTTCACATAATCCTCTTCTCTTACGTTACTGCACTCAAAATGCTTCTTTATGTCGGTTAACCAATCTTCAGCATCAAGAGGGTCGACACAGTAACTGAAAGCTTTTGGATTATTGGCCAAGAACTGGTTGAGAGTAGCATGGTGCTGCTGGTTGAAGAAGTTGCCTTGATTCCCTAGAACACCCTGATTAGCTTGATTAGCTTGCATCTGCTGCATCATCTGCATCAACAACTGGGTGTTCTGAGCTGAAGTCTGCATAATCGCTCTCCAAGCCTCAGACGGAGGAGGAGGGGAAGGAGGACGATCTGGGACCTCTTCACCCTCTGGGTTAGCGTTGGGAACTCTTTTCGGAGCCATCCTGAAAGAGATGACCACGAATCAGCAATTGATTGACAGAAGGTATAATCTGAATCAATGGAATGAATTGCAACAAGTCTTCACAATAATCATTCGAACAATAGGAACGAATGAAATCATTCGAACAAGAGGAACGAATGAAATTCTCAGTTAAATGATAACATCAATCTTCACGAGAAGCCACATAGGGGACAAAAGGAAAATAAGAAAAACAACAAGGTACAGACGGGAACAAACACAGGATAGGAGCTTCGTTCTAACATCTTTGTGCTGAAAGCATATGAACGCGTTACGAAAGGGTTTTGCAATCCCCGGATCAGCATAGCCAAGGACCATTTAAGATGCAACTCCCGATCGGAACATCGGTCATAATACCACTTCACTAAATGAAGAACCCCGAACTCGCTAACCTGCATTCGTTGGAAGAATGCCTACGATCTACTGGATAAACCCACCTATTAATTTCCGAAAGATTCCAGTTATGCAATCAGGTGTTGGGGATACACGGGAAGCACCGCGCAATCAACTCTAAACCTACATCCAGGTGTATCCATCCTTCAACACATAACCAGTCTTTCTCGGAAACTGTCTACCTCGGACCTTCGAAAAGCATCCACTATAACAAGCTATGGCAATACTCCCGAACTACCTCCCCAGTACTGGGTGATGTCGGGGTTATCTTGCCACTGGCCGTATAAGAGAGATTTTCGATGTCAGCCGTCTTAAGTATTTAGTACTGCCGCGATATGCTTGTGACGACAATACCCCGAAGCTCAACTCCCCGGGACACTGCCACAACCCCTAATGTCAGGAAGCATCGAGAACAATACTCTCGTCACAAGAACATCGAAACAATCCCAGAATACTCGCGGGATTCCTAAAAAAAAATTGTGCAATTTTTGAAGATAGGAGAGACAAGAGTAGTCGTCAGGAGTCCTCACCAGAGAGAAAGGGGATGAGAAGCAAAGAAATCCTACTCTCTGATATAATATATAGGACTCAAAACATTTTCAGTGTGTGCCTAGACTCGACCGTCAACGATTCGATCAAACAGTGGGGGCTCCTAGGTCGGAGAAGGCTCTGAATACCAACTTGTAATGCCCAGGATGGAACTATACCTCCTACGTGTTGAGGCACGACTTAAAGGTATAAGTCCATCCTAGAATGATCTCAAGTTTGGTAATCTTTGCACATCTCATGTAAAAGAGGGGATTGTAAACATAAATACTTGGCTTACACTCGCCACGTCACACAAATACGATACATGTCTCAAACATCATACATTAAGAACATCACAACCCTCTAAGGGCAAAAATCCAAATGAAAAGATACCAAACTTAAATAAAATCCACAGGTCGGATCGAATCCTAGTAGAAGTCTCCACTACTGATCATCAGGATAACGAACATAGTATCGACTACGCTCCTCGTCGTACTCCCAGTCAAGCTCGATGCCATCACCTGGATAGCTCACAACTGGACCTGCATCTGGTGTGGTGAAGTAACTGTGAGCCATAGAGGACTCAGCAATCCCGTTCCCGGGTAACAAGACTATTTAAGCCTTGGGTGAGGATAAGGCTGAAGAAAAGAATAAGTGTCTGCAGCAGCAACTAGCAACTAGCTTACGTGAGAGAGAGCGAGAAGAGAAAGCCTCGGTCGAGAAGTGATCACGAAGTGATCCTAACTACAGCTCAACAAACATAACCCCACCGTGTTCAACTCCCGAATCCCTATTCGGAAATTGACAGTCACGGTACACACGCTGGTAGTGTATTGAAACATTGTGTCAAGTTATCTACAACCGGATATTAACAAGCTCCCATCTGCCACATAACCGCGGGCACGGCTTTCGAAAGTTCATAATCCTCCAGGGGTGTTCCAACTTGACCCATTACAAGCCCACGATCCGCGGAGTCGTAACTCCAAAGTGGGAAGACCCAAGTATTCTCGGAATCCCGTGCTCAAGATACTCCGAACTAAGGTAAGGCTAATCCAGCAAATCCTCCCGGCGTGCTGACACCCTGATAGTAGCCGCGCGTATCTAGTCTCAGGCCACGTCCAGATGAGCAGTACTTACAGATACCGAAGATCCCAGCGAACTGGGTGGTATCCGCAAGTGGCTCTAGTTTGGACCAACACTCAAATCGAGCACTGGCCCAGGGGGGTTGAATTAATTAAGCCTCGGGTTAATTACTCCCTCGGAAAGTTTTTAGTTGTTTAGGCGAATAGTACCAATGTTGGGACTTGCTGGAAAAGACTTAACACTTAGCGGTTTATCGAGGGGGTCACATACACCCCAACCGTGTTAGGAACGCATAATCAAGAAACATAACACCGGTTTAAACGGTTCCTAACGGCATGAGTGGAACAAATCACCAAGCAAAAGGCTTAGCCTTCCACCCTTGCCAATATATAGATGATTTCATTTTTAAGCATTTATGTAGTGTGATATAACCCAACAAACTTCAACATGTAGCAAGCATCTTCGATCTTCACCTGCAACTAGCAATGCTATAAGAAGGGCTGGGCGAAGCGTACTTAGCCAAGCAACGATTTGCATAGGTAGGGTGGTTAGACATGGACATGGTTACAAGTAGGAGGCTGACAGGAAGAACATGGGCATCGAGGCAAAACTATAGAGCGGAACTACTAGCAATAGGCAAAGATAGTAATGTTATCGAGGTTCGGTCATCTTGCCTGAAGAGAAGTCGTTCGGATCGTAAGAAGGGTCCTCGTGCTCAACCTCGTTGGTAACCTCGTGCTCGTACTCGAACTCGGTCTCAGCTTCCGGCTCTAAACAATACAATCACACAAGGCACGAATCAGCAAGATGCAATGCGCACACAAAATGATGGATGCATGATGGATGCACTAAGGATGCACACGAAGCACGGAAAATAGCACTCAAGCAAAACACCTCAAAACATGACAACAATAAGAGATTATGAATCTACACAGAAAATCAATCAAGTTTCATATAAGACTCGCTGAAATCGGAGCTACGGGCTAAAAGTTATGCCCGAAACAAGAAACGAGCGAAAGTTGAAAAATTACAGCAACATAGCAACTTCGGAGCTCAAAATAATTAAGCTACAGCACTCAAACACCATGGCAAAGAGCATGAACATAAACTAGACATAACCTACAGCAAATAAGTCCAAAGGTGCACCCCCAAAAGAGTCACGGATCAATAGCAATAAGCTTGGACATATTGAACTTGACAATAAATTCTGGCAGCAGAATTTTATTGAAACTTTGGAGCAAAAGATAAACATGCTACAGCCACTTAAATAAGCATGTGAGAACATGAATGGATATCCAACAATATATACTACAAGGAACAATCTAGATCCACCCCAAAACTATCATGGTTTGTCCTAGAGCAGCAAGCAAACATGGCATCGGAACGTTACAGATTTCAGACTTAGTGAAAAACCACTAAGTCCTAAAACAGCAGTTTCATCATGGCATCTAAACGAGCAAGTTTAAGTCACCTCGAAACTAAACATGGCAAGTGGTAAGCACCACATCAAAGTACACATGATGGTGATCCCGAAACATACAAGCATGCATCATGGAGATAAACACAACGATAGCAACGAGCTCAACAAGATGGCATTTCATAACAAGTGAAACAACATCACAGCCACATGGCACTTTGCAACGATGATAAACATGGCAAGAATAAATCTATCATGCAACCTATCACCAACAACATGTAGAGCATGGCAAGACGAACGCGTGGACATGTCATTTGCATCATTCGGACAAACAAGCTAAAAGTTATCACATGGCAAAGATGGCATAAAAACATCACATAGCAGCAATTATATCGGGATGCACTCTTGCAACGGGAAAACAAGCACCTAGATGATCTCTAACATGCATGACACAAAAAGATAAAACGTAGTGCTAATCACCACGAACGTCTGGACATGCTATTTGCGCGAAACGGACAAACACATAAAAAGTTAGAGCAGTTATAAGAATGCATCAGACAATTAAACACAGGGACTTAGAGGACTAAAAGAGGCAACCTCAGATCTGGTGGGAAAAAAATGGGCCCGGGGCTTCGGCGAATCTGGCCCGGGCGAAGGAAGGGCGGCGGCTTCGGCCCGCGGCCTGGAGGGCGGCGGTCCTGCGGCTCGGTGGCGTGGAGCGGAGGAAGTGGGCCGACCCAGCGCTCGCGGCCTCGGTGGCGGGGCGGCCTGGAGGGCGGCGGCCCGGCTGGTGGAGGTGGCCTGGCGAGGCGAGAAGGCCGGCCCGCTGCGGCGCGGCCTGGTGCGGGAACGCTGGCGGCGGGGAGCAGCGCCTGGGCCGGGACGAGGCGAGGGCCCAGCCGGAGGGCGCTGGAGGCGGTGGATGCGGCGTGAAGGGAGTGGGCCGGTGGGATCTGGCGCGACCTGGTGCGGAGGCGGCGAAGGCAGCTCGGGAGGGAGGCCAGCAATGTGGTCCTGGGCCGAGGGAATCGACGAAGGTCCTGGAGCCTGGCGACGCGGCTGGTCGATCGAGGCGATGCGGTGCGGAGGCGAAGGGAGTGGAGCGAGGCGTTGACCTGGGACGAGGGGAGGCTGAGGCCTCGATCCCAGGCGCCTGGCGCGGGATTTGCTTCGAGGAAACGGCGGCTCGCTCGAGGCTTCGAAGGAACCGGCGGCTGGGAGCAGCCAAGTGGCTGGGGCTGGATGGCTAGATCCAAAATTTGAGGTGGAGATGTGGGGAAGAAGGGGCTAGAGGTTAGGGATGCCCAAAATGGACATGGGGGTGTTATAATTAGCAGATTTCTAGGGTTTGAGGGATTTGGGGGTGTTAGGAGCCCTCCGATCGCGATCCGACGGATCCGATCGCGGGGAAAGTTTAGATGAGCCTAGGAGAGGGTAGTGGGCTGCTGTAGGGGTGTTTCGAGCCACAAAGTGAAGGCACTTTGGACCCACACGAATAAGTGTTGGGATAACAAACGGAGTCCAAACGCGACGAGATTTGAGAGGCGGGTTACACACAACAAAACAACAACACACGACAAGTCTCGCGGCACACCGGTAACGTTACACGGCCAAACACCAAAGTAGGCCTACGGGACGCCACGGACACGTGAGGGAGCTCCGGAACGCAAAACGGACAGCGGGAAGGAACGCCTGGAACCGGATGCAACCGATAACACAAATGCAATGCGATGCACATGTCTACATGATATGAATGAATGCCACACACTCACACAACAAAACGACGAACACCCGAAAGGCAAAGAACCCGAAATGGAATAGATGAAGCCGGAGATATATTATATGCCCAAAAGGGAAAGTATTACATCCGGGGCATTACATTAAACACCCAGTTGGAGTCAATAATCTTGACTCCATATGAAGGTGAGACCAGGCGCCAAGTATTGTTTCTCTGAAGAGCATGAATCTCCTGCTCCATAGCAGCACGCCAATGTGGAATACCAAGTGCTACCTAGAAGTGTCGTGGTTCAGCCGTAGGGTCGCTCTCTGCATGAGCAACATAGGTCGCATGCCATGCGACGGTGCCATCAGTGAGCTTAAAAGGCTTAATGATGCCACTTTTACTGCTCGTATGAGGACGCCTCATGACAGGTGCAAGTATTGGAGAAGTCGTCACTTCAGGAGATCCGTCGTCTGGCGTCACACATGGCTCACACGGCGAGGAAGACACGCCGGGAGGAGAGTCCATAGGCTCCACCCGTGGCGAAGACAGAGACGGCGCTAGACCCGGGGTATCCGACGGGGATGGGACGGTCGATGACGGCCCATGCGAAGGAGAGCTCGGGGAGGCCGCTGGTCCCGGTGTCAGCACCGCACGGGTAGCCGGGTTGGGTGAGGCCATCAGCTCATCTGATCTATGTGCATGGGGCATGCACGTATGATCTACGTCGGGGGTATCTAGCGTAGCAGCTGTGGCTGGCGCATTGGAGACCGCGTCATCGTCAAGGAGCTCAAGTTGGGCACCCCGTCCAATTCCTACACCATGGTTAGGCAACAACAAAAGGAGAGTATGCGGCATCTACAAATTGATTAGGCAAAACTGGAAAGGAGTGCAACGAGGTAGTAGTGGAATCGGTGGGTGGCGTAAGCGTGGAAAACGGGAAGACAGTCTCATCAAACACAACATCACGGGATATGTAAACACGATTGGTCGGAATGTGGAGACACTTGTAACCTTTGTGAAGAGGACTGTACTCGAGAAACACACACTTTGTAGACCGATACTCAAGTTTATGCTTATTGTACGGACGAAGATGTGGCCAACACGCATAGCCAAACACTCTGAGGAAGGAGCAATCTGGAGTTTCATGAAGCAACACTTCTAGAGGAGATTTCGTATGAAGAAGTCATGTCGGAAGCCTGTTTATCAGAAAACAAGCAGTAACAAATGCATCACTCCAGAACCAAAAAGGCACAGGCATGTGCAAGTAATGTTAAGCCAATTTCAACTATGTGGCGGTGATTACGCTCGGCTGCACCGTTCTGCTGATGTGTATGAGGACAAGACACGTGATGTGAGATGCCAAGCTTCTGAAAGAACGTATTAAGATTAGGATATTCAACCCCCCCCCCCCAATCAGATTGAACATGAACAATTTTGTGCTTAAGAAACCTCTCAACATGTGCTTGAAATTGCATAAAAACATGAAACACATCAGATTTGCGCTTAATAAGATAAATCCACGTAAAGCAACTGAATGCATCAATGAAACTGACATAGTAGTTGTGACCACTGACAGAAGTTTGAGCATAACCCCACACATCCTAAAACACAAGTTCAAGAGGAGTCTTGACAACACGACTTGATACAGAGAAAGGTAATTGGTGGCTCTTGCCTTGCTGACAAGCATCACACACACGAGAAACTCCTTATTTTTCAACTCTTCGGGAATATCATGGTGATGGAGTACATGGCGCACAATGGGAGTGGCAGGATGACCGAGGGGAGAGTGCCACGGTGACGACGACACCCGGACACCACTGAAAACTTGAGAGACGGATGGCACATCAAAATAATATAGACTGTCGCGAGCTCGACCACTAAGAAGAACGTCCCTCGTGTCCTCGTCCATAACAAAAAATGAAAGGGATGAAACTCAACAAACACATTGTTGTCACGAGTTAATTTAGGAACTGAGAGAAAATTGCGTGTAACTGAAGGAACACGAAGAATATCAAGGATACGCAAATTTTTAGTGGAACGAGAAAGAAGAGATGCCTGAACAATGTGTGAGATGTGCATACTTGTTCCATCAGCAGTGTGAAACTGATC
Organism: Secale cereale; assembly: GCA_902687465.1. Lineage (NCBI taxonomy): Eukaryota > Viridiplantae > Streptophyta > Magnoliopsida > Poales > Poaceae > Secale > Secale cereale. The sequence continues at coordinate 257,255,962 of LR738710.1, read as the reverse complement.
ATGACCGGTGTAGGGCTGGCGAGTTGCTAGTTTGTCAACTGGCTCGTCAGATGGTCTGTGGCGCCGGTGGTCATGTACCAGGCAGGATCCATAGAGTAAGAAGGAGTAAACCCATGCTCCTGCGTTGGGACTCCCTGTGTTGCTAGGGCAGCTTGTTTCTCGTTGCCTTTCCCATTGTTCCCAATGCCAAGGAAGTCTCGTTTGAAGCGACGATGGCAGCGAGACGCCAAGTGCCCCTCGATGCCGCAGAGCTGACACTCAACCTTGCCACCGCACGCCTGGCAGTGAAGCCGCTTGCGCCCAACAGTGGGTGGAGCGGGAGCGATCGAACGGGGCTGGTTAGTCGATGGTGATGGCGGAGGGTGCTTGGCACCATGAGGCGCCCCACGGTGAGCAGCATTAGCTGACGAGCGATCAGCGTAGACCCCAACGGAGCGACGAGTAGTGAGCCGTTGTTCCGTGTTCAGGAGGCGTGCGTAGAGATCACGTGGTGGCATTGGTGTATCACACCCATTAATATTTTCCACCAGGGAGTCATAGTCCTCATCAAGGCCATCGAGAATGAATGAGGTGAACTCGTCATCGCCAAGCGGCTTCCCAATGGAGGATAGCGTATCAGCCAAGCTTTTGACCTTGTGGAAGAAGGCCGTGACAGAGAGATCATGTTTCTTGACCTCACCCAGCTGATTTCGAATAGCAGAGGCACGCGCTAGTGATTGCGAGGAGAAGCTGGAGTCGATCGTGGCCCACGCATCTCTTGACGTTGCAACAAAGACCACCATGCTGGCCACGGAGGGGTGAGCGAGGATTGAATGGCACCCGGAATAGCTTTATCCTGGGCAATCAACCGACGATGAGCAGGATTGGGCACCATAACGGAACCATCGGTGGCCGAGGGCATCGGAACCACAGCCACAGGACAAGGTAGCGTACCATCAACATACCCCTCGAGGTAGTGGCTACGCATCAGCGGCAACACCTGAGCGCGCCACAAAAGGTAGTTGTCAGCAGAGAGCTTCACCGTCACCAGATGAGAAAGTGGAACGGGCCTAGTTCAGCCGCCGGCGTGGAGAGCTGCGCGCCATACGACGGAGGAGCGTTGTACGAGACCAGCGCATCAGCTGGGGTAGATGCCCGGTAGGGTTGAGGATGACCGTAGGGCGTCGTGGAAGAGGCGTCGTAGCGTGGCAGCGAGGGCGCGACGTACGGCGCGGGAGCGGCGGAGGGCGCACCATACGACGCCTCATAGGGCACCGCATAGGGTTGCGCATAGGACGCTGGCGACTGCGCGACGTATGGTGCATGATAAGCCCCGCCGTAGGGCACCTGTGCGGGGGCGCCATAGGAGCCCGGCGACTGATGTGTGTCGTAGGATGGAGCCGGGGCAGGAGGTCCGCCGTAGGGCACCTGCGCAGGGGCAGCATAGTAGCCCGGCACCGGCGGTGCGTCGTGGGACGGGGCCGGGACCGGTGCAGCCGACGAGATCGGCGGATGCATCACACGCGACCGAGGGGGCGCGGGCGGATGCGATCTAGACGCAGCCGGCCGAGCCTAGGCGAGCGGAGCGGACGCTAGGAAGGGCGACTCTGTCGCCAGGGTAGAAGGAGGCGGCACGGCGGCGGCAGCAGAGAGGGCGGAAGGGCGGCGCGGATCGAACGCGTCGTCTAATACCATGTTAGACATACTAGGGTTGGAACAATGCTTAATATCCTAAGCGGGTACGGCTGTCATGTATATATAGGAGGGAACGTACATGTACATGTTTTGTATTACAACACGTATATCTACTACTCTCTTCGTTTCCAAATATTTGTCTTTTTATAGATTTCAACAAATGACTACATACGAAACAAAATGAGTAAATCTACACTCTAAAATATGTCTACACACATCTGTATGTTGTAGTCCATTTGAAATGTCTAGAAAGAGAAATATCTGGGAACGGAGGAAGTATATATACTTAGGCTGGTGCCAACGCGGGCGGTAGTGGGGGCGGTACCGCCCGCGGTCGGGCGGTAGCGGGGCGAGAGAGGGGCGAGACGAGAGCGGCGGGCGGTGGATCCGTCGCCGGGCGAGAGCGGGCGCTATCGCCCCGCTCTCGCCCGCGTTGGCGGCGGCAGGCGGGCGGTAGTGGGGCGGGAGGCGGGGCGGCGCGATGGCGTGGCGGGGCGGTAGTGAGGCGGTAGTGGGGGCGGCAACGTGGCGCGCTCTGATTCGTCCACGTCAGTACAATTTGTAATTTTTATTTATTATGTAATTTATTTATTTATTATGTAATCAGTACAATTTGTAGTTGAATAAAATTATTTTCTTACATTATTTTGAATGTCTAAAGAAATGCGAGTGAAATAACTAAATCTGAGGAGAGAGAAGATGACGTGGCGGTAGTCTGCCACTACAGCCCGTGCACTGGCACCGTGATGTGAGAGTGGGGTGAGAGTGGGGTGAGAGTGAGGGTAAAAGCTGACGTGGCGGGGCGATAGTGGGGCGGTGCGTTGGCACCAACCTTAGTCTAACATAAGTACAAACATGTATCGAAGTGACTCGTAAACTTGATCAAAAGTCGTCATAGGCTGAGGAGAATCGAAAGACAAACGATGTGCCAAACTGCCAATGAAACATCGGGTCCTATGTTTTCTTTCCCAAGATTGATATACCATGAACATCCAGTGTGTGTAACTAGCTAGTGAACATTTTCGTTTTCCCATTCCAGGTGCATTCGCCCCATGTTTGAAAGATCCGCGTCGGTATATCATCGTCTTGTTCATAAAAATTGTGAAACTACATTATAATCAACAATGTAACGCCGTGATCAAACACTAGCGCAATCAGCCGGGGTGAAGGATAGCACCCCGCCGTCGAGATCGTAGAGTACATGCAGGTCCATCTGCATCACGTTGCCTATGACGGACACGCCCCTCGTCGGGAGCACCAGCAAGCACGCCACACGGCCTTGCTCGTCCACGGCGTCGAAGTAGCTCCGCCGCGGGACGGTGTACTCCGCGCCGCCCGCAAAACGGAGCACCAGACCTGGCACGGGCACGGCGTCGACGTCGAGGTCGCCGCCGGCCTCGAAGCACAGGTCGAAGTCGAACGGGGCGCCGCTCACTCTCGTCAGCCGGCCAGCTGTCTGCGAGAGGAACACCTGCTTCAGCATCGCGTACCCCGCCTCGGCAAAGTACGTGAAGGTCGTGCCGGAGTCGACGATCACGCCACCCGCGCCGGCGCGCGTGAAGCCGAACGTGCTGGGCGCGACCGGGAGGTCTGTGGCGCCGACCGTGACGCCGGTGAGGTTCACGTAGTAGTACGGGGCGCGTCGCACCGGCACCGCGGGGTTCCGGACGAACGGCGTGGACTGGACGTTGTCGCCTGTCACGTTGGCCAGGGAGCCGAACAGTATCGGGCTGGCGCCGGCCTCCGAGTCGGAGCGGAGGCAGTAGGAGAACCGGCCGATGCCAAGCTGCGACACGAGGGACAGCGGGCTGCGCCCGAGCCCCACGATGCCCGACGCGTCGTCCATGTGCCCGCCGTTCGCCGTGCTGCACCCGAACGTGACCTCAAGGAAAGTGGCGCCGCCGACGGTGAGCGTCTCGGTGGCGAGGCAGCCGGCGGTGAAACCGACGACGTAGCGGTAGTCGTAGACACAGTCGCTGGCGTTGCAGGCGCGGAAGGGGCTGGGCATGGACTGGCAGAGCGGGCTCGTGTTGGAATTTGTGTTTATCTCTACTTTGTAATCTCAACCAACTTATCTTCTCTCTCTCTCTCGTAGCTATCCTATGTACCGACCTGATCTCATACGATGGGTCTCCTTCAACTTGTAAGCCAAGGCATGGCTGTTTGCCTCATATTAATATAAATCAAACGCGGCTCCTCATCGAGGAGTAGGAACGCTTCCCAATCTTACATGGTAATCAGAGCCACCTCTTCCCAATACATCTAGCCACAACAAAATCACAAACCACAATCTCCGCCGCCGTTGCCATGTCTTCCTCGTCGTCCGTCGCCCTCAACCTCGGGTCACCGCCGACTGAGAAGCTTGCAAGAGGAAACTTCATCCTCTGGAAGGCACAAGTCCTACCAGCCCTGCGAGGCGCGCAGGTGACTGGTTTGCTGGACAACAGCGACGCAGCTCCGCCCAAAACGGTGGAGACCACGCAGGCGGACAAAACCACGGCCATGGCGCCGAACCCGCTGTATGCGGCCTGGATCGCCAAGGACCAACAGGTGCTCTCATATCTACTGAACTCCATGACTCCAGAAATACTTGCGCAGGTCATCGGGAAGGATTCCACCTTCGAGTTGTGGACAGCGGTGACAGCCATCTTCGCATCCCAATCACAGTCTCGGATTACAAATCTGAGAATTGCGATCACCAACACCAAGAAGGGCACCATGTCAAGCTCCGCCTTTATGGCCAAGATGAAGAGCCTCGGTGACGAGCTAGCAGCCGCTGGTCGTCCGGTTTCTGACCCGGAGATGGTTGACTACATCTTGGCAGGGCTGGACCGTGACTATGATCCTATGGTTGCGGCGATCGGTGCCATCAAGAACACAATCACTGCCGATGATCTCTTTGCCCAAATCTCTGCTTTCGATCAGAGAATGGAGATGTTGGGCGATGCTTCTTCTGGTGGCTTCCACACTTCTGCAAACGTTGCCTACAGAGGCCGCGGCCAAGCTCGTGGGAAACCCTACCGCGGGCGTGGCACAAGGGGGCGCGGCCGTGGAGATCGGCAGCCCTCTCCTGCTCGCGGCGGGAACAGCTACAGAGGACGCCAGCGACAGAATCAGCCGCAGCAGGTGCGTGATCAGCAGCAGCGTGACAACCCTGAATGCCAAATATGCCTCAAATATCATCCGGGAGGGGCGCGGCTCTGCTGGTGGCGCTATGAAGATGGAGAACCAGAAGAGAAGGCGGCGCATGCAGCCACCTACGGCGTGGATACCAACTGGTATGCCGACACGGGAGCCACAAATCACATTACAGGAGAACTTGATCAGCTGACGATGCGGGAGAAGTACAACGGAGGCGATCAAATCCACACGGCAAGCGGTTCTGGTATGGCAATAACACATATTGGTAGTTCAATTGTTAAAAACCCCATTAAAAATTTGCATCTGAAAAACATTCTACATGTTCCTGAAGCAGCAAAAAGCCTTCTTTCTGTTCATCGATTCATTCGTGATAATCATGTTCTCATAGAGTTTCATCCCTATTTTTTCTTGGTTAAGGATCTGGCCACACGGAGAATCATTCTTAGAGGACGGTGTGTGGGAGGTCTCTACCCACTCATATCATCATCATCATCAGCGTCAAATAAACAAGCGTATCTCGTCGTCAAGCCATCTTCAGCAAAGTGGCACAGTCGCTTGGGTCATCCGTCCTCAGTAATAGTTAGACATGTCCTTAGCAAGAATAAGCTCTCCTATGAGCCTAGTGTTGAGTCAGTTTGTGATCCGTGTCAACAAGCAAAAAAGTCATCAACTACCTTACCCTATCTCTACTAGTGTGTCCACTGCACCTTTACAACTCATATTTTCAGATGTATGGGGGCCAGCTCCCACTTCCGTTGGTAGATTTTCCTATTATGTAAGCTTCATTGATGATTATAGTAAATTTACTTGGATTTACCTGTTAAAGAAAAGATCTGATGTATTCCAAGTTTTCATCAATTTCCAAAACCTTGTTGAACGCAAACTGAGCTCTAAAATCATTGCTATGCAAACAGACTGGGGAGGTGAGTATGAGAAGCTCAACTCATTCTTCCAAAAACTTGGCATTTCTCATCATGTTTCTTGCCCTCATGCTCACCAACAAAACGGGTCTGCTGAAAGAAAGCACCGTCACATTGTTGATGTAGGGCTTGCATTACTAGCTAATGCATCCATGCCAATTAAGTTCTGGGATGAAGCTTTCCTAACTGCTACATATCTTATCAACTTGCTTCCTAGTAAGGTCATCAAGCTTGAAACACCCATCACACGACTCCTTGGCATAACACCAGATTACACATCACTTCGCATTTTTGGTTGTGCATGTTGGCCGAACCTTCGGCCCTACAATACACGCAAACTTGCCTTTCGTTCGAAAAGATGCGTGTTCTTAGGATATAGTCCCATGCACAAAGGAGTCAAGTGCTTGGATGTCCCTACAGGAAGGGTCTATATATCAAGAGATGTTGTATTCGATGAGTCCATCTTTCCGTTTGCATCTCTACATCCCAACGCCGGTGCCCTTCTCCGAAAGGAAATTCTTCTCCTTCCTGAAAGTCTCCGGAGTTTTGATCAAGGGGGAGACAATTGTACTGATCAATATGATGATAATATTGCTAGCACCAGTTCTGCTTTTGTCCCTGTGCAGGTTGGCAACGAAAACGGCGCTCAAAATCACGTACAGGATGATCAAAACGAGGGGGTATTTCATGTGCCGCAAGAAGACGAAATTGGCGCTGAAAACGGAGCTGATCCAGCGGCACCAGCAACTCCTGTGCGGATGTCAGCCTCGGATCGCTGGATGCAATCGTCCTCGGATCGCGGTTCCGACAGGCGCGGGCGTGCTCCCTCATCCAGCCAGCCGCATGCGACCACGTCACCAGCAGGCGGGGCCGCATCGCCCTTGTGCTCCACGCCGCGATCCCCCTGCATGCATGCACCAGGTGAAACCGGATCTCCTGCGCCTGTAGACTCTGTGGACACCAGGGTGATTGGTGGAGACGGGGCCACACCGGACTCCATGGGATCTTCTGCAACCGATGCTCCTGTGCAACGTGTACAGCCAGCACCTTCTACACGGATCATGACACGTCTACAGAGAGGTATTAAGAAACCAAAAATACGTACTGATGGCACGATACCATATGGCATGTTGTGTATCTCAGGTGAACCAACAACGTTGAATGAGGCACTTGATGATCCAAGGTGGAAGAATGCCATGGATGAAGAATACTCTGCACTGATGAGAAATAAAACCTGGTGTCTCGTACCAGATCAGAGAGGTAAAAATATTATTGATTGTAAATGGGTATACAGAGTTAAGAAGAAGGCAGATGGAACCATTGACAGGTATAAGGCACGATTGGTTGCAAAAGGTTTTAAACAGCGCTATGGTATAGATTATGAAGATACCTTTAGTCCTGTTGTAAAAGCTGCTACAATAAGACTTGTTCTAGCTATTGCTGTATCCAGGGGATGGAGTTTGCGCCAGCTGGATGTACAGAACGCGTTCTTGCATGGTGTTCTGGAAGAGGAAGTTTACATGAGACAACCACCTGGGTATGTGAGTAAGAAAACACCACATTATGTATGCAAACTTGACAAGTCACTTTATGGGTTAAAACAGGCACCTAGAGCATGGTACTCTAGGTTGAGCACTCAGTTAAGATGTCTTGGCTTTTTTCCATCAAGGGCTGACACATCATTGTTTATTTACAACAAGGCAAAAGTAGTCATTTTTCTGCTTATCTATGTCGATGATATTATTGTTGCAAGTTCATCACAAGATGCTACTAATGCTCTTCTACATGACCTGAGCTCAGAGTTTGCCTTGAAGGATCTAGGAGATCTTCACTTCTTCCTAGGCATTGAGGTTAATAAAACTCAGGATGGTATAGTATTGAATCAAGAGAAATATGCCAATGAGCTTCTGACTCGCATGGGAATGAAAAACTGTAAACCTGCACTTACTCCACTGTCCTCTTCAGAAAGACTTTCAGCTTATGAAGGGGAGCCTCTTCAAGAGGTAGAAAGTACGAGGTACAGAAGCACTGTCGGAGCATTACAATACTTGACACTTACACGTCCAGATATCTCATTTGCTGTTAACAAAGTTTGTCAGTATTTGCATGCTCCTACCACTGCGCATTGGTCAGCTGTCAAGAGGATTGTGAGATATGTAAAACACACTGTGAGCTTGGGCCTTAATTTCAGACGTTCCAATTCTACACTTGTCAGTGCATTTTCTGATGCGGATTGGGCAGGTTGTAGTGATGACAGAAAATCAACTGGCGGCTTTGCAGTCTTTTTTGGGTCCAATCTCATCTCTTGGTGCGCAAGAAAGCAAGCAACAGTATCAAGGTCAAGTACAGAGGCTGAGTATAAATCTTTGGCCAATGCTACTGCAGAAATCATTTGGTTAGAGTCACTACTTGAGGAACTGGGAGTTAAGTTAAATCGTGTCTCATGTCTTTGGTGTGACAACTTGGGTGCAACATACTTATCTGCAAATCCTGTATTTCATGCCAGAACAAAACATATTGAAATTGATTTTCATTTTGTACGTGAAAGAGTTGCAGACAAGAAACTTGAGATACGGTTCATCCCTTCCAAAGATCAAGTAGCTGATGGGTTTACCAAGGCACTACCAGCAAAACCATTTGAAGAATTCAAGAGGAATTTGAACCTAGGTTAGTTGAGATTAAGGGAGGGTGTTGGAATTTGTGTTTATCTCTACTTTGTAATCTCAACCAACTTATCTTCTCTCTCTCTCTCTCGTAGCTATCCTATGTACCGACCTGATCTCATACGATGGGTCTCCTTCAACTTGTAAGCCAAGGCATGGCTGTTTGCCTCATATCAATATAAATCAAACGCGGCTCCTCATCGAGGAGTAGGAACGCTTCCCAATCTTACAGCTCGTACACGGGAGCTTGGAGAAGGTGGAGGAGCCCGCCGGGTCGTACAGCGGCGTCGGCTGCGCGAAGCACTCGGTGCATTGCGCGCACTGCGTCCAGACCAGGTCGCTGCCGGTGTCGAGGATGGCAGGGAAGGTGAGCGGCGGCGTGCCGATGGACACGCTCATGTGGTACGCTCCGGCGCCGTTCTCGACCAGCGCCTGGAGGGAAAGGGTGGTCGTGGCGTTCGTTGTTGGAGCGCGCGCGAGGAAAGCGAGGCGGTGCGTGTCGCGGTGTACCGCGGCGGAGTAGTTGCTGAATTGTTGGCGCATGCGAGTGAGGGAGGCGCGGAAGCCATGATTGTCGTTTGCGGAAGTTATCGGCGGGAACGGGACGAGGAGCACTGCAAACACGAGGACGGCGAGAGCTGTGGGGGACGCCATGTCTGGCCCCTGCTGTCTAACGAATTTTCTCCTTTTTGTTTGTTTGTTTGGTCAGTTTGATAAGTTTCCGATGGAACTAAGTTGACATTATGGACACCAATCCCAGTTTCACAAGTTGCATTGCTGGTGACTGCGACATACGTATATATTTGTATTTTACCTTGCCCGATAAGTATTCCTCAGGTTCTCATTTCGTACAAGACAATTATACCAATATATAATTGAGATAGAAATGCAAGAAGGATTCCGGCAAAAAAAATGCAAGCACGAAAAAGCTACCCCTTGCATTTTCAATATCTATTTTAACAAAGTGTGAATGTTCAATCATGAAACATGCTGATGAATCTATGAAACTATTTCAGCATTCTGCCATGTTCCGTCCCAAATTTCACATATCTATGGAACAGTTTGCATATATTAAGTTGCATCCAGATTTTCGTAGAGTGCTGGGCTTATTTCACTGATCTGCCACAAATGTCTTAACTAGTGTTGCAATGGTTTCGATTATGATTCAGTACCAAATACTGTATGTGCGGAACTGGGTTCCAGAACCTGAGTAGAAAACTTATTTATCTTCATAAGAATTAGAAATTTTCTCTGCATGCGAGACATACTGGGCTGACCAATATAAGCATTAAAAGTTATTTGACCCACAAGCCATCGGATAGGAGCTCCCCACACCGGCTCGAAGGACGTCGCCAACTGGATCTAAACGAGGCGAAGGAGCCACACTAAAAGCAAACATTGCACCAACATGGGCAACAGAAGGCCTCGGCCTTCTCCCATCGCTAATGTCCGCTTAGCCTTCTTTCATCTCTTACACGAGGCAATCTTTTAGGATACCGTTGTGCGGCCCTCAGCCAACCGAATTTGCATCACATCATTCTTCTCTCATCATCGACATTGGCAATAAAGTGCACGGTATGAGCACCAACCGAATTTGCATCACATCATCCTTCTCCCATCACCAACATTGGCAACAAAGTGCACGACATGAACTCATCCTCTTTCTACTTCCCGGAAGTGGTCGGAGTAGCGCAAGTGGACATGAGCTAGCTCCACACGACGCGCCTTGATGTCCCCCTCCTGCTTCTCCATCCCAAACATCCCTGAAGCAACACATTGACCATGTCCTCATTAACACACGTGTGATACGACATGTCTAGACCCATTTCAAGTGTTGAAAGGGGGAGGGAAGTTCTAGGACGGTTGTTGCCATTGTGCATGAAGGGGG